>OY744528.1:95178609-95211109 GCA_963556195.1 Sepiola atlantica
CACGAATCGTCGATGTGCTTTGACATAGCTAGTATTTGCACACTGAGATTCAAAATTTGAGCGCCAGATAACTTTCAACTGTGAACAGCAATGTCAGCAAACGCTACCAACCTTAAGCAGCAGAAGAAGAAGAGACTGAAGATCTTTATTTGCTATTCAGGTATTACTGGCATGATATCACCATTGATCAAGAGAAAAGCAGATACATTTGTTATGAAACTGATTCCAGAATTTGATTATGCATAAATATTTATTGCTATGAGCATCGTAGAATTTCATCACACTCCAGAGAGTTGCAAGTCTGGAGCATTTCCAATTTCTAAAAGTATAACAAAAATAAATAATTTGAATATTCCTTTAACAATGCAATACATAAATGCATCCATCTATCTATCTATCTATCTATCTATCTATCTATCTATCTATCTATCTATCTATCTATCTATCTATCTATCTATCTGTTGCTATGTGTGTGTGTGTGTGTGTGTCTGTCTGTATATCTATCGGTGTATATGTCTATCAATTTCTCCTCTATACATATATCTATTATTATTATACTAATGCGGAATAAATTTACGTTTGTTTCCTATTGCTTTTTTAGTTATGTTTGAAATTTTTTTTAATGGAAATCGCTCCAGACAAGGCATGAAGCCACTTAAGGTAAGCAGCTAACAAGAACTAATATGATTATCGCAAAGACAGGATATGCCTATTGGCCTTAGTCAGGAAAACAGTCAGCAGGAAGAGAGTCTCACAGGCCTGCGGTTCTTGGAAAAAAGCTACTGGAATAGGAAGCCGTATTGCAATGAGGTATCAAAACAGCGAATTGATGGAGACCACTAGACTAACGAGTCAAATGAGCTGGAACAAAAGAAGCTGGAAATAGATCACATAATTCTAAAGAACACATGCGATCTTCTGTTTTAATTGTTTTAATTAGGAAGAATTAGCAAATAACTCATCGAGTGATTATCTTTTACTAACTTTCTATTCCTGAATATCAACTTCTCTCACTCTATGTTGCTTGACCCCGCTCTTATTATAAACGTCGTCTATAACTCTCTCTTCCTAGTTTCTCTTTCACACCTATATATATATATATATATATATATATATATATATATATGCAAGATCCAAACACAGTTTGTTGATCACTTTAACTGCTCGTGTAAAATTAGCCGCCGACTCGCTATTTACAAAGTTAAATTCCTCTTTAATTATTAGCTAATTCCCTATGGCCGAGGGGTTTACGCTCTTGACTGCAAATCAGTGGCGATTTGTAATCGGAGTTACATGAAACATCGATGTCTGTAATAAATAAATAATTCATATATATAAATATTATATATATATATATATCGTGACAAAAATTATTTTTACATTACGGATAGTACTTTTTCATACCACAAAATGAAAGCATAATTGAGGATGTTCAAACTTATTAAAGCTGTAACTAAAACATGTTCTGAATATGTAGCCAAACAATATTTGTATAAATACAGGTTTTTATAATATATATATATATATATATATATATATATATATATATATATATATATAAAGCAATCCAACAAAAGATATAAGCGTCAACTAATATCTTATAATTAGTGAAACATCCGGATAAAAAACTGAAGCTCAATATACTGGATAGAGCATTAATATTATAATCACTTATATAATTTTCGCTCTTCTGGCTAGATGTGATGGGATTCAGTCTTATTTTGCTCAATTCGGATTTAACGGGTTTTCTAATTGAACAACGAATTTGGATTTGACTCGGGTTGCACATGTCGGGATTTCGGAACTTTGATTGGACTTTTTGTATTATTTTGATTGATTTATTTATCATTAACATTGAATATGGACACATTTCGTGACTGGATAACTTTGCCGGCCCCTTCAATTTCACGTATTTGGACTGCCGTTTGTATCTTGGAGTAATGTCCTTCCTGATTATGCTTCTCAACTTGTATGACCTGGATGGACTGTATGGATTCAACAAAAGTATGTTTTTGGATTGATATGTTTGATGTTATGTATTTTTATGTATTTGTGTATATAATTTTATATATTTTCAAAGCGTAATTTTATTGCCTGTAGTAGTATAACTGCGGTAATGGTTCTCTGAAGAGAAGAATTATCTTTGAAAACTCATGAGCTAAGGACTTAAGGATGCTTTGCATGAACTTTGAATTCTAATAAAATTTGATTGACACCTTATTTTATTACTTCATTTTATATTATAATATATATATATATATATATATATATATATATATATATATATATATATATATTTAAAACTCGATATCTGTAGATATGTGTGTGTTTGTGTGATGTTTGCGTGTTCCCTATAGAATGAATGGTTAGGGAGCTACGTAAAATCTAAAAGTTTATTCTTACGAAAGATTTACCGGGGAAGACAATGGAAATGTTACCGAATTTCTAAGTGCACATCTAGGTGTTATATGAGGAGACAATTCTCTTAGAACTTTTAATGTATCCTATTTTATGAAATTTAAATTATATGTATAAACGCTTCTGGGGAAGACAATCGAAGTGGTCCCGAATCTCTTAGTGCCCTCCTAACCTAAGGAAGCTATAAGGCCGAACTTGTTTAATTAAAAAAAATATATCCTATTTTAATGAAATTTATATCATATGGAGTAAATTATTTTGGGAAGACAATGGAAGCGGTACCGAATCTCTTAGTGCCCTCCTAACCTACGGGAGCTATAAGGCCGAACTTGTTTAATTAAAAAAAAACAACTCTATTTTAATGAAATTTATATCATATAGAGTAAATTATTTTGGGAAGACAATGGAAGCGGTACCGAATCTCTTAGTGCCCTCCTAACCTACGGGAGCTATAAAGCCGAACCTGTTTAATTAAAAAAAAAAAAATCCTATTTTAATAAAATTGATATCATATGGAGTAAATTATTTTGGGAAGACAATGGAAGCGGTCCCGAATCTCTACTTTGCTTTCTATTTGTCGAATATCTACGTGCTCTCACCTCTAAGTAACATACGGGGACATAACTCTCTTAAAACTTCAGCTACGTATATTCGATTTTTATTAAATTCAAACCATATGTATAATGCACAAATTCAGAGGGGTTTCAAACATTTCAGTTTCTTTCGACTATATTAGGGAGTGGGACGAAAGAAAAGGCGTAGTAAAAACGGATTAAGTTAGACAGTGAAAAATATATAGTAGTGATCCTCATTGAATCCCACGTAACGCTGGGTTTTTGGTCAACTATACAGGGTGGCGCAAAAGTCGCGCATTGGTTTGTTTAGGTGATAGAAACTAGGCTTTTCTGATAAATAATACATTTACTTGGTAATTTTGTTTCATTAGTTTTAAAAAATAATATCCTTTAAATGGCCACCATTTTCGGCCTCACAAAGACAGACTCTAGTTAGGGCATTTTCCATTACACTCTAGTTCTTTGATTTCATGTCTGATATTGAATCGTTGTAGGCTTGTCCACATATACCCTTTCCTTAAGATAACCCTAAAGGGAAAAAAAGTCAGGGGCTGTTAAATCCGGTGAACGTGAAGGCCAGTTAAAATCAGAAAACCTGCAAATTAAGCGCTCGCCAAACAATCCCGCAAAAGTCACGCATTAGTTTGAATCAGTTGTTACTGATTCAAACTAATGCGTGACTTTTGCGCCACCCTGTATAAACAAAATACTTTTAAAATATCGGAACATAATCCAATTAAGACAGCAAATCTTGGCCAAACAACGAGTTGGATTTCCTATCAGTAGAGACCCGTATGGTACACATCTGACGATCGTTAATGCCGTGAAAATGCAATAAAGTGTTAAGTTAAGTACAATTCATCATCATTAATGATTACTTACTCACTAGGAGTTTTAACAGGAGTCATTATCAGTGATTCTGCACAAGCAACAAGTTATGTTCCCTGGAGTCTGAGCGACAAGACTACCCAGATTTCCAATACTATCTACTCTATCAAAGCCCGTTGCAAATTGGAATGAATTACGGCAACAGCCGTTTACTTTTGGTTTCTCGTTGATAACAAGCGTTAGATTTCTCTTGGATATGAGTGACAGTAAGTCTCACCTGAAGACTAGTACCCTCTGTGGCTCTCTAGTAAAGGTCTGAATGGTGCTATCCTACTTTGGTCTTTCTATCCTACTTGACTTTTCACAACCATTTTGTGTGATACATCCGGGGGAGGAGTGTTAGTTGAGTGGATTTCTGTCAATTTCAGTTACCTTGAAATCACCTGATGTTATCTTTACATTGTTTGTTTTATTTATATTTCAACTTAACCGTAGTTGGTCAGTTTTACCTGTTAATGTGAATTGGTTTCCACAATCGATTGTTTTAATTAACACACACATACACACACACACATACACACACACACAGATATATATATATATATATATATATATATGTATATATACAGGGGAGAAAGGACTTGAATGCCTACTGAACACCACTCTCGGGTGTCTCCGGTCTCTCTGTACAGGGGTTTGTCAGAGACTCTGACATGAGGATACTTTTTACTTGAAGTAAACCCTGACCAAATATAAAAAAAAATGGTGTGCTGTCTCCTCAAGCCATCCAGCACGTCTCCCGAATTGCGGACGGGGGTATCCCTCTATTAATAGAGGACAGCTTCGAATAGATAATTAGAAGCCGTTGACAATGAGGAAATGAATTATAAAAATATGACTAAAAACAAAAATAAATACTGGCAGGCCGGTACCCATGATAAAAAGGGCCCATCAACCCGTTCATACTTCAGGCGGGAATATGTAAGCAATTGTGTGAACCTTACTGCCTCTGGAAATGGTGCTTTAGCCATGAGAGAGGTCAACCAGGGTAAACCATCAGGCCTTGAGACAAAAGGTCCTGGCCCCCTATCTCCATCAAATGCAGCAACAAAAAAGAAATATAAGAGGCTTAAAAGTCCAACCACGGACTGTTGCACAAAAGAAGGTGCTATTGTTTTGCTACCACTACTCATAGTTTGAAAAGTGGAGCAAAACATCCAATGAGATCCTAGCTGATAAGATTCAAGAATCTACCCTTCCCTAAGAATATTATATATATATACATATATACATATATACATATATGTAAATACATAAATATATATATATATATATATATATATATATATATGAAGTTTTAAAGAAAAGTTTCATACGAAGCGCAAACACAAACATACTCCCATGTATCTCTCTACGACTTGTATGATCCACGCTCACACATACATTATCGCAGTCACAGCAGACACAATTACGGGGAACCACAACCGTTTCATTTGCCAATTCCTAGTCGTCTTCTCTCACATACATGCACACCAATTCTGATTCTTTTCAAGGTATCACCCTTTTGAGAAAGTTCTTTAGAGAGTCCTTGTATCCCAGTCCCGGTTTATAAAATCGCATCTTTCTTTCGTAAATTAAAAAAGCTGCTTTGAGATACGATCCTCATTTCTGCTACATACATACCCACAATTCGTTAAGCGAAGTTTTTTTAGCATGATTTCAAACACCACAACTACTCCGCGTAAAAACCTCTAATATGAATCATTCATCTCACCTGAGATTTTAAGAATACACTGCTTCTTATGTGTCTTTTTAAAAAATTTATCACCCAGTTCTCACCCTGACAAAATACAAGCATTGATTTTTGTTTCAGGTTATATTCTTCTAATATTTCTACAGTCGACACTCCAACATACCACACGCTTAATTGGCTTTGTAAAGATAAAATTTGAAGAATCCATAAGTCCGCTTGAGAATGTTCAAAGTGATCACACACATCTGTGCAGAGAAATTCTTTAATTGGTGAATTTGCAATTTTGGATTTGGCATTAAGGCGTTTAAGGTCAAACATCTTACCAAAAGTACGAAACCATATATATTTTTCTTTTATTTCCATAAAGCTATCTTTCATGTCATTCAAAAGAATTCTGTTGTTTATAAATTTCTATGTCAGTGTCCAGCTCACTACGGAGGCAAGACATCCGAAAGGTTAGAAATAAAAATAGCCCAACACGTACCACGTGATATTCAGTCTCACAAAGTTTCGAGAACATCTAAGAATTTTCAGGCACGTGAATCTGCTATCAGTAATCACCTGGTTAGTACAAATATTTGTTCAAATCAGTGTTCCGATGAGTGTTTTTCTGTAGTACACAGTACTAGGTCGAACTATCATCTCAATGTTTTGAGGCGTTAGTTAATAATTCTGGATCGGGTCTACAGAAGGTGCTGAAATATCAGGTTGAGATCTTCTACGATCTAAATAATAATGTTGAGATATCCCCCCATTTTTTCTCTCTCGCAACTGATTTCTCAAACTTGAAAATATTTTTTATCATCAGATTTTCTTAGTTTCTAATTTATTATTCTGACGTTCCCTCTTAGAGAGTCAGACGATAAAGTTAGGTCTTATCGTCAGACCTAAAGAAAAATTTAAGTAATTTTCTTTTTCTCTACTCCCGCCCACTTTTCATTTTTGATAAACTATATAATGTTTCTTCTGAAAGTTACATTACCATTCTGTGGTACTAGTAATCTACATACACACACATACACACACATAAATATATATATATATATATATATATATATATATATATATATATATAAGTGTTTAAGGTTCATATTTTTTTTTTTAAAAAGCATCTATTGTTAAATTTAAGAAGGAATAGGTAAAATAAATACCTTTTGAAGCATTAAGATGCGATATCAATTTTTTTTATAAAAAAGAAAAAATAATAAATCGAAACCGAAAAAAAAAAAAATCGGTTTCGATTTATTATTTTTTCTTTTTTATAAAAAAAATTGATATCGCATCTTAATGCTTCAAAAGGTATTTATTTTACCTATTCCTTCTTATATATATATATATATATATATATATATATATATATATATATATATATATATATATATATATATATATATATATATATATGAGGACTGTCTAAAATGTATCTTACCTAGGCTATAAGAAATATTTCAAATACGTGACGGGGTTGGAACCCTAACCACCTTCAAAGTAGGCCCCTTGTGCTTGCACACACTTAGCCCACCGATCCATACACTGCCGGTTACACATCTGAAAGTCTTCTTTTGGAATGGTTTTCATCAACGTCGCATTATCTCTTTGTTCGCAGCCTCACAACAACAGCTGCACTCCGAGCAGTTTGGGGCTTGCTCTCCGATGATGTGCGGCCAATTTTGAATCGGTTGAACCACTCCTTAATTTGTGTTACACTCATCGCATATTCTCTAAACACCTGCTGAATGAAACGCGACAGTGGAGATGAACACCATTCCAAAAGAAGACTTTCAGATGTGTATCCGGCAGTGGATGGATCGGTGGGCTAAGTGTGTGCAAGCGCAAGGGGCCTACTTTAGTGGGGATTAATGTCCCAACCCCGTCACGTATTTAAGATATTTGTTATGGCCTAATGTAGGATATGTCTTAGACATGCCTCGCATATATATATATATATATATATATATATATATATATATATATATATATATATATATATATATATTTACATTGAAAAGGGTGGGCAAAAATAAGGGTCCTATGTTAAAAAATTCATAACTTTTTTATTTATTGATTTTTTTTTTTTTTTTTAGAATAAGTAAAGGACCCCTTCCGAAGCAAGCATGAGCCGTATTAGCCCTAAGGAACGTACCCTCATTTAGAAAACATTATTTTTGCTTAAAAAACTCAAAACAGTGTAAAAAACAATACTTTAGTTTTTGTAAGTTTTAAGAAGTGTTTTTCGGCTAAAATTTGTTTTGTTTATTTCAAAAAATCTCGGAAGGGTCAGTCTACACACACATAAAGTTTGGTGAGTTTAACTTTTATTTTGTGGAAGTTATTCAAATTCAAGTTATTCAAATTTAAAGATAGGACCCTTATTTTGGCCCACCCTGTATATATATATATATAAGTTCTTGCACACGACCAAATCAACAACTTTGTATGCCCATGAAATTGTATGCTATAAGAACAGTTCAGGGAATATCATTTCCAGTCGACTAACCGCTGACTCTCTATATATAAAAGGGAATAAGTCACGTGAATAAAAATTGGAAAAAGAACAATATTTATTGAATTATCAAGTAGTTCAAACAAGGAATATATAAATTACGTTCTTTCTTTCCTTTTCCTAACCTATGTATTTTCAAAAATGCAAGGTTTTATCATCAGAGAAGAACTTTTTCATTATTTTTCATAATATCCTAGATGTACCATTTTTGCACATGTTACATTTTTCCAATCGAAGTTGATTCTCTATACTAAAAACATTTGTGCAGTTTTGTAAATTTGTATATTTTTTTATATTTTTAAATCTGTGCGAACAGTAATATCATTTTACTGATGTATCTCAATACTCTTCTCTGATGATAAAAGCTTGCATTTTTGAAAATCCATGGGTTAAGGAAAGGAAAAAAAGGACGTAATTTATATATTCCTTGTTTGAACTACTTGATAATTCAATAAATATTGTTCTTTTTCCAATTTTTATTCACGTGACTTATTCCCTTTTATATATAGAGAGTCAGCGGTTAGTCGACTGGAAATGATATTCCCTGAACTGTTCATTTTTGAAAATCCATGGGTTAAGGAAAAGGGAAAACAGTTTATTTATATATTCCTTGTTTAAACTACTTGATGATTTAATAAATATAGTTCTTTTTCAAAAGTTTATTCTCATCACGCATTTCATTTTATTATTGCTCATTCTCGTATAGTGAGCATTGACGTTTCAAGATAGGATTAATTTAATGATAACATCTTATCTTTATTATCTCTCTATACACACACATACACACACACACACACACACACACACACACACACACACACATATATATATATATATATATATATATATATATATATATATATACCGGTTGTGCAGTGTTTAGATAAGAGAGAGAGAAAGATATATATATATATAGAGAGAGAGAGAGAAATACCAACAGAGAGGATGTACATAGTGATTGAAATTGATCTATTACGTTTAAACTCCCTTGTATATATACAGCTATCTCTCTCTTTCTATAACCGTAAAAACTATAACCGTAAGAAGAGAGAGAGAGAGAAGCGATTGTGTGTAAACAGTAAGCAATTACAGGATTTGCTATAGTCGATATTCGCTGTAAATAAATAAGCATGAACGAAAACGAACTGGATCATTTTTCGATTAGTACTGCCTCGTATTAGTTTTTACTTTTTTTACTTAGTAAATACTTTATCTTTCGTCCTCCAAATGTCGGTTTCTCTTTCGAATAATACAAAAGTAAGCTTGTTAACGATAACAGATTGAAAAAAACTGGAAGTAAGGATACATTATTCTAGTACTATTATTTAGAAATGAATATCCGGGAGAAAGACATGTTAATCAAAATGAGAAAAATATAGTGATTGAGTTTCAATTCATAAAAAAAATGTATAACATAAATGACTTGTCCCTAAAATAAGAAAAACATGTGATGAATCTACAAGCATTATTCAAGTCAATACGTTTTTAATTATTTCTAGCAGATAATAGAAAGAGAAGTGTGAACAAATTAGCTTCTATATAATAAGTGTAAGAATTTAATTCTTAAAGCGGAGTTTTAATGTAAATAAAGTAAAATAAATAAATAAAAACGTATCCAGCGATTCTCGATGTCATTTGAAGTGTTCAATTGTAACAAACATGGCGATCTCATTGCATGATTATATCTGTTGATTATCCAATGAAAATTAACGGGGAATATCTGTGAATTTCTATTACTTGAAGAATTATCGTGTCGGATAGAATAAGTAACTGATGAAATCGATTGGAAATTTATTTTTATCTAAAGAACATGAACTGAACATTTCCGTAGTTCACTGGCTAGGTAGAATGAAATATTGATTTGTCAGATACATTGCTATTTAGGTTTAAATTCGAAAATTCGACTGAATTATATACACATATTTTTTTTTACATAATATAAATCGGGATGATTTCTTTTTGTTTTCGATTAAAGTAAACTGTCAGTCAAAGTCTAGATTTAATATATTCATCCTTTCAGTATTTAATATCTCAATTAAAACAAATTGGACTTATCGCGTTTTGCATTCGAACTCTCTTACTCTCTCTCTCTCTCGTTCTCTCTGTCTCTCTCTCTCTCTCTGTCTCTGTCTCTCTCTCTCTCTCTCTCTCTTTCTCTCTCTCTATATATATATATTTATATATATATATATATATTTATATATATATATATATATATTTATATATATATATATATATATATATATATATATATATATATATATATATATATATATATATATATATATATATGCGAATGTTAAGTCTGCGATATGTTAGATTTAGTAAGTATCCCTGGGAATTTAAACTGCTTTTCTTTCTTTGTTTAAAATGACGTAACCCTTCTTTAGACTATATATATATATATATATATATATATATATATATATATATCACAAATTAATATATTACTAAGGTCACGCCCGCATGCACTCTTAGTTAAGACGAAGAAGTTTTCATTACTGACTTTGATGCCAAACTGATTTTATGTATCTAATCTGAATAACACTTATCTAAATATACAATACATAATAAAATATAAGCAAAACTGAAATGTCTCACTCCACATCCTGCGTACATATGTCGTACTGTTACAATACTGTAGGGCCCCATTATGCAAGGCACAGTAGGTCAACTAGTATCAAATAGCTAATTTTGTTATTGAAAAATAAGTTTTGTTTCTGGACTCAGAAGTGAGTTCAGAGAAGTGTTTGATCCAAGAATAGTCATAATAAATTTAGACACCTGACGTGACCTTTGAGTCAGAGATCAGAGTGAGTCGTTTTTGTCCCCATATCGTGCGTGGGAATGATGATTACGTCACCACAGAAAACAAGAACTTAGCTTTTTAGAATCAGTCTGAGCCTAGAGGCGATACCGTTCAGACCGGGTGCGAGCATGTAGCCGGTAAACTGGTAAGGCCCCGTTCTGGGAGGGCAGAAGATATCCCAAAAGGAACCGGAAAATAGCCGGGGCATGAGAGAGTCGAAGCCGGAATCCCCCTGACAGCAAACGAACCAAAAAAATAAGAAGCTTGTGTGAGAATAAAGAAATTTGTGTGAAATATCCCTTCAAAAAATTCGTGTCTCGTGTATTCATTCTGTCTGAGACAGACCTCTTCCTTCGATCAAGACGACACAGCCAGCGAAGACTAGACGAATCACAGGCCAAAGAAGAGAACAGAAGATAAGGTAAACCTTGAGATTTATTTGAGAACTTTTTAGAGACTTTAAGATACGTATAAATGAACAGAGGCCGTAATTGAAAAAGGCTTGAGATGCCGTGAACAGATTCGTGGTTTTAAAAAGGCCTGAAGGGCCGTAAATTGATACGTGAAGATTTAAGACTGTGGTTACGAAACGTATAGAATGAATTGAAAAGTAAGATCTGTAACGTGTATCGTAACAGTACTATAAAAACTAGTTTAGCTAGATAAATAAACCTATTTATTATGTTTACGATTTGGGTTGTGTGGTATTTTTTAATTTGAATTAATTTATTTTTTCTAAGTCTAATCCGAGTTCGCCTTCCTGGCCCGGATATATCTCCTCTCCCCCTTTTCTAACTCTTTCTTTCCATTTGTAACTCTAACTTTAAATGTCAGATAGTTTATGTAATCGACACTTAACAGTGAGTAGAATAGTTGCGTATTAACTTTCCATAATGTATGTGGTTACGTGAAAGTAAAAATTAACGTTTGTCGAGCTGTTTAGATAGGCAACCTCTTTCTGCATAAAAAGTTAGCGCATCTCACTCTTCCTAAGATGACGCTCTATTATTTCGTCTTTCGTCAGACACGAATGAATTTTGTAAATATCGATTTTGAAATCGAAATCCAACATATGTTTATGTATATAGAAATATGTATGTGTGTGTTTTGTTTGTGTATGCGAGTGTGCCCAACTGTATGCCCGAACTCATGAAAGAAAATGAAAAGTACAAAATTATATATATATATATAAATAATTATTTTTGTTTATACAGACATGCGCCAAATGCCACTACACTAGCATGTCGATGTTATCGATCAATAGTCATTAGAAACTAAGATCTCATCAAGGGAAAAAGTCGAATCCTTCACTCAGATGTTCATATTTGGAAAAGCTTCGAATAACTATTGATTGATAACATCGACAGGCCAGTGTAGTGACTTTTTGCACATGTCTGTATAAATAAAAAATAATTATATTAATAGCTATATTTATTATTGAGCACTTTTTCATAATTCCGGTTGAAATTCTGTCGGTTTTCATCCTATGGATGTCTACTTTACCCGACTTACTATATATATATATATATATATATATATATATATATATATATATATATAGAGAGAGAGAGAGAGAGAGAGAGAGAGAGAGAGAGAGAAAATGGCCGAATTAAAAACTATCGGCGAAGTACTATACGGATTGCCACCTGAAACCAGAAAGATGGCTCGACAGTTTGAGAACCTAACGAGGAAAATATACAAACGCGAAAGTTCCGTGATGTTCAACAACGCTTGCTTAGATAATGACTTGCTGCCTAAATATATATATATATATATATATATATATATATATATATATATTGTTTTGTTATTGTTTTACTAGCGATAGAATCATAGCTTTTTTCTTAGTATTTTCCACTTCCTAAGCGGTAAACAACATTGCATTAAGTCGCCCTTTTTAATAGGACATGTAATTATTTTTTTATTTTATATATATATTTATTAATTATTATAAAATAAAAACAAAACAAAACAAGAAACGTTATTTAAAAAAATTTAATATATATTTTTTAAATGCATGAAATCATTTTTCATAAATATGTCTCTGAGACTTTCGCCGTGACACGGCCTTAACGAAGAGTTATTCCCTTTTTTTCATCCTCATTCCTTCTGACCTTTTCCACTATCCTCCTGCTGATGTTGAGTAAATCTGAAATATTTATTTGTCTTTTCAGGGAGGATTCCAATGAGAACTGTGTCTCTTCACAGACATAGTAGTTCGAAAGTGTCCATAATCAATTCTGAAAAAAAAGAATCGAAATATAGTTATTGCTTGCATGGATATAAAACTGACAACGGAAATAAAAAATATTGATAAAATTAGCAGTTGAAAATTGAGAAAAATATCGTCCGAACTCTGCATATCTATCTATCTATCTATCTATCTATCTATCTATCTATCTATCTATCTATCTATCTATCTTTCAAATCTGCCCCTCTATCCATTCTCTCTCTCCCCCTCTTCCTCTATCTATCTATCTATCTATCTATCTATCTATCTATCTATCTATCTATCTATCTATCTATCTATCTATCTATCTATCTATCTATCTATCTATCTCTCTCTCTCTATATATATATATACATATATATATACATACATATATTGTGTGTATATATATATATATATATATATATATATATATATATATATATATATATACATATATTGTGTGTATTTAGGCAGCATTATTTGATTTAAGCAGACAATGTTAAAAATGTTCATGATACATATGGAGCATACATAATTTTTTTATTGATTTAACACAAAAAAAAGATCATCAGAAAAATTAAAAAGATTAAGCAAAAACGCTCCGTTACTTTTAGCAATGTTTGTTTATATATATATATATATATATATATATATATATATATATATATATATATATATATATATATATATATATATATATATATATATGCAAACATTGTTAAAACTAACAGAATTCGGCTGTTTTACTTTTTCAATTTTGCTGATGGTCTTTTTTGTATTAAAAAAAAATGTTCCCTAGGTTTCACAGGTTTCACGAACGTTTTCAATTCTTTGTCGAAATATCCTCAGATGTCCAAAGCAAATGAACAAAAAAGCTGGAGATAAAAGAGAATTTGAAAAAGACGGTGGGGAAACGCGCATAGAACGTTTTCCGCATTATTCCAGGAAGTCATTGTCAATTTTAAATTCAACAACGCTGGATGGCATCACAGAACAAAATCGCATTATGTATGTATATATATATATATATATATATATATATATATATATATATATATATATATATATATATATATATATATATAGTTTGTAAAATCACAAATTGAAACGTTGATGAAATGGCAATAATACGGAGAATATTTAAAAAATATATTTTGAAACCTGAACAACGCAGATATTTGTTTTTTTAAATAAATTATTTATTTACTTTAACAACTTAAAAAAATTTTTTTATGAACTTGAGTACTTTCGGTAATAGATACCCTTGTCAGAAGTATAAGCATATTTCTTCTTTTTTTCTTCTTTTTTCTTCCTGACTGAGACATTTATATCGCAGTCAAGTTGAAATTCGTCCTGTTGTTATCGACGACAAAGTTGAAATGTTCTTGTGTGTAGCACGCGGTTACGTGAATAATGTAGTTTGTAAAATCACAAATTGAAACGTTGATGAAATTGCAATAATAAGGAGAATATTTAAAAAAAAATATTTTGAAACTTGAACAACGCAGATATTTGTTGTTTTGAAATAAATTATTTATTTACTTTAAAAACTTTTTTTTATATACCACTTCTTTACAAGAGAAGGCCATCCCTACAATATTGCATTGTCAAGTTGATTGAGCAGGCCTGACTTATTTTTACACGTTTTTATCGCCGTGGGTCTTGTAAGAATATCTATACATGTAGATGACCATGCCGTGCGTTTGTACGACACGCAGGAAACGCTCTCCTTCTGGTTTTAGTGACAAGCCGAACCAAGATATCTGAAAGACATGTATAGCGCAGGTTTTATATCAGAGTTTCCGTCTCCTAGATGGATGATCTAACAAAATTTACGGGTCTATTTCGCTGAGTAGGGTAGCATCGCCCCGCTAATATATATATATATATATATATATATATATATATATATATATATATATATATATATTAATATATATATATATATATATATATATATATATATATATATATATATATATATATATATGTGTGTGTGTAAAGGAGTAAGGCTACCAACATTTGTAAAAAGATTTTTCAACATTTATTTATTATTTACTATTTCATCATTTTATAATTTTATATAACGCGTTTCAAATGGTGGTCCGCCTTCATCAGACATGTAAATCCATTTGAAGAAATGTCTTTCGATTTGAAACAGTGTTGTTTCATTGGAGGAAACGTGTTATCGTTTGGCGTTTTTGCGCATGTGTTGGTTTGCAGGTGTGTTTGTATGTGTTTTGATATTTTGATATTTTTTATTTTTATTTTTTATTATTTTTGCTTCTCTTGGTCAAAGTCGTGTATGTTTATTAAATACGTGTGATTTTGACCTTTATTTTATAAGTCATCTCCATTTCTTGAAGTGTTTGGATTTTCTTTTGAAATTTATTATTTTTTATTGCCCTGTCGCCGCATTGGCTGTTGTGTCCGTGCGTGTGTGCGCGCGGTTAGTTCTGAATCTTGTACATAGGTGAGAGACATACTTACACCCCACACACGCACACATACATACATATATATGCACACACACATGCGTATGGTTAAATAAATAGAGAGACGTAGTGAAAGGTGGATATATAGAATACATGTGTATTCACATCTATTTTTGTATGCATGCATGCGTACACATACACATATACACTCGTGTGTCGTCCATACATTCTATGTATGTGGGCTCCGTCCATATATGAGTGTACCCCACACGTATGTAGATGTGTGCGGTCCGTATGGTGTGGAGTTTGAGTTACGATCTGTTCAGTGCTGGATTTAATTTATTTTAAAGTTTTTTTTCTTGTAAGTATGTGCAATCTTGGCTTTGGAAAAATTGGCATAATTTAAAATTTTCCTCCGCTGGCAGACGAATAATTTACGATTTTCTTTGATTTTAATGTTGCTTTTATGTAAAGGTAAAAGTTGCATAGCCTGGACGCGCACGAGTGTCGTTGCCGACGTAGCGGCGGTGATTTGTTAAGAATCACCGTGTCTTAGCACAGCATATGGAAGGCGGAGCCCATCCCTCTCCTTCCGCTGCCTCGAACATTCCCTGAGGTACCCATTTACTGCTGGCTGGACAGAGGGAGTTTTCAGACCCGAAAATTCGCATGCCGTGAGTGGGATCGAACCCGGGTCGTCCACAGGCCCTCCCTACGTAAAGATACTCTATTATTAAATGTTTTGGTGGTGCCTATGTAAGATTCGTTGCATGTTGTGCATTCTAGCACATAGACTACGTTCTTGGAGGTGCAGTTAAGGTGTTTTTATTTTGAATGTTTGTGTTGGGTTTTTAAATGTGTATGAGTTCCCCTCTATTATTAAGTAACAGATCCCAAATCTTTTCTTGTTGAATTTTGTGACCCCTTGCATGATGTGTTGGTTGAGTTTGCATGAGGTTAAAATTTGTTTGAGGTTTTTTGGTTTGCGTTTGTTTTTTATTATTTTCGTTGTTTTTAATATGTTGTTTAGTTTGTGGTTTTGGTTGAGTCGGGTTAGGTTTCTTGTTATTTCTGTGAATAATTCTGGATTGTTTTTATTGTGTGTAGAGATGTATTCTAATATCTGTTCTTTGTTTTGTTTTTTGGGGGTTCGTAATTGTCCTAATGGTATGTTTTCTGCTAGTTCTATACCTTTGTGTATTATTTGTAGGGGGTATGCGCTTCTTGTGAAAGTTTTCCGTAGTTTATCCATTCGGACAATCCGGAGGTCTTTGTCACTGACTATAGTACATATCCTGCGTGCTAGGGAGTAGGGTATAGATTTTAAGCAGCTTTTGGGGTGATGGCGTCTAAAATGGAGATATTGTTGGGTGTCTGTGGGTTTGTGGTAGATGTCTGTCATCATGTGATTGTTTTTAATTTTAATTAGTACATCTAGGAAGGGTAGTTCTGTTTGATAGTGTTCAATGGTGAATTTAATTTGGGGGTGTAGGTTTTGTAGTATGCTGTGTAATTTATTGATGTCCCCCCCATGTGGGTTCTCAGAGGATAAAACAATCATCCAGGTATCTTTTCCAAGATTTTAGGAAGAGAGTTTGAATATTCTGTCTATATATTTATTCTATCTTTTCATACAAGATCTTCTCTAGGTAGGCCAGTGTTAGGGTGGCATATGTTTGTGCCATTTTGGTTCCCATTGCTGTACCTAGAATCTGGATGTAGTTTTTGTTATTGAATTCCATGGAGTTATTGTTGAGAATAATGTCTATGCTGTCGAGAATGAATTATTTGGTGAATCTGTGGTGTAGTATTTGTGGGTGTTTGTCAATCCAGTGTGATATCACCTGTTTACCTAAGTCATGAGGTATGTTGCTATATAAGCTACTGACGTCAAATGTAACTAATTTAGTCCCGGGATTTATTATGTGTGGTAAGGAGCCTAGGAAATGTATATCGTCTCTTATGTAGCTCTTGACTTGATCGGTGAATAGTTGCAGTAATATGTCAATTAAGTTACTCAGTCTGCTTGTTGGGCATGATGGTCCTGCTACCATGGGTCTAAATATAAGGTCACTGGGATTCGGGACACTAATATATTCTGATTTCGGTGTGTTTATGACATTTCTTATCTCATTTGATTTATGTATCTTAGGTAGTCCGTAGAAGTTGTTTGTTTTAATAATGAAGTTTGTTAGGAAATCCTTTTCTTTCTTTGTTAGTATTTTATTGTATGTCGTGTAGAGTTTTGTGATTTTTTAAATAGTGTTGTTATCAATGTTGGTGCTAATTGGTTTGTAGTAATCTTTTTTTTCTAGTACGTCTATAATTTTCGATTTATAGTCATTTTTGTCCATCATGACTACCGCACTGCCTTTGTGAGCTTCTTTTATAAATATGTTATTATTATTTAGGATGTTATCTAGTGGTTGGTTTTGTTTAGATGTTAGGTTACTAGTATGTTTAGTTTTACTCTTAGGGTTGATGTTCCAGAGGTTTTCAAAGAAGGTGTTTAGTTCTTTCTTTCTATTGTGTTAAATAAATACTTATCGATATCGGTTGTAATTAAAAGATTCACGAAAATAACGACACTCATCCTTCGTGTTGAATCCAGACGAAAGAAAACGCCATTCCAATATCGGTGATAATTTTAAAATTCACGAAAACAGCGACACTGCTAGTTGTTGTTGTCGTTGTGGTTGCATTAAAGCTAAACATCCGTTCCTTAGTTTTGAGTATTATCTTATATATATATATATATATATATATATATATATATATATAACATCTATCGCCCCCTCCTCCTACCACCGCCCCTGTATTTTTCTTCCTACATAGTATAACAATCTTTGGTTTTGTTCAATAAAGCGATATCACCAAACGAGTAGGGTCGAACCCATTGACCGAAATATCTTTTTCCAGCATTAATTATGTGTTTGTGTCCTTAATTTTACTAGAATGTTCCTTTTCTTGTTAATTTATATAACCAATTTAACACACACACACACACACACACATATATATATATATATATATATATATATATATATATATATATATACATATATAATTCCATTCGTTCAGCTGTATCTTCCATCAATGTCAAACGCACACACCCATACTAAGACAGATCTATAATTACATTATATCATCGATAACATTCTGAATCTCAATTTCACACGCACGCGCACGCACACGCACACGCACACACACACACGCACACACAACACACACACCCACCCATATATATATATATATATATATATATATATATATATATATATATATATATATATATATATATATATATGAACGTTTAATAAGAATATATTGAATTGTAGTAATGAAAACGTCACATGAAGTATCAGCCAATAGGATTGTCGTGTAATGCGAGGAAGATATAGAAGGTATGTTGACGTCAGCCATTCCACTTTCCTCTCTGAACATCATTATCCCCAATCCCCCTCCCCTCAACTTCAAAGCCACCTGACCCTCACTACACGCTTCTACTCGGATAATCGATAATTCGACACAGGAGACAGGAAAGGAAAAAAAAAACTCATTATGATAATAAATACCAATTGTTTCGTCATTAGACGAACGTTATTCATGCATCTTCCATTTTATTTCTTTTTCTACCTGCCATTTAAAAAAATAAATATGAGATCAATGGCGGAGGTATATGACGCCCCACCCCCTAAAGTATTTGGTTATTTAATTCTGTAAAAAAATTATTCGGATTATTATCGATGAAGCAACACTTTTTTCAGATTCCATTTTTTAACCGACTTGTTTAATTTTCATGTGGTAAGGGGTTCAGTTTTCAATGTACATCTATCGTAAAATGATGTTTATATTTCTCAAGGATTTTATTTAAAATCTGATGGTATCAACCAGGTATAATAAATACCACTGGTTGCAGAGACTCAGAGAGACTTTCATACCATGTGAGAGTCCACGTGTAGTATCTGTTCCGATGGATACTACACCCTACAGACAGGTATTGTCTTCGCCTTCGGGGCATGATTCCGCCGGTCTGTTGGTCTGTCCTGTGCGGTTCTAGGAGGTCCACCCTCCCAGGCTTTGCCTCCCCTCTTTGGGGAGGAGTGAGTTTATAGCTTACTGCTTGAGGCGCCCCTACCGGGGAATGCCGACGAGGCTGTCCAGGCAATTTTTAATTGCCAGAGCGCTCACCTTCTCGAGCGCTGGCTTTTCAAATCCCACTTTCCGACCTTGTGTCACATACTCCTATTGTGGGTAGGCGTTAAATAACGACTTTCATACCATGTTTTACCGCATGTTATGAACCAGTTCATCTCCTACCACATTAGTGGCGTTCTGTATTGCTTTATGATAAATACATTGTTACATTTTAACCCTGTCACTATTTGTGATTTATTTCTTTGTGACCCCTAGCACGGGTCTACAACAAATATGTTATCCCCTATCTTCATTTAACACACGAAATGAATTAACGAAATAACAAAACCCTTTTCACAACAACGAAAGGGGTTTATTCGTATATAAGGTTACCTATACCATTAGGTATAGGTGGAAGAAACTCAGGACAGTGTCCGAAAGAAGAAGAAAATAAGTTCTTAGTTCAAATATCTTCAGGCGAAGATAGCAGGCGCCGTGAGCGTCCAGTGGACAAGAAGGCAGGAGAGAGACTGAGGCGATTCTTCCTGGCTGTTGCCAGAATACTGTCTGATCATCGTCTGCAATATCCTAGGGGAGCTCAAGTAGTCCCTTAGAGAACTAATGATATCAATGCGCCCTGCGAGCTGATTGGCCAAACAAGCTCACAGGGACACTGATACGCATTACAAAATAAATCTAATTTATGACTGCTACAAAGTTTCCTAATAGCTCATTAACATAAGATTAGTTTTGCACGTGGTGAAATTCTACGACATTAAGTATTAAGTATGTAAAATTTGCCTATTAACATAATCGAGTAGTTGTGTGTCTCTAGCAGTCCTACTTTAAACAAGATAATGACTCTTCCCCAACATTTTGCCCATTGAAATTAATCAAGGGATGCGCGAGAGCGCTCTACCCCTTAATAGACTCACGAATGGCCTATGCTGGAAATCTCATTTCTTTGATCAATCATAACTCAAAAACCAATAAACCAAATTAGTTAAAACTTTGCACAACATTTTTATTTGATAGGTTCTATAAGTGTGTAGAATTTCAGCATCATTAGTCAAAAAAACCCAGAGATCCAGAAAGTTCAATCATGAAATCATGTTATCTGTGTGTACGTACGTACGTACTACGTATGTACCACCCTGTATCTCATCAACTATTTGATGGATTCAGCTGATATTTGGCAGAGATAGAGGTTCTAGGGTCTAGTTGATGGCATTTTAATTTCACCTTATAGTTTACCATATACTTTAGTTTTCCAGAAAATTCAAAAAAACCTATTGAGAACGCATTGTATTGAGGCATAGCCTTTACAAAAGTAGTGACATTCCATGAAAAATGCCAGTATACTGAAATCATATGCCCGTAATAGGGTTAAGATGAAAATTCATATACACTAAATGTACAAAAGCAAGGAAATTCCCAAATTTTTACACTTTTATTGTCATTAAGGGTATGACTACATATCAACCAAACCATTTCATTATCACATCACTACAGTATAACTCTCTATGCATGAGTGGATGAAGTGTGTGATGTGCGCTGAAGAAAAATTCCTACCAGTAAAATACATAGCCCTGTTGTGCTCGCATAGCCTTAATGACAAAAAAGTGTAAACATTTGGGAATTTCCTTTCTTTTGTACATTTAGTGTATACGAATTTTCATCTGAACCCTATTAAGGACATATGATTTCAGTATACTGGCATTTTTCATGGAATCTATTTATAAACTTTAGTTTAAGAGTATTAACATATTTGGTTGGCAACTAAGTTCCCGCCGTTGTTTTTATTTTGGAATCTATTATGTTTTTCAATTTTGCAATCTATTTATTTTTTCGAGTTAATTTAAATTCATTCCTACTTATATCCAGATCATAAAAATGGTTGTCAGCTTAAGGCAAATGACATTTTCTACATCTTCATTTTTTTGGTTATATCTTTTTTTGGCTTTTTAATTTCAACCAAATATGTATTGAAACTCTTGTTATAGTTGAAAAAAAAGTTGTAAACAGCAACACAGGATACATTATTGATTTATTAGCTTTTTTTATTAAACACGTTAAATCTAAATCAAAATTTAAAAAATAGCGGGAACTTAATTGCCAACAAACACAGACATGGAGTGGGGTAGGAATTTAGGTAGGTATGGACATATATAGGTACGGACATAGGTAGACACTAACAACAGTATGTATATACAGATCATCATTTTTATAACATAGTAAAGTAAATTAATTCTATTTGATTTTCGACTACAGATTTCTATCAAAAAGCTACATATGTTAATCTGATTCAATTTCCGAGTTTTCGGAAAATATGCGTTCGTTTCGGTCGCTTTCAAATTTCAGCTTCTCCTAAAATACTCATCCATACAGGAAGTCGAAGTAATTTTCACTCTCACGCTCAGTTCTACTATCACAGCCACCCATGTACACTAGGAAGTCGTTTTCATAGGATAACTATTACTTCATAGCACCGTTATTATTTCATTTATTTTAAATCTTGCTATTTTTGTTAGCTACTTCACAAATTACCACCTAAATATAGAGCGCTTCCTTCAACATACATTTTCTTTTTCGGAGCGTTTGATTAGCTATTCCAAAGGGTTTCTCTTATATTCTAGATTGACGGAATAACAACAGATTAGAAGAATGGTTTGATTGTCGTTCATAATTGTTTTTTTTACTTTTAATGCTTATTTCTTTTAGATGCATTTCACATACTTTGGTGAAAAATATTCATTCTCGGAATAGAAAGAATTACATTTTCCAACACTAAGCCGTCATTGCAATCACTGACACAATTGCTCACCCAACATTCACTTGGTTTATTACAAACATATAAATTCGTACTTTCTTTTTATTTATTTACGTTTCTTTTATTCTAATGAATTTTTTTTGAAAACTATAAATTCTGTAACAACGCTTTAACGCCAGGGTCGATTCTCCAACGGGTTAAAAGATCGCTTTGTTACGTTTTCATTTTGATTAAAAGCAGACGACCTACAATTCTTTTATTCGTCACTTCTATTTTACGTCATTCGCGCAACACAGCAGTAGTACGTTTCTACAGTTACGACACCCTGTTGTCATAGTTACGAAAATTGTTGCTGATTTTTATTTTTTTACCCAAGCTCATAACGATTCAGACTCATACGCAACTACCGACTACAGAACGAGTTAAACAATTCAATGAATTATTTCTTTAAATATATGTAGTCCTTAAAAAAGCGGCATTATTCACAGGTGAACATCCTTTCAGGCATTACCACTTCCTATCGCCTAGAGAACAAATTTATTGCCTGTCCAATGAGTCGTTTTCATCCGTGAGGGAGTTCTTCGGATAAGACAAAATAGTTTCGGGTGAAATTGATTTTTATTAGTTACATAGACTATAAATTGACTTTTCACGGTACTCGTACAATTACTGCGCGCGAACTGTTTCTGTCTTTTGTTCTTATACTGCCAGCCGGAGTTAAGCGCGTTTTGTTATTTCGAATTCACCACAACTTTCTAAAATAACAAAAAGCCATCCTCCCAAACATTATCATCCCCTTTCGTAGATGGGATGTGTTCTTTGCCTGTTGTCTGCGGTGCTCACATCTGTGACGGAGTGGCTACCTGAGCAACAAGGACATATTCGGTCGAAATTGACTTTTATTGGTCCTTTTAATAGTACTGTTTCGTCCACTGGGCGCGCACTAATTTTGTCTTTTTTATTGCAACACGAACTTAGGTTTACTGTTAGGTTACAAATAAATACAGCGCTTTTACGTTATTTCTATTAATTATAGAAACATTCAACGGTAACGAGAGGCCCAGGAATAACCAACTCCTTTCGGTAAGACTTTATAATACGGGCCCCCTGTAAACCACCTGGCTGTGCGCATGCGCAAACAAACGGAAGCCCAAAAAATGTATTGGTAAAAATGAAAAAAACAAACACCTAAATTTAAACAGGATACAAAGTTAATTTTATTTGCTAATGCAGTAAAAACTGCCCTTTTCTCTCAAAAATCTTTTTAGATGCAACCAAAAATTTTCGATATTTTGTGTATACAAATTAATATTAGAATCTACGAAATTATCTTCATGTATGATCACATCATGATAATACCGCAAACCAATAAATCCACTGTAGGCAGTCCAGCCATCACTTATCATTCTTGTCCCCGGCATAATCTTCCTCTGTATAATTTCTTCTAAAGTTTCCTTGCCTCGGTTATTTACTTACAAACCCATCGGTTAATTGGCTATTAATGACCCATTTCATGGTAGACCTACAAACACATATTCTAGAATCTTTTAATGATTTCAATTCTATAAGAAAATTAAATGATCTAGTAGTAGTCGACATTTAACTTTTGTGCCTTCTTTTTCCAACTTTTACTTTTGCGCTTCCGTTTGTTAGCGCATGCGCACAGCCAGGTGGTTTACAGGGGGCCCGTATTATAAAGTCTTACCCTCCTTTCGGGAGGGATGGGGGTTTCTGCTTGTTGTCTGCGACGCTCTCGTCCGTGAGAGAGTGCCGACGAGACCGACGAGGACATTTTCAAGCGAAATTAACATTTATCAGTCCCTTATACTATTAACTGTCTTTGACGGTTCTGTTACGCTCACTTGTTTTTTTCTTTCGTATTGACACTCGGATTTAGGGTTAGTGTTATGATATATATTTTGAATTCACTACTTCCTCTAAGGTAACGGGAGGCTATCCTCAGAGGTACTACTAACTCTTCTTGAAGGAGGAAGGAGTTTATTATGTCACACATTACCCCCCTTCTGGTGTTTATATATATACACAATTACTTAACCCCCCCCCCAAAAAAAAAATTATTAAAAAATTCTTACGTAAGTACATTGCTGCGATGATGCGGTTTTGTACTTATGAAATAAAACTAAGGTTTACATGTTATTTATACATTTAATGTGTACAGAACACGACAATTAATCTTTATAGCTAAATAAAAATCGAGTAAAAATATTTATATGGAGTTGGGAGGCGTGAGTATAAGTTTCCTCGGTTTTTCGATTTTCCCGTCAACGTCCGTGCACGACTCCCGCTGGTTCTAAATATACTTATTTTACCATAAAATACTCCAGGACTTAAACAATTTACATTTAGTCATTTATATGTTTCCAGTTTTTAAAGTTTGACTAGATAGTCAAGTAGGTATATCGGTGGTACGGGTTTGTCATAATAGATACCGTTGCGGGTTATGGAATCGACTATGCTGGTTCAAATCCCACTGGATCTGTTGTGCGTAAATAGGGACGAATAACGTTGGAAAAGGTATGAAATAATGATCCCTTAGCCATGGGTGAAACAATGATTTTTATTCAATCATCAGTATACACTCTTTTTTGTTGTTGTATTTATCTCCCTCTCACAGCGGTAAGATGTGACACAAGGTCGGAAAGTGGGATTGAATAGTCAGCGCTATAGAGGAAGAGCACTCTGGCCTACAAAAATGCCTGGGAAGCCCGGTCGGCATTACCCGGTCGGGGCGCCTCAGGCGATTAGCAATCAACTAACCCCTTTCTCAAAGGGTGAGAAGGCAAAGCCTGAGAGAGTGGACCCCATAGAACTGCACAGGACTATACCTCATACCGGCGGAATCAAGGACTGAAGGCCCAGACGGTACCGGTCTACAGGGTGTTGTATCCATCTGAACAGATACTACAGTTTGATCTTGGCCAAAAGGCCAAACAGTATGGTATTTATCTCCCTCCCACAGCGGTAAGATGTGACACAAGGTCGGGAAAGTGGGATTTGATAAGTCAGCGCCCTAGACGAAGAAGAGCACTCTGCCCGTAAAAAAATGCCTGGGTAGCTCGGTCGGCATTCCCCGTTGGGGGCGCCTCAGGCGATTAGCAATCAACTAACCCCTTTCCTAAAGGGTGAGAAAGCAAAGCCTGGGAAGGTGGACCTCATAGAACTGCACAGGACAGTACCCCAGACCGGCGGAATCGAGGTCCGAAGGCCAAGACGGTACCGGTCTACAGAGTGTAGCATCCATCGGAACACATACTACACTCTGATCTTAGCCAAAAGGCCAAACAGTATACAATTATTTGTTTAAAATAATTAATATATGTTGGCATTAAATGACCCATATGGGAAGTGCAAAGTTCGAATCCGTTCTACTCCATAGTATCATTCTTACGATGAATGTTGGCAACCTTCACGTTGTTCCTTCTGTAAGTACCTGATTCTAGAAAGACTCTGAGAAACCAATGCCGACAACAGAATGGAGTCGATCAAAAAAAATCCTGATTTATAAAAATTCCCAGGCATTTTAAAAAAGAGCCAACAAAACAAAAAATGAAAAAAACAAAAAAACAAATAGGTAACAAACAAATATTACCAAAGGCAAGATAAGTTACTCTTCTACCTACCCTGATAAGTTGATTTGTGTTGTAACTTATTTTAAAGCATTTTTTTCTTCAAAACAAACCTGGTGTCCACCTGTTCAGTTAGATCGGAAAAAATGGCTGAAATTACACAGAGTCTCGATAATCTCTCAAAAAACGAAACTTAAACAGAATACTGAGAGAACATTACATTTTCCTACGATTGGTGACATTTATTGGATGTGTTTCTACCAGTATTTAGTTTATTTGTCCATTTTTGACTGATTATTAAGCATCCCTGTGTAGGACGAATGACCAACCATTTTGTTTTTCGTTCTAACTGAACAGGTAGAAATAAGGTTTTGAACAAACCAAACGCTTTAAAATAAGTTAAAAAAAACTTATCTAGGTAGGTAGATGGGTAACTTATCTTGCCTTTAGTAACATTTATTTGTTACCTATTTGTAATTTTTCACCCTTTTTTGTTTTGTTCGCTCTTGTTAAAAATGGCCGAATTTCCTTTTTTTTGTACCCAAATTAATTTTGACATGTAAAGCAAAGAGACACTCAAAACTTAATTGTCGTGGGAAAGTGAGAAAATTTGCAGTGTTAAACTGCTTTGTCAATCAATCAGTGTCAATTTATACCGTAACGTATGTAGGTATCAAGGTAGTAAGAACGGTAGCATTATATAGACTAGCGGGTGCTTTCTACAACCATCTCTATAATTTACTGATAAAAATAATAATATTAATTAAAAATAATAAATGTCTACCAGGATTATTTTTATTTAGAAAAAAATGTAAAAATAATGGCCCTAACAAATATGTGTCTTTTATATTTATTAGTTTATTTAAAATTACGGAAATTTAATTCTGTTAAAAACAAATACTCTGTTCTCTTAGAGTAAAATAATTGTCATCTAAATATTCTTCAAACCAATAAAACGAATGTAATTATTTGAAATATATTTATTTAAAATTGTACTGTTTTAGTCGACGGGACGGCATAATTTGATCTGAGAACCATTCATTTTAAAATGTGTGAAGTCGATATTTTACCCGAGCGACATTAGATTAATTACCAATAAACATCTGTGCTGATCAGGCGATCTATTTTTTAAAATGTATGTGAAAGGTGATAATGTACGTAGGGACATGAAATATAGATTCTTCTGAACACACTTTAACACTTTTTGATTTAGTTATGCTTCATTTAGACACATTTATTTGAGTGCAAAACACATACTGATGTAGCAATCGATTTTAAACAGTTTAAAATGAATTGTTCCAAAATCAAAATATGTCGTCCCGTCGACTAAAACAGTACAATTTTAAGTAAATACATTTAAAAAAGTAGCATTCGTTTTCTATTAAAAAAAATGGCTACTACACAAATTGTGTAGCGTCCACTTTTGATTTAAGACGGTCGACTTTGCTTAGAAAATCAGCTTTAATTAAAACTATGCGTTTTATCCTTTTATCACAAATCTCCAGCAAGAATCATGTGACAATGTTGGCTACGGATTGCAAATACTTTTCTATCTTTTCTCCAATTAACTTCAAGGTTTAAATTAATAGGTTTTCAAATTTGTATTAATGGAAGTCTTTTATCAGTGCATTTTAAATTGCGATTTTAATTATTAATTTGTATAAACGTTTCAGTCTGATTACTTTTTTGGACTCAATTACCATTTTCTTTCTTTTTCTGTCGATTCTTTCTGTCTTTTTCTTTCGTTATCTTCTTTTTTATTCTTTCTTTCGCTATCGCTTTTCTTTTTTCCATATGTTTCTTTTTCTTTTTTCATTTCTAACCCACTGTTCTCACTCTTTTTATTTCTTTATTTCTATCTTCCTTTATTTTTATTTTTTAAATTTTCTTCGTTTTTTTTTCTATTTTTAAATCACAGTCTCTTCTTTCATTCCTTGTTGTTTTCTTTCTCTCTTTATTTTTACTTTCTTTTCATAATTCATTTTCCTTTCTATCTTTTTCAACCCGACTTTTTCTTACATTTTTTCTTTCTTTCTTTCTTTCTCTATCTTCGGCATAGATGAAAAAAAACATGCTCAGCTTAGGGACTCACTCATCACATAGTAATTACTTACCTCTTAACGAGGGGATCTTTTTTCTTCTGGTAAGTATATACCCCATAGGGGATGACTCCCTAATACTAATTACCACCCCACAAGGGTAATCATTATTTTCTTATCTTAAGTGTTACTCGTCAAAATGAAGAAAACTGTCCCCCTAATACTATTTGCTTATCCCACATGAGGGGATAATTTTTTCCTTCTCGGAAGTATTACTTGCACAATTAAAGAATTCTCCACTTCGAGCTCATATAATACTAATTATTTACATTCCCATGAAGGTATCCTTTTGTTTACTTCTCTGAAATGAGACTTTCTACCATAGCAATATGTATTTTAAGGGACTTACACTTGCACTTAATCAAGGTTCTAAATGTCTCATTTTTATGAACTTCCTGGGATTAGTAAAACCTTTATAATAGAGATTTAAATGTTCATCTGAAGAAATCGACGTAAAAAAAACATGTTTTTAGCTTAAAGTAATATAAGTGCCTATTTATCTACGTCCCACAAAGTAGAATGTGACACAAGATCGGAAGGTGGGAATTGCACACTCTACAGGAAGAGTACTTGGCACTTATAAAAATTGCCTGGGCAGCCCCGTCGGCATACCCCGGTAAGGGCGCCTCAGGCGATTAGTAATAAACTAACCCCTTCTCAAAAGGTGAGAAGGAACTGCACAGGACAGTCCCATAGACCGGCGTAAATCAAGTCCCGAAGGCCAAGACAATACCAGTCTATGGGGTGCAGTATCCATCGGAACAGATACTACACTTTGATCTAAGCCAAAAGGCCTAGAAAGTATTTATTTACTCCTCTCCAGGAGTTAGGCACAAGTCCAGTTTTATCTTACTCCCACAAGTAAGATGTGACCCAAGGTCGGGTCGGGAAAGTGGGGTTTGAAAAGCCAGCGCCCGAGAAAGTGAGCACTCTGACCATTAAAAATTGTCTGGGCAGCCCCGTCGGCATTCCCCGGTAGGGGCGCCTCAGGCAGTAAGCAATAAACTTACTCCTCCCCAAAGAGGGGAGGCGAAGCCTGGGAGGGTGGACCTCCTAGAACTGCACAGGGCAGACCCATAGACCGGCGTAAATCAAGCCACGAAGCCCAAGACAATACCAGTCTATGGGGTGTAGTAACCATCCGAACAGATACTACACTTTGATCGTAGCCAAAGTGATTTAGCTTTCTTTTATTTTCGGTTTAAAGTTAGACGACATATTTTTAAATTCTAGTAATGTGACGTAACATCAGGTGCTATGATGTCACATCCGCCTGAACGTATAATGCTTTGATGTCACTTCCGTCTACACCGTCTACACATGAAGTAACACCATTAATTGTCTATAACCTAAACTACGTACGCCACGGTTCCCAAATACATTACTTTCATTCACACATCTTTTCTTAATATTGAGAATAATTTAATACTAGCAAATATATGCGCATCCCGGTGAATAGTTTTGCTGATTTAACTATATAATTCGAGTGTTTTTCCTCCTTGCGTTTCGAAATTTTTATTTTCTATTTTATCTTAACTGTTTCTCTATATAACTATCAACGTCTTTTTCTGTTTTTTCTACCCCCCCCCCCTCCAGTATTTCTATTAAAATGGACGTCATCGAATACGACAGAATTAGAAAACAGAAATCTAATCCCATTGGATCCATAACGTTCATTTAGGCACCGATATCACACGGAGACATATAGAAATTCATTTTCAATTAATTGTTCATGATATTGAATTCTGTTTCGGGGTTAATAAAACACAAAACATGTTGACCTGTCGTGAAACGAAAAAACGAAACTTTTTTTTGTCTTTTTCTTCATTTTAGTTATTCATTCCATCTTTCTTTTTTCTTCTCTTCTTTCATTTACATTTTTTCTTCCTTCTTTTCATTTTAATTTCATTAGTACCCGGTATTTTCTCCCACTTTTCTATTTATTTGCCTTATTTTATCTTTCTATTATTTTTACCCCTTCTTCTTCTTCTTCTTCTTCTTCTTCTTCTTTCTCTTCTTCTTCTCTTCCTTTCTTTCCGTTTCCTCTCGTTTTTCTCTTTCTTTTCACCCTATCCTCTATCTTTCTTTCTTTCTTTCTTTCTTTCTTTCTGTCTTTCTTTCTTTCCATCTTTCTTTCTTTTTCTTTCTTTCTTATTCTGTCCTTTTTCCCTTATCAATTACTTTTGCTCTTTCTTTCCGCATTTTTCCTTTCTTTCTTTTCGTTTTTACACTTTATTTAACTTTTTCTCCCACTTTCGTTCTCTTCGTTTCTCTGTTTTTCTTTTCGTTATTATCTCTCTTACCTTTTCCTTCCTTTGATATTCGTTTTATTTCTTCTTTTATTTATCTCTTTTACCATTTTGTTTCTTTCTCTCTCTTTTTCAGTCTTTCTCCTCTCTTTTCTCTTTCCCTTTTCCCTTCCCCCCCTCGTTATTTTAATTCTCACTTTCTCCCTCGTTTCTTTTAAAAACTTTTTTCTTTCATTTTGTTCTTTCATGTTTCTTTCTTTTGTTTTTTCTATCATTTTTTTTGTTACTTCTTCTTTCTCTTCAGTTTAATTGCTTTTCCTTCCTTTGATATTCGTTTCATTTTTTCTTTTATTTATCTCTTTTACCATTTTGTTTCTTTCTCTCTCTTTTCCAGTCTTTCTCATCTCTTTTGTCTTTTTCCTTTCAAAATCATTTTACCAATTCTAAAATCTCCCCCCTCCCAAGTGTCATCACAATCCTTATGTAAACATCAATAAGATTAACGCGAAACGAAAGAGACAGATTCCAGAATCTTCAAATGAACCAAAGATTGTGCTGTATGAATTCTCTTGAACGCCGCCTAGCGGCTAAATAATATTAAGGCACCTTTGGAATTGGAGGTGACGGCAGTGAAGTGGATATCGATTGAACATACGACCTGGGTATGCCAAGTTCAAATCCAATCCATTCCATAGTATAACTTTCACTATGAGAGCTAACAACGTTCACGATTGTAGAAAGAATTAGAAAAAAAAACAATTCCAACAAAAAAAAGAAAAGCAAGAGCGATACAACAGTAATTCCAGTTTCTGTTTCGTAATAGCCATCTGCTTTATCCTCTTATTACCCAATACGCTATCAATATAAGTGTTTTAATGTGATTTTGCTGCTGCATTTTCAATATTCTGTTTTAAATAATCTATATAATGAACGTAAACGTACGTATGTCCGTCGCGCTTGACGTTATAAAAGAAGATAAGGCAGGAGGAAAGGGAACGAATAAGAAGGTGAACAGAAAAACGAGTAAAAGAGAAAGAACGGAGTATGCAGAGGAGAGGAGATGAAACGCTGTAAAACGCGAGCTCGAATGTTAAATAACAATACAAGATATTCCATTCCTTTGTTGAAATAATAATAAAAAAACGTAACGTCATCTCAACTTTAATTAATGTAAGTTCGGAGTAAGAGAAACAGAGATGGAGATAGAAGTTTTTATGTAACAAATGAATTTACATTCTATTTTCCTTTGAAATGTTTAAATCCAGCTTAGAAAGTACCCCCAAAAGTTCAAACTTAACTGATCATAAACAATGCACTTCAAATACAAAATATGTTATATTCATTAGAAATTTATACAAACATATTTTAGAATGAGAATAAAATGACAATGACATATCGCTTACCTGATCGACTTTTCGTTGGAGGGAAAAACTTTCAAATTTTATATAATTTGATTTGGTGATTTCTATTTTAAATTTAATTAATTTGATTTATTTAAATATTCATTCAAAGTTTGATACCGGTCAAGAGTTCAGAATTGAAGTAAACTTTTTAAAGCTGCCTTCCAGCCGAGGCAACTGCTGCTTCTTCTTCTTCGTTGTTGTTTTATTTAAAAAAATTTTCATGCTGCTTAGAATGTTCAATATTTTTAATACATTATAATAAAATTAGCACTTTATTGGTTTGTTCATTTGTTTACGGAATATGTGATAAATTCCCGTTTAAAATGATCACAAAAATAGATAAATCATGTAACTGATAACTGAATATACGAGTTTTCTTCTTATCAAGAGCGTGGGAAAGATTGAAAGTAAAACGCCGAAAAAAGCAAGCACACATTTCAATCAATAATTAAAAACAAAAACAAATATTTCCACCTAATAAAAAAAGTTTGGCGATATTCGTAGTTTTCGTCAGACCAGTTGATTATTGAATTATTATGCCAGAGACTGAGAGACGCTAAAGTTTTAAATAGTTGAAAAACGCGGAGCAAATGGTATGCTTTTTCATAAACACATGTTAAAAGTAAATGTTCCAATTTTGGTCTTGAGAAATTTAGAGCCACCAAAGTTATGTATGTGACTTTGGATTCATTAGCAAGAAGATGCTGCCTCATCTTTTGGAA
>OY744528.1:95218609-95271109 GCA_963556195.1 Sepiola atlantica
AGCTTTAACGAAATAGTGTATTAACTTAGATGAAAATGTAATAGTCGCTATTATTGTATATGTCTGTAAGTTTATGAGCTTAGTACAGAAGCACTGATGTCATATGTGAAATGACTAATGAATAATACGTGTAAGGAATGTGCATACAAATTGCGCCACAGCAGATAATTGACTGTAGAATCTCAATGCTTATTCACATAATTTTACAAGTATAATAGGAAAAAAAATAAAGAAACGAAATCGTTTGTATGGACGACATATTTGTTAGTGTGTTAAAGAATTTACTGCCATATCAGAATGACCGTGAACGTGTGTAGTTGGAAGTGTACCCTTTTTCCTCTATATCTCGGTGTAGGCATATAATACGAAGCAAAATAAGTAATAGTTCATGTAAGGAGTCGCGCGATTGTTTAATACGAATAGCGATATAGGTTTTTAGTGAAGAATATTTAATGCGAATGTTTTAGAAAAGTAAACAAAGAATTGAAAGAAATGTATCGTATACTTTGATAATCTTTCTCTGTATATAATAAAGAAATAACATTTTGTGACCGAACCGAAGAACTCATATCCAAATACACGTGAAAGAAAGAAAGGAAAAAATGGTTGTAGTGTGAGTGAATTTCTTCCTGCCACTCTCTGACGTCATTTCTGGTTTATCGTGACTTTGCATTATTTTTCAAATTATACATGATAGCATTGATTTATTCTTAAATTAGTACTAAACAACGTTGAAAAATGGAGTTTAAAGCCACCCCCCCATTGGAGAAAAGTGCTCAGTCGACCCCGGAAGAGTCAATTTTTTTCCGGTTCTGAGATATTACACGCGCCTGGGCTGGCCAGTCAGAATGATGTCACCCGTGTGACCGTTTGTTGGGTACTCTCGGAGGAGAAGCTTTACATACATACATACATACATACATACATACATACATACATACATACATACATACATACATACAGACAAGTGGGATTTATATAATAGACTAGCGGGGCTACCCGGCGTTGCTCGGGGTCATAAAAACATATAATTGAAGACAAATCGCGTGTGTAACATCTTTATATTCAAACTTCTATTTCCCTCCCCCCCTCCTCTATAGCCGTCTATTTATCTTTCTACCTTTCTCTTCCCTGGTCGCCCCATTTCACCGCTTCTTTTTAATTTTGCCTTTTGGGAAGGCTGCTTCTTCCCCACCATTTCTCCTACGTTGCCCAGGGCAATAGTATGACATATTTCTATAAAAAGTACCACTCTATCTGCGCTTTCTATATAGGTACTTATCTCCGCTCCGGTATTCATACTATATACGTATGTATCGCCACCGTGGTGTGCAGACTATATACGTACCTATCGTCGCCCCAGTGCATATACTATATAAGTACCCATTGCTGCCCTGGTATGCATGCTATATACGTACCTATCGCTGTCCCGGTGTAAATGCTACATACGTACCTATTGCTGCCCCGGTGCAATGCTACATATGTTCCTATCGCAGCCCCAGTACTTTCAAAATCGAGAACGCCTCCTGAGCACTACTGAAATCACTTAGGTATCCTCCCTCCTTTTTATCTGCAAAATAGTCCAAATTGGAACAGAGATGGCGTTAAAATATTTTCCATCTAGGATATTGAGCACTTTTCTCCCGGACAACGCCGAGTACTTTGTAAATCAAGGAGGCCTTATGAGCACTACTGAAATAACTCTTATCGATTACCCCATCCTTTTCAGCGTAGATGCTGTAAAAATATTATCCAAACCTATCACTACAGTAGCTCTATCTAGGACATTGAGCACTTTTATCCCTGGCAACGCCGTGTACATTGAAAATCAAGGAGTTCTCTTGAGCACTACTGAAATCACTTAGGTATTCTCCCTCCTTTTCATCTGCAAAATAGTCCAAAGGAGAACGAAGATGACGTGTAAATATTTTTCAAACCTATCACTACAGTAGCTCTATCTAAGATATTTAGCACTTTTCTCCCGGACAGCGCTGAGTAATTTGAAAATCTAGGAGGTCTCCTGGGCACTACTGAAATCACTCTTACGGATTCCCCCATCCTTTTCAGCTAGATGCTGTTAAAATATTATCCAAACCTATCACTACAGTAGCTCTATCTAAGACATTGAGCACTTTTCCCCAAGGACAACCCAGAGTACTTTCAAAATAAAGGACGCCTACTGAGCACTACTGAAATCATTTAGGTATCATCCCTCCTTTTCATCTGCAAAATAGTCTAAAGGAGAACGAAGATGGCGTTAAAATATGTTCCAAACCTATCAGTACAGTAGCTCTATCTAAGACATTGAGCACTTTTCCCTAAGGACAATCCAGAGTACTTTCAAAATCAAGGAGGCCTCCTGAGCACTACTGAAATCACTTACGTATCCTCCCCCCTTTCTATCTCCAAAATAGTCCTAAGGGGTACGAAGATGGCGTTAAAATATGTTCCAAACCTATCAATACAGTAGCTCTATCTAGGATATTGAGCACTTTTCTCCCGGAGAACGCTGACTACTTTGAAAATCAAGGAGTCCTCCTGAGCACTTCTGAAACTACTCTTATCGATTCCCTTATCCTTTTCAGCGTAGATTGTTAAAATATTATCCAAACCTATCACTACAGTAGCTCTATCTGGGACATTGAGCATTTTTCTCCCGGACAACGCCGAGTACTTTGAAAATTAATGAGGCCTCCTGAGCACTACTGAAATCACTCTTATCGATTCCGCCATCTTTTCAAGCGTAACTGCTGTTAGAATATTATCCAAAATTATCACTACAGTAGCTCTATCTAGGACGTTGAGCACTTTTCTCCTGGACAACGCCTAGTACTGTGAAAATATAGGACGCCTCCTGAGCACTACTTAAATCACTTAGGTATCCTCCCTTCTTTTGATCTGCAAAATAGTCCAAAGGGGAACAAAGATTGCGTGAAAATATTTTCCAAACCTATCACTACAGTAGCTTTATAGAATATTGAGCACTTTTCTCCCGGACAACGCCGACTACTCTGAAAATCAAGGAGGCCTCATGAGCACTACAAAAATAACTCTTATCGATTACCTCATCATTTTCAGCGTAGATGCTGTTAAAATATTATCCAAACCTATCACTACAGTAGCTCTATCTAGGACATTGAACACTTTTCTCCCTGACAACGCCGAGTACTATGAAAATCAAAGAAGGCCCCCGTAGCACTACTGAAATCACTTAGGTATCCTCGCTCCTTTTCATCTGCAAAATAGTCCAAAAGGGAACGAAGATGGCGTTAAAATATTTTCAAAACCTATCACTACAGTAGCTCTATCTAGGATATTGAGCACTTTTCTCCCGGACAACGCCGACTACTTTGAAAATCAAGGAGGCCTCATGAGCACTAATGAAATCACTCTTATTGATTCCCCCCATCCTTTTCAGCGTAGATGCTGCTAAAATATTATCCAAACCTATCACTACAGTAGCTCTATCTAGGATATTGAGCACTTTTCTCCCGGACAACGCCGAGTACTTTGAATATCTAGGACCCCTCCTGAGCACTACTGAAATCACTTAGGTATTCCCCCTCCTTTTCATCTGCAAAAAACTCCAAAGGGGAACGAAGATGGCGTTAAAATATTTTCTAAACCTATCACTACAGTAGCTCTATCTAAGATATTGAGCACTTTTCTCCCGGACAACGCCGAGTACTGTGAAAATATAGGACGCCTCCTGAGCACTACTGAAATCACTTAGGTATCCTCTCTCCTTATCTGCCAAATAGTCCAAAGAGGAACGAAGATGGCGTTAAAATATTTACCAAACCTATCACTACAGTAGCTCTATCTAGGATATTGAGCACTTTTCTCCCGGACAACGCCGAGTACTTTTAAAATCAAGGAGGCCTCCTTAGCACTACTGAAATTACTCTTATCGATTCCCCCATCCTTTTCAGCGTAGATGCTGTTAAAATATTATCCAAACCTATCACTACAGTAGCTCTATCTAAGACATTGAGCACTTTTCTCCCGAACAACGCCGAGTACTTTTAAAGTCAAGGAGGCCTCCTGAGCACTACTGAAATCACTTAGATATCCTCCGTCTTTTTCATCTGCAAAATAGTCTAAAGGGGAACGAAGATTGCGTTAAAATATTTTCCAAACCTATCACTACAGTAGCTCTATCTAAGATATTGAGCACTTTTCTCCCGGACAACACCGAGTAATTTGAAAATCAAGGAGGCCCCATTAGCACTACTGAAATAACTTATCGATTTTCCCATCATTTTCAGCGTAGATGCTGTTAAAATATTATGCAAACCTATCACTACAGTAGCGATATCTAGGACATTGAGCACTTTTCTCCCGGAAAAACCCCGAGTACTATGAAAATCAATGAGGCCACCTGAGCACTACTGAAATAAATTAGGTATCCTCCCTCCTTTTCATCTTTAAATAGTCCAAAGGGGAAGGAAGATGGCGTTAAAATATTTTCCAAACATATCACTACAGTAGCTCTATCTAGGATATTGAGCACTTTTCTCCCGGACAACGCCGACTACTTTGAAAATCAAGGAGGCCTCATGAGCACTAATGAAATCACTCTTATTGATTCCCCCCATCCTTTTCATCGTAGATGCTGCTAAATTATTATCCAAACCTATCACTACAGAAGCTCTATCTAGGATATTGAGCACTTTTCTCCCGGACAACGCCGAGTACTTTGAATATCTAGGACCCATCCTGAGCACTACTGAAATCACTTAAGTATTCCCCCTCTTTTTCATCTGCAAAATACTCCAAAGGGGAACGAAGATGGCGTTAAAATATTTTCTAAACCTATCACTACAGTAGCTCTATCTAAGATATTGAGCACTTTTCTCCCGGACAACGCCGAGTACTGTGAAAATATAGGACGCCTCCTGAACACTACTGAAATCACTTAGGTATCCTCTCTCCTGATCTGCCAAATAGTCCAAAGGGGAACGAAGATGGCGTTAAAATATTTTCCAAACCTATCACTACAGTAGCTCTATCTAGGATATGTAGCACTTTTCTCCCGGACAACGCCGAGTACTTTTAAAATCAAGGAGGTCTCCTTAGCACTACTGAAATAACTCTTATCGATTCCCCCATCCTTTTCAGCGTAGATCCTGTTAAAATATTTTCCAAACTTATCACTACAGTAGCTCTATCTAGGATATTGAGCACTTTTCTCCCGGACAACGCCGAGTACTTTTAAAGTCAAGGAGGCCTCCTGAGCACTACTGAAATCACTTTGATATCCTCCCTCTTTTTCATCTGCAAAATAGTCTAAAGGGGAACGAAGATTGCGTTAAAATATTTTCCAAACCTATCACTACAGTAGCTCTATCTAGCAACTTTAGCACTTTTCTCCCGGACAACGCCAAGTAATTTCAAAATCTAGGAGGCGTCATGAGCACTACTTAAGTAACTCTTATGGATTCCCCCATCCTTTTCAGCGTAGATGCTGTTAAAATATAATCCAAACCTATCACTACAGTAGCTCTATCTAGGACATTGAGCAATTTTCTCCCGTACAACGCCGAGTACTTTGAAAATCAAAGAGACCTCATGAGCACTACTGAAATAACTTAGGTATCCTCTCTCTTTCTGGTCTGCCAAATAGTCCAAAGGGGAACGAAGATGGCGTTAAAATATTTTATAAACCTATCACTACAGTAGCTCTATCTAGGATATTGAGCACTTTTCTCCCGGACAACGCCGAGTACTTTTAAAATCAAAGAGGCCTCCTGAGCACTACTGAAATCACTCCTATCGATTCCCCCATCCTTTTCAGCGTAGATGCTGTTAAAATATCATCAAAACCTATCACTACAGTAACTCTATCTAGGATATTGAACACTTTTCTCCCGGACAACGCCAAGTAATTTGAAAATAAAGAAGGCCTCCTGAGCACTACTTAAATCACTTAGGTATCCTCCATCCTTTTAATTTGCAAAATAGTTCAAAGGGGAACGAAGATGGCGTTAAAATATTTTCTAAACCTATCACTACAGTAGCTCTATCTTGAGTATTGAGCACTTTTCTCCGGGACAACGCCGAGTACTTTGAAAATCAAGGAGGCCTCCTGAGCACTACTGAAATCACTTAGGTATCCTCCCTCCTTTTCATCTGCAAAATAGTCCAAAGGGGAACGAAGATGGCGTTAAAATATTTTCAAAACCTATCACTACAGTAGCTCTATCTAGGATATTGAGCACTTTTCTCCCGGACAACGCCGAGTACTTTTAAAATCAAAGAGGCCTCCTGAGCACAACTGAAATCACTCCTATCGATTCCCCCATCCTTTTCAGCGTAGATTGTTGAAATATTATCCAAACCTATCACTACAGTAGCTCTATCTAGGATATTGAGCACTTTTCTCCCGGACAACGCCGAGTACTTTGAAAATCAAGGAGGCCTCCTGAGCACTACTGAAATCACTTGGGTATCCTTCCTTCTTTTTCATCTGCAAAATAGTCCAAAGGGGAACGAAGATGGCGTTAAAATATTTTCCAAACCTATCACTACAGTAGCTCTATCTAGGATATTGAGCACTTTTCTCCCGGACAACGCCGAGTACTTTGAAAATCACGGAGGCCTCCTGAGCACTACTGAAATCACTTAGGTATCCTCCCTCCTTTTCATCTGCAAAATAGTCCAAAGGAGAACGAAGATGGCGTTAAAATATTTTCCAAACCTATCACTACAGTAGCTCTATCTAGGATATTGAGCAGTTTTCTCCCAGACAACGCCGAGTATTTAAAAAATCAAGTAGGCTTCTTGAGCACTAATGAAATCACTCTAACCGACCCCCCCCTCCCGCTTTTCATTTGCAAAATAGTCCAAAGAGAAACGTAGATGCTGTTATTCGGCATTCCTCGGTAGGGGCGCCTCAGGCGCAGTAAGCAATAAACTTACCCCTCCCCAAAGAGGGGAGGCAAAGCCTGGGAGTGTGGACCTCCTAGAACTGCACATGACAAACTCATAGACCGGCGGAATGAAGCCCCGATGGCCAAGACGATTCCAGTTTATGGGGTGCAGTATCCATCGGAAGATACTACACCTTGATATTAGCCAAAAGAAGTGAATTAATGTAATTTTCGGTAAAAAAAAAAAATGGCGTCTAAAAGCTATGTTGAATTAGAGAAAAACGGTCTGGGGGAGTTTAAAATTATTTGTTGATATTCAAAACTCATGTAATAAGTTGTTAAATAGTATTATACAATGTTTGTTGAAAGAAAATCATAGTTATTATTACTTGTTAATTTAATAATGTAATTTAAACAGTGTCTAGTGGATAGACCGCTGTTCAGGGGTAGATTTGTTATAAATACCTCAGTAAAAAAACCTCAGAATTTGGAATTTCGGCTCTGCCTTTTTGACTAAATCATTGACTTTGTTTTCGATTTTATCAGGCAACTCTTAGGCAATCACTTGGTGATTGCCTAAGAGCCGACCAGCTACTTGGGCCCCGCCCAGTTTAAAGCTTACACCTTCAGGGGACTCTCTCTGTCCCCTTAGACTAGCCCCTTTTGGGCAATTTGTCTTTTCCACACCCCTCTTGGGTGGCCACCCCTCTTGGGTGGTTCATTGTACTTAATCTTTTGTTCCTTTTCTTTTGCAGGTGTCCAACTTCCAGGCTTGACTTAAGCAGCTGGCAGGTTTCGGGTTGACTAACGTACCTTTTAGGCGACGGTCTTCCTGACTCCGAATCGGCGGGTCTTAGCCGGGAGTTGGATGAGAGAGGGGAGGAGTAGTCCGGGCTCTGCTGCAGAGTCTTCGTCTAGCCCGGGCTCCTTTTCCGACATGAGGCGACGGTCTCATGTCGGGGCGGGAGCAGACCCAGAACGAGCAGACGGTCATGCCGCTCTAAGCGACATGCCCAGTACGTCTGCCAGTGCCGCTCCCAGCACTGGAGGTAGATCAGGGTCTACCGCCTTAGGCGGTAGCCCTGCTAGCTCTCACGCTGCTGTCCCCGGCAGTTTAGGCACCGGTTCCACGGTTAGCTCAGATCGGAGAGGTGATCTGGGTCGGTGGGAAAAACTCCCCACCGTACCAATCTCTCACCGGGCTTCAACCGTCAGCCCGCCTGGTCGTAGGCGAAAAGGCCGCCTGCCTCCAGGAGCGAGAAAGACACAGTCGGTGGAGTCCCTCCAAGAAGGGGCCACCAACCCAGATCAGCCGCCAGCCCCCGTTGACAGGGACTCTGCTCAGCACCGCATCCTGGACCTCCACCAGGAGCTGTTCGGAAGCGAGAGCAGTGACGGCAGCGACACCAGCAACTGCAGCAACGGCAGCCCCATAAGCAGTCGTGGCTCCAGCAGAGACAGCAGTATGGAGGTTCTGCATCTGACCCCAAAGAGTCCGGTCCGGGCTGGCATGCGGAAGTCCAGACCGAGGAAGATGGGGGCTGCTCGAACTGTCCTAAAGACTGGAGCAGCGGATGTCGCTGGCAAGAGAGGACCCAAGGCGGCCACTCCGCCGGTTACAACGCCAGAAGCAGCTCCAAAGGAGTGGCCGTCCCTCACAGCAGCACCAGCAGAGACCCCAAGTGTGTGGGCATCACCTCCCGGGCAGAAGACGCCGTCGCCGTCGCCAATCAAAGCGACAACACCAACAACTCCGGCGACAACCAGCACTCCTGCCCTATCTCCATCTCCAAACAAAGACAAGTGGGGACCCCAGTCGCAAAGAAGCCCTTCAGAATACCGTCGGTTATTCGAATCTAAATACAAAGATCTAACCGACGGTAGCGTGATTAAAGCTGCGCCAGGAGCGGTGGAACGGCTAGCGAAGCGAATTGTTTCGCTAGTCACCATCGACTCCAGAACCAAAGGGCTGGCTGGGGTCTTAATTGAGACCATAGGAGAGATCCTGTGGGCCCTCAAAGTTCCGGCAACTTACGTTTGCAGGAGAGGGTTCGCCACTTGGGACCTGCTCCTACCCACAGAGGAAGCAGCGGAGAAGGTGGCCAGGGCCGGCCTGAGGTACAAACATCTAATCCTCAGGCCGGAGTACTTGAGCAGGAGGAGGACTCTAGTGACAGTCCTCGGCGTCCCCTGTTATATTGACTCGGAGCAACTAGGTGCAGTGATGAGTCAATATGGGGACGTCGAAGCCATAATCCCGGTCCGTGGTCCCCATAACCTAATGGTAGGGGACTACAAGATTAAAATGCGTCTGGACCGGGATGGCTTCAATAACATCCCGCCACTGCTCAAGTGCGACGCCTGGTCCATGTCTATAATAGTGGAGGGCAGGAGGCCACATTGTTGGCACTGCGAGCAGAAGGGGCATATGGCCAAAAACTGCCCTAAAAAGGCGCCAAACAAGAAGACCCCTTCTGCCGCAGCCCCGGGAGGTCCAGCGACATCAGCCGCTCCTAAAGTGGGAAAGGACGAGGAGGGTTTCACCCCAGTTGTCCGAAAGGGCAAACCACAGAAGCCCTCCTCCAAGAAAGTGCAGCCCTCTGACGAAAAAGGGATGCGGGGTCCCGCTGAGTCGATGGACGCGGATTTGCCCACCAGTAAGGAGCCGCAGCAAGCCTCTGTAACGGCAGCGGCTACCAAGCGAAAGACTGAGGTTCCCCTGTCACTACCATCGTCATCATCCGACTCGGAAGGGGAGAAAATGGAGGGTGACGCTGGCCCGGTCCCGGCTCAGGAGACAGAGAGAAAGATCAGCCGGGACAAGAAAGTAGCTAAACGCTCGGATAAAAAATCAAAAGAGGCTGGGCCCCAATCCCCCGCCCCAATGCCCGAAGAGATGACTATCTCTTCTGCTCAGTCCCCCGAACCCCCAAAACCCAAACCCACCACTGAGCAGAAATCCCCTTCCCCCACTAAAACCCCCCCAGCTGGCTCCCGCTCTCTGTCTCAAAAAGAAGAGCCGGTGGCCAAAACTCCAAAAGCGGCCAAACAGGCCAAAAAGCAAAAAGCGTCGCCCTCTCCAGCACGAAAGGAGAAGTCCCGTAAGCTCCCCTTCCTGCCAGGGGACCTCATATGCGATGCGGACCTGCATCATGCCGCTGCCGATCTTACACCTCAGCAGAGGAATGTGATCAAACCGCTGCAGCTCCTCACGAAGGCCCAGGGTCTGGACGTTACCAACCCGTCCAACTTCCCGGATGCCCCTTTGCTGATCACCTTCGTCAGAAAGACGAAAATTCGCCGCACCAAATCAATGTGGCGAATGATCGAAGCAGCAAAGGAGGCGATCCTGGGCCTTACGTTGGTGGAAGAAGGGCACGACTCCCTCGACGATCTGAGGGACAAATGCGAAGGGAGGATCCCTATTTACGTCCACCCCTCATTTTATAGAGCCCTCAAGTTAACCTTTCCCCTGGATGTCGGGGGCATCTCCCGAGACGGCCGCGCGTCGTCGGAATTGCTCACTGGCAATATCGGGCATGCCGTCGGCGTCCTGACAAACAAGGATTTCAGGCCGTTGATTGACACTGACTAGTGCGATGGCCACGAACTTGAAGCTAGGAAGCTTGAACGCAAGAGGCTTGAGATCCTTAAGCAAGGCAGCCCGCATACTGGGGGATCTCAAGGCTTTTGAATTAGATGTGGCTGCGGTACAGGAAACTCACTATGTTTCGATGGATGATCACCGACTGCTGTCGGAACATTTCGATGTTTTTTCAGCATTTGGTGACCGTTCTGCTCGGGGAGTTTCTCTGTTAGTTAGACGCACTCTGTTAGCAAGGGTAAACGTTGTTCACGCGGATGCTGATGGCAGACTGGTCGTGGCTGATGTTGCCGTGAATAGTGCCATGTTTCGAATCGTCGCGGTTTATGCGCCCAATTCCATTCGTGAGAGGGTTTCCTTTTTTCGAGGGTTGGAGGGGTTCCTCGGTGGTTCGGAGCGGCTAATCTTAGTGGGAGATTGGAATGCCATCCTTGATCCCAGGATAGATAAGGTGGGGGGACCTAGTGGGTCGGATGGGTGTGAGACAAGTCTGTCTGATCTGATGGCACAATGCGATCTGGTCGACAGATTTCGTGTCGATCACCCGAGGCGGGAGATGTGGACGTGGCTCGCTATCGGCACCTTCCTTCCAAGTACTTACTTGGATCGATTGCTAATTAGAAGAGGCAACGTAGATTATATCTCTTGTCCCACGTTCCACTGGTTAGGCCATTCTGACCACAAGTTACTTGTGGCCAGTCTGGAGTTAGGTCCTAAGACGCACAAGGTAGCTACCTACTGGAAGTTAAATACCTCCTTACTGGAGATACGTGACTTCCGGGAACAGCTATCTCTTAACTTTCAAAAGGGATTAGTGGGGGCGGTAACCGGGAGTAAGTGGTGGGTTAACGCCAAAGTTGGCATTAGGCGCTTTTCTGTTCAATATAGCCAACGCCTCGCCTTAAATAAGGCTGAAGCAGAAAAGCGTTTAGAAACTAAGCTGGCCCGGGCGGTGGCTGGGGGGGATTCCCTAGGCATAGATCTAGCTAAGGGGGACCTGAAACGTGCGGCTAACGTGCGGTATGAGGGTCAAGTAGTTAGAGCTAGGCTAAAGAGAGTGTCCAACGAAGCCGTGAATGTGGACGCGGAAGAGCGTAGAACTCCACTTCGTCGCAACTCGGTCGGTCTCATTCGTCAAGTCAAACACCCGGAAGGACACACCCTTGTGTCGACTCGGGAGATTTGCCGGGGATTTCGTGAGCATTTCATGGAGCGGTTCACCCAACTGCCCGGACTCCGCGTCGAGGAGTTTGGCAGCTATTTAGCTGGCTCTCCCCGCCTGGAGGCGGCCCGAGCGGCTAGTTGTGATGGGCGCGTTACAGAGTGTGAGGTCTTGGCTGCACTGAAGCAGGTCGGCTACGACAAATCTCCGGGACTGGATGGTTTGCCCTATGAATTGTTCTTGAGGCTGTCGCACATCTTCGTACCTATTCTGGTCAATGTGTTCAATCACTGGTTTGAACAGGGTTCTATCCCTGGTCAAGTCACCAAGGGAGTGATCACATTGCTTCAGAAAAAGGGCCAAGATGGTGGGGAATTAGATGACTATAGGCCCATAACTCTGCTAAACACAGATTTAAAGATTTTGGCCAAAGTTCTTGCAAATCGGTTGCAGCTTGTTATCGGTGAGTTGGTCGAACCTGATCAGAATTATGCTGTGAAGGGGAGATCGATTCAAAACAACTTGCATCTGATGCGCACGATCATAGAGGGATTAGAAGACGACACCGAAGCCGCGCTGATCAATTTAGATCAGTCCAAAGCTTTTGACAGGGTCGACCATCGGTTCCTGGGATCTGTTTTAGAGGCCGCCGGTTTTACACCGGACTTCTGCAGATGGATCTCCATTTTGTATCGCGGGCCGACGGCAGTGGTGCAAGTGAATGGAATGCGATCGGAGTCTTTTGCCGTCTCTCGGTCGGTACGTCAGGGCTGTCCGCTGTCTCCCCTGCTTTACGTCCTTGCCTTGGAGCCTTTTCTCCGCAGGCTTAGGATCGGGGAGCCTGGACTGGTCCTACGCGGTATTGCTCTTCCTGGCGGTGCGCGAGCCAGGGTATCCGCGTATGCCGATGATGTCACCGTGTTTGTGTCGTGCTTTCGAGACATTATCGCGGTGATTAAGGCACTCAAAAGGTACGAAAAAGTGACAGGGGCCATAGTCAACCTTAGCAAATCCAATGGCCTAAGGTTGGCTGCCTGGAGTGGCGCGGCTGCGCTCCCGGGCCTTTTCAACTGGACAGATGGCCCGGTTCGGATCCTCGGCGTATGGTTCGGACCGGGTCTCCAGCTTGATAAGAACTGGTCGGAAGTACAGTCTAAGGTCGAAGCGTCTGTAAGGATTTGGCTTCGAAGGGGGCTTTCCCTTAAAGGTCGAGCTGAGGCGTGCGTCACGTACGTCTTTTCGCTCATCCTTTACCGATTGGCTGTACTACCTCTGCCTGCGGACCGCCGAGCGGTTTTTACGCGTCTCCTTTTCTCGCTTTTGTGGGCAAAGGGGAAGCCGCTAGTCCGTAGACAGGTCTGTACTCAACGTCCTGATGTGGGAGGCTTAGGAATGCCCGACTTGGAGAGTCATTTGCATGCCGAGCGGTTGGCATTCCTAAGCCGAACCTTGACAGAGGAGTCTGCGTGGGGCCCTGTGGTTCGAAACGCTTTTCCTAACCTCATCCCTGACCACTTGGCCGAATGCCGACGTAAGCCAAGGGGTCAATCGCAGTTCCTCAACGAATGCCGAGCTGCGCTCAGAGTGCTGCCGGGGTCCAGTGACCTCGCCCGGTCTAGGAATACACTATATCGGGAATTAGTGGTGGGGACCGCTTCGGATCCCCTTGGGGAGCGGCTTGGATTGTCGGAGCGGGAGGCTCGCTCTCAGTGGAATTGGGCGCCAGGCCGGAGCCATCTCAATAATACTGAGTTCTCTCTGACCTGGCGATTGGTTCGAAATGTGTTACCCCTCAATGACATACGATTCAAAATTGGTCTGGTTATGGACCCCTTTTGCCCACGTTGCGAGGAAGATGAAATTGAAACGGCGGAGCACGCCTTTTTCACCTGCTCCAAACTTCGTGAATTTTGGACGTATGTCAACGAGGTGACGGCTCGCATCACCCCCGATCGGGTGACGTGCTTGGATTTAGCATCCGTTGTCTTCAACATGGACCCCTTGTGGCCCAGGGAGAAACGTATGGTTTTGCTCGCGATCTTAGCCGTAGCTAGACTCGTGGTGTACTCTTCTCGCTTAGACATAGGGCGTGGGGGGGTGCCGCCTTCTTATTATGATTTGATTTCGTATTTTAAGCACCAGCTTAAAATCAAAATCAAATCTGATAGAAGGAGGTTGCCTTCTTCACTTTTCAAAAGTAGGTGGATACACACCGCTAGTTTATGCGTGTTCACGCGGAATAGGTTCGAGTTCGTGTTCCCTGCCTAGGCATGGCACACTGCGACCTTAGGTCTCTTTTTTGAAAAAGGAAAAACATCTCCTTAAACCTGACTAGCAAATTTTTTGGCACAGTCCCTACTAGCTAGTAGCGTAAATGAGATCTTTGCCCCCAGCTTTATTTTAGGTGTCAGAACTCCTTCAGGATGCCCGCTCCCTAATTTATTTTATATCCCTGACCCGCCCTAATAGTTCTTATCCTGGAGGACACCGCACATCCCGACAAACCCATCCCTCAATTTCTTTTGCCCCCATATAGAAACGCCCACTCCCACTAGGAGCTGACTCTCTTGCTTTCGGTTTTTACCGGAAGACAGCGAGCAGTTCACACCTTAGATAGGTTGGGGGGACTCTACTAACTTTTCATAATTAGCATTTTCTTTGGTTCTTTATTTTTACTATCCCTTTTATTTTTATTTATTTTTGGGGGATTATTTAAGGCTTAGTTCTTTGTTCTCCCACTCCCATCATCACACATGTACATATTTTTCTGTAAATAAAATTCATTTCAAACACCTGGGGATATTTTAAGTAGCTCAAGTCCATAGAGTGAATGTGGTATTATGGTGACTGAAACTAGTTTCTAGGGTATTCATAGACCAAGTGGACGACCCCCGACCCCCACTTTCCCCCCCATACCCCCTTTTGGCCTTGTGCCACATCTAAAATTCTTTTTTGTAAATTATTTTGGATAAATAAATTGGAATTTCGGCTCTGCCTTTTTGACTAAATCATTGACTTTGTTTTCGATTTTATCAGGCAACTCTTAGGCAATCACTTGGTGATTGCCTAAGAGCCGACCAGCTACTTGGGCCCCGCCCAGTTTAAAGCTTACACCTTCAGGGGACTCTCTCTGTCCCCTTAGACTAGCCCCTTTTGGGCAATTTGTCTTTTCCACACCCCTCTTGGGTGGCCACCCCTCTTGGGTGGTTCATTGTACTTAATCTTTTGTTCCTTTTCTTTTGCAGGTGTCCAACTTCCAGGCTTGACTTAAGCAGCTGGCAGGTTTCGGGTTGACTAACGTACCTTTTAGGCGACGGTCTTCCTGACTCCGAATCGGCGGGTCTTAGCCGGGAGTTGGATGAGAGAGGGGAGGAGTAGTCCGGGCTCTGCTGCAGAGTCTTCGTCTAGCCCGGGCTCCTTTTCCGACATGAGGCGACGGTCTCATGTCGGGGCGGGAGCAGACCCAGAACGAGCAGACGGTCATGCCGCTCTAAGCGACATGCCCAGTACGTCTGCCAGTGCCGCTCCCAGCACTGGAGGTAGATCAGGGTCTACCGCCTTAGGCGGTAGCCCTGCTAGCTCTCACGCTGCTGTCCCCGGCAGTTTAGGCACCGGTTCCACGGTTAGCTCAGATCGGAGAGGTGATCTGGGTCGGTGGGAAAAACTCCCCACCGTACCAATCTCTCACCGGGCTTCAACCGTCAGCCCGCCTGGTCGTAGGCGAAAAGGCCGCCTGCCTCCAGGAGCGAGAAAGACACAGTCGGTGGAGTCCCTCCAAGAAGGGGCCACCAACCCAGATCAGCCGCCAGCCCCCGTTGACAGGGACTCTGCTCAGCACCGCATCCTGGACCTCCACCAGGAGCTGTTCGGAAGCGAGAGCAGTGACGGCAGCGACACCAGCAACTGCAGCAACGGCAGCCCCATAAGCAGTCGTGGCTCCAGCAGAGACAGCAGTATGGAGGTTCTGCATCTGACCCCAAAGAGTCCGGTCCGGGCTGGCATGCGGAAGTCCAGACCGAGGAAGATGGGGGCTGCTCGAACTGTCCTAAAGACTGGAGCAGCGGATGTCGCTGGCAAGAGAGGACCCAAGGCGGCCACTCCGCCGGTTACAACGCCAGAAGCAGCTCCAAAGGAGTGGCCGTCCCTCACAGCAGCACCAGCAGAGACCCCAAGTGTGTGGGCATCACCTCCCGGGCAGAAGACGCCGTCGCCGTCGCCAATCAAAGCGACAACACCAACAACTCCGGCGACAACCAGCACTCCTGCCCTATCTCCATCTCCAAACAAAGACAAGTGGGGACCCCAGTCGCAAAGAAGCCCTTCAGAATACCGTCGGTTATTCGAATCTAAATACAAAGATCTAACCGACGGTAGCGTGATTAAAGCTGCGCCAGGAGCGGTGGAACGGCTAGCGAAGCGAATTGTTTCGCTAGTCACCATCGACTCCAGAACCAAAGGGCTGGCTGGGGTCTTAATTGAGACCATAGGAGAGATCCTGTGGGCCCTCAAAGTTCCGGCAACTTACGTTTGCAGGAGAGGGTTCGCCACTTGGGACCTGCTCCTACCCACAGAGGAAGCAGCGGAGAAGGTGGCCAGGGCCGGCCTGAGGTACAAACATCTAATCCTCAGGCCGGAGTACTTGAGCAGGAGGAGGACTCTAGTGACAGTCCTCGGCGTCCCCTGTTATATTGACTCGGAGCAACTAGGTGCAGTGATGAGTCAATATGGGGACGTCGAAGCCATAATCCCGGTCCGTGGTCCCCATAACCTAATGGTAGGGGACTACAAGATTAAAATGCGTCTGGACCGGGATGGCTTCAATAACATCCCGCCACTGCTCAAGTGCGACGCCTGGTCCATGTCTATAATAGTGGAGGGCAGGAGGCCACATTGTTGGCACTGCGAGCAGAAGGGGCATATGGCCAAAAACTGCCCTAAAAAGGCGCCAAACAAGAAGACCCCTTCTGCCGCAGCCCCGGGAGGTCCAGCGACATCAGCCGCTCCTAAAGTGGGAAAGGACGAGGAGGGTTTCACCCCAGTTGTCCGAAAGGGCAAACCACAGAAGCCCTCCTCCAAGAAAGTGCAGCCCTCTGACGAAAAAGGGATGCGGGGTCCCGCTGAGTCGATGGACGCGGATTTGCCCACCAGTAAGGAGCCGCAGCAAGCCTCTGTAACGGCAGCGGCTACCAAGCGAAAGACTGAGGTTCCCCTGTCACTACCATCGTCATCATCCGACTCGGAAGGGGAGAAAATGGAGGGTGACGCTGGCCCGGTCCCGGCTCAGGAGACAGAGAGAAAGATCAGCCGGGACAAGAAAGTAGCTAAACGCTCGGATAAAAAATCAAAAGAGGCTGGGCCCCAATCCCCCGCCCCAATGCCCGAAGAGATGACTATCTCTTCTGCTCAGTCCCCCGAACCCCCAAAACCCAAACCCACCACTGAGCAGAAATCCCCTTCCCCCACTAAAACCCCCCCAGCTGGCTCCCGCTCTCTGTCTCAAAAAGAAGAGCCGGTGGCCAAAACTCCAAAAGCGGCCAAACAGGCCAAAAAGCAAAAAGCGTCGCCCTCTCCAGCACGAAAGGAGAAGTCCCGTAAGCTCCCCTTCCTGCCAGGGGACCTCATATGCGATGCGGACCTGCATCATGCCGCTGCCGATCTTACACCTCAGCAGAGGAATGTGATCAAACCGCTGCAGCTCCTCACGAAGGCCCAGGGTCTGGACGTTACCAACCCGTCCAACTTCCCGGATGCCCCTTTGCTGATCACCTTCGTCAGAAAGACGAAAATTCGCCGCACCAAATCAATGTGGCGAATGATCGAAGCAGCAAAGGAGGCGATCCTGGGCCTTACGTTGGTGGAAGAAGGGCACGACTCCCTCGACGATCTGAGGGACAAATGCGAAGGGAGGATCCCTATTTACGTCCACCCCTCATTTTATAGAGCCCTCAAGTTAACCTTTCCCCTGGATGTCGGGGGCATCTCCCGAGACGGCCGCGCGTCGTCGGAATTGCTCACTGGCAATATCGGGCATGCCGTCGGCGTCCTGACAAACAAGGATTTCAGGCCGTTGATTGACACTGACTAGTGCGATGGCCACGAACTTGAAGCTAGGAAGCTTGAACGCAAGAGGCTTGAGATCCTTAAGCAAGGCAGCCCGCATACTGGGGGATCTCAAGGCTTTTGAATTAGATGTGGCTGCGGTACAGGAAACTCACTATGTTTCGATGGATGATCACCGACTGCTGTCGGAACATTTCGATGTTTTTTCAGCATTTGGTGACCGTTCTGCTCGGGGAGTTTCTCTGTTAGTTAGACGCACTCTGTTAGCAAGGGTAAACGTTGTTCACGCGGATGCTGATGGCAGACTGGTCGTGGCTGATGTTGCCGTGAATAGTGCCATGTTTCGAATCGTCGCGGTTTATGCGCCCAATTCCATTCGTGAGAGGGTTTCCTTTTTTCGAGGGTTGGAGGGGTTCCTCGGTGGTTCGGAGCGGCTAATCTTAGTGGGAGATTGGAATGCCATCCTTGATCCCAGGATAGATAAGGTGGGGGGACCTAGTGGGTCGGATGGGTGTGAGACAAGTCTGTCTGATCTGATGGCACAATGCGATCTGGTCGACAGATTTCGTGTCGATCACCCGAGGCGGGAGATGTGGACGTGGCTCGCTATCGGCACCTTCCTTCCAAGTACTTACTTGGATCGATTGCTAATTAGAAGAGGCAACGTAGATTATATCTCTTGTCCCACGTTCCACTGGTTAGGCCATTCTGACCACAAGTTACTTGTGGCCAGTCTGGAGTTAGGTCCTAAGACGCACAAGGTAGCTACCTACTGGAAGTTAAATACCTCCTTACTGGAGATACGTGACTTCCGGGAACAGCTATCTCTTAACTTTCAAAAGGGATTAGTGGGGGCGGTAACCGGGAGTAAGTGGTGGGTTAACGCCAAAGTTGGCATTAGGCGCTTTTCTGTTCAATATAGCCAACGCCTCGCCTTAAATAAGGCTGAAGCAGAAAAGCGTTTAGAAACTAAGCTGGCCCGGGCGGTGGCTGGGGGGGATTCCCTAGGCATAGATCTAGCTAAGGGGGACCTGAAACGTGCGGCTAACGTGCGGTATGAGGGTCAAGTAGTTAGAGCTAGGCTAAAGAGAGTGTCCAACGAAGCCGTGAATGTGGACGCGGAAGAGCGTAGAACTCCACTTCGTCGCAACTCGGTCGGTCTCATTCGTCAAGTCAAACACCCGGAAGGACACACCCTTGTGTCGACTCGGGAGATTTGCCGGGGATTTCGTGAGCATTTCATGGAGCGGTTCACCCAACTGCCCGGACTCCGCGTCGAGGAGTTTGGCAGCTATTTAGCTGGCTCGCCCCGCCTGGAGGCGGCCCGAGCGGCTAGTTGTGATGGGCGCGTTACAGAGTGTGAGGTCTTGGCTGCACTGAAGCAGGTCGGCTACGACAAATCTCCGGGACTGGATGGTTTGCCCTATGAATTGTTCTTGAGGCTGTCGCACATCTTCGTACCTATTCTGGTCAATGTGTTCAATCACTGGTTTGAACAGGGTTCTATCCCTGGTCAAGTCACCAAGGGAGTGATCACATTGCTTCAGAAAAAGGGCCAAGATGGTGGGGAATTAGATGACTATAGGCCCATAACTCTGCTAAACACAGATTTAAAGATTTTGGCCAAAGTTCTTGCAAATCGGTTGCAGCTTGTTATCGGTGAGTTGGTCGAACCTGATCAGAATTATGCTGTGAAGGGGAGATCGATTCAAAACAACTTGCATCTGATGCGCACGATCATAGAGGGATTAGAAGACGACACCGAAGCCGCGCTGATCAATTTAGATCAGTCCAAAGCTTTTGACAGGGTCGACCATCGGTTCCTGGGATCTGTTTTAGAGGCCGCCGGTTTTACACCGGACTTCTGCAGATGGATCTCCATTTTGTATCGCGGGCCGACGGCAGTGGTGCAAGTGAATGGAATGCGATCGGAGTCTTTTGCCGTCTCTCGGTCGGTACGTCAGGGCTGTCCGCTGTCTCCCCTGCTTTACGTCCTTGCCTTGGAGCCTTTTCTCCGCAGGCTTAGGATCGGGGAGCCTGGACTGGTCCTACGCGGTATTGCTCTTCCTGGCGGTGCGCGAGCCAGGGTATCCGCGTATGCCGATGATGTCACCGTGTTTGTGTCGTGCTTTCGAGACATTATCGCGGTGATTAAGGCACTCAAAAGGTACGAAAAAGTGACAGGGGCCATAGTCAACCTTAGCAAATCCAATGGCCTAAGGTTGGCTGCCTGGAGTGGCGCGGCTGCGCTCCCGGGCCTTTTCAACTGGACAGATGGCCCGGTTCGGATCCTCGGCGTATGGTTCGGACCGGGTCTCCAGCTTGATAAGAACTGGTCGGAAGTACAGTCTAAGGTCGAAGCGTCTGTAAGGATTTGGCTTCGAAGGGGGCTTTCCCTTAAAGGTCGAGCTGAGGCGTGCGTCACGTACGTCTTTTCGCTCATCCTTTACCGATTGGCTGTACTACCTCTGCCTGCGGACCGCCGAGCGGTTTTTACGCGTCTCCTTTTCTCGCTTTTGTGGGCAAAGGGGAAGCCGCTAGTCCGTAGACAGGTCTGTACTCAACGTCCTGATGTGGGAGGCTTAGGAATGCCCGACTTGGAGAGTCATTTGCATGCCGAGCGGTTGGCATTCCTAAGCCGAACCTTGACAGAGGAGTCTGCGTGGGGCCCTGTGGTTCGAAACGCTTTTCCTAACCTCATCCCTGACCACTTGGCCGAATGCCGACGTAAGCCAAGGGGTCAATCGCAGTTCCTCAACGAATGCCGAGCTGCGCTCAGAGTGCTGCCGGGGTCCAGTGACCTCGCCCGGTCTAGGAATACACTATATCGGGAATTAGTGGTGGGGACCGCTTCGGATCCCCTTGGGGAGCGGCTTGGATTGTCGGAGCGGGAGGCTCGCTCTCAGTGGAATTGGGCGCCAGGCCGGAGCCATCTCAATAATACTGAGTTCTCTCTGACCTGGCGATTGGTTCGAAATGTGTTACCCCTCAATGACATACGATTCAAAATTGGTCTGGTTATGGACCCCTTTTGCCCACGTTGCGAGGAAGATGAAATTGAAACGGCGGAGCACGCCTTTTTCACCTGCTCCAAACTTCGTGAATTTTGGACGTATGTCAACGAGGTGACGGCTCGCATCACCCCCGATCGGGTGACGTGCTTGGATTTAGCATCCGTTGTCTTCAACATGGACCCCTTGTGGCCCAGGGAGAAACGTATGGTTTTGCTCGCGATCTTAGCCGTAGCTAGACTCGTGGTGTACTCTTCTCGCTTAGACATAGGGCGTGGGGGGGTGCCGCCTTCTTATTATGATTTGATTTCGTATTTTAAGCACCAGCTTAAAATCAAAATCAAATCTGATAGAAGGAGGTTGCCTTCTTCACTTTTCAAAAGTAGGTGGATACACACCGCTAGTTTATGCGTGTTCACGCGGAATAGGTTCGAGTTCGTGTTCCCTGCCTAGGCATGGCACACTGCGACCTTAGGTCTCTTTTTTGAAAAAGGAAAAACATCTCCTTAAACCTGACTAGCAAATTTTTTGGCACAGTCCCTACTAGCTAGTAGCGTAAATGAGATCTTTGCCCCCAGCTTTATTTTAGGTGTCAGAACTCCTTCAGGATGCCCGCTCCCTAATTTATTTTATATCCCTGACCCGCCCTAATAGTTCTTATCCTGGAGGACACCGCACATCCCGACAAACCCATCCCTCAATTTCTTTTGCCCCCATATAGAAACGCCCACTCCCACTAGGAGCTGACTCTCTTGCTTTCGGTTTTTACCGGAAGACAGCGAGCAGTTCACACCTTAGATAGGTTGGGGGGACTCTACTAACTTTTCATAATTAGCATTTTCTTTGGTTCTTTATTTTTACTATCCCTTTTATTTTTATTTATTTTTGGGGGATTATTTAAGGCTTAGTTCTTTGTTCTCCCACTCCCATCATCACACATGTACATATTTTTCTGTAAATAAAATTCATTTCAAACACCTGGGGATATTTTAAGTAGCTCAAGTCCATAGAGTGAATGTGGTATTATGGTGACTGAAACTAGTTTCTAGGGTATTCATAGACCAAGTGGACGACCCCCGACCCCCACTTCCCCCCCATACCCCCTTTTGGCCTTGTGCCACATCTAAAATTCTTTTTTGTAAATTATTTTGGATAAATAAATTGGAATTTCGGCTCTGCCTTTTTGACTAAATCATTGACTTTGTTTTCGATTTTATCAGGCAACTCTTAGGCAATCACTTGGTGATTGCCTAAGAGCCGACCAGCTACTTGGGCCCCGCCCAGTTTAAAGCTTACACCTTCAGGGGACTCTCTCTGTCCCCTTAGACTAGCCCCTTTTGGGCAATTTGTCTTTTCCACACCCCTCTTGGGTGGCCACCCCTCTTGGGTGGTTCATTGTACTTAATCTTTTGTTCCTTTTCTTTTGCAGGTGTCCAACTTCCAGGCTTGACTTAAGCAGCTGGCAGGTTTCGGGTTGACTAACGTACCTTTTAGGCGACGGTCTTCCTGACTCCGAATCGGCGGGTCTTAGCCGGGAGTTGGATGAGAGAGGGGAGGAGTAGTCCGGGCTCTGCTGCAGAGTCTTCGTCTAGCCCGGGCTCCTTTTCCGACATGAGGCGACGGTCTCATGTCGGGGCGGGAGCAGACCCAGAACGAGCAGACGGTCATGCCGCTCTAAGCGACATGCCCAGTACGTCTGCCAGTGCCGCTCCCAGCACTGGAGGTAGATCAGGGTCTACCGCCTTAGGCGGTAGCCCTGCTAGCTCTCACGCTGCTGTCCCCGGCAGTTTAGGCACCGGTTCCACGGTTAGCTCAGATCGGAGAGGTGATCTGGGTCGGTGGGAAAAACTCCCCACCGTACCAATCTCTCACCGGGCTTCAACCGTCAGCCCGCCTGGTCGTAGGCGAAAAGGCCGCCTGCCTCCAGGAGCGAGAAAGACACAGTCGGTGGAGTCCCTCCAAGAAGGGGCCACCAACCCAGATCAGCCGCCAGCCCCCGTTGACAGGGACTCTGCTCAGCACCGCATCCTGGACCTCCACCAGGAGCTGTTCGGAAGCGAGAGCAGTGACGGCAGCGACACCAGCAACTGCAGCAACGGCAGCCCCATAAGCAGTCGTGGCTCCAGCAGAGACAGCAGTATGGAGGTTCTGCATCTGACCCCAAAGAGTCCGGTCCGGGCTGGCATGCGGAAGTCCAGACCGAGGAAGATGGGGGCTGCTCGAACTGTCCTAAAGACTGGAGCAGCGGATGTCGCTGGCAAGAGAGGACCCAAGGCGGCCACTCCGCCGGTTACAACGCCAGAAGCAGCTCCAAAGGAGTGGCCGTCCCTCACAGCAGCACCAGCAGAGACCCCAAGTGTGTGGGCATCACCTCCCGGGCAGAAGACGCCGTCGCCGTCGCCAATCAAAGCGACAACACCAACAACTCCGGCGACAACCAGCACTCCTGCCCTATCTCCATCTCCAAACAAAGACAAGTGGGGACCCCAGTCGCAAAGAAGCCCTTCAGAATACCGTCGGTTATTCGAATCTAAATACAAAGATCTAACCGACGGTAGCGTGATTAAAGCTGCGCCAGGAGCGGTGGAACGGCTAGCGAAGCGAATTGTTTCGCTAGTCACCATCGACTCCAGAACCAAAGGGCTGGCTGGGGTCTTAATTGAGACCATAGGAGAGATCCTGTGGGCCCTCAAAGTTCCGGCAACTTACGTTTGCAGGAGAGGGTTCGCCACTTGGGACCTGCTCCTACCCACAGAGGAAGCAGCGGAGAAGGTGGCCAGGGCCGGCCTGAGGTACAAACATCTAATCCTCAGGCCGGAGTACTTGAGCAGGAGGAGGACTCTAGTGACAGTCCTCGGCGTCCCCTGTTATATTGACTCGGAGCAACTAGGTGCAGTGATGAGTCAATATGGGGACGTCGAAGCCATAATCCCGGTCCGTGGTCCCCATAACCTAATGGTAGGGGACTACAAGATTAAAATGCGTCTGGACCGGGATGGCTTCAATAACATCCCGCCACTGCTCAAGTGCGACGCCTGGTCCATGTCTATAATAGTGGAGGGCAGGAGGCCACATTGTTGGCACTGCGAGCAGAAGGGGCATATGGCCAATAACTGCCCTAAAAAGGCGCCAAACAAGAAGACCCCTTCTGCCGCAGCCCCGGGAGGTCCAGCGACATCAGCCGCTCCTAAAGTGGGAAAGGACGAGGAGGGTTTCACCCCAGTTGTCCGAAAGGGCAAACCACAGAAGCCCTCCTCCAAGAAAGTGCAGCCCTCTGACGAAAAAGGGATGCGGGGTCCCGCTGAGTCGATGGACGCGGATTTGCCCACCAGTAAGGAGCCGCAGCAAGCCTCTGTAACGGCAGCGGCTACCAAGCGAAAGACTGAGGTTCCCCTGTCACTACCATCGTCATCATCCGACTCGGAAGGGGAGAAAATGGAGGGTGACGCTGGCCCGGTCCCGGCTCAGGAGACAGAGAGAAAGATCAGCCGGGACAAGAAAGTAGCTAAACGCTCGGATAAAAAATCAAAAGAGGCTGGGCCCCAATCCCCCGCCCCAATGCCCGAAGAGATGACTATCTCTTCTGCTCAGTCCCCCGAACCCCCAAAACCCAAACCCACCACTGAGCAGAAATCCCCTTCCCCCACTAAAACCCCCCCAGCTGGCTCCCGCTCTCTGTCTCAAAAAGAAGAGCCGGTGGCCAAAACTCCAAAAGCGGCCAAACAGGCCAAAAAGCAAAAAGCGTCGCCCTCTCCAGCACGAAAGGAGAAGTCCCGTAAGCTCCCCTTCCTGCCAGGGGACCTCATATGCGATGCGGACCTGCATCATGCCGCTGCCGATCTTACACCTCAGCAGAGGAATGTGATCAAACCGCTGCAGCTCCTCACGAAGGCCCAGGGTCTGGACGTTACCAACCCGTCCAACTTCCCGGATGCCCCTTTGCTGATCACCTTCGTCAGAAAGACGAAAATTCGCCGCACGAAATCCATGTGGCGAATGATCGAAGCAGCAAAGGAGGCGATCCTGGGCCTTACGTTGGTGGAAGAAGGGCACGACTCCCTCGACGATCTGAGGGACAAATGCGAAGGGAGGATCCCTATTTACGTCCACCCCTCATTTTATAGAGCCCTCAAGTTAACCTTTCCCCTGGATGTCGGGGGCATCTCCCGAGACGGCCGCGCGTCGTCAGAATTGCTCACTGGCAATATCGGGCATGCCGTCGGCGTCCTGACAAACAAGGATTTCAGGCCGTTGATTGACACTGACTAGTGCGATGGCCACGAACTTGAAGCTAGGAAGCTTGAACGCAAGAGGCTTGAGATCCTTAAGCAAGGCAGCCCGCATACTGGGGGATCTCAAGGCTTTTGAATTAGATGTGGCTGCGGTACAGGAAACTCACTATGTTTCGATGGATGATCACCGACTGCTGTCGGAACATTTCGATGTTTTTTCAGCATTTGGTGACCGTTCTGCTCGGGGAGTTTCTCTGTTAGTTAGACGCACTCTGTTAGCAAGGGTAAACGTTGTTCACGCGGATGCTGATGGCAGACTGGTCGTGGCTGATGTTGCCGTGAATAGTGCCATGTTTCGAATCGTCGCGGTTTATGCGCCCAATTCCATTCGTGAGAGGGTTTCCTTTTTTCGAGGGTTGGAGGGGTTCCTCGGTGGTTCGGAGCGGCTAATCTTAGTGGGAGATTGGAATGCCATCCTTGATCCCAGGATAGATAAGGTGGGGGGACCTAGTGGGTCGGATGGGTGTGAGACAAGTCTGTCTGATCTGATGGCACAATGCGATCTGGTCGACAGATTTCGTGTCGATCACCCGAGGCGGGAGATGTGGACGTGGCTCGCTATCGGCACCTTCCTTCCAAGTACTTACTTGGATCGATTGCTAATTAGAAGAGGCAACGTAGATTATATCTCTTGTCCCACGTTCCACTGGTTAGGCCATTCTGACCACAAGTTACTTGTGGCCAGTCTGGAGTTAGGTCCTAAGACGCACAAGGTAGCTACCTACTGGAAGTTAAATACCTCCTTACTGGAGATACGTGACTTCCGGGAACAGCTATCTCTTAACTTTCAAAAGGGATTAGTGGGGGCGGTAACCGGGAGTAAGTGGTGGGTTAACGCCAAAGTTGGCATTAGGCGCTTTTCTGTTCAATATAGCCAACGCCTCGCCTTAAATAAGGCTGAAGCAGAAAAGCGTTTAGAAACTAAGCTGGCCCGGGCGGTGGCTGGGGGGGATTCCCTAGGCATAGATCTAGCTAAGGGGGACCTGAAACGTGCGGCTAACGTGCGGTATGAGGGTCAAGTAGTTAGAGCTAGGCTAAAGAGAGTGTCCAACGAAGCCGTGAATGTGGACGCGGAAGAGCGTAGAACTCCACTTCGTCGCAACTCGGTCGGTCTCATTCGTCAAGTCAAACACCCGGAAGGACACACCCTTGTGTCGACTCGGGAGATTTGCCGGGGATTTCGTGAGCATTTCATGGAGCGGTTCACCCAACTGCCCGGACTCCGCGTCGAGGAGTTTGGCAGCTATTTAGCTGGCTCGCCCCGCCTGGAGGCGGCCCGAGCGGCTAGTTGTGATGGGCGCGTTACAGAGTGTGAGGTCTTGGCTGCACTGAAGCAGGTCGGCTACGACAAATCTCCGGGACTGGATGGTTTGCCCTATGAATTGTTCTTGAGGCTGTCGCACATCTTCGTACCTATTCTGGTCAATGTGTTCAATCACTGGTTTGAACAGGGTTCTATCCCTGGTCAAGTCACCAAGGGAGTGATCACATTGCTTCAGAAAAAGGGCCAAGATGGTGGGGAATTAGATGACTATAGGCCCATAACTCTGCTAAACACAGATTTAAAGATTTTGGCCAAAGTTCTTGCAAATCGGTTGCAGCTTGTTATCGGTGAGTTGGTCGAACCTGATCAGAATTATGCTGTGAAGGGGAGATCGATTCAAAACAACTTGCATCTGATGCGCACGATCATAGAGGGATTAGAAGACGACACCGAAGCCGCGCTGATCAATTTAGATCAGTCCAAAGCTTTTGACAGGGTCGACCATCGGTTCCTGGGATCTGTTTTAGAGGCCGCCGGTTTTACACCGGACTTCTGCAGATGGATCTCCATTTTGTATCGCGGGCCGACGGCAGTGGTGCAAGTGAATGGAATGCGATCGGAGTCTTTTGCCGTCTCTCGGTCGGTACGTCAGGGCTGTCCGCTGTCTCCCCTGCTTTACGTCCTTGCCTTGGAGCCTTTTCTCCGCAGGCTTAGGATCGGGGAGCCTGGACTGGTCCTACGCGGTATTGCTCTTCCTGGCGGTGCGCGAGCCAGGGTATCCGCGTATGCCGATGATGTCACCGTGTTTGTGTCGTGCTTTCGAGACATTATCGCGGTGATTAAGGCACTCAAAAGGTACGAAAAAGTGACAGGGGCCATAGTCAACCTTAGCAAATCCAATGGCCTAAGGTTGGCTGCCTGGAGTGGCGCGGCTGCGCTCCCGGGCCTTTTCAACTGGACAGATGGCCCGGTTCGGATCCTCGGCGTATGGTTCGGACCGGGTCTCCAGCTTGATAAGAACTGGTCGGAAGTACAGTCTAAGGTCGAAGCGTCTGTAAGGATTTGGCTTCGAAGGGGGCTTTCCCTTAAAGGTCGAGCTGAGGCGTGCGTCACGTACGTCTTTTCGCTCATCCTTTACCGATTGGCTGTACTACCTCTGCCTGCGGACCGCCGAGCGGTTTTTACGCGTCTCCTTTTCTCGCTTTTGTGGGCAAAGGGGAAGCCGCTAGTCCGTAGACAGGTCTGTACTCAACGTCCTGATGTGGGAGGCTTAGGAATGCCCGACTTGGAGAGTCATTTGCATGCCGAGCGGTTGGCATTCCTAAGCCGAACCTTGACAGAGGAGTCTGCGTGGGGCCCTGTGGTTCGAAACGCTTTTCCTAACCTCATCCCTGACCACTTGGCCGAATGCCGACGTAAGCCAAGGGGTCAATCGCAGTTCCTCAACGAATGCCGAGCTGCGCTCAGAGTGCTGCCGGGGTCCAGTGACCTCGCCCGGTCTAGGAATACACTATATCGGGAATTAGTGGTGGGGACCGCTTCGGATCCCCTTGGGGAGCGGCTTGGATTGTCGGAGCGGGAGGCTCGCTCTCAGTGGAATTGGGCGCCAGGCCGGAGCCATCTCAATAATACTGAGTTCTCTCTGACCTGGCGATTGGTTCGAAATGTGTTACCCCTCAATGACATACGATTCAAAATTGGTCTGGTTATGGACCCCTTTTGCCCACGTTGCGAGGAAGATGAAATTGAAACGGCGGAGCACGCCTTTTTCACCTGCTCCAAACTTCGTGAATTTTGGACGTATGTCAACGAGGTGACGGCTCGCATCACCCCCGATCGGGTGACGTGCTTGGATTTAGCATCCGTTGTCTTCAACATGGACCCCTTGTGGCCCAGGGAGAAACGTATGGTTTTGCTCGCGATCTTAGCCGTAGCTAGACTCGTGGTGTACTCTTCTCGCTTAGACATAGGGCGTGGGGGGGTGCCGCCTTCTTATTATGATTTGATTTCGTATTTTAAGCACCAGCTTAAAATCAAAATCAAATCTGATAGAAGGAGGTTGCCTTCTTCACTTTTCAAAAGTAGGTGGATACACACCGCTAGTTTATGCGTGTTCACGCGGAATAGGTTCGAGTTCGTGTTCCCTGCCTAGGCATGGCACACTGCGACCTTAGGTCTCTTTTTTGAAAAAGGAAAAACATCTCCTTAAACCTGACTAGCAAATTTTTTGGCACAGTCCCTACTAGCTAGTAGCGTAAATGAGATCTTTGCCCCCAGCTTTATTTTAGGTGTCAGAACTCTTTCAGGATGCCCGCTCCCTAATTTATTTTATATCCCTGACCCGCCCTAATAGTTCTTATGCTGGAGGACACCGCACATCCCGACAAACCCATCCCTCAATTTCTTTTGCCCCCATATAGAAACGCCCACTCCCACTAGGAGCTGTCTCTCTTGCTTTCGGTTTTTACCGGAAGACAGCGAGCAGTTCACACCTTAGATAGGTTGGGGGGACTCTACTAACTTTTCATAATTAGCATTTTCCTTGGTTCTTTATTTTTACTATCCCTTTTATTTTTATTTATTTTTGGGGGATTTTTTAAGGCTTAGTTCTTTGTTCTCCCACTCCCATCATCACACATGTACATATTTTTCTGTAAATAAAATTCATTTCAAACACCTGGGGATATTTTAAGTAGCTCAAGTCCATAGAGTGAATGTGGCATTATGGTGACTGAAACTAGTTTCTAGGGTATTCATAGACCAAGTGGACGACCCCCGACCCCCACTTTCCCCCCCATACCCCCTTTTGGCCTTGTGCCACATCTAAAATTATTTTTGTAAATTATTTTGGATAAATAAATTTGAATTTCGGATGCTTCCTTGGTCTTTTGGCTAAGATAGCATCCTCGCTACCGGGCCTTTTGGCAAGGTTTAAAGCGTTTTTCTTTGACCAAGCCCCCCTTTTGGGGCTTTTGTCACTTTTTTGTCCCCTCTTGGGACTTTTTTCCTTTCTTCTTTTCCCTGACTGTTGGGCTGACTTAAGCAGCTGGCAGGTTTCGGGGAGACTGACGAACCCGTAAAACGGTGAAGGTCTCTTCGTCTCCGAATCGGCGGGTCTAGTCCGACAGTCAGGTTTGTTCGCCCCTCTTGGGCCATTAATTATTTTTTATTCTTTCTTTCAGCGTCTGTCTGAGGTGCGCACTTAAGCAGCTGGCAGGTTTCGGGGAGACTGACGAACCCGTAAAACGGTGAAGGTCTCCTCGTCTCCGAATCGGCGGGTGTCGTGCCTCATTCAGACCCGTTTATAGATGGAAGCCAGCCAGGCTTCAAAAGCTCGAGTTGCCACGGAGGTGAGCAACGACCAGGGTGTGACCGCCGAGGGCACCCTTTTAGACCTGGTCAGTCGTACTCCTGAGTGCGATCTGATGATGGTGCCCGTGAAGGGGGGTTGCACACCCGAGTGCACCCCAGTTGAGACAGAGGGGGGTTGCACACCCGAGTGCGCCCCAGTCGTAATGGAGGGGGGTTGCACACCCGAGTGCGCCCCAGTTGAGACGGAGGGGGGTTGCACACCCGAGTGCGCCCCAGTCGTGTTGGAGGGGGGTTGCACACCCGAGTGCGCCCCAGTCGTGTTGGAGGGGGGTTGCACACCCGAGTGCGCCCCAGTCGTAATGGAGGGGGGTTGCACACCCGAGTGCGCCCCATTGCCTGTGTCGGGGAGTGTCGCACCGAGCGGCACTCCAGTCGTATTGGAGGGGGGTTGCACACCCGAGTGCGCCCCATCAGGTGTGGCCTCGCAGGGCACCTCGTTGTCTGTGTTGGGGAGTGTCGCACCGAGCGGCACTCCAGTAGCGTCAGGGGGTCGTACACCCGAGTGCGACCTGCTTTCTTCAGTCGAGGGGATGGACACACCCGATGACGTCCCAGATTCTATCATCTTTGGGGACTTTGATCAGCAAAGTTCTATCCCCAAAGTACTTATCTCCCAGAAGGAATTTTTCGCTGAGATGAAAAAAACCACGTTTATCATGCCTAAGAATCCACAGTTAAGGAAGTGTAATTCTTTGGACCTAAACATAGCCGAAAAGAATTACAACCCAAATATATTTTTAGGGTGCTCCTCAGATGAGTCAGACTCAGATTCAACAGAGGGAGAGGGTCCAGAAAAAATTCAAAGTCAACTTCTAGCAAAAGTTAAAAAGGGGGCCCCAAAACTTGCTACAAAGGCGTGGCCTACATTGAAAAGCCAAGATACTAAAATTATTGCTGGCCAGAAACTTCAAAAGAAGAACATCTCTGCAATGACCAAAACAACAGGATGGGGCCCACAAGCACAGAAAACTCCCCAAGAGTATCGGGCTCTCTTCCAAGAAAAGTACGCAAGTCTCACGGAGGGAAACCAGATCAAACTCATTCCGGGGACGCTTGAAACTTTAAGACTGCGAATCGTATCCTTGGTTACAACAGACCTGAAATTAAAAGGCCTCATCACAGTTACTAAGGAACGAATGATGGATATGTTGGTGGAGTTAAATATCCCAGCAACCTATATCGTTAAAAAATCATATGCGATGTGGGATATTTTGCTCCCCAATCAAGCGGAGGCTGAAAAGGTGGCCAAGGGAAATTTTACTTGGAAGAATATGAAGATAAAACCAGAGTATCTGGAAAAAAGGCGAACTGTAGTCACAATCCTCGGCGTCCCATGCTGCATTAGCCCTGATCACATGGGGGCAATCATGTCACAGTATGGTGACGTCGAGGGGGTAATCCCAGTGCGTGGGCCTCGAAACATCGGTAATGGGGATTACAAGATAAAAATAAGGGTAGATCATAAGAACTTCCTCAGAATCCCGGCTCAACTAAACTGCGAGGGATGGGTGATGTCCCTAATTGTGGAAGGGCGTAGACCTTATTGCTGGCACTGCCAGACGCCAGGTCATATGGCAAAGGTGTGCCCAAAAAGAAACCCGGAGAAACCTAAAACACCTGTGGCTCCGGTACAAAAAATAGTAGCGACTCCGAAGGCCCCCATACCCGTAGCTGAAAAGGAGGTAGTAGACCAGACAGAAAAGCAGGAAGAAGGCCAGGAAAAATGGAGTACGGTGGTGATCAAGAAAGGAAAGAAGGTGTCTCCAAGGCCTGAGATAGCCCCATCATCAGCCGTAAAAAGAAAGCTTAGTGACCCCTCGTCATCGGAATCTGATGGAGAAAGACAAGAGGAAGGGGAAAGGATGACAGTGGAAGGAGACGAAGCCCAGACATCTAAGGCGAAAGACCCAAAACCGAAAAAAATCCGTGAAACCAAAGATAAAAAAGACGAAATAATTGCTCAACCCGCAGAACCCCAATCCCCAGTCCCGACAGATATGGTTGAGCAATGTACCCCTCCCCTCTACAATACCCCTTCAGTGAGTGAAGAACCCGTGGCAATGGTTGAAGAACCCGTGGCAATGGTTGAAGAACCTAGGGTAGAAACCCAAGAGAAAATCGTGAAAGGGACACAAGAGGTGGAGAAAAAGGGTACGGAGAAGCCTGAAGTGACTCCCATTGAAACAACCCCCTCACCTCCTCCTAGACAAGAAAGGTCAAAAAAGTTTCCGTTCCTGCCTGGGGAAAGAATCTGTGAGGCGGACGCCTCACTGGTTCAATCCGATTTGAATGTCCGGCAGCGGAAATATCTACAGCAATTGGAGGCCTTTACACATGTGAAAGGGAAGAAGGTACAGGATCCCCGTAACTTCAATAACATCCCCCTGATAACTACCTTCGTCCGACAAGATAAAAGTAGTAGGGCAAAGGCCCTCTGGAGAATGTTGGAGGCGGCAAGGGACGCCATACCAGGTGTGAGACTAGTAGAGGAGGAGCACCCATTTTAAAAAAAATTAGCGTCGAAATGTCCGGGGAGGGTCCCGATTTACGTTCACCCCTCATTATTTCGGGCACTTAAATTAACCTTTCCCCTGGACGTGGGAGGTCTGGCTCGAGACGGACGGATTTCGTCCGAACTGCTGACCGGCAGTCTTGGTCAGGCCTTCGGCGTCCTCACTCCCGAGGACTTTAGGCCCATTTGCGACATATAAGTAAGGGATAATGGCTTTAAACCTGGCCACATTGAATGTGAGGGGCATGAGATCTCGAAGCAAGGCTGTTCGCGTGCTGAGGGATCTCGTGGACCTTAAGGTAGATATAGCTGCGATCGAGGAGACCCACTTCGTTTCGTATGGGGATTGTGATGTGCTGACTGACGACTATGACGTCATCTCAGCATATGGCAATGTCCGTAGTTGTGGTGTCTCTTTGCTAGTGAGACGCACTCTGTCTGCGACAGTGAGCGTTGTTCATACGGATGCGGTGGGTCGGCTGGTCGTAGTCGATGTTGCCGTTGAAAACAGTGAGTTTCGGATCGTTGCGGTTTATGCGCCCAACTTTACTGGTGAGAGGGTTTCCTTTTTTCGACGGTTGGAGACGTTTCTCGGGGGTCCGGAGCGTGTAGTATTAATGGGGGATTGGAACGCCGTCCTTGACCCCAAAATAGATAAGGTCGGGGGTAATAGAGGGTCGGATAGGTGTGATAGCAGTCTGTCTGACCTGATCGCCTCATGCGATCTTGTCGACAGATTTCGCGTTGATCACCCAGGGCGGGAGATGTGGACGTGGCATACTAGCGCGGCCTTCTGTTCGAGTACTTACTTGGACAGAATGTTAGTCAGAAGAGGCGACATAGATTTCTTATCTTGTCCCACGTTCACTTGGTTAGGTCACTCGGACCATAAATTGGTTATGGCCCGTTTGAGTTTAAGCGATAGGCCTAGGTTAGCTGGGTACTGGAAGTTGAATACCTCCTTACTGGAGATACCCGACTTCCGGGACAAGCTAACGTTACTACTTCAGCGGGCTTTAGTGGGGGCGGTTATCGGGAGTAGTTGGTGGGTTAAAACTAAGGTTTATGTTAGACGCTTTTGTGTCCGCTATAGCCAGCGCCTCGCTCAAGATAGGGCTAGGACACAGAAGCGTGTAGATGATAAGATGACCCGGGCGGTGGCTGGGGGGGATCCCCTAGAGATAGCCTTAATTAAGGGGGACCTCAATCGCTTGGCTAGCGAGCGATATGAAGGTCAAGTAGTTCGAGCTAGGTTAAAGAAAGTCTCTAACGAAGCTGTGAACGTTGACGCTGTTGAGCGTAAGGCTGCTTTACGTCGTGGCTCGGATGGGTACATTCGGAAGGTGAATAACCTGGAAGGACATACCCTGGTATCTACTCGTGAGATCTGCGAGGGGTTCCGCGAGCATTTGGAGGATCGCTTCACCCAACTACCCAGACTCCGCGGCCAGGAGTTTGACAGCTATTTGGCTGACTCGCCCCGCCTAGAGGCGGCCCGAGCAGCTAGCTGTGATGGGGACGTTACAGAGGGTGAGATCATTACTGCGTTGAAGCAGGTCGGCTACAACAAATCTCCAGGACTCGATGGTCTGCCATACGAAGTTTACTTGAGGCTGTCGCCCATGTTTGTTCCTCTTCTGAAGGATGTGTTTAACCACTGGTTTGCTCAGGGCTCGATCCCTGGGCAGGTTACCAAAGGAGTGGTCACATTGTTGAAGAAGGGGGGCCAACCTGGTGGGGGGGATTTAGATGATTACAGGCCCATAACTCTGCTAAACACAGAGTTAAAGATTTTGGCCCGTGTTCTTGCGAGTCGTTTGCAGGTTGTTATTGCTGACTTGATCGAACCTGAGCAGAACTATGCTGTGAAGGGGAGGTCAATTCAAAACAATTTGCATATGGTTCGCACGATCCTAGAGGGTATAGAAGACGACACTGAAGCCGCGCTGATCAATTTAGATCAGTCCAAGGCTTTCGATAGGGTCGACCATGGTTTCTTGGAATCTGTTCTAGAGGCTGCCGGTTTTAATCCGGACTTCCGCAAGTGGATCTCCATTCTGTATCGTCTGCCGACGGTAGCGGTGCAAGTAAACGGTAGGCTGTCGGAATCGTTCGTGGTTTCTCGTTCGGTGCGTCAGGGTTGTCCGCTGTCGCCCCTGCTTTATGTCCTGGCGTTGGAGCCCTTCCTTCGCAAATTAAGGGACGGGGCGGCTACACCAGTCCTGCGCGGAATCGCTATCCCTCCTCACTATGCGCGAGCCAGGGTTTCCGCGTATGCCGATGATGTCACCGTTTTTGTGTCCAGCCGTGAAGACATAGAAGCGGTGATTAAGGCGCTCGCTCGTTACGAAGAGGTTACAGGGGCCATTGTCAACCGCAGCAAGTCCAACGGCCTGCGGTTGGCTGCCTGGAGCGGAGAGACCGCACTTCCAGGTGACTTCAACTGGACTGATGGCCCGGTTCGGATCCTTGGCGTTTGGTTCGGACCGGGTCTCCAGCTGGAGAAAAATTGGTCGGAAGTACAGGCAAAGGTCGAATCGTCTGTAAGGGCTTGGATTCGAAGGAAACTTTCCTTGAAGGGGAGAGCTGAGGCGTGCGCCACTTACGTCTTTCCTCTCATACTTTACCGACTGTCTGTACTCCCTCTGCCCGCGGACCGCCTTCTTGCTTTCACGCGCTTGCTCTTTTCACTTCTGTGGAACGGGCGGAAAGCATACGTCCGCAGACAGGTCTGTACGCAACGTCCGTGCGATGGAGGCTTGGGGATGCCTGACTTGGCAAGTCATCGACATGCCGAGAGACTGGCTTTCCTGAGTCGTACTCTGACGGAGGACGCCCCGTGGGTCCCTGCGGTTGAGGACGCCTTTCCCAACCTCATACCCGACCACTCGGTCGAAGGTCGACGTAGATCGAGAGGGGAGTCCATGTTCGTCGCCGAATGCCGAGCCGCGCTTAAGGCGTTGCCGGGGTCCAGTGACCTTGCCCGGTCTAGGAAGAGACTATATCGGGACCTAGTGGAGGGGTCCGCTTCGGATCCGCTTGGGACGCGGCTTGGATTGTCGATTGAGGAGGCTCGCTCCCAGTGGAGTTGGGCGCCAGGCCAGAGTTATCTCAACAATTCTGAGTATTCTCTGACCTGGCGATTGGTTCGAAATGCACTGCCCCTCTATGGCAGATTACGCAGGGATGGCATAAGGGACGTTCCCTTATGCCCGCGCTGTGAGGACAATGAGGAAGAAACGGCCGAGCACGCCTTCTTCACTTGCAGCAAAGTTCGTCGTCTCTGGGAGTATGTCAGAGAGGTAACGGCTCGCATCGACGCCGAGCAGCCGATGTTACTTGATGTAGCATACGTTATCAACAACGTTGCACCGCCATGGTCTAGGGAGAAAAGAATGGTTTTTCTGGCGATCCTAGCCGTAGCTAGGTTAGTGACGTGGGTTACACGTCTAGATGAGGTTCATGGGGTTGGGTCTGTTTCGGATCGTGATCTGGTTGTTTACTTTAAGCATCAGCTTAAAGTGAAAATCAGATGCGATTGGAAACGACTACATCGCATGGAGTTCAATAGAAGATGGGTGCACAACACTAGTTTGTGCATTCGACGAGGGTCCAGGTTTGAATACGTTTTCCCGCCTTAGCATGGCGCAGACGGTACTGGGTCATACGGAACCCAGCCCAGTATAAAACAAAATTATTTTTTATTAGCCTAGTCGAACTATAAGCTAGTAGGAATAAGTGATGTCCTGTCCCGATTTTGTTTTTTGCCGGCACTAGAGAGCTTCCAAAGATGCCCACTCCACATATTTATTTTGTCCCCGGCTGATGAAACCCTTGGTTTTATTATCTTGGAAGACGCCATCCATTCCCGTACCCAGAGCCTGATTAATTTATTTTCAGAACGCCCCTACTTTATTCCCACTCCCAATTAGGGGTCGACCTGCTTGTTTTCGGCCTCGAGCCGGAAAACAGTGGGCGGTCCAAAATTAGCAAAAGGGTAGGGAGGGTCCTACTAACCACCCCTTATCATTTTATTTGGTTCTTTATTTTTCTTTCTTTTTGGGTGTTTTTAATGTGTCATCCCACTCCCACGTTATTTCATGTTTTCATGTATCATTTTGGGGATATTTTAAGTAGGGTTAAGCCATAGAGTGACTGCGAGTTTTTTAGTGTGAATGTCTAGCTTAGGGTAGAGTAGGTTTTTGTCATTGTGCATTTTGTTCTTTGTCAAATAAAAAATGTCTTTGTTTTGTCTTTTTTGAAAAACTTTTTGTCAAATAAAAAATGTTTTAAAAATGTGTTAGAAATGTCACAATGACCCCCGACCCCCACCTTCCCCCCTTCCACAGCGGGCTTTTATGCCTAAGGTGGTATGCATTCTGGGAATGTAATTTTAACTCTAGGAGTTAATGTTTTCCAGGATGCATCCATCTAAATAAATCCTTGGTCGGCCTTTTGGCTAGGATCAAAGTGTAGTATCTGTTCCGATGGATACTGCACGCCTGTCCTGTGCAGTTCTAGGAGGTCCACCCTCCCAGGCTTCGCCTCCCCTCTTTGGGGAGGAGTAAGTTTATTGCTTACTGTCTGAGGCGCCCCTACCGGGGAATGCCGACGGGGCTGCCCAGGCAATTTTTAAATGGCCAGAGTGATCACCTCTCGAGCGCTGGCTTTTAACCCCACTTTCTCGACCCAATCTGTGGTCACATCTTACTTGTGGGAGTAGGATAAAACTGGCCTTGTGCCTAACTCCTGGGGAGGAGTAAATACTTTGAATTTCGGATCCTTCCTTGGTCGGCCTTTTGGCTAGGATCAAAGTGTAGTATCTGTTCCGATGGATACTGCACGCCTGTCCTGTGCAGTTCTAGGAGGTCCACCCTCCCAGGCTTCGCCTCCCCTCTTTGGGGAGGAGTAAGTTTATTGCTTACTGTCTGAGGCGCCCCTACCGGGGAATGCCGACGGGGCTGCCCAGGCAATTTTTAAATGGCCAGAGTGCTCACCTCTCGAGCGCTGGCTTTTAACCCCACTTGCTCGACCCCGATCCTGGGTCACATCTTACCTGTGGGAGTAAGATAAAACTGGCCTTGTGCCTAACTCCCTTGAGGAGTAAATATAGGATCCTTCCTTGGTCTTTTGGCTAAGATCAAAGTGTAGTATCTGTTCCAACTGTCCTGTGCAGTTATGGAAGGTTAACCCCCTCCTATGTCTTGCCTCCCCTCTTTGGGGAGGAGTAAGTTTATTACTTACTGTCTGAGGCACCCTGCCCAGGCAATTTTTTGAGATTCAGCTCACTCTTCATCTCTAGAGTGAAAATTCCCACCTTCCGACCATGTGTCACATTCTACTTTGTGGGAAGTAGATAAATAGCTGAATTTCGGATCCTTTGTTGGCCTTTTGGCTAAGATCAAAGTGTAGTATCTGTTCCGATGGATACTGCACTTCATAGATCGGTATTGTCTTGGCCTTCGGGGCTTGATTTCCGCCGGTCTATGGGTCTGATCTGTCCTGTGCAGTTCTAGGAGGTCCACCCTCCCAGGCTTTACCTCCCCTCTTTGGGGAGGAGTAAGTTAATTGCTTACTGTCTGAGGCGCCCCTACCGGGGAATGCCGACGGGGCTGCCCAGGCAATTTTTAATGGCCATAGCGCTCACATTCTCGAGCGCTGGCTTTTCAAATCCCACTTTCCGACCTTGTGTCACATATTCCTATTGTGGGTAGGGGTTAAATAACGCCTTTTGGCTAAGATCAAAGTGTAGTATCTGTTCTCGGCATTTTTGCCTTGAGATAAAGTGTATTATCTAGTCCTATCCGATAGGTGTCGGTTTTACACTCTCGAATCAAAAATCAGATTATCATTTTATTTTTTAATCCCTTTTCCTTTTGGGCATTTCTTCTCCCCTAAAGTACAGGCTTATACTCTCCCAAGGGTCGGGGCTCTCACCGACGATTACTCATCTCCCCCCATCCCCCGAATTTCACCTGAGGCCTTCACACCGGCGAATGCCGACACTCTACCTCCCCTAAATTTCGCCTGAGGCGCCCCATCGTCAAATACCGATACCCCCCCTCCCCAAATGTTTCCTACCCCACCGGCGAATACCGATACTCCCCCAGATTTGGCCTGAGGCGCTCATACCGGCGAATGCCGACATTCCCCCATCCCCAGATTTCGCCTGAGGCGCTCCCCCTCCCCAGATTTGGCCTGAGGCGCTCATACCGGCGAATGCCGACATTCCCCCTCCCCAGATTTAGCCTGGCGCCCCACCGGCGAATACCGATACTCTCCTCTCCCCCAAATTTGGCCTGAGGCGCTCACACCGGCGAATGCCGACACCCCCCTCCCCAGATTTGGCCTGAGGCGCTCCCCCTCCCCAGATTTGGCCTGAGGCGCTCATACCGGCGAATGCCGACATTCCCCCTCCCCAGATTTAGCCTGGCGCCCCACCGGCGAATACCGATACTCTCCTATCCCCCAAATTTGGCCTGAGGCGCTCACACCGGCGAATGTCGACACTCCCCCTCCCCAAATTTGGCCTGGGGCGCTCATACCGGCGAATACCGACATTCCCCCTCCCCAGATTTGGCCTGAGGCGCCCCACCGCCGAATGCCGACACTCCCTCTCCCCAGATTTGGCCTGTGGCGCTCACATCGGTGAATGCCGACATTCCCCCTCCCCCCCCCCCTATTTGGCCTGAAAGGAGGAGGTAATGCCTGGAAGTATTATATCAGGATAACAGAACGGCCATAGTGAGGAAGGGAGGGGGGAAGGAATATTAGCGTCTATTAATAATTAAGAAAGAAAGTGTGGGAGTGAGAGGGGAAGAAGAAAGAAAGAAAAAAAATGGTTGTAGTGTGAGTGAATTTCTACCCGCCACTCCCTTACTCTGACGTCATATCTGGTTTATCGTGACTTTGCATTATTTTTCTTCTCAAATTAGTATAAATAACGTTGAAAAATGGAGTTAAAAGCCACCCCCCATTGGAGAAAAGTGCTCAGTCGACCCCGGAAGAGTCAATTTTTTTTTTCCGGTTCCGAGATATTACACGCGTCTGGGCTGGCCGGTGGGAATGATGTCACCCGTGTGAACGTGTGTTGGGTACTTTCGGAGGAGAAGCTTTACATACATACATACATACATACATACATACAGACAGGTGACGTTTATATAATAGACTAGCGGGGCTACCCGGCGTTGCTCGGGGTCATAAAAACATATAATTGAAGAGAAATCGCGTGTGTAACATCTTTATATTCAAACTTCTATTTCCCCCCTCCTCTATAGCCGTCTCTTTATCTTTCTACCTTTCTCTTCCCTGGTCGCCCCATTTCACAGCTACTTTCTCATTTTGCCTTTTGCGAAAGCTGCTTCTTCCCCACCATTTCTCCTACGTTTTCCAGGGCAATAGTATGACATATTTCTATAAAAAGTACCACCTCTATCTGCGCTTTCTATATAGGTACTTATCTCCGCTCTGGTATTCATACTATATACGTATGTATCGCCACAATGGTGCGCAGACTATATATGTACCTACTGTCGCCCCAGTGCACATACTATATACGTACTTATTGCCGCCCCGGTGCATATACTATAAAAGTACCTATTGCCGCCCCGGTATGCATGCTATATACGTACCTATCGCTGCTTCAGTGTGAATGATACATATGTACCTATCGCAGCCCAAGTGCGAATGCGAAATACGCATCTATCACCGGCCCAGTGCGAATACTATACCACAGAAGCCTCGTGGTCCTATACCGCAGAAGCACCCCACCCCTGGTTGCTATACCGCAGAAGCATCGTGATTCTATACTGCAGAAGCACCCCCCTGGGTGCCATACCACAGAAGCAACCCCCAGGGTGCCATACTGCAGAAGCACCCCCAGGGTGCCATACCACAGAAGCAGCCTCCTGGTTGCCATACCGCAGAAGCCTCAGGTTCCTATTCTGCAAAAACACCCCCCGAGTGCCATACAAACAGAAGCACCCCCTCCCCCCCCGTTGCTATACCAGAGAACCCCCCCCCCCCTCCCCCGGTTGCTACACTGCAGAAGCCTCGTGGTCCTATACTGAGGAAGCACCCCCACCAGGTGCTATACCGCAGAAGCCTCGTGGTCCTATACCGCAGAAGCACCCTACCCTTAGCTGCTATACCGCAGAAGCTTCAAGTTCCTATACTGCAGAAGCAACCCCCCGGGTGCTATACCATAGAAGCACCCCCCTATACCGCAGAAGAACCCCCTGAGTGACATACCGCTGAAGCCTCCGACTCCTATACCGCAGAAGCACCACCCTCCGGTTGCTATACCACAGAAGTACCCACCAGTTGCTATACTGCAAGAGCAACTCCCCCCCGCGGTTTCTATACCGCAGAAGCACCCCCCCAGGTGCCATACCGCAGAAGCACACCCTGGGTGCCATACCGCAAATACCTCAGGTTCCTATACTGCAGAAGCACCCCCCCCCCCCTGTTTCTATACCGCAGAAGCACCCTCCCCTGCCTGCCATACTGCAGAAGCCTCAAGTTCCTATACCACAGAAGCACTCCTCTGGTCCCCTACCGCAGAAGCCGCAGGTTCCTATACCGCAGAAGCACTCCCCAGGTTCAATACGGCAGAAGCTACTACTTACTGCCCCCCTCTCCTTTTCATCTGCAAAATAATCAAAAAGGGAACGAAGATGGTGTTAAAATATTTTCCAAACCTATCACTACAGTAGCTCTATCTACGATATTGAGCACTTTTCTCCCAGACAACGCCGAGTACTTTGAAAATCCAGGAAGCCTCCTGAGCACTACTGAAATTACTTAGGTAATCTCCCTCCTTTTCATCTGCAAAATAGTCCAAAGGGAAACGAAGATGGTGTTAAAATATTTTCAAAACATATCACTACAGTAGCTCTATCTAGGATATTGAGCACTTTTCTCCCGGACAACGTCAAATACTTTGAAAATCAAGGAGGCCTCCTGAGCACTACTGAAATCACTTAGGAATCCTCCCTTCTTTTTTATCTGCAAAATAGTCCAAAGAGTAACGAAGATGGTGTTAAAATATTTACCAAACCTATCACTACAGTAGTTCTATCTAGGATATTCAGCACTTTTCTCCCGGACAACGCCGAGTAATTTAAAAATCAAGGGGCCTCCTGAGCACTACTGAAATTACTCTTATCGATTTCCCCTATCCTTTCCAGCGTTAATGCTATTAAAATATTATCCAAACCTATCACTACAGTAGCTCTATCTAGGACATTGAGCACTTTTATCCCGGACAATGTAGAGTACTTTGACAATTAAGAAAGCCTCCTGAGCACTACTAAAATCACTTAGGTATCCTCCCTCTTTTTCATCTGCAAAATAACCAAAGGGGAACGAAGATGGCGTTAAAATATTTTCCAAACCTATCACTACAGTAGCTCTATCTAGGATATTGAGCACTTTTCTCATGGACAACGCCAAGAAGCGTCGTGATTCTATACCGCAGAAGCACCCGCCCTAAGTGCCATACAGCAGAAGCACCCCCTGGGTGCCATACCACCTCATGGTTCCCTATTGCAGAACCACCCTCCGGTTGATATACCACAGAAGTAGCCCCCTGGTGGCTATATTGCAGAAGCACCCCCCTGGTTTCTATAACACAGAAGCACCCCTCGGGTGCCATACCGCAGAAGCACCCCCCGGGTGCCATAGAGCAGAAACCCGAGGTTCCTATATCGCAAAGCACCCCCTGGTTTATATAACGCAATAGCACCCCTGATGCTATACCGCAGAAGCCTCAAGCTTCTATCCCGCAGAAGCACTCCCCTGGTGCCATACTGCAGAAGCCTCAGGTTCCTATACCGCAGAAGAACTCCCCGAGTGCAATACCGCAGAAGTCACTCTTACTGACCCCCTCTCCTTTTCATCTGCAAAATAGATTCTGTTAAAATATTATCCAAACCTATCACTACAGTAGCTCTATCTAGGACATTGAGCAATTTTCTCCCAAACAACGCTGAGTAATTTGAAAATCAAGGAGGCCTCCTGAGCACTACTGAAATCACTCTTATGGATTCCGCCATCCTTTTCAGCGTAGATGCTGTTAAAATATTATCCAAACCTATCACTACAGTAGCTCTATCTAAGACATTGAGCAATTTTCTCCCGGACAACGCCGAGTACTTTTAAAATCAAAGAGGCCTCCTGAGCACTACTGAATTCCTTTAGGTATCCTGTCTCCTTCTGATCTGCCAAATAGTCCAAAGTGGAACGAAGATGGCGTTAAAATATTTTCCAAACCTATCACTACAGTAGCTCTATCTAGGACATTGAGCACTTTTCTCCTGGATAACGCCGAGTACTTTGCTAATCAAGGAAGCCTCCTGAGCACTACTGAAATCACTTAGGTATCCTCCCTCCTTTTCATCTGCCAAATAGTCCAAAGGGGAATGAAGATGGCATTTAAAAAATTTTCAAAACCTATCACTACAGTAGCTCTATTATGGATATTGAGCACTTTTCTTCCGGACAACGCCGAGTACTTTGAAAATCAAGGAAGCCTCCTGAGCACTACTGAAATTACTCTTATCGATGATCCCATCCTTTTCAGCGTAGATGCTTTTAAAATATTATCCAAACCTGTCACTACAGTAGCTCTATCTAGGACATTGAGCAATTTTCTCCCGGACAACGCCGAGTTCTTTGAAAATCAAAGAGGCCTCCTGAGCACTACTGAAATTACATCGATTTCCCCATCCTTTTCAGCGTAGATGCTGTTAAAATATCATCAAAACTTATCACTACAGTAACTCTATCTATGACATTGAGCACTTTTCTCCCGGACAACGCCAAGTAATTTGAAAATAAAGAAGGCCTCCTGAGCACTACTTAAATCACTTAGGTATCCTCCCTCCTTTTCATCTGCAAAATAGTTCAAAGGGGATCGAAGATGGCGTTAAAATATTTTCTAAACCTATCACTACAGTAGCTCTATCTTGGGTATTGAGCACTTTTCTCCAGGACAACGCCGAGTACTTTGAAAATCAAGGAGGCCTCCTGAGCACTACTGAAATCACTCTTTTCGATTATCCCAACCATTTTCAGCGTTGATGCTGTTAAAATATTATCAAAACCTGTCACTACAGTAGCTCTATCTAGGACATTGAGCAATTTTCTCCCGGACAACGTCGAGTACTTTGAAAATCAAAGATGCCTACTGAGCACTACTGAAATCACTTAGGTATCCTTTCTCTTTCTGATCTGCAAAATAGTCCAAAGGCGAAACGAAGATGGCGTTAAAATATTTTCCAAACTTATCACTACAGTAGCTCTATCTAGGATATTGAGCACTTTTCTCCCGGACAACGCCGAGTACTTTGAAAATCAAGGAGGCCTCCTGAGCACTACTGAAATTACTTAGGTATCCTCCCTCCTTTTCATCTGCAAAATAGTCCAAAGGGTAACGAAGATGGCGTTAAAATATTTTCCAAAACTATCACTTCAGTAGTTCTATCTAGGATATTGAGCACTTTTCTCCCGGACAACGCCGAGTACTTTGAAAATAAAGGAGGCCTCCTGAGCACTACTGAAATTACTTAGGTATCCTCCCTCCTTTTTATCTGCAAAATAGTCCAAAGGGTAACGAAGATGGCGTTAAAATATTTTCCAAACCTATCACTACAGTAGCTCTATCTAGGATATTGAGCACTTTTCTCCCGGACAACGCCGAATAATTTGAAAATCAAGGAGGCCTCCTGAGCACTACTGAAATTACTTAGGTATCCTCCCTCCTTTTCATCTGCAAAATAGTCCAAAGGGGATCGAAGATGGCGTTAAAATATTTTCCAAACCTATCACTACAGTAGCTCTATCTAGGATATTGAGCACTTTTCTCCCGGACAACGCCGAGTACTTTGAAAATCAAGGAGGCCTCCTGAGCACTACTGAAATTACTTAGGTATCCTCCCTCCTTTTCATCTGCAAAATAGTCCAAAGGGGAACGAAGATCGCGTTAAAATATTTTCCAAACCTATCACTACAGTAGCTCTATCTAGGATATTGAGCACTTTTCTCCCGGACAACGCCGAGTACTTTGAAAATCAAGGAGGCCTCCTGAGCACTACTGAAATTACTTAGGTATCCTCCCTCCTTTTCATCTGCAAAATAGTCCAAAGGGGATCGAAGATGGCGTTAAAATATTTTCCAAACCTATCACTACAGTAGCTCTATCTAGGATATTGAGCACTTTTCTCCCGGACAACGCCGAGTACTTTGAAAATCAAGGAGGCCTCCTGAGCACTACTGAAATCAATTAGGTATCCTCACTCCTTTTCATCTGCAAAATTGTCCAAAGGGGAACGAAGATGTTAATTTTACATAAGAATACGCTTTTATATGTTATTTATATTCTCTAACCTTGTTTTAAAAACCTAAATTGTGTTTTTAAACGTGAGTTATCGCTCTTCCTTAGTTATCCTCTAACAAATAAATTCAAGTTGGCCTTGTAAAGCTAGCGCCCGAGAAGGTTAGCACTCTGGCCATTCAAAATTGCCTGGGCCGCCCCGTCGGGATTACCCCGGTAGAGGCGCCTCAGTAAGCAATAAACTTACTCCTCCCCAAAGAGGGGAGGCAAAGCCTGGGAGTGTGGACCTCTTAGAACTGCACAGGACAGACCCATAGACCGGCGGAATGAAGCCCCGAAGGCCAAGACGATACCAGTCTATGGAGTGCAGTATCCATCGGAACAGATACTACACCTTGATCTTAGCAGCCAAAAGAAGTGAATTAATGTAATTTTCGGTTAAAAAAAAATGGCGTCTAAAAGCTATGTTGAATTAGAGAAAAACGGCCTGGGGAAGTCTAAAATTATTTGTTGATATTCAAAATTGATGTAATAAGTTGTTAAATAGTATTATACAATGTTTGTTGAAAGAAAATCATAGTTATTATTACTTGTTAATTTATGAATGTAATTTAAACAGTGTATAGTGGATAGACCGCTGTACTGTGGTAGATTCGTTATAAATACTGATAGAAATCGTGCCCAAAATTTTAATTTCGGATGCTTTACTTGGTCTTTTGGCTAGTATCTGTTCCCCATAGACTGGTATTGTCTTGGCCTCCGGGCCTTGATTTACGCCGGTCTATGGGATTGTCTTGTGCAGTTCTAGGAGGTCCACCCTCCCAGGCTTCGCCTCCCCTCTTTGGGGAGGAGTAAGTTTATTGCTTACTGTCTGAGGCGCCCCTACCGGGGAATGGCGACGGGCTGCCCAGGCAATTTTTAAATGGCCAGAGTGCTCACCTCTCGAGCGCTGGCTTTTAACCCCACTTTCTCGACCCAATCTGTGGTCACATCTTACTTGTGGGAGTAGGATAAAACTGGCCTTGAGCCTAACTCCTGGGGAGGAGTAAATACCTTTTAATTTCGGATGCTTTCCTGGCCTTTTGGCTAAGATCAAAGTGTAGTATCTGTTCTCGGCATTTTTGCCTTGAGATCAAGTGTATTATCTAGTCCTATCCAGTAGGTGTCGGTTTTACACTGTCGAATCAAAAATCAGATTATCATTTTTTTTTTTAATCCCTTTTCCTTTTGGGGATTTCTTCTCCCCTAAAGTACAGGCTGAGGTCGTGATCTCACCGACGATTACTCATACTCCCCCCCCTCCCCTGAATTTCACCTGAGGCGTTCACACCTGCGAATGCTGGAACTCCACCTCCTCAAGTTTCGCCTGAGGCCCCACTGGCGAATACCGATTTCCCCCCCGATTTGGCCTGAGGCGCTCATACCGGCGAATGCCGACACTCCCCCTCCCCAGATTTGGCCTGAGGCGCTCCCCCTCCCCAGATTTGGCCTGAGGCGCTCATACCGGCGAATGCCGACATTCCCCCTCCCCAGATTTAGCCTGGCGCCCCACCGGCGAATACCGATACTCTCCTCTCCCCCAAATTTGGCCTGAGGCGCTCACACTGGCGATTGCCGACACCCCCCTCCCCAGATTTGGCCTGAGGCGCTCCCCCTCCCCAGATTTGGCCTGAGGCGCTCATACCGGCGAATGCCGACATTCCCCCTCCCCAGATTTAGCCTGGCGCCCCACCGGCGAATACCGATACTCTCCTATCCCCCAAATTTGGCCTGAGGCGCTCACACCGGCGAATGTCGACACTCCCCCTCCCCAAATTTGGCCTGGGGCGCTCATACCGGCGAATACCGACATTCCCCCTCCCCAGATTTGGCCTGAGGCGCCCCACCGCCGAATGCCGACACTCCCTCTCCCCAGATTTGGCCTGTGGCGCTCACATCGGTGAATGCCGACATTCCCCCTCCCCCCCCCCCTATTTGGCCTGAAAGGAGGAGGTAATGCCTGGAAGTATTATATCAGGATAACAGAACGGCCATAGTGAGGAAGGGAGGGGGGAAGGAATATTAGCGTCTATTAATAATTAAGAAAGAAAGTGTGGGAGTGAGAGGGGAAGAAGAAAGAAAGAAAAAAAATGGTTGTAGTGTGAGTGAATTTCTACCCGCCACTCCCTTACTCTGACGTCATATCTAGTTTATCGTGACTTTGCATTATTTTTCTTCTCAAATTAGTATAAATAACGTTGAAAAGTGGAGTTAAAAGCCACCCCCCATTGGAATAAAGTTCTCAGTCGACCCCGGCAGAGTCAATTTTTTTTTTCCGGTTCCGAGATATTACACGCGTCTGGGCTGGCCGGTCGGAATGATGTCACCCGTGTGAACGTGTGTTGGGTACTTTCGGAGGAGAAGCTTTACATACATACATACATACATACATACATACATACATACATTAATACATCCATACAGACAGGTGACGTTTATATAATAGACTAGCGGGGCTACCCGGCGTTGCTCGGGGTCATAAAAACATATAATTGAAGAGAAATCGCGTGTGTAACATCTTTATATTCAAACTTCTATTTCCCCCCTCCTCTATAGCCGTCTCTTTATCTTTCTACCTTTCTCTTCCCTGGTCGCCCCATTTCACAGCTACTTTCTCATTTTGCCTTTTGCGAAAGCTGCTTCTTCCCCACCATTTCTCCTACGTTTTCCAGGGCAATAGTATGACATATTTCTATAAAAAGTACCACCTCTATCTGCGTTTACTATATAGGTACTTATCTCCGCTCTGGTATTCATACTATATACGTATGTATCGCCACAATGGTGCGCAGACTATATACGTACCTACTGTCGCCCCAGTGCACATACTATATACGTACTTATTGCCGCCCCGGTGCATATACTATAAAAGTACCTATTGCCGCCCCGGTATGCATGCTATATACGTACCTATCGCTGCTTCAGTGTGAATGATACATACGTACCTATCGCAGCCCAAGTGCGAATGCGAAATACGCATCTATCACCGGCCCAGTGCGAATACTATACCACAGAAGCCTCGTGGTCCTATACCGCAGAAGTACCCCACCCCTGGTTGCTATACCGCAGAAGCATCGTGATTCTATACTGCAGAAGCACCCCCCTGGGTGCCATACCACAGAAGCAACCCCCTGGGTGCCATACTGCAGAAGCACCCCCAGGGTGCCATACCACAGAAGCAGCCTCCTGGTTGCCATACAGCAGAAGCCTCAGGTTCCTATTCTGCAAAAACACCCCCCGAGTGCCATACAAACAGAAGCACCCCCTCCCCCCCCGTTGCTATACCAGAGAACCCCCCCCCCCTCCCCCGGTTGCTACACTGCAGAAGCCTCGTGGTCCTATACTGAGGAAGCACCCCCACCAGGTGCTATACCGCAGAAGCCTCGTGGTCCTATACCGCAGAAGCACCCTACCCTTAGCTGCTATACCGCAGAAGCTTCAAGTTCCTATACTGCAGAAGCAACCCCCCGGGTGCTATACCATAGAAGCACCCCCCTATACCGCAGAAGAACCCCCTGAGTGACATACCGCTGAAGCCTCCGACTCCTATACCGCAGAAGCACCACCCTCCGGTTGCTATACCACAGAAGTACCCACCAGTTGCTATACTGCAAGAGCAACTCCCCCCCCGCGGTTTCTATACCGCAGAAGCACCCCCCAGGTGCCATACCGCAGAAGCACACCCTGGGTGCCATACCGCAAATACCTCAGGTTCCTATACTGCAGAAGCACCCCCCCTGTTTCTATACCGCAGAAGCACCCTCCCCCGCCTGCCATACTGCAGAAGCCTCAAGTTCCTATACCGCAGAAGCACTCCTCTGGTCCCCTACCGCAGAAGCCGCAGGTTCCTATACCGCAGAAGCTACTACTTACTGCCCCCCTCTCCTTTTCATCTGCAAAATAGTCAAAAAGGGAACGAAGATGGTGTTAAAATATTTTCCAAACCTATCACTACAGTAGCTCTATCTACGATATTGAGCACTTTTCTCCCAGACAACGCCGAGTACTTTGAAAATCAAGGAAGCCTCCTGAGCACTACTGAAATTACTTAGGTAATCTCCCTCCTTTTCATCTGCAAAATAGTCCAAAGGGAAACGAAGATGGTGTTAAAATATTTTCAAAACATATCACTACAGTAGCTCTATCTAGGACAATTAAGAAAGCCTCCTGAGCACTACTGAAATCACTTAGGTATCCTCCCTCCTTTTCATCTGCCAAATAGTCCAAAGGGGAATGAAGATGGCATTTAAAAAATTTTCAAAACCTATCACTACAGTAGCTCTATTATGGATATTGAGCACTTTTCTTCCGGACAACGCCGAGTACTTTGAAAATCAAGGAAGCCTCCTGAGCACTACTGAAATCACTCTTATCGATGATCCCATCCTTTTCAGCGTAGATGCTTTTAAAATATTATCCAAACCTGTCACTACAGTAGCTCTATCTAGGACATTGAGCAATTTTCTCCCGGACAACGCCGAGTTCTTTGAAAATCAAAGAGGCCTCCTGAGCACTACTGAAATTACATCGATTTCCCCATCCTTTTCAGCGTAGATGCTGTTAAAATATCATCAAAACTTATCACTACAGTAACTCTATCTATGACATTGAGCACTTTTCTCCCGGACAACGCCAAGTAATTTGAAAATAAAGAAGGCCTCCTGAGCACTACTTAAATCACTTAGGTATCCTCCCTCCTTTTCATCTGCAAAATAGTTCAAAGGGGATCGAAGATGGCGTTAAAATATTTTCTAAACCTATCACTACAGTAGCTCTATCTTGGGTATTGAGCACTTTTCTCCAGGACAACGCCGAGTACTTTGAAAATCAAGGAGGCCTCCTGAGCACTACTGAAATCACTCTTTTCGATTATCCCAACCATTTTCAGCATAGATGCTGTTAAAATATTATCAAAACCTGTCACTACAGTAGCTCTATCTAGGACATTGAGCAATTTTCTCCCGGACAACGTCGAGTACTTTGAAAATCAAAGATGCCTACGGAGTACTACTGAAATCACTTAGGTATCCTTTCTCTTTCTGATCTGCAAAATAGTCCAAAGGCGAAACGAAGATGGCGTTAAAATATTTTCCAAACTTATCACTACAGTAGTTCTATCTAGGATATTGAGCACTTTTCTCCCGGACAACGCCGAGTTCTTTGAAAATCAAGGAGGCCTCCTGAGCACTACTGAAATTACTTAGGTATCCTCCCTCCTTTTCATCTGCAAAATAGTCCAAAGGGTAACGAAGATGGCGTTAAAATATTTTCCAAAACTATCACTTCAGTAGTTCTATCTAGGATATTGAGCACTTTTCTCCCGGACAACGCCGAGTACTTTGAAAATAAAGGAGGCCTCCTGAGCACTACTGAAATTACTTAGGTATCCTCCCTCCTTTTTATCTGCAAATTAGTCCAAAGGGTAACGAAGATGGCGTTAAAATATTTTCCAAACCTATCACTACAGTAGCTCTATTATGGATATTGAGCGCTTTTCTCCCGGACAACGCCGAATACTTTGAAAATCAAGGAGGCCTCCTGAGCACTACGTAAATTACTTAGGTATCCTCCCTCCTTTTCATCTGCAAAATAGTCCAAAGGGGATCGAAGATGGCGTTAAAATATTTTCCAAACCTATCACTACAGTAGCTCTATCTAGGATATTGAGCACTTTTCTCCCGGACAACGCCGAGTACTTTGAAAATCAAGGAGGCCTCCTGAGCACTACTGAAATTACTTAGGTATCGTCCCTCCTTTTTATCTGCAAAATAGTCCAAAGGGGATCGAAGATGGCGTTAAAATATTTTCCAAACCTATCACTACAGTAGCTCTATCTAGGATATTGAGCACTTTTCTCCTGGACAACGCCGAGTACCTTGAAAATCAAGGAGGCCTCCTGAGCACTAATGAAATTACTTAGGTATCCTCCCTCCTTTTTATCTGCAAAATAGTCCAAAGAGTAACGAAGATGGGGTTAAAATATTTTCCAAACCTATCACTACAGTAGCTCTATCTAGGATATTGAGCCCTTTTCTCCCGGACAACGCCGAGTACATGAAAATCAAGGAGGCTTTCTGAGCACTACTGAAATTACTTAGGTATCCTCCCTCCTTTTCATCTGCAAAATAGTCCAAAGGGGAACGAAGATGGCGTTAAAATATTTTCCAAACCTATCACTACAGTAGCTCTATCTAGGATATTGAGCACTTTTCTCCCGGACAACGCCGAGTACTTTGAAAATCAAGGAGGCCTCATGAGCACTACTGAAATTACTTAGGTATCCTCCCTCCTTTTCATCTGCAAAATAGTCCAAAGGGGAACGAAGATGGCGTTAAAATATTTTCCAAACCTATCACTACAGTAGCTCTATCTAGGATATTGAGCACTTTTCTCCCGGACAACGCCGAGTACTTTGAAAATCAAGGAGGCCTCATGAGCACTACTGAAATTACTTAGGTATCCTCCCTCCTTTTCATCTGCAAAATAGTCCAAATAGGAACGAAGATGGCGTTAAAATATTTTCCAAACCTATCACTACAGTAGCTCTATCTAGGATATTGAGCGCTTTTCTCCCGGACAACGCCGAGTACTTTGAAAATCAAGGAGGCCTCCTGAGCACTACTGAAATTACTTAGGTATCCTCCCTCCTTTTCATCTGCAAAATAGTCCAAAGGGGATCGAAGATGGCGTTAAAATATTTTCCAAACCTATCACTACAGTAGCTCTATCTAGGATATTGAGCACCTTTCTCCCGGACAACGCCGAGTACTTTGAAAATCAAGGAGGCCTCATGAGCACTACTGAAATTACTTAGGTATCCTCCCTCCTTTTCATCTGCAAAATAGTCCAAAGGGGAACAAAGATGGCGTTAAAATATTTTCCAAACCTATCACTACAGTAGCTCTATCTAGGATATTGAGCACTTTTCTCCCGGACAACGCCGAGTACTTTGAAAATCAAGGAGGCCTCCTGAGCACTACTGAAATTACTTAGGTATCCTCCCTCCTTTTCATCTGCAAAATAGTCCAAAGGGGAACGAAGATGGCGTTAAAATATTTTCCAAACCTATCACTACAGTAGCTCTATCTAGGATATTGAGCACCTTTCTCCCGGACAACGCCGAGTACTTTGAAAATCAAGGAGGCCTCCTGAGCACTACTGAAATTACTTAGGTATCCTCCCTCCTTTTCATCTGCAAAATAGTCCAAAGGGGAACGAAGATGGCGTTAAAATATTTTTCTAAACCTATCACTACAGTAGCTCTATCTAGGATATTGAGCACCTTTCTCCCGGACAACGCCGAGTACTTTGAAAATCAAGGAGGCCTCCTGAGCACTACTGAAATTACTTAGGTATCCTCCCTCCTTTTCATCTGCAAAATAGTCCAAAGGGGAACGAAGATGGCGTTAAAATATTTTCTAAACCTATCACTACAGTAGCTCTATCTAGGATATTGAGCACCTTTCTCCCGGACAACGCCGAGTACTTTGAAAATCAAGGAGGCCTCCTGAGCACTACTGAAATTACTTAGGTATCCTCCCTCCTTTTCATCTGCAAAATAGTCCAAAGGGGAACGAAGATGGCGTTAAAATATTTTCCAAACCTATCACTACAGTAGCTCTATCTAGGATATTGAGCACTTTTCTCCCGGACAACGCCGAGTACTTTGAAAATCAAGGAGGCCTCCTGAGCACTACTGAAATTACTTAGGTATCCTCCCTCCTTTTCATCTGCAAAATAGTCCAAAGGGGATCGAAGATGGCGTTAAAATATTTTCCAAACCTATCACTACAGTAGCTCTATCTAGGATATTGAGCACTTTTCTCCCGGACAACGCCGAGTACTTTGAAAATCAAGGAGGCCTCCTGAGCACTACTGAAATCAATGCCGACACTCCCCCTCCCCAGATTTGGCCTGAGGCGCTCCCCCTCCCCAGATTTGGCCTGAGGCGCTCATACCGGCGAATGCCGACATT
>OY744528.1:95276109-95298609 GCA_963556195.1 Sepiola atlantica
TATAACAACCCAGCGTATTAACTGCTTTTAGTTAATCACTTTTTAGTCACCGAATTGGATGCTGTTGAATTGATTGGTTTGGTTGGTTATGTTGTTTAACGGTATATCAACACTTTTTGGTTATTTAATGTCAAATCCAGTCATTCTAGCAATAGTTTTTATGCTTCAAGTTCTTTATATGTTCAAAATTTTATTCATGGCGTTTGGTTTCATTGTTTTTTTTTTACGGCATATCAACCCCTTTCAGGTTATTTAATTCCAAATCCAGTCATTTTGGCAAAAGATTTTATGCTTCAAGCTCTTTATATGTTCAAGTATTTATCCATCGTGTTTTGTTTCGTTGTTTTGTTTTACGGCATATAACACTTGTCGGGTAATTAAATGCCGATTCCGATCATTTTGGCAACCGTTTTTACGCTTCAAATTCTTTATATGTTCAAGTATTTATTCATGGTGTTAGATTTGGTTGTTTTGTAGAAGAAAAAATGTTGTTTTTGTTTTTAGGTTTGCAAAACATGATTGAGTATTTCAAAAGGAAAGGAAAAAAACAATAACATTAATGTTTTGTGCATTTTTAGTTAATAAGCCGGTATCTTCAGACTGCCTGATCTGGTAGCATCGGGGTTGTTTAATTTATGGGTGACCTTCAACTTGTAAACAGAAGTTCAACCACCTTTTATTTTTGGGTTGATTTTTATTGAACTACTCATTACAGCATCAAATCAACACAGAGTGAAAAGAGAGATGTAATATAACGACCCAGCGTAGTAATTGCTCGCAAATTGCTCGCAAATTGCTACCCTTTTAGTAACCAAAATGATGTTGCTGAACAAAGTGTGACCTTCAACTTGTTGAACCATCTTATATTATTAGTTGGTTTCTGATTAAGCTGCTAATTACAACATCAAATCAAGGCAGGCGCGAAAACGCTCTATCCCTTAATAGACTTCAAGAATGGCCTATGCTGGAAATCTCATTTCTTTGATCAATCATAACTCAGAAACCAATAAATCAAATTAGTTAAAACTTTGCACAACATTTTTATTTGATAGGTTCCATAAGTGGGTAGAATTTCAGCATCATTAGTCAAGGCAACCCAGAGATCCAGAAAGTTCAATCATGAAATCATGTTATCTGTGTGTGCGTACGTACGTATGTGCCACCCTGTATCTCATAAACTATTTGATGGATTCAGCTGATTTTTGGCAGAGATAGAGGTTGATGGCATTTTAATTTCAGTTTACCATATACCTTAGTTTTCCAGAAAATTCAAAAAAACCTTAAAAATGACTATTGCATTGAGGCATAGCCTTTACAAAAGTGATATTCCATGATAAATGCCAGTATACTGAAATCATATGCCCTTAATAGGGTTAAGACGAAAATTCATATACACTAAATGTACAAAAGCAAGGAAATTCCCAAATTTGTACACTTTTATTGTCATTAAGGGTATGACTACATATCAACCAAACTATTTCATTATCACATCACTACAGTATAACTCTCTATGCATGAGTGGATAAAGTGTGTGAGGTGCGCTGAAGACAAAATTCCTACCAGTAAAATGCATAGCCCTGTTGTGCTCGCATACCCTTAATGAGGATAAAAGTGTAAACATTTGGGAATTTCCTTGCTTTTGTACATTTAGTGTATATGAATTTTCATCTTAACCCTATTAAGGGCATATGATTTAAGTATACCGCCATTTATCATGTTATCAACATACAGTTAAGAAAGATAATTTAGGTGACTTATAATATAACAACATAGCATATTAACTGCTTGCAGGTCGCATTTCTTTTGTAACTAATTGACGGGTGACCTTCAACTTGTTGGACATAAGTTCTGCCTTTACATTTTATTACTGCCTGGTTACTGATAAAACCGCTCATTACAGCATCAAATCAACACAGGGACGAAAGAAATCAGCCTAGGAGACATATTGTATAACACCCCCGCGTATTAGCTGTTTCAGTTTACGTCATTGTGGTCTAATAATTTATTACTACCACTGTTATCTCCGGCTAGTCATTTTTACTAGTTTTTTTTTAAGGAAAGAAACTGAAATAATTCTGACACCAAATTATGTAAACATTTTTTTTCTGAGTGCTGCTAACCGTTTCTGAACGAAGGTTCGATGGATTCCCAAAACAACCGTATGGACGAACAGACAGACGTGCAGACACAAAATGATATACGGATAGAAAGACGAACGAATAACTGGAGAGACAGACCTGCAGACAAACAAACAGACCAACAAAGTGACATATACTTGGAAAAATATTAATAGGATTTTAAATAGCAACTATATTCTGAGCGAACAAACAGGCGGGGAAAAATTTGAACAGATGAACAAAGATCAATTCAAGAATTATTAGAAAAAAAAAATGTTTTAGAATGAAAAATTTTCAATGTAAATTCCGTTTCTGTCTTTTGTTTAAGAATTATTCGTCCGTTTACATTTCTTTCATTTTCTACTTTCTTCTGTCGTTCTTACATTTCGGCAATTTTTAATATTTGTTTGCGATGAACAACTGTTGCGTTTTGCCTCTTTTCTTTTACGACAATTTTCCAGTCGAGATCACATGATTATGGAAATGAAGACGATTCGTTCCACAACAATAAACAATCGGATCGAAAAGTTGGCTCGCACACAATCAATCTATTTATCTATCATTTTCCCAGTCCCCTCATATCTATCTATCTATCTATCTATCTATCTATCTATCTATCTATCTATCTATCTATCTATCTATCTATCTATCTATCTATCTATCTACTTATCTATCTATCTATCTATCTACACACACACATATATATATATATATATATAAAGAATAGATAGATAGGAGTAGAGTGAAAGATCGAACGATATATATATATATATATATATATATATATATATATATATATATACACACATCGATCGACCAATCTTTCGATCTTTCAGTATACTTATATCTAAATATCTATTTATCTGTTTGTCTTTCTTCTGTGAATATATCTTACTGTGTCTATTTTACACCCTATCTATCTATTTTATACTAATACATACAAGTATATATATATATATATATATATATATATATATATACATACATACGCAGGTTTTGTTATTGTTTTTATTGGCGATAGAACACCGGTGTTTTTATTTTAGTGTTTATCCTGGCCCCTAAGCGCTTAAGAATATGTAGAGTACTGAATTCAATCGCCCTTAATCGGACGCTCTAGAATTTATTGCTCTATTCAATATATTGAGCTTTATATTATCACGATAGATTATTATTAAACGATAATCTAATTATCTTTAATTTAATTCAACATTTAAATATATATATATATATATATATATATATATATTAATTCATTTGTTATTAATTAATTTGTACGTACATAAAATAAATCTATGGACACGTGTTTCTGGGTATGAGTCATCGTCAGCATGGCTACACTGGGCAGGGATCGAACATTCGATGCAATTGTCTATAGTCTGGTTAATTACTACCAGGCCAGACCCCTTGTCCGATCTATGTACGATTTTTTCGTACCGGGGTTCTATCACCAGTAAAAACATCGGTAATCGGTCGCCAGTAAAAACAATACCAAAAACTGCGTGATATAATACAGCATTCATTCCTAAATTAATTAACCGATAATTAGGAATGTTGGAACAGTTGCCAAACGTAAAGGGCCGTAGTGTTGGCTATATTTCGTTTAATTTTGTTTTATGCAAAAGAAGTAAAGAGGGAGTGAAAGAATTTCGTAAAAAATCATGCACCTTAATTTCGTGAAATTTAAATGTTATTGATACATATTTTCTAAATTTCAGTTTCTTTGGAGTATTTAAATTAAAATGTTGTATGATACAAAGAAACAGTCTATCTGACTTCTCTCGCGCTCTGTCTTATATATATATACACACACACACACACATATATATATATATATATATAATATATATATATATATTGTACATGTATTGTATTAGTTTCTGTAGATGTAAATCCGTTGAAACTCAAGTGTTTATAAAAAGTGCTCAATAACAAGTAGATCTGTTTATAAGTATAAATTTTCATTTATACAAACATTATTGGTTACATATGTGCATACATGTTTCGGTTGCACTCTTCGCAGAAAGTCAACCTCGTCAGACTAAGGATTCAGAGGATTCCTCTGAACTCTTGGTCTGACGAGGTTGACTTTCTGCGACGAGTGCAACCGAAACATGTATGCACATATGTAACCAATAATGTTTGTATAAATAAAAATGTATACTTATATATATATAAACATTAAATTAGTCTACACTAATTAATTTGTGTTTCTGTGCCAAGCGCAAATTATTTAGTGCTGGCGCCTCGACAGTAACTAAATTGTCCCAAAGAAATTTAAATTATAGAAATTCAGACAAGCAAAATTAAAGACATGCTTTCCAAGGGTATGTACGGGGTTAGGGTTAGGGTAAGGGTTAGGGGTTAAGACTTTTATGCGCGTCAGATATTATCAACACCGATTAGCTAAATTTAAGTCGCCTATTTCCGTTAATGCGTAAATGTTTAGACGTTGTGGAATTGTATGTATCACGAACACATATATGTAATCAGACTATATGTAGACACATACGAGTTACGATACATCCGAATACTCCCACACCCACAAACAGAACATATACTCAAACACAGCCTAGATATACAAACACACTACTATCTACTATCGTCTAGACATAGTTAAAACTAATGTCTACATATGCAACAATATCACAGGGAAGTACAAATTGCAATAATACACACATACTTACTCATTTTGGCAAAGATCAAAGTGTAGTATCTGTTCCGATGGATACTGCACCCCATAGACTGGTATTGTCTTGGCCTTCGGGGCTTGATTTACGCCTATCTATGGGTCTGTCCTGTGCAGTTCTAGGAGGTCCACCCTCCCAGGCTTCGCCTCCCCTCTTTGGGGAGGAGTAAGTTTATTGCTTACTGCCCGAGGCGCCCCTACCGGGCTACCCAGGCAATTTTTAAACCCCACTTTCCCGACCCGACCTTGGGTCACATCTTACTTGTGGGAGTAAGATAAAAACTGGCCTTGTGCCTAACTCCTGGAGAGGAGTAAATCAATACTCATTTTACTTGCAATAATAATTCAGGACTAACAAATTCTACGTACATTAATTTGGATAATGTAATTAAAAAAGTAGAGGTCGAAGAAATTTATCTTTCTTATTTCAATTTGTACAATTTTCTAAAACATCTATTTACTTAATTAGAATTATATATCGATTATAGTTCACTGGTTTTTAATTAATTAATTCATCTACAAACCAGTTAATTAAAAAGTTCATGGGTAACTACTAAACCTGTTAATTTAATACTTATTATTAAGCCAAACTAATAAAAACAGAGAAAAAGTTGTTGAAGTTTATATTATCAATAATTAGAAACCAACGCAAACACATTTCTGTAAAAACAAGATTCTGTAAAGCCATATTGCAAATATGAAACACATAGAAATAGTTGGCAAAGCTCATACGACAAACAATTACCGACTAGATATATCAATCACATGAATTAAAGAGCACATCCATAGAAACATAACACGGTTAATTTAAAAACTATAAATTCATCTTTATGAGCGTAAAACATAATGGAAGTGAGGCAGATATTATTAAATACATTATTTATTTATTTATAGCAATTTAACAAGAACCGTATATTTCTTTTTCTATTTGTTTAGCAATTAGCATTGCACAACACCAACCTCTTGATCACTGGCTGCCTGAAAAGTAGGCTATCAATAATGAATGCCATCTCCTTCTATCAACGTGAGTCAACATTCCAACGACTGAAGTCAAGGAGAAGCTTCCTCACCCATGTCTAACCTCTAACAACATATCTAGAAGAGACCAGAATACAGCTGTGGACCAGACGGCTAGAGAATTGCCCCCTCCTACTGACATGTGAATCTTCCCTTCTGATTCTCTCTCTCTCTCTCTCTCTCTCTCTCTCTCTTGGTTAAGAGGCACCCTGGCTCCAGTGGAAAACACTCAACTACCTGCGAACGAGAATGGGGAGATCAAAAGTTGCTATGACTAGATGGGTCTACAAAACGGACTCAACCATCTGTGAATGTGGAGAGGAGAACCATACGATGCAACACTGCTTTGTCTGAATCCTAATGCCCAACCGGTGTAGCTTGACAGATCTTACATAGTACAAATATAATGCAAAGGACTGCGTAAAAAAGTGAGAAACCGTCGTATGACCACATGCTTGAAAGACACGCAAAGAAGAGACAAATAGATACAATCTTGTTCAATCAACTCACTATATTCTACAACCACACCACAATTTACTGTAGTTTTTATATTAACATTTATTAATTTAATACTTGAATTTAATACTTGAATTAATTGCAATTAGTTAAAGATTCAAGGTTATATTAGATGTATACTTAGACGGAAAAGTTTTTAAAATTAGCAGGTATATTAAGGTGTTCTCATGGAATGTTATGTTAAATTCATTAGATTGTTACCTTATTTATCTAGGGTCAACTGTTTGAAGTGTCTGCAGCTAAGACCGATTTCACCTCTTTGATTCAGTAGTTTAGCTCAACCAAGTAACGTAATAATGGCTTATCTTTCATTAAGACAAAAAGATCAGGTGAGGTTGTGTAGTGTAGGAGTTGAAGCTTTCTTCAAGACGTTCCATTTTAGTACATATATACTTTATTGTTTTCCTTTAGAGACCATATGTATTCAGATAATGCGGGTTCTTCTTTCTTATTAAGGTTACTAAAAATAATTTATGGTTTCTGTACCTAGCCTTAAAATCAGTGCTGGTTTCACATATGCAGATTTTTTCAGACTTGGATTATCATCTGGGAACACGATTCTTAAATGAATTATGCTCTTTGTTAAACATTTTTCTGGTAGCGGGCATTTACTTTTATCTCTATAGTTACATTCATTGTTAAAATTATGTATATTCTTGATTCTTTTATTATAATTTCTATTTTTATTACTGTTAAAGATATGTCTATTATGGCTCTTTATTGTTTTTTAAAGTTATTTGCTAAGTTTAGCAGTAGTTTTATTGAATATGTTATGTAGAGGGGTATTTATATGGAAAATGTCGGTTTAAAAAATTATAACCTATATGTCCGATTTATGATTAAATTAGTAAATTAAACCGAGGGTATACCAAATAATTTTCCGGTATCTATTGTAACTTTTTTATAAAAATATCTTCATTAGAAAAATTAGTTATAATTTTACAGCTAACCGACATTAGGATATGTTTAATTCTAGGGGAGAAGTAGTTTGACTTAAGATTAACATACATCGGGTCATAATTATGTTTCATATATGGTTTACATCAGGGGCGGGCAACCTCCAGCCCGCGGGCCACATCCGGCCCGCGAAGGCTTAGCGTCCAGCCAGCCACCCTGCTATGCTTTATTATTGCAATCCGTCTCACGGACCTCCCAGTAAAACTCATATCATTCTGTGACATAGACGTAAAAGTGGGGTTCAATTAAGATTTACAGTGGGATAAAAGTGTATGAATATCAGCGAGCGATGATGCATGTATATTTAATTTTTCTTTTACTATTAAGAGATAAAAATAGAAAAAGAGTAAGAGAGAGGCAAAGAGGAAACGCGAGGCGAGGAAAAGGCATAAAACAGAACTTATGTGAGGTGTGTCAATACGAATGCTGGATCAACTTGCTACTTCCCCCGTCATTATTTTTTATGATTCCAAAATGGCTCTTCGTCGGCGCCTTTTATAACATCATATACACAAGTCTCTTGAGAAAAAATATCAGATTTGTAGAGTGTTCAATACAATGGTTGTACAATTTATTCATGTAAACAAAATATAGTAATTCTGAAATTTCGTTTTTCACTCCGGCCCGCGATCTCCTTCTAAAAGTCTCATCTGGCCCTCACTCTGAAAAGGTTGCCCGCCCCTGGTTTACATGTACCCAGGGTGAGGTTAAATGTAAAATCTAAGAAGTTGATAATTTTAATTCCTGCTGTGATCTCAACTTTAAGTCCTAAACTTTTCATAGTTTCGCATATATCTTTATTATTCTTTCCGCTTTTAAGTTGGTAGCATTTTGAACTATAGCTAGGCTATTATCCCTATGTAGTCTTATATCTTTAGTGTTAATCACACTAGATCCAGTTAGTTTATCTAAAATAAAAAGTCTTACTAAATAAGACATCACCATATCCAGTGTGCCTATCACCACATCGAATGAACCAATGGAGTCTTTAAAAACCCATTGGTCATTATTTACCATTAGGACTGCCTTACGGTACTTATATATAACATCTATTTCCTCGCTGGTAATGCTCGTAAGTAATTTATCGAAGTCCAAGGCAAAGTGGAATAATTTCTTTGTAATTGAAATGGTAGTAATCCATTATATCGAATTGAATGAGAAAGCAGTGGTTCTTTTATTCGATTTCATTAAACAAATCAATTGTACTGAGGGTGTTAATAATCCATTGGTTTAGAATTAGCTTTTCCTTAATAATTTCTCTAGTATTTTCAAGGATTATTTTACTGATTTTTTCAATTTCAGATCTAGTTGGGTTGATTTATCTTATAGTAGGGTTATTTTAAAAAATCCAGTATTAAAATATATGTGTCGCTAATATTTACTTTATAATCTAAGTTTATTTCACCGATAACATCTCGTTTTTTTTGTTTTTCTATAGTTTTCCTTAGATTTCCCTTGACTAATTTGTTGTAATCTGTTTTGTTCATCTCATCAAAGTTCCTCGTTTTATCCACTTTGATGAATAATTTGTCCTAACTTTTAATTTTTTACTGTTTTTTGATTTTGTTTTTTTAGGTCTGTAGTGTTCCTGTGGAATTTTAAACTATCGATTATGCTAATTCGGAAATTCTCAAAACCCCTCAGTAGTTCAATACTGGAAGCTGTTTTCAAGCTCTTAAAACCGTATGTATCTTGCCACGAAAGAAACGCGTAGCCTTCTATTAAGTTCTTCTGTCTTTTGGACCAATTATATGATATATTCCTTTTGGTTTGCGGTAAAGATATTCTCACTCTCTCTATCTCTATTTCCCCTTCTTTCTTTCTGTCTCTGTCTGTCTGTCTGTCTGTCTGTCTGTCTGTCTGTCTCTCTCTCTCTCTCTCTCTCTCTCTCTCTCTCTATATATATATATATATATATATATATATGTATTTGGGTGTGTGTGTGGCAAAGTATATTAAATATTAAATAACTGTTAATTGATTTAGTTGTTTTGATACATCATTCATTGAAATGTCTCGCAAAATGTTGGTAATTAAAAAAAGAATATGCAAATTATATATTTATGTAAATATATATAACAAAAATAAATATATATAAGTGTATATAAATGTAAATAATCAACACTTACATTTGCTAAAAGTATTGTTAATAAAATTCTGACGATCGTATCTACTCTAAAACTGCGGTAAAAATGTAATTTTTCCTATTTATTTGCCTCCACACGAGGGCAAAGTTAGACACAAAGGCGGTTTTTAATGTGGAGAAAATCCGCATCTCCCTAAAAGCCACTCTGGTTGGAACAAAAATAAAAATTCCCTCAGTCTAGAAAGACTTCTCCTTCACTGACCGAGGACAGAATAGACAAACTGTTGTACCAGAACAGATACAACACTTTGTTCCTAGTTAAAATGTCAAGAAAATTGTCATCGCAATTTTAATTGCTTATTATTTTTATAAAACTCTATTTGAACGGTTATCGAGCTTCGAGTTTCGATGTTGAGAAGCTGATTTTGATTATATATATATATATATATATATATATATATATATATATATATATATATATATATATTCGTGATTACGTCTTATTTATAAAAGGAGAGCACCTCACAATGATTGAAATATCCGGTTGTAGGCGTGTCAAAGCACAGCAGCCCAAATGAACTTTTATAAATCCTGAAGATATGACAAACAATCATGCGACTTCATTTCATTGAGTAGATTAGCCCTTAAGAGACAGACTCCTAACATAAACAGTTTCAAAGACTAAATCTGTTCTCACTTGAACAGCGGAGGATGCGAGGCGACCTGATTCTTGCATGCATCATCATCGACAGAAATTTAAATCAACTTTGACAGGAGTTTTTCATCATCACGCTTAGTTACTCACAGATGTACCATCGTCGCTTTTGTTTCAACAGAAGAAAAGCAGCATTCTCTGATCGTGTTTCTGCTCCTGGGATCCGTCTGCCATAGCCAGATTTAAAGTCGCCTCGGACTAACATTCAGACGGTATATAGATGCGATATCATCTAACTCTTTTTTTTTTTACATGGCTTGTCGCATTTTGCTAGTTTTGTCTATAAAATTGATTGAATTGATTGATTCATTCACGTTTAAGGATTAGTTGGATTTCTTCATGTTTTCTTATTCTACTATGTGGCCGACCGTGGAACCTTAACGTTTCTTTCAAACAAGTGGAAGTTGCGTTTACAGTTCTTCTCTGTGTAATTGGCCATTCGGGTATTTAGAAATACATCGATCTACGAACGAACGCGAGTTGACGCCGTTCTTCGCATACAAAAGCACAAGGTCAAGAAGTGTTAACTTTTTCTGTTGTGGTAACAATCTGAAAGATAATAAATTAAATCATAATTAGGATTAAAAAACACATGTAGTAGTGTGCCGTTAAAATAATTTAGGTGATTATTTTAAAATGTCTCATATTCTCAGTGGTCCGGACCCGACTAAATAATTTTTTAAATAAATTTAAGCGAAGTACAATAGTAAATTGCCAATAACATGGTATAATGATACCAAATGAAAATTGGCTAGACAGAAGCAAAGTCTGCATTGTCAGCTAAAATGCTATTTCGATCGAACTTTTTAAATCCGACAAAATAATTATATTAATATAATGTGTTCAAGTTAGAACTCACTCCAGATATCCAATATTAGACCGATCTTCCCGAGAGGCAATCGTTCAACAGATGTTTCTCCTGTTGTGGTTTATATTTTATTTTCTAAATAAAAATATTTTCTAAACTGAAAATAAGATTATAACCACAAGAGAAGCAACAGCTGACGATTGCCTCGCAGGAGAAAGATACCCAATCTAATGTTGGATACGTGAGGTGAGATGAGGTGGAATTAAAAAAAGATTATATATATATTTACTATATAACATCATATAGATATATTATTTACTATTTAACATTATCAAATTACTTTTAATAAATACTATTTCAAAACGTAATCTTTCTATTCTTATTGTGAACTTATACTGTGTTAAGGTAGGTCTAAGGTGAAAATAGAATAAATGGAGAATTATAAAAGAAAAAAATCCAATTTCGAACACAAAAAAGGAGGGGAGCAGAGATGACCCCCCCCCCTCCAACAAAAAAAGACAAACGAGAAAATTATATTGTAAAATTCTTTTTATTAACAGCACACAAATTGTAAATAATAAAAAAAGAAGTCGACTGCGTCGAGTAAAAGTAAAAAAAACATTTAAAAAATACAGATAAATAAATATTTATTTTTTATACAAACTTGGACCCCCACCCCCCAGTTTTCTGTTTTCTTTTTACTCATCCCATCTCTCCGAGTCTTGTGCGGTGACATAGATGGTCATTGATTGGACAACCTCCCATGATGGTTAAAAATGTTTATATTTTGCGTACAGGCGGAGGGTTTATTCAAAACAGAATAGTGAGTTGCAGTAGTATGTTAAATACCCTTTCTAAAAAGAAGAATGGTTATTCCGGTAGGGTTGGAAGAGGAGAGCCGTAACAAGACCACCTTAATTGTGATAACTTAAATTTGAAATTTTTCTGTTTTTTTTCTACTTAATCAAAGGGTGTGTGGTTGGAAACGCAAATGAAAAGCGGAATTTGGTGGAGATTTTTGTTAAATAAGGTTAAGTGGATTTTGATAAAAGTTATGACAAGTCAATTGTGGAGAGCACAAATCTATCTCGACTAATTTTGGGTAATCGAAATACTCCATTCAGAATGTCTAGGGGGGGTGACGTTAGTTAAATGGTTAACGACACGGACTAAGGAGGTGAATGTGCCAAGTTCGAATCCAGTACGTTCTACAGAAACACTTACAGTTAGTAATGCATAATTTAGAACGAGTAATAATGAGTCTTCTTAAGAAAGAAAAACACTAATTTTGATCACCATCAAATCTCGCTGTTCCGAGGAGATAGAGACTGTGGTCTGTTTCTTAGCAGCTCCATGACGCTCATGTTAGCTAGGTACATCCTCGACTCGCCACACGTGTCATACATTTCTTCCGACGAACTTTGTAGAAATAATTTCTTCAACCCTAAATAAATTCGTGAAGTCACTAACAACTTTGTTACTTAATTGAGTTTGTGCATATAGCATATACCAAATCAACGTCACGGGTTTATAACATTTGCTGTTACCATCGAATGATCGTCGTCACCAACTGAACCTGTCGTATCCCAGGGCTTCCAACAGTAACCGGAAATAACTAATCCTAAATGAGGCTAAAAAGCCTTTAGAAGCATGTTCAGATGCGATATTTCTTAATAAAATAACTTCCGAACAGAAGTTGTAATAGTTCTGTATGTTTGTAGCAGTCCATAAGAATGAAAAAGGACGTTGTGTAGTTATAATGGTTCATTCATTTTTTAAATATGAGGTAACGCGCATGCATGCGATATTTGTATTAAACAGGAGAGTTCATTTTTTTTATTTTCAAACATATTTTTAAGAATTTAAAAATAAATGAGGCTAAAAAGCCTGTAAAAGCATATTTAGATGCGATATTTATTAATAAAATCAAATCAGAACAGATTTTTTTCTTTTTCATTTTTTACTTTGACTTTTTGACTAATAATTTCACTCGATACATAGCATATTCAGAGTATAAATAGAAGTTGTAAATAGAAGTTGTTCTCTATGCTTGTAGCAGTCCGTAAGAATGAAAATGGACTATATATATATATATATATATATATATAATTTTCCAATGAATGTAAAGTCTGCAATATATTGGATTTAGTTAGTTTCTCTGGGAATTTAAACTGCATTTTACTTTTTCTTCTTTTTTTGTTAAAATTACTTAAAGCTTCTTTAGACTAAACAAAAAAAAGTAAAATGCAGTTTAAATTCCCAGAGAAACTAACTAAATCAAAGATATTGCAGACATAACATTCGTTGGAAAATTAATAAATAAAAAAATAAGTAAATACAAAAAATAAAAAGGGGGGGGTTAAGTATCTAAGAGATAAACAAAAACAGGAGACCTTAAGCGTATAATATTATAATATATATATATATATAATATATATATACAGGCTGATTCATAAGTCACTTAGCTATTTATTTTTCAAATTCTAAAGTTAAAAAATACGGTAATACAGAACAGAAAGTTTATTCAACAAATTCATTTATGGGAGTTTAAAATTACAGCAAATTTTCAAAATTTCCACCTTCGTTCTGCATGCATAGCTCCATTCTTTTTTGCAAGAGATTTACGACTCTTTGTAGCATATTTGATTGATTTATTTTAACAAACTCGGCAGTGATTTTTTATTTAAGGTCGTCATTGTCTTTCAACAAGTGTGGGAGATTCATCAAATTTGGCCATATGAATAACAATAAAAATTCGCTCTTCAATTGTAAATGACATACTGCCTGAAAAAAGCACATATGATGATTTACACAAATTTAAATAAATAAAAATAAATATATATAGAAACAAATATAATATTATACGCTTAAGGTCTCTAGATTATGAAATAAATATATATAGAAACAAATATATAAACGAACAAATTTAAAATAACAAATAGCAGTAATTAGAGAGTAAGATAACAATTATCTAAAGTTGATAGTATGTTTGTGCTTCATATGGTGACCATTTTAAATAGCTAAGTGACTAATGAATCACCCTGTATATATATATATATATATTATGTTAAATCTGTGAGTGATGGAGTGCTTTTAGTAGGATATCTTGAGTAATAGAGCTCAATGCAATACAGAGCAAGAATAAAATTAAAAAGAAAAAACTCAAACCAACATTTTAAAACTATTTATACCATCATTTATTTCGTCTTAAAGGTACTTCTCAATGGCTTCAAAATATAGGTTTGTATTTTTTCTTTTTAATTATATATATATATATATATATATAGTACACCAAAATAATCGGATAAATTTTAGAAATAAGCAATTTATTTTATCAAAAGTTAAAAGGGAGCGGCTGACAAAAATATTCCTTACGGCCTTATCGTTTGACCCTCTAAGAGTAAACGTAAGAATGATGAATTCTAAAGTTAAGAAAACATTATTTTCACTTGTAGAAATACGTGAAAGAAAAAAAGAACATCTCTCAACCTTACGGTAGATTTGGATCGTGGAGATCTAAAACTAATGGTGCAGAACCCTCTATCTACATACGCAAGCTCGATATATATATATATATATATATATATATATATATATATATATATATATATATATATATGTGTGTGTGTGTGTGTGTGTGTGTGTGTGTGTGTATGGAAAATAAAAAAGGAAAACCAAAAATATTATTTATGTATTTATCCACGTTTTGTCTTTATTTCAAGACATCTTAAGAGTATTGGTTTGAAGAAATAACACACAAATATAAATATTTGAAACAGTAGCAGTAGAGGAGAAAATCTCAAAAGGCGGCTTATGAAAAGATAAATTATGAGCTACAGTAGATTGTAGAAATGGGAGAAATTGAAGTTATTGTGGCAAGTGTTGGAGGAAAATGTTAGCGGTCGTTGTTATTAAAATCATTATGGAGGGTGAGGGTAAGGGTCGCTTATAAAAAGAAAAATTATGTGCTCAAAAAGATGGTAGCAGTGGGTAAAAATAAGTTAACTGTGGAAGGTGTGGGGGAGAAATTGGCAGTGGTCGGAGTTATTTAAACCATGAAGGAGGAGGAGGAAGCGTGCGTTATCTTTATTGAGATCGGATAGTTGGTTATCAAAGCAAGAGAAAGGGAGGGTTAAATATCAATGTCGCATAAGGGGATGCTTTAGGCGGGGGATGAGGAAAATAAGATATAGGGAGGGGAACATAATCTATTAATATATATATATATATATATATATATATATATATATATATATATATATATATATATATATATATATATATACACGCACACATAAATGTGGAAAACAAAAAAGTGGAACAAAACTATTATTTATTTCACAACGTCCTCGGGATGATTAACCTCAAATAATAGTCGGTAGAATATTAAAAAAAAAATTTTTTTTCAAAATAAAACATAGCTGTTGGTAATTGAAATGCGTAAAATGCTTATGAAATCGAACGTATGTTTCTATTTATTTATATTTATTTTTTTATTTTTTTATTTATTCAATTTATTATAGATACGAGCAAAAAAACTATATGCCTTCCGGCAGCAATTAACTTAACTGTAGCATTATATATATAGAAAAACAAAGAGCCCATTTTCATTTTACATTTTGGTTAATTTGAAGAAAAATAACAGAAAGATTATTGTCATGGTGTTATTTGATATATTCCAATGTTGAGATTTGATTTTGTGTTAGCATATAAATGGAGTCCCCAAAATGAAAGGAATAAACGAAAAATCGGGGTGATTGTCAAGAATAACCAACACAAAAAGGAGCGAAGAAAACTAATAATAAACAAATAATTGTTACCAAAGGAAACAAAGGTACTTTACTACCTACCTGCCTATTTTTGTGTTTTTTAAAGTATGTTAAAGCGTTCTTTATTGCATTTTAATAATGCGTCTAAATCCGATCGCGTAACTGTTCCATTTTCGAGATTTCGTAAGCGAACATCCCAAATAGTCAACAAATGACTGTCCAAAACGCTTTAAAATTGACTTTCTACCTAATTGAAAGAAGAAAACTACAAAAAACTCATCAGACTTCGTAGACGGTCGGCGATCGACTGTCAGCCATCTTTGTTTTTCAGTTTAACGTAATATATTTGACCGACCTTTTTAATTGAAATAAAAAACGCTTTGAAATACTTTAAAACAAAACAAAATAAGGCAAGTAGGTTGAAAAATTAATTTTGTAACAGTTATTTTTTATTATTAGTTTTTCGCGCCCCTTTTCGTTCTGCTAATTATTCTTGAATATTGCCAAAAGCAGAACGTCTATTGGGAAAATGGAAGAATTATATATTCCTTAGTAATTTAATATAGCTACTTTGTGTTTTTCGCTTTTAGTATTAAAGACAGAAATATATATATATATACATATGAATCTCATTATTTTTATAGTTTAAAAATTAATAGCAAACGTCGGTAAATTTGGAGCTTAACACCTTCAGCTACATTATCTACCCAATTAAAAATGATATACTTTTTAGGCTAATTCAAACTTATTAGGACAGTTAACTGATACACTTTTTAATACTAACCCTAAGTCCGACTCGCAAGGTCGTACAACCACACGTAATTGCCCAAATAGTGGATCCCTTATCCTAAAAAAAATAAAGCACAGAATTTATCAGCAATATCAAAAAGATGGTTTCAGCTCGCTATTGCTTCGCAAACTAAGTAAGGATTAAGTCATAGAGTGAATGTGGTATTTTGGTGAGAGTGTATAGCGTAGAGTAAGTCCAAGGTATTTTGGACAAAGGTATGACTATCGACCCCACAAATAAAGATTTTTTGTCAAAATTGTATGAATATCGTCTTCCCTTTCCCCACAAAACGATTAGGGCATCATGCCTAAGTTTAATGAATTTCATTCATAAGTCTCTTGTAAACACGGGACAAAAACTTCCGCATTTATTCATGAAATAGATAAGTTTTAATATTTTGGTAATTTCGATAAAAAATTATCCTTTAAAAAATAAATAAATGGATGAGAAAAGGGAATTTAATTCATTTGGCGATGATGCATGGTTCTTTAAAACAATAAAAAATAAAATTTGGCTTTGACGTGGTGTGGCGTGGCGGTGCAAGAGAGAGACAGAGGGAGGAGAATGGATGAGGGGGAGCAGCAGCATCATTAACGGCGTCAACAACAAAAACAAAAACCGGAAGTTATCTTCTGAATTTCAAAATAATCATTTTGAATGTTAAACGTTATTCATTAAATCGTTGTTTATAAATACTGCTGCTGATATGAATATTTATACGAATAAAAGTATTAGATTATGTAAGGAAAGTGGAGTACATAAATAGAAGTGAATTGTGCAGAATATTAATTTATTTGAGAGTGTTTATAAAATTATTATTCTAATAGAGTGTCTTGGTCAGTGTGTTTGGCATTTTTTTGTTAGGTATATATAATGTGTTTGAAAATACATAAGTGTAACATTTAATTAAATACGCTTTACGTGTTTTGATATAAATATATTCTAGATAAATAAAAATAACTTTCGCATTTATTCATTTAGATTATCTGTAAAGTATGTTTGGAGTGTGGTATAAAATAGCTAGCCTAGATCTAAATTAAAGTTCTGTTCAGATAAAGTAAGTTTGATGATTAAAGTTTCCTGAAGAGGTCTTGAAATAAAGACGAAACATCGATATGAACCCCTTAGCCGTGCAGATCATCGTGGCAATAAAAAAATATATCCAAGTTCCTCTAGGGATGGCGACGATGATGATGTGACGTCGCCGATCTGGTCGTCTCGTCCAGCTACAAACACACCCCCACGTTGAAACTGTTTATAGGAGCGAGCGATCACTGGGCGAACAGCAACAGGTTAGCTCTGTCGGGAAAAAGGATCATTCAAAGAAGAACAAAAGGAAAATACTATGTTCGACAACTCGGTCTGGTTTAGAAGAGTAATTATTAATAAAATAAAATAATTGATTTTACATTGGTCAATGGTAAGATTAATGTCCACCAAGCTCGTAAATGTCTTTAGCAAGGGTTTTTTTTTTCGCTAAGTTATTTCGCTAGTTCTCTGTGTGTGCGAATTCTTAACACAAGTGGTTGTCTAAGTCACAAACTTAACGGGCGAAGGCGGTGGCTAAAAGTTCGTCTGGTTTGGTTCTTCGGCGCACACCACTTCGGCGCACGCCACTTCGGTCTCCCCCGGGCGCCAGTTCAACTTTTACGGGCGTCAGTCCAACTCTGGCTCGCACGTGAAAAAAACCCACATTCTTTTATTAAAGCAGCAGCATTTTTCTTATTTCTCTTTCTCGTGCGTCTATAGTCGTACACACACCTTATCCGCCATCTTAATTCCTGTCTGTCTTCCTCTCTCAAGGAGGGTGGGGACGGGCGCCTCACTTAAAAAAAAATAAATAAATGGGATTTTCTCCTAACCCACCGTTATCGCAACAACAAACGCGACACACGGCTAGATTTATTGGACTTAAAGGATTTGATGATTCAGAGGACATTTCAAGATATTCCATAGCTAACAAGTTTGTAGAGCAAACCTTGTGCAAAAGCTTATCAAAGATATAAGAAGAGTTATCGCTTTAGAAACGAAGCTCCTATCGATAGATTCACTGATTATGTGCGATATCGCAGTCAGCACATTAACTGTAGAGCTTGCAGGACAACATCCATATTGCTTGTCCCTAAAATGATTGTTTCCATTGAGGTAGTTTACAACTTCTTGATTTATTACAGATTCAAGCAACTTACTCAGTGACGCAACGAAGACTGATAGGTCTGTATTGGGATTTAGTGCGCCGATCTCCGGTATTTAAAAATACCAGACATACCAACGAAGTTTTCCAAGGTAATGGAAAGCATTTCTTCTTTAAGCAACGATTGCACAGCTTTATTAAGATAGAGGCTATTTTGTGTTGCAATTTCTGTATTACTATGACTGGAATGTTGCTGTGTCAGTTGCCCTGTTACTATGGTGGTTCTTGATAAATTTGGCGACATCTCGGACAGTTATGTGGATGTCGCTTAGAGTATTTTCGGTGATTGGGGGTGAATTCTGGGGGTAAGTGGCCTTGATTGTAAAGCGTGGAATTTGCTGCAAAGTTATTTTCGAAAAGTTTGTGGTCCACTAATAATGATAATTCTGTTATATATACTTTTCTTACAGTGTGGAGCTACATAGGTAAGACAACCCAATAAATGTGAGAATCTCCCAATATATTCCACGTGTTATCCGCACGCACATGGTATCGAGAATATCTAGAAACTTATAGACGCATGAATCAGCAATCGGTGTGCATTTATTTAGTACAAATACTTCTAGTAAGTACTCTGATGAGTGGTTCTCTGTTTTGCATAGTGCTAGGGCTAACTTTCTTCCCAATATACTTGTGGCGATTGTCATTAACACCTCTCGACCTATTTTTTAATGGAAATCGCTCCAAAAAAGGTATGATACCACTTGATATAAGTAGCTAAAAATACTACTTCAAGGTAAAAAAGCAACCAACGATAAGTATTAGATGTATAGATTATGAAATAAATATATATAGAAACAAATATATAAACGAACAAATTTAATATAACAAATAGCAGTTATTAGAGATTAAGATAACAATTATCAAAAGTTCATAGTATGTTTGTGCTTCATATGGTAATCATTTTAAGTGAAGTGACTTATGAATCACCCTGTATATTATATCTCCTTATAATATAATACGTGTTCACATGAAATAATAATAATAATTATATATATATATATATATATGTGTGTATCGAGGCAGCATTTTTTCTTTAAGACACGTATTATTAAAAATAACCGACAATTTTTGTCTGGTTATTTTAGTGTTGATCCCTTCAATTTTCCGGATTAAAATCTTAATCTCGGAAGGAAATTGGCTGATGAAACTGCCATAGTGTACATGTTTGTCCAGAGTACTTTCTGACCCGTCTGGGTCCATCGTCAGTGGAATAATGACAAACAGGTAAAGACCTGGAGTGAGATTTATAATTAATTATGGCGGGAAAATTTAACTATGTTTATTAGGTATTATAAGCATTTAAGTATATTAGTACTAGTGTTACAATTAATCTTGTTAATAGCAGGTTTTTTAGTTTTAATGAGTAAAGCTTCTAGTATGTGGAGTTTTTGTGTATTAGTATTATGTTCTAGGATTTTAGTATTGTCTACGAGAAGTTTTCGGATTTGCGAGCGGGGACAGCAATGTTCATTAGTAAGGTGTCTAGCTATAGCACTATTATCGGATAGGTGCATGGTAAACCTCCTGGACAGAGTCGTGGTGGTCGAGCCAATATATACGTGTTTTTGTTGGTTATAATACCTAATAAACATAGTTAAATTTTCCCGCCATAATTAATTATAAATCTCACTCCAGGTCTTTACCTGTTTGTCATTATTCCACTGACGATGGACCCAGACGGGTCAGAAAGTACTCTGGACAAACATGTACACTATGGCAGTTTCATCAGCCAATTTCCTTCCGAGATTAAGATTTTAATCCGGAAAATTGAAGGGATCAACACTAAAATAACCAGACAAAAATTGTCGGTTTTTTTTAATAATATATATATATATATATATATATATATATATATATATATATATATATATATATATATATATATATATATATATATATCAATGGATATACTCAGAAAATGTCGGTAAAATATGAATAAAAACTAAAAAAAATGATAAATAAAAAATATATGTGTAATTTACTATTTCGTACTCAGTCGTTTGAACGATTTTAGAAGGGAAGTAAATTCCAGTTTCTTTTTTGTTTTTCTTTTTAGTTAAGATATTATATGGGATGCTGGGAAACCTTTTTCTTTTCTCAATCATTCTATGAAGTGTTATCAGAGCTTTTGAAAATGGTAAACTCAACTCAACATTTTCGGATCTGGCCACCAGGGCAAATATTGCGTTGTTATGTGCGGACGTTTGTTGATCTGGTTCGTTTCCGGTATAAACGAATAGAGAAGGAACATAAGGGGGAAAAGAAGGAAAACGAATGTTCTCCAGTTAAATCAGATTTTCTGGTGTGGGTGGGGGTTATTATCTGATCTGTGATCAACAAGATTTTCGGAGAATCTAGATCTTAAATTGAAATGTGTATGTTTTGTCTGTTTATCTGATAGCTATATATAATTGTTTAATTAATTTAATAATGATAGACTATAGACAATGATATCGAATGTTCGATCCTTGTCCAAGTTAGCCATTCTAGTGACGGCTGTGAGCCAGAAAAACGTGTCCATAGATTACTTTTATGTACGTCTAACATTAATAAAAATATTTATATCAACGAAAATACGTCCTAAAAAGTTAAGGGCGACTAAAAACGCAATCTTCTGCATTATCTTTATCACTTAGGAAGTGAAAAATAGAAAGGCAAATAGCTGAACACTACTATCACCAATAAAAACAATTACAAAAATACATAACTTATATATATATATATATATATATATATAATTTGTAGATTTCAGTGGACACACTTCTGATGATCGCTGCTACTCTTAATCTGCAGGGTAAATTCGAATAGAACTTCAATGTAAGGTCGGCTATTACCGGTATTGTACTAATTTGGGGGACCTAGGATGAATTCTCGCAACCGTCTATCACACATATACCTACGCACGTACACACCGACATTAAGTTAAAATTAATCTTAAAGTATAAGAACACATATATGTACACATACTCACCCATGATATACACTCGGAGCTAAAATTACTTTAGTTTATATATACTGTAAATAATTTGACGAAAATCTAATTATATAAAAAATTAAAAAAAACTATAACTTTGTACAAACATATGCACACCGACGTATGTGTAATACATTTTATAAAAATCTAATACTTTAGATAATTAAAAGAATATATATAAACACCCACACACCGACACACACCAACAATAAATGTCTTAACTAACTAATGTTACATCTATTATTTTATAATGTTATATATCTTTCTGAAACAATGTTGAACTCTTTGCCGTCTTTATTCGGCTCTTTTGTAAATTTTTAAGTTAATTTTCATAATATATAAATATATAGACAGGAGTAATACATGCAGAAAAAGAAAAAATCATATATATATATATATATATATATATATATATATATATATATATATATATATATATATAAATTTATATATATATATATATATATATTTATATATATATATATATATATATATATATATATATATATATATATATAAATATATATATATATATATAAATAATTTAATATTATTTATAAAAAAATAATTTAATATTATTTATTGAAAATTAATATTGGTATCTCTCTCTCTCTCTCCTTCTATATATATATATATATATATATATATATATATATATATATATAGAGAGAGAGAGAGAGAGAGAGAGAAAGAGTATAGTGTACGAAATTAATGAAGAAATATATATATATATCAATAAATATGATATATATATATATATATATATATATATATATATATAAATAATTTAATATTATTTATAAAAAAAAATTAAATATTATTTATTGAAAATTAATATTAGTATCTCTCTCTATCTCTATCTCTCTCT
>OY744528.1:95303609-95466109 GCA_963556195.1 Sepiola atlantica
TGATAACGATGCGGTATCGCAACGGCCTCTTACCATTGATTTCTCGCTAGTAATTGTTATTATTATTATTATTATTATTATTATTATTATTATTAAATAATAGTAATATCAGCATTAATAGTAATCATAGAAATCGTAGTAATAGTCTTTTAATTGTTACCTCATAACAAACACAACACCACGACTGTTCTTCATATAGGGGCATCCTAAGTTGGGAGTTGTGCAGCGAGATGTTTGTTCACATTACATTTAACTTTGTACATGTTGGTACAGTCAGGGAAACAGAGAGCAGGGAGGAATTCTAAAGAGAAGCAGTATTATGAAAGAAGTTATTAGAGTAGAAAACATTTCGTCATTTGAGAAGCTCTACAGTGAAGGGGTATGATTTTGCTGCGTGTCGGGTTGGTCAGGAGTATTTACGTTGAGGGGAGGCACAAGTGCAGAAAGTTTATGAGAGCACATTCCGTTGGAGTACTAGTAAAACACAGAGAGATGTAACATTGCTGTGATGGGACAGGGGCTGGAGCTTGATAGACAGTATGGGACCTAATACATTAGAGATTTTTTTGGATTTTGTTCACGATGGAGAGACTAGACGTTTGTGCACCAGCCCAGATGTGGCAACAATAAACAATGCATGGGGAATGGTGGCTTTGTAGAAATATAGGATACTGACAGGTGTGAAAAGTTTTCTAGCCTAGTAGAAGAAGCCCACCTTCTTTGCAGTAGACTCGACAGTATATTCTATGTATTTATTCCGATTCATGTTACTTGTGAATGTTAGGCCGAGGAGTTTGAATGATGGACTCTCGGGAAGGGTGCTGTCAGCCATGGCAATCGATAGTTGGTAAGGTTTCTTATAATTCTTAAAGGAACCACGCTTTTTCTTTGTAGCATTAAATGTAACCATTCATTTATGGCCCCAGTCCACCACAGACTGGAGGTGAATTTCTAAGGAGTCAGCCATTGCGTTAAATATGCGCGCATTCGTTTTGGTCACATGTCGAAAATAGAGCGTGGTGTCATCAGCAAATACACATACCTAGGACGCGATTGCATCAGGAAAGTCATTTATAAAATCATGTATGACATGATTCGAAACTTGGTGGACAAGTTAGGCGTAGACTGAAGTTAAATTGTACCAGATATGGTTGGATTGCAGAAAGAACTGTAAATTTTATTAACGATTCCATGTGTGGTGTTTAAGATGGGGGGGGGGTCACCCTATATATGTCGTAATATATACATATGTATTTAAATGCCAATTCCTAGTTACTATTAATACATATTTAAATGTGTAGAGACTGGCAGACAGCTTACCTATCTATCTGTCTGTAGATAGAAAGACAAAAAGAGAGAGGGCGTAAGTGACAGAAAGCTGTAATTATATATAGTTATCCGCATTCTGTTTCGCCGTATCTTGGCTCCTCAGTGAAGCTCGATACTGATATTCGAAACCCGATCACTAAATTACTTGAAACTGTTATCAGCAATACGTCATTTTACTCCTACACTATTACAACCACACCGAAAGTAAGAACAATTATATCATGTTTTTTTTGTCTACATTCGCACTACCGTTTACCGAGTAAACTCCATTCTATTTACGAATAGTAATGCGTTAAGTGGAAACCGTTATTTTTCCTATGACAGACATTATCTCACGAGTAATGAGTATATATATATATATATATATATATATATATATATATGTATATATTTATATATATATATGTATGTATGTATGCATGCGTATGTGTGTGTATGTATGCGTATGTGTGTGTATGTATGCGTATGTGTGGGTATGTATGTATAGACAAACACAAAAACACATGTATATGCGCGGACGCGCCTACGTGCACATACAAAATTAATCGCACACACGCAGACACACGTAGACAGAGTGACGGCAGAGCCATTAAAATCTCAAGGGCAATTCTATAAGCGGAGGTTTTGAATAACAAATATTCAATCACACGAAGATGACCGGAAAGATAAAAGTCAGAAGCACACATACTTAAAAAAACCACAAAACCCAGAGAAGCAAAAATCATGAAAACACATACACACGCACCCACACCCGCGCACATGCACAGCAATTCCAAACTTAAAAATTAAAACATTTTTCAGATAGAACGAATACCTGAAGAGAGCACAAATGCTTGAAACGCGTTATATAATTATAAAATTATGAAATTATAAAATCAACAATTGTTGAAAAAAGTTATTTTACAAATATTGGTAGTCTCACCTCTTTATATATATATATATATATATATATATATATATATATATATATATATATATATATATATATATATATATATAAAGCTTTTTAACCAATCAAAATACAAGACCATACCAAGATATTTTACAACTGCGTAGAATTTAATTTATTTTTAGAAATTTTATTTTTCCAAAGTTTCCTTTTGAGAAAATTTTAATAATCAAAAAAGTTAATATAAAAAAAAACATTTATTTAACATTGACAGATTATCTATCAATCAAATATAAAAATTATAAAATTATAAAATAAAAAATTGTTGAAAAATATTATTTTTACAACAGATTATCTATCAATCAGATATTAAATCCACTAATGCATTTCAAAGAGTCTACCATTTGAATCTATTCAAACATTCTTTTTATAAAGAGAAACTGAATATCGAAATAGAACTTTTTGTGAAAGCAGAAATCCTAAAAGTAAATAGACTTCGAAACAATTGTAAAAAGTTCTTTGTAATTTTTCTATAAACGCGCGTGGGTGTATGTGTGTATAGTGTAATTTTGCGTTTTTAGTATATGGGATAAGACCAGAGTGCTCAATTATTTATATAAGAGCATAATTCTTTTTCAAAGAACACTATACAATAGTTTAACGGAATTACTTGAAAACCCAGCCCGCAAGGCGAAAGATACCAAGTGCATCAGTTCTTTAGTCAATGTTATCTAGATAACGTCGACTTGAGTACTGGTACACAAATCAATATATATATATATATATATATATATATATATATATATATATATATATATATATATAATTCTGTTTTGGGGGTACACAACTTTATTAGTGCAATAATGAAAGGGAAGACGTGTTGAATTTTTCATGATTAAAAGATTTAGGGGATGAAAAAAATAAAATTTGCAGTCAACTAGTTTCGCCTACACTTTACAAGACTAATATCGTGGGATTTTAAATATGGGTGAGAATGTAGGATAGAATAAAAAAAAACAACCTTTTATATTTAAAATAAAATTAGCGTTATGTTATGAAGGGGAAAAAAAGTTCGAATTTAGAATAAAATAAGTGTGATGTTATATGGAATGGAGGTTGTGTCTTAATTATAAAGGTTTTTTTTATTTTGAAATTCTATCCTACATTCTCAAAACTAGTGGACTGGCAATTTTTTTTCATCCCTTAAATCTTTTAATTGTGAAAAATTCAACACGTCTTCCCTTCATTATTGCACTAATATATATATATATATATATATATATATATATAAAGAGGTGTACTAAAAGCGAACTTTTAGGAAAGGTAAAACACTATTGTGAAGAGTATACAGCTCAATATCCAGGATAGAGCAGGTAGAAATGAAGGAGAGTGGAAAGGAATTAGAGAAAGCAAAAGCCAAATCAAAGCCTGGCTTAAGGAAAATTTAACTTGAATAAATTGCCTTTTTGCGGAATATACCTTGCTTTGAACTTTTGAATTGAATTTTGATTTGGCTTTTGCTTTCTCTAATTCCTTTCCACTCTCCTTCATTATATATATATATATATATATGCGGAGTTTTGTTTTACTCTGTGAACCTGGTTCACGCACCGTGATCGTCTGAAATTGTCACTTCCTACACTGATGAGAGCTTAAGCTTGAAACGCTGGCGTATGTACGTAAAAAAAGCTTAATATTATTAACTTATAATTAATATATATATATATATATATATATATATATATATATATATATATATATATATATATATATATATATATATAGAGAGAGAGAGAGAGAGAGAGAGAGAGAGAGAGATAGATGAAGATGCTCTGAAGATGAAAACCGTGCAGTGATGTGATGGAAGGAGGTTACTCATTTGGCGGGAAAATAACCGCCGTTTAATGTCGAGTACCTGTAAAACAAAATATATTTTTCCCGTTCAGCTTTTCTTATTGTACAGTCGCCCATCCCGTAGCCGAAAATTCAACGCCCACATTCGATCGAAGGTCGCGAATTTATCATCCTAAAAGCGTCCCTACGAGACTGTTGGGAATCGTATTCACACACGCACGCACGCATACACAAACGTATACACATAGACGCACACCTACAGTAACATTCGTATGCACGGACAGGCACACACATGCACAAATATACACACATATGAGCACGTACACATGTACACACATGTACACTAATACTTACACGAACATACAAATAAATAAATACATACATTTGGATAGACACGTACGTGCACACACATACACAGCTACATGAACATTTACGAACAAATATAGGTACAAATACGTGCATATACACACGCACGGTTACACGTACAGGTACACACAAACACACGCACACATACAGATACATACACGCATACAGACACATGCACGCACATATAAACATACACGCACAATACAAACGCACTGATATATGCACACGCATATACACACATACATACACACGAACACGCACATTTATAAATACATACTTGCACGAACACAGTCACAGGTCTATACCTATTCCACTTTTTTTTCAATTTTCTTATCTTTTGTTTTTGCCAGACATTCACCCGCTATTTTAGAGACTGTAAACGAGAGACCTTTTTTAAGATTTTAACCGTCCTTATTTAAATCAATTCTTTATACCTCTCTTGCAATTGGTTCACCGGGTATATTCGCCAGTTAGTGTTTGAAATTATTTTTAATGAGCCCGGTGCTTCTATGATTACTGGAATGATGGAGATTCCAGTTTCTTTTCATGCAGTACATAAGACCTTGGTATTACGTTATCTTCTCCTCTTTGGCCGGGATCAAAGTGTAGTATCTGTTCCGATGGATACTACACCCAATAGACTTGTATTGTCTTGGCCTTCGGGTCTTGATTTACGCCGGTCTTTGGGTCTGTCCTGTGTAGTTCTAGGAGGTCCACCCTCCCAGGCTTTGCTTTCTCACCCTTTGAGAAGGGGTTAGTTTATTGCTAATCGCCTGAGGCGCCCCTACCGAGGAATTCCGACGGGGCTGTCCAGGCAATTTTTAATGGCCAGAGTGCTCAACTTCTCGAGCGCTGGTTTATCAAATCCCACTTTCCCGACCTTGTGTCACATCTTACCGCTGTGGGAGGTAGATGAATAACACGTTATCTTTTCCCACTCAGCTCTGTTCAAACCAGCATCATTAAATACACTGACTTCAACCAGGGTTGCTACTTTTTCCCTCTTGTCCCATATAACTGTGTCAGGGTCTAACAGCTCCGTTTTCTAAGTATGTAGCTGTAGGAATTACATAGTCATAATGGATGGTGTATGACTTATTTCCAACAGTTCTTAGGACTTGCTGCTACTCTGGATATCAAACTTTCTACATATATCTAGTGGTTATATTTACACAGTCCATTGTGTCGCATTGCATAGCAGAACTTACAACTGGATGTCAGGTTGTTAACACTCTCTACTTCTGTGTGGCAGAACCTGAACTTGTCGTTACTGAGACCACTCATCTACTAAAAAGCATTGATCAGTAAGCATTGATCTCGGGCAGTTATTATTATCCCCCTATGCTCATAGTGAAGCGACTCTCTTTTGCGCCAGTCCACTGAACCTTCCCTATCTATATATTCCTGTGATAGTTCTCTCAGGAAATATTTGGCACGTTGTTGATTGGCCTATTCTTCAAGTTTTCTGCGATGAATGGTCTTGGTATATTTATGGCGACTTTTTTGGGGTTATTCCCGTGCTATGGTTGTTTTGTATTTTGGTCTCATTTGTCAGTCTTGTCCAAAATGTTTGGCGAGTTTTGTAATTGGTCTTGTTCCTTGATGTTTATGTAGCATCATAATATTTAGGTTCTGTGACTTCATCAGATATTGTCCGATTCTTACAATAGTTGCTCGATGTTGATTCCCAATTTCTGAGAGACATATACCTTCTGCTCCTCTGGGCAGATACAGCCTTAGTAGACACTGGTTTCTGTACATTACTCTTTACAGTGTAAACATTTTTCTCGTTTTAGAGTCTAGTCTGTAAATGTTTTTTTGTGACCAGTCTATAGTGTTTTGTTGTTTGTCTTTTTTTCAATTTTCTCATCTTTTTATTTTTGCTGGAGATGGAGTATCTTACTGGATGTAAGACATTGACCCGCTATTTCAGAGACTCCAACCGAAATATCTTTTGAAGACTTTAATCTTCTTTAAGAGCAATTATTTGTATCTCACTTGCTCTTGGTTAACCGGGAATATTCGCAAAGTAGTTTTTGAAATTCTTTTTCATTAGCCCAGTTGCTCCTATAATTATGCGAATTATAGAGATCTTCCTAAGAGTCCGGTTTCTTTTCATGTCGTACATAAGACCTCGGTATTTCGTTATTTTCTTCTTCTCAGCTGTTTAAGCCAGAATCATTAAGGGCACTGACTTCAACAAGGGTTGCTAATTTCACACCTTGTCCCATATCACAATATCAGATTTAATAGCTCAGTTTTCTATTCATGTAGTTGTATGAATTGCATAGTCATAATAGATAGTGTATGACTTATTACCACCAGTTTTTTTTTCTGGTATATGTTCCCAAGGCTTGCTGCTACACTAGATACTCATTTTTTAAGATGCTTCAGTGGAGATATTTACACAGTCCATTGTGGCGCATTGTATAGTAGCTGTACTACAGTAGAACCTTACAACTGGATTTCAGGTGACTCACACTCTCTACTTCTGTGTGTCATCTCCTTAAAAGCATTGGTCATTAAGCATCGATCTTGGGTAGCCATTATTATCCTCTTGTGATCATAGTGGAGCGACTCTCTTTTGAGCCAGTCTACGGAGCTTTCCCTATCTACATATTCCTGGGATAGTTCAACCAGAAAATATTTTGCACGTTGTTTATTGGCCCTATCTTCCAGTATTTAGCAATTGGTGTATTTCTAGTGACCCTTTTGGGCTATTTCCGTGCCATAGTTGTTTTGTATGTCTGTCTCATCTTTAAGACAGTCTTGTCCAAAATGCTTGTCAGTTTTGTGATGGAAGTTATTCTATTCGCTCTTCTTCCTTGATGTTTATGCACCATCATAATATTTGGGTTCTGGGAGTTCATCAGATATTGGCCGGTGCTCACAACAGTGGCTTCATGTTTATTGTCAATTTCTGAGAGACATATACCTTCTGCTCCTTTTGGCAGATAACAATCCTGGTTGACACTGGTTTCTGTACATTACTCTGTACGGTGTCAACATTTTTCTCGTCTAGCCTGATAATGTCTTTTTTATTTCATTTTATATCAGTCGAAGGTCTCAGAAATCAAGGGGCCCCGTTGAGAAGAATTGACACGTTAACTATGTTATAGTATATCTTTCTTATGGTCTCTTGGGCTTACCGGATTCAAGGACAATAATTAATCTAGTCTGGTGTAGTATTCAGCTAAGTGTTGTTACTTGAGGCAACATCACTAGGAGCAGGTGCCCCATTCTTTGTATTAGCTAGTGTATAGTCATATCGAGGTGATCTTATTAGGGCTTCAAATACTATGCTATTTCAAATATGTTGTCAGGGTTTATTTATAGAGGGGAAGTATCCACATGTCAGGTGTTCCTCACAAAACCTTTGTACAGAGAGACCGAATACACTCGAAGATACTATCTAGTAGGTAATTTAAACTATCCTTTTTATTTTTATTTTCATTTTTTTCTTATCTTTCTGTTTTTGCTGGAGATGGGGAATCCTACCGGATGCCAGATATTCACCAGCTATTTCAGACACTCCAGCCTAGAGATCGTTTTAAGATTCTAACCGTCCCATTAAGTGCAGTTGTTTGTATTTCTCTTGTACTCGGTTCACCGGGTATACTCGCCAGATAGCTTTTAAAATTATTTTTCATTAGTCATGTTGCTTCTATAATTACTGGTATGATGGAGATTTTCCTAAGATTCCAGTTTCTATTCATGTCGTGCACAAGACCTGGGAATTTCGTAATCTTTTCCCTTTCTGATCTGTTCAATCCTGCATCATTAGAGACACTGACTTCAACTAGAGTTGCTACTTTCTCCCTTTTGTCCCATATTACGATGTCAGGTTTAACAGCTCCGTTTTCTAGATATGTAGCTGTAGGGATTGCATAGTCATAGTGAATGGTGTCAGACTGTATACGCGTGTACGCATTTAGATCGAAAACACATTTATATAGATTAAAACGGATTCGTCCTTCGTTGTTGAACGTTGTTTATCAATTTCTGTTGTATTTTTTGAAATCACACGAAATAGAGTAAGAACATTGCTTTCAGCTAGCAAGTGTATCCTCTCTACAATCACAAACGTTTGCTCGTTGTCAAGCAACATCTATATATCTCTATATATACTATTTAAAGGATGATGTCGTTTGTTTTCTTGTATATTTTCTTGCTTGTCACCGTTCAAGCTTAATCTGAATTGATGAGAGAAATCGAATGATGTAAACCAGTAAAGAAAGAAGCTACGCACATTTTATTAACATTATATATATATATATATATATATATATATATAAATATATATATATAATTACATGATCATCAACTTTGAAAATCAGAACTGAGCCGAATCAAGACAGCACACTCAAATTCTTTATATATTGGTATATATATTCTTTATATATTGGTATATAACTTATATATTTCAACATGTAGAATATATTTAAATATATCTTATATATATATATATATATATATATATATATATATATATATATATATATATCTTATATATATATATATATATATATTAAATTCCCGAAACAGTTTTTCATGGTAAACAACTGATGATCCCTTAAAATAGTGTTAGAAATAAACTAACATAATAACTGTAAAAGATAAATTGACTTACATGAGTGATTTTTCACTGGAAGACTTGGGACTATAAGTTTTTTGTTTTTTTTTTAATATAGTTTTAATGGTTGAGTAACTTCCGAGACTATATATAGTAATATTAAAATATTAAATTATGTTGTACTTTTTCAGCTACGTAGTACAATGTCGTGTCGGGCGCACAGTTCTCATCACCACAGAAAAAAATAACAATCTACGGCGGTCATAGAGCGCAAACCTGGTTCAAAAGGACAACTTGAATCTGTAAGCGTTCACCTAGTCTCATTAGGCCACGTGAGATTGTCACGTGATAACTGAGAAATTTAGTGATGCTTACACTGAAAATGGTGTACATACATATCTAAATATTCACTGAAGCTTTTAGGTGAATGTTATTTTTTAATCTTTACGAAAGTTCTCGACTTTCAATTGTATTTGAAAGGGGCGACTACTACTAATAATAATAATAATAATAATAATAATAATAATAATCTATATATATATATATATATATATATATATATATATTAGCTCTCACATTTTTTGCGATCACGCACTTTATTGATTTCTTTTCAACATACACTGAAGCACTATATATATATATATATATATATATATATATATATATATATATATATAAATTTGGGAAAGTACATTATTTAAGCAACTTTAGAATTTTAAACAAAGAAAGAGGCTTTAAAAACACATGGTTCATTCAAGGCATTTTGTTTCTTTATATATATATATATATATATATATATATATATATATATATATATATATATATATAATTATGATATGAAATGAAGTAATAAAATAAGGTGTCAATCCTCTGGATGTCTTTCCTGATAATGTTTTTCAAATTGTATGACTTGGATGGATTATATAGATTTAACAAAAAAGTATGTTTTTCGGTTGATATATTTGATGTTATGTATTTTTATGTATTTTTGTATATATTTTCATACATTTTCAAAGTTTAATTTTATTACCTGTAGTAGTATAACTGCGGTAATGGTCCTCTGAAGAGAAGAATTATCTTTGAAAACTCATGAGCTAAGGACTTTAAGATACTTTGCTTGAACCTTGAATTCTAATAAAATTTGATGGACACTTTATTTTATTACTTCAGTTTATATTATAATATTAATGCTCTATCCAGTATATTGAGCTTCAGTTTTTATCCGGATGTTTTAACTAATTATTACATATTAGTTGACGCTTATATCTTTTGTTGGATTGCTTCATATATATACATATATATATATATATATATATATATATATATATATATATATATATATATATATATATATATATGTGTGTATGTTGTATAGCCGTCCCAGAATGGGCTGTGGCAGTTCTCACTTAAACAACTGGTTATTTTTGACACCAAAAAGGGATATGTTACATATACATTTAAATTTCTCCTACCTTCTCATCTTCGTTGTGGAAGGGCGCCCTGTCGGTGTCGTCTCTGTGTTGAGTTCTTTCTTCGTTTCTGTACTGCCGTGAACACCACCGTCCGATGTGTCTGCAACAAAAACCTTCATACCACGATTCACGAGGCAACAATCTTTTAAAATTTTGATTTGTTTATTTCAGGCGTCAGTCTACCGTCGATCCTGGAGATGTTTCACCAACGTTAAGGGAGAGACCAAATTACTACTTTATCGTAGTTAATCCCTAGCTTAAGTCCTTAGTCATTCGAGGAGGGGGGAAGAAGGAATCTCATGCCTGTATTCACTTAGGGAAATAAATTCCCATTTTTCATTTGAAGTCTACATAGAGAAATCGTTTGTTCGGCTCGCTTCCAAAACCCAGACTGGCAAAACTTAATTTCCTACAGAAAAGCCCGTGACGTCCCAGAGCCCCCATGCGCAAGTGCACTTTGATCCTTGATCTGAGGTCTCGTCAACGTGGTGCCCTTGTCAACGTCTGTGAGCATAACACTACAAATGAGAACAGTTGTCCGAATTATCGAAATTATACAAATTATCCACACTCATCTAAAAAACTCAAAAACATAGTATTTTAAAAAGTTTAACAATGTAACAATTTAAATAATTATTTTCATTGGGATTTTAAAGGTTTAAAATAATTGAATAAAATAATTGAATAAAAACGAAATACTCTAGCGTTCGTTAAATGTATTTCTTGCTGCACAGCTGCAGGTTTTTTTTCTTCAAGGTAAAGACTTTAACGCATTCATTTTTTTAAGCAATATCATTTTCTTTTCAAAATAAGACTTTGAACACGTTCATTTGTTGTTTTATTTGTTTACGTCATACTTAACTCGCGCTGATGGCTTCAAATCGACGATTACTGTTGAATTAAAATTTTAAAAAAACTAGCAGGATTTTTCCAGATTTTTTTTCCACGCGTCCATGTGTGATTTAAAAAAAAAAGTTATTCGCGCTGATGACAGTAAAATGTCAACACTTTTTTCAATTACACTTTACCCGCAATGTTGCCAGTAAGAAATCGTCTGTTACTGTTATTTAACTTTTGAGACATCTCTCCGCCCTAATCACCGGGCAATCACATGCGCAGTGCAAGTATATATATATACTTTTAATGGCGAATATTTTCCACCTCACTCTTCTCTGAGCCTGCCTGCATCCACGAGCGTACCTCTTATTGGACTTTTTACCCTTTTGGATTTTCTATTTTCGCAGCACCTGAAGTTGTGGTTTCTTGGAATTTAACTTTGAATCCTCTCTCATTACATCTCGTGCCTTTAACGACCTACCTATCTACATCTTACTCTCTCCGCTGGACTTTTCGACACCGGACTTTTTAGCAATCGGACATTTGCTTGCATTCGGGCAGAGTTTTGCCCTGTGTTTCTTTCCCTACAACTTTTATTTTATTTTTTCAAATTTTAAATCTTGGCCTTTGCAAACTTATCTATCCCAGCGACTTCCTCTGATGATAAGATTTTGATCTCTGAAAAGCCTGGCTTAAGGAAAATTTAACTTGAATAAATTGCCTTTTTTGCGGAATATACCTTGCTCTGAGCAATTGAATTGAATTTTGGCTTTTGCTTCTCTAATTCCTTTCCATTCTTCTTTAAAACATACTATATATATATATATATATATATATATATATATATATATATATATATATATATATATATATATATATATATATATATAGTGTGTGTTTGTATGGGTATGGTTGTTAGTTTATAGATGTTAATCCAATGAAACTTCGGTGTTTATAAGATATTTCTCAATAACAAGTAGAGCTGTATTTTAGTATACATTTTTATTCATACAAACATTTAGCTACATGTGTGCATACATGTTTCAGTTTCGACTTTATTCAAACACATTTGTCTTTTCAATATATCTTCTGAGGCCTGAGAAAGCTTGACTTTGAATAAAGTTGCAGCTGAAACCTGTATGTACATATGTAGCCAAAATCGTTTTATAAATAAAAGTTTATGCTATATATATATATATATATATATATATATATATATATATATATATATATATATATTCCAACAGTGCTTAATAGAAAGTTGATCATCATAATAATAAACTTAGAATTGTGAATATCTATATGAATGAAATCTCTTTCATCTGTCAGAGTATTTCTTATATATTACTAACTGAAAGCTAAACATGTAGTATAGCAATTTGCTTTTTAAATACACTATGCACTACAAAAACATCAAAGCGAAAGATGTGTATCAGCTTGTATATAGAGATGTGACGTGTACCCAAATATTCCACGACATTAACCAAGTCAAATAATGGACATTTCAATCCGATGAAAGCCACGTTTACAGGTTACTTCCGGCGGACGTTGAGCGGTCACGTGACTTCCGGTGAAACTTCTCTCAGTCTCTTAGCGGGCAACTTTTAAACAAGGATACGCGTTTTTTCGGGCTGTCACCGAAAATTTGGAGAACACGCATTAAGTGGTGATGTAATGGAACGAGCTATCTGTCGATTTATCTATTTCATCTCCCCCGACCCTCGCTTTCTATTTCTTTCATACGCATACGGAATCCTTATTTCGCTCTCGTCGAATACACCTTTTATAAACTAGACAACGAGTATAAACTTAAGTTTTTCAAGAGACGAAAAAACAACCTGGGTTCACAACAACGACGACGACGACGACGACGAGGATAGTGATGATGATGATGATGATGATGATGATGATGATGATGATGATGATGATGATGATGATGATGATGATGATGATGATGATGATGATGGCGGCCACGACGGGACGAGAGGATAAACCCACGTGTCTAAGGACACTGATAACTAGCTCAGAGTCAATACTATTGACTTCATTGAATCAAACGAGTTCCAACGTGATGCGTATTACCGTATACAGTTTACTGTTGCATAAACTTCAGTTACAAACATTGATATTGATAGAAGCTTTCAAAAATATTTTGCTTTTAACCACGCAAGGGGCTAGACCATCCACGGCGTTGTACGGTTTCCCACAGAAAAGACATTGAACATCTCATCTAACATTTGAGCTGTTCTCCTGTTTCGATGATTCTGTTATCAACAATTGTTTTTTCTATTTCTAACAGTTACATATGTACGTGCAAATTAATTGAGCTAAATTTCCTGTTTTTATTTTATTCATGGGGCACATTTTAGTTAAAACATGTTTTATTCCATTATTCTTAACATTCAAGCACTTCATTATAATTGTAGTAAAAGTTATCTCAAATTCTAGAAAAAACACGAACTCAGATTGAAAAAAAATTCCCGTAATTTGATCCCTAGTAACATCGTACCTGAGAAAATGAGTAATTAATTCTGTTACATGAAATAATATTAAGTAAAACGTCGACTAGGCTCTTTATGTATGTTCACATATATTAATACAAAACTAGTATCACCTTTAAATTCCTCATAAAGATTTAGTTGAGAAATGTTATATTTGATCTTGTTATAGGAGGCTTTCTTTTCACTTGCATCACCGGGAAAACAAACGGACAAACATACAGATTTATCACATTTATATTATAAGACTCGACCCTTCGGGCCTAGATAATTTGTGTAGTATATATATATATATATATATATATATATATATATATATATATATATATATATTATTCATGTATTTCCATGTAATATAGAAATAATGAAAAGAATTTAATTGTCATAAATATACGTTCATACTACGTTCTATTATATATCAAAAATGTTTTAATGCCAATACGTAGTTAAAGCAAAATTAATTGTTTTTAACTATTTAAAAGAATTTCCAACTCTAATTATGATGTTTAAACATTTATTCTTTTAATTATCGCTTATCTTTGAATTCATGTTTTGAAACATTACGTAAATCATAAATCTATGACGTCCTGTCAAAGCTATAATTATTTTGTTGAGCTTATGTTTGAAGATCTATTCATAAGAAAATCTAAATTGCTCAGTTCGTAGAACATCGGACCGAAGATCTCAAGGTTTCGGTTTCGATTTCCTATCATGATATCAGCTTTATATGTTGGGAATTTATTATTTAGTATTAATGCGATATTGTCAATTTATAAAAGAAGTTAAGATATTTTATTTAAAATTCGTGACTGACGAACAGACAAACAGACACACAGAATTGCCCCTTACATTTTGAGTGGATAGTTTCACTTCACTTTCACTGAGTCTAATGCAGTAACTTCTTTATAAGAATCGTAGGTTTGTGGAACTCTCTTCCTGCTTACTGTTTTCATCTTAACTATAGCCTTTGTCTTCTCAACACTAAGGTCAATAGGAATTTCCTTTCTTTGCTTTACTGATATTTCGTTTGTTTAGCTTCTTATATAAATTGTCTTCATGCCTTGTCTTGAGCGACTTCCATAAAACATCATTAATTCGTTCTTAATTTAGATTTTGTTTTATTTTTAAGAATAAACAAAACCCTGACTCTTGACCTCGCTTTTACTTTTTAAATTTCCCATAGCTTTAACTTTATTCAATTTTTTTTCTATTTTATTGTCTCATATTATAATTGTGTTATTAGTGTAACATCTAATATTGAGATTTGCAAACAGTCACATTTCTTCTGTCAATTATTGTATGCGGTTACATAGCAGCGCAGCAGAATAATTTCAAAGACGGTCGGATACGATCAATAAGAAGTTTTAGAATATGAACTTAAGAAATCAGATATTTCAGCGAGATAAGGAACTTTTGCCTATTGCACATTCTGTTTCAAATCTGTTTTCTATGTAAATGCACATATTCCTGTTATCAGGCGACGGCTAAAAGGATTCGATTAGCATTTGTCATGTTATGTTGATATGAACGTATAATACATTACAAGAGGGACTCTCGTAATGTATCATACGTTCATATCAATTAATACTATACAAAAAATAAATCGACACGTTAAGCTTCATTAACATTAACCTTTTGAACCAGCCGCCGGACGATCGCTATGTTATGTAGATGTGAAGAACTGGAGGGGAAAGAAAGTTTCAACTGAATATGTGAAAATATTTTTTAGCTCCAGGAGTACGATGTGATTCGATAAGAGGGAGAAAAAGGTGAAGAACTGCGAATTACGGTCGATCCTTTAGATAGAGAAGACAGAGTTTACAAAAAGGTCATTTCTCTGTGAAAGCGTACATAAAATGATTGAGAATTAAGACAAACTGCAGATTACAACGGGACCATCTTCAAAATCAATGCCAACAAATACTTGTAATAAATCATCTCCATAAGTAGTCAAACTTCATTTCCATAAGTAGTCAAACTTCATCTCCATAAGTAGTCAAACTTCATCTCCACAAGTAGTCAAACTTCATCTCCATAAGTAGTCAAACTTTTTCATTCCATTCGTCATTTTCCATCCTCTCATAATATTCTTAATCATTACACCGACAATCTATCGATCTCGTCTACCCGTATCTTCGAGTGGCTTTTGGCCTTGATACAAGATGACTTATTTATAAAAAAACAAAATAAACCGACGATATCACACATCCCACTTAAACCCAATGTCGTATTTTCTACGATCATACGCGTGTTGTGTTTTCATTTCGCCATTTCGGCTGACAATCATTACGTCTCATAAACCTTCATCATCAATTGGCCCCTGTCTTTGTAAATAATGATCTAATAAAATAACTCCCACGGACGATCATATAAGTCCACAAAGTGCAAATCTCAGGTCGTAAACTGCATGCAAACTTTCAAGTTTTTCGTTTAGGGGTTCAGAATAATCCTTGTTGCAAGAATATGTGAGTAATGCGAAAATATGTAAGTACAAAATATACATGATATGCGCCCATCGGTAAAAGGATTCAAACGAAATTTGTAAAATAGTATGGGGTACACGTTAGTTTATGTTAGGCACCCGCGCGATTGACACCATTAGAGAAAATACTGTGGAATACTGTTCGATATTCTTTTATTGACCGAGTCGCCATCTTGTAACCTCTTATTTAATCACTGGAATCGACAAGAAATAAGTGATGATTACGAATGATGGACGCATTAATAATACATTTTATTTATAAGAAGCACGTGACGTAATTCAGTTTAAATCACGCAAACAACTTATAAGGTAAACAATAGAGTTGGAAGTATTCAGAATAGCAACATCTTTAATTTTATCTGATTCGCATTATTAAAACGTTTTTTTTTCTGCTGAAAAAATGCATGTCATTTCTTCTTTTGTATGCATAGTTTTGTTTAGAGAAGTTATACAATTGATTCAGATGATCTTACATTATTTATATATTAGTGCCTAATAATAGATAGAGCCGTATACTTTTTTGGATTAAATTATTTTTATTTATACAAACATGTTCTTCAACACAACTAAATTAATGTTTTAGCTCACTAAATATTTGAGCATTATTAAGCAAAATGAAAAACGCTCTTTTAATTTGGAGATAAAAAAACAGACCCAAATCCGTGACCTCATGTAGTAAATCATTGACAATAATCTTCAACCATGGAGTTCATATGGTCCAGCAATGCTTGAACATCCTCACGATGAGGTCAGAGTATGAATGTGTCATCCATATATCAAAGCCACATTGATGATTTAAGTGATGACATTTCATCGAAGTTTACCATATATTCATTGGCCAGTACTGAGGAAAATTGTAATCACATAGCCATACCTTCTTCCTACCTTCTTCTTGCCAGATCCCATCAAGAAGTATGCAGTTTATACACAGAAAGTCAACATCTCTATCACATTATTTATGTGAATACAGGTGTGTTTCACCAATGATATATTATATCTGAAGCTTACTTATCTCGTTGAACAAAAGGAGTCTACTTAGTGGGTACCTTCGTGAACAGAATTTACTACGCATTGACTTATAGTTGGAATAAATGGTAGCCTTATTGTTTTTTTTACGAAGTGAGCGAAATTCTTGACATACGATTGGAACTTTCCTGTGAGTGAGGTGATTAGAAATTGGCTCAATGGATGAACCACGGGCACTAACAAGAGGGTGTAATAGAATACCAGCTTTATGATCTATAGACGGACATTTAAGTGTGGTAGCTTGTTTTAATACTGAACTAGCTGTCCGTATTTGTCAGGTGGTACTAGATCTTTGTTCTTAATAAGTATCTGTATCAGCTTCCAATATGTTTTCAGGGTAAGATGCTTATTTGTTTTTACATTATTCACAAGATCCTATTAGACATGTTAATTGCTAAAAAAAATTCAACTTTATTCACTAATACTAATACCTTTGTCTGCTGGTATTGTAATGTCATAATCACTTCGTAATGAATTAATGGCTAACCCCCCCCCCTTTGTTTGAGAGGTTGTGGTTTTGTAGGCTTTGATTTCTCGAGTTCTTGTCTCACGTTCCATATTAGCTTAGCTCCTTAAACCTTTAGTTTATTCAATAATGAAGAAGATCGGAGGTTACATCGGCCGAAATGTTGTGAGAATAACATCCAAGATGTAAACAGTAGTCCGAATAATCTAAATAATGCAAATCCTTTTGATGTGTCCGTTAGAATCAGTTTTACAGTTATTATCGAAGGACTAATTTATTCACAAACCGATAACTGTCGATTCAACATAGAATTATCCTCAAGGTATTCATCGAAACTGAAGAAATATATCAATAACAGATAAATTAATCACAGTTTAAATCCGCAACAATCTACACGTAATAACATTGTGTGACCAGTTCTCGTGTGTTTTCTTTTCGTCACTTACACTTAAAAAAAATTACTATTAATTCATTATTTAATGAAATAAAAATACCTTAGCTTAAAGTACTAAAACAGTCTTTTTAAAACTTCGATTTAAAACAAAGTTCACTACTCAATAAGAAAGACAGAGAATGGATACATAATTAGTATCCATTCTCTTCTTCCCTTCTTGTACATCAAGTAATAAGCATATGGTAAGTCCCCCTCCTTACATTCATCACGTACTCAACACCCTATTTCTATCGGTCTGCTTGCTGATGCGACACTTGTGTCTCTTAGCTTCTCATCTTCTAATATATAAAGTAAAGTCGATCTCTTTATCGTTTCTGTGTAATAAATAACTTTCTTACTTTCTTACAATATTTGATTCTGGTTCGTCAATTATTCTTGTGGTTCGTTGTAGCATGTTGTTAAGATGAATAAAATGTAATCCGATATAACTCCTTTCGGAAAATACAGAATTATTTTCGAATGGCCGTCATATAAAAAAGATGTAACTCTGTTTTCGTGCATACGGAGTTATTTTTCTTTAACTTAGAACACAAAATAATGTTTTAAGAAAAAACGACATAGAAAAATCCATGGCCTTTTGGCTAAGATCAAAGTGTAGTATCTGTTCCGATGGATACTGCCCCCCATACTGGTGTTGTCTTGGCCTTCGGGTCTTGATTTACGCCCGTCAATGGGTCTGTCCTGTGCAGTTTTGGGAGGCCCACCTTCCCAGGCTTTGCCTCACCTCTTTGGGGAGGAGTAAGTTTATTGCTTACTGCCTGAGGCGTCCTTACCGGGGAATGCCGACGTGGCTGCCCAGGCAATTTTTAAACCCCACTTTCCCGACCTGACCTTGGGTCACATCTTACTTGTGGGAGTAAGATAAAAACTGGCCTTGTGCCCAACTCCTGGAGAGGAGTAAATCAATACTCATTATATCATTATAGAAATAGAGAGTATTTCTAATGAGTGTGTTTGCGTAATCTTTTAACAAAAAGTTACTTGTAAGAAACATAACTGGTGTTATCTATATGCGTTGTATTGATTCACATTAACCTTTTATTTAAAGTTCACATATTTAAAAGAACCCTTTAACATTTTGCTTTGTCAACTAAAATCCCGGTTATTCAAAACGTGCATGTGTGACCTTTCCCCTGCGTGCACAAGGTAATACACTAAAGCATTTGAAACAAAACTCATACAGTCGGCCGTCGTTTGACACCAATCATTGTGTTATAGATGCTACACTCTTCCGTAGTTGAATAGAAATGCTTGATCATCTTTGGAAAAAAGTCTATATTAGAAAAAAAAATACATAAAAATTGTCTTGTTTCTCCGATTCTTTCTAAGTAAAGCTCATAATTCTTTGAACGACCCTCGTAACCATTCTAGCCGAAAATTATAGCTTCCAGAATATCAATTTATTTAATTGATATTATGAATATTCAGCGTTGTCTGTGTCCACCCACTCCCCACATGCCAGCTCACTACGGGGAGTTCAGATGACAGATAAAACCACGTAGACGTTCACCGGAGAAGAAACATAACAATATTTTAATGACGAGTATAGGACGCAACATGAATGCAGACGCTCGTTGATTTAACAAGAACGGGTGTTCGTAAGATGCGTCTAACCAATCTGCCCGTTTAGTGATGAAAGTGCTATCTCAACATATTTCAAACATTAACGGGACAGATCAACGGACCGACAGACCCACGGACAACGTCTCGTATAGGCATGCGTGGAATCATCTAAAATATATTTCAAACTTAAGTGTGACAGACCGATGAAAATTACTTTTAGTGCCTAAGAGTAACAGAAAAGCAGACCGACCAATAGAATGTCTTATAGAAATGCCTGGTATAATGGCATAACGACCGAGAATTTCCACTTCCGGCTAAGAATGTGTTCAGCAGTCAGCGGCGAATTGCGAAAATTAGTTCCCTTTACGCATACGGAAATCTAGATCAACATGTAAGAAATTGTGAAAAGTGATTTCTTTCATTGGAAATTTTACAATTTTATTATTACAAATTTATTTATTGTAATTGGAATGTTTTCTTTTCTTTTTACAAATACTCAAAGGAAATATTTTTGACAAAACCTTCCTTTCCCTATGTTTAGAATGGCCTTCTTAATAATAAAGTGTTTTAGAAAGCCATTCTTAACATGGGGATGGAGGATTTGTTAACTATTCTGTACTTTCACCTAACAATTTAATTAACAAAAGAAAATGTGCCTTTGTCCCAAAATAAGAATAGTTTACGGAGTCCTTGGCGAGAACGTAATATAGCTAGAACTGACTTTCGAAATTCACCGCTGACTGCTGAACGCATTCTTAGCCGGAAGTGGCAAATCTCGGTCGCTATGCCATTATACCAAGTGCTTGAATACACTTAATTCAATAACAGAAAATATATTCATGATATTTTAAACGATTAGAACATTTTTTACGATAAATCTCTACAGTATTAGTTGTAAAACTATGTTTTCATTTTTTTTCGTAAAGTGTAAGTATGTAATCTGACCGACTTCGGCCTGCAATAATGCAATCGGCAATTTTCGGCAATTTTCGGCAATTTACGTTATTCGAACACAGATTACTGTTTTTTTTCCATTGTAATATTTACTAAATATAACTTTTTACACGTTTATCGGTGAAAATGTTCTTTCGAACTAAAGTGTGACAGACCAACGGACGGAACGACAGACGAACATAACTTATTGGTTCATTACTACGAATAGTATTACGTTATTAATATTATAATTAAATTTCTACTAGTTACCACCAATAAATTAAGTAATAATTTTACAATGTTTAAAAATAATAAAACAAGAACAGATATGCTTAATATGACTCGATTCAATCTGCGCGCCTTACGCGTAACAGGCCGACGAATATGATATAAACTTAAGCGAGACAGACCGGTTAACGGACAGAGCTACTTTAAGAAATGGGTGGACAAATCTAAATTTACTAATTTTTATTTACTTTTACGAATTTCAATAATTTAACAAAACGTAATTTTTTTACTTGAATTCCGTAGAGGTTTTGTTTCATTTACGCTCGACGAATAATAAGAAGTACGAAAGAATAAAGTTACTGCGTAAGAAATAAGTGCAATGATTTATTTTGTGTATTGTCTATCCTTCTCTCTCTCCCTTCAAATTCTCCGTTTTCTTCCTCTTTACTATTGCCAAGCTTTTTTCTCCTCTTCCTCCTTCTCTTCTTTCCCTCCCCCATCCGTCTCCTATGTCTGTTCTCTTCCTCTTCTTTTCTTCTTTTTCTTTTTGTTTTGTTTCAGATCGTTTGACTCGTTGGTCTACTGGTCTCAATCAATTCTCTGTTTTGATACCTCATTGTAATACAGCTTCCTATTCCAAGAACTGCAGACTTGTTTTCCTCATTCCCATAACCTTGGTCTTTTCAAGACAAAGGCCAATAGGCATCTCTTTCTTTGCGATCATCATATTCGTTCTTGTCAGCTCCTTACATCAAGTGGTTTCATGCCTTGTCCGGAGCGATTTCCATAAAATGAAATTCTTCCTCCTTACCATTGCCAAGCTCTTCCTCCTTCTTTTCCCTCCCACCCCATACGTCTCCTATGCCCGTCTTCTTCTTCTTCTTCTTCTTCTTCTTCTTCTTCTTCTTCTTCTTCTTCTTCTTCTTCTTCTCTATACCCAATCTTACTTCGTTAAAAATAAACGATCCGCTGACTCATATTTTTTACATTGTTTTAGACATGCGTGGACGTTTCAAAAACCGTCTGACAGTAAAATCACCGCGAAATAAAAAAGAAGTTAAGCCGATTTCTAATCAATAGAGGTAATTAATGTCACCTATTAGAAAATGAACGAAAGGAAAACTACATGCATGAGTAACAGTGGACACAATTATAACGACTCCCATTAAAGAGGAACCCCTGTGACAAACGCTGACAATAAATAAAAAAATCACATAATACGCTAATTAAAAATCAAACTTTTCTTTATATCTTTACTATTAGAATACCCGTTCCCGAATAGGTTGATATGATTTTCTTTTATTTGATGAATGTATTTGTTCATGGGGTCATATTGTGTAACTCATCGGTCAAAGTATAATTGTTGCGATCAAGCAAATTTCATGGAGGACCCCGTTTCCGCGTGTTAAACGCAGAAAAAAAGAAGTATGTATTTGTTTCTATGTTGCTACTTTGGTATCTACGAATGTGAACGAATGAAAAATATGTAAATACAAACATTCCTTATTATTATTATGGTGTAGTGATGATCTACCCTATTTAAGGAATATAGGGACTCTTCCAGACACTGTGTAGATGAAATTACGACAAAGTCTTGACGCAGCCTCGAGGCAGGTTCTGTTGCTTAGAGACTCTTGACTGCTAAATACCAGTCGAGGATCTGTTCTCGACAATCAGTCCGGCAGGAAATGAATCATTTCGGCGGACTGAGGTATGGTCCTGGATAGCCCTAGCTGGTCCATCCTCACAGGCCTTGCCTCCCCTCTTTGTGGAAAAATAGTATATTGCTAATTTCCTGAGGCGCACCGGCGAATGTCGACCAGGCTGAACAGGCAATTTTAAATAGGCCAGAGTGGTATGATTCTCTTCATTTTCCGGCCTTGTTCCACATCTTCCTTCGGTGGGAAGGAAGTAAATACCCAGTATCAAAGCAATCTTTCTGTAAAATACTATTATGTACTTCTATAAATACACACCTTTCTTAATATATCACTGTGTTGTCTTATCTATTATCAGCCTTTCAAGGTAACAGCACTTATATGAACTGAAAAATGTAAACGGCATCAATAAATATAATAAGGAGATGTGTGTGTCTGTGTGTATTTCTGACGTCGGGTTAGGGTTTGGTTTAGGGTTATAATGAAGGTTATGGTAAAGATTAGGTTAAAGTTTATAATGAAGGTTAGGGTTTGGTTTAGGGTTATAATGAAGGTTAGGGTTACGGTTAGGTTTAGGGTTATAATGAAGGTTAGGGTTAGGGTTTAGGGTTATAATGAAGGTTAGGGTTAGGGTTAGGTTTAGGGTAATAATGAAGGTTAGGGTTAGGGTTTGGTTTAGGGTTATAATAAAGGTTAGGGTTAGGGTTTGGTTTAGGGTTATAATGAAGGTTAGGGTTAGGGTTTGGTTTAGGGTTATAATGAAGGTTAAGGTTAGGGTTAGGTTTAGGGTTATAATGAAGGTTAGCTTTACGGTTATAATAAAGATTAGGGTTCGGGTTAGGTTTAGTGTTATAATGAAGGTTAGGGTTAGGGTTAGGGTTAGGGTTATAATGAAGGTTAGGGTTACGGTTAGGTTTAGGGTTATAATGAAGGTTAGGGTTAGGGTTTAGGGTTATAATGAAGGTTAGAGTTAGGGTTAGGTTTAGGGTAATAATGAAGGTTAGGGTTAGGGTTTGGTTTAGGGTTATAATAAAGGTTAGGGTTAGGGTTTGGTTTAGGGTTATAATGAAGGTTAGGGTTAGGGTTTGGTTTAGGGTTATAATGAAGGTTAAGGTTAGGGTTAGGTTTAGGGTTATAATGAAGGTTAGCTTTACGGTTATAATAAAGATTAGGGTTCGGGTTAGGTTTAGGGTTATAATGAAGGTTAGGGTTAGGGTTAGGGTTAGGGTTATAATGAAGGTTAGGGTTAGGGTTGGGTTTATGGTTATAATGAAGGTTAGGGTTCGGGTTAGGTTTAAGGCAATAATGAAGGTTAGGGTTAGGGTTTGGTTTAGGGTTATAATGAAGGTTAGGGTTAGGGTTAGGTTTAGAGTTATAATGAAGGTTATGGTTAGCGTTTGGTTTAAGGTTATAATGAAGGTTAGGGTTAGGGTTAGGTTTAGGGTTATAATAAAGGTTAGGGTTTTGTTTAGGGTTATAATGAAGGTTAGGGTTAAGGTTAGGTTTAAGGTTATAATGAAGGTTAGGGTTAGGGTTGAGTTTATGGTTATAATGAAGGTTAGGGTTAGGGTTTGGTTTAGGGTTATAATGAAGGTCAGGGTTAGGGTTAGGTTTAGGGTTATAATGAAGGTTTGGGTTAGGGTTTTGTTTAAGGTTATAATGAAGGTTAGGATTAGAGTCAGGTTTAGGGTTATAATGAAGGTTAGGGTTAGGTATTGGTTTAGGGTTATAATAAAGATTAGGGTTAGGGTTTGGTTTATGGTTATAATGAAGGTTAGGTTTTCGGTTATAATAAAGATTAGGGTTCGGGTTAGGTTTATGGTTATAATGAAGGTTAGGGTTAGGTTTAGGGTTATAATGAAGGTTAGGGTTAGGGTTGGGTTTAGGGTTATAATGAAGGTTAGGGTTAGGTTTAGGGTAATAATGAAGGTTAGGGTTTGGGTTTGGTTTAGGGTAATAATGAAGGTTAGGGTTAGGGTTTGGTTTAGGGTTATAATGAAGGTTAAGGTTGGGGTTAGGTTTAGGGTTATAATGAAGGTTAGCTTTACGGTTATAATAAAGATTAGGGTTCGGGTTAGGTTTAGGGTTATAATGAAGGTTAGGGTTAGGGTTATAATGAAGGTTAGGGTTAGGGTTGGGTTTAGGGTTATAATGAAGGTTAGGGTTCGGGTTAGGTTTAGGGTATTAATGAAGGTTAGGGTTAGGGTTTGGGTTAGGATTATAATGAAGGTTATGGTTAGCGTTTGGTTTAAGGTTATTATTAAGGTTAGGGTTAGGATTTGGTTTAGGGTTATAATGAAGGTTAGGGTTAGGGTTGGGTTTAGGGTTATAATGAAGGTTAGGGTTCGGGTTAGGTTTAGGGTAATAATGAAGGTTAGGGTTAGGGTTTGGGTTAGGATTATAATGAAGGTTATGGTTAGCGTTTGGTTTAAGGTTATAATTAAGGTTAGGGTTAGGGTTTGGTTTAGGGTTATAATGAAGGTTAGGTTTAGGTTTTAGGTTATAATGAAGGTTAGGGTTAGGGTTTGGTTTAGGGTTATTATGAAGGTTAGGGTTAGGGTTAGGGTTAGGTTTAAGGTTATAATGAAGGTTAGTTTTGATAACTGAGCTTTTTGTCAGTTATCATTTTCCATAAATATTTTTGCCAGGGAACGATCTAAAGAGGCGGCAATTTTATTTAAAGAAACTCTATAATATCATAAGTGAATACAATAAGCGTAAACCACTGTTTGTGTCTTGTTTAAACTTTAAATTTTTTCAGAAAAGAATATCTTTAAAGCAGAATCGGAAAATGTCCACTTTTTAAATAATGGAAAGCACAGTAAAATTCACGGGGCCCGTAAAAATGCCTATTGTTTTTTTAGGTATATATCTCTATACATATTCCGCAGCGTGTGTTTGATGTGTTCATTTATTATTTATTAAGTTAATAAATAATTAAGGCTCATATATATTTGGAGTTCGTTTAGAGTCAAACAATAAGTCTTGATGTAAGAAAATATAAATGATTATTAAATATTGGAGCATCCGTAGAGTTTTCAAGCGGCGAAGAACAATTATGTATCCTACGAAATATTGAAACCGGTGATTCGAGTAGCAGTGTGATGAGATATGGCTGTCTCTTTGATATTACTAACAAAAATAAAAGCTGCTGGTTGAATTAAATATAAAAAGAAAAAAAAATCGATACAAAATAAAACTATGTTTATTCAGAACAGTAAACAATATGTGCACTATCTTACATATTTAGAATATTTTTATGCAGCTTTTGTTTATCGAGCTATACCGGTCAACCAAATCGGAGTAACTCTCACTTTAATTATATAAAAGATAAATGTTCTGATTGCATTTTTCCCTTGTAATTAGAGACACAGTTACTATTCTCAGAAGGCGTGTTTAAAGAGTGAGAATAATGTGCGTCCGACCAGTTTGGTTGTGAAAAGGGAGCCATTATTTGCAGATCATTGCGCATGCGTGCCTTGTTCTCACCATTTGTATTTCCACTTGAATATTCTGTTCCGTCGATCACAAGTTTTACATGCTGCACAGGAACAACACTTCTCTCAAAAGTGTCTCCAATCTTCATGCATTTCAAGCCTTTTATCAAAATGCTCTTTCTTTTAGTATTGTAGATTTCTGAACATAGAAAACCCCTTTCGAGTTATTTAAAATCGAAACAAAATACCTATCGAAAATAATTTTAGCAATTACAGGGGAGAGTGAGTTCACGCCTTTATCTTCTCTTATATGTTACCACACAAATCGTTTTTCAACTTTCATTATTGGTGAGATGTGTCTGAAATAAACCATTAAACAATTGCACAAAATTTCACAGAAACTAATTAACGTTTTCCAAATGCACTAATGTGCACTAACTAATTAGCTAATTACTACGGACAGTGTTATGTTATTAATAAAATTAATTAAATGTCCGATAGTTAGCACCCATCAACAAAGTAATAATTTAGCAATGTTGAAACATAATAAAACAAGAACAAAAATACTTACGGTGAGTCCACGGCAATCTGCACGTCTTAAGCTATTTAAGTGTGACAGACCGATTGACAGCAGAGCTACTTACAGAAATGCGTGGACGAATCTAAACATTTAATAGCAAGTAGTAAAAAAGATTACTGCGTCAGAAATAAGCGAAATGTGGTCTGATGTATTTTGTGTAGTGTCTATCCTTCTTATGTTTCGTTTCCTCTCTCTCCAAACTCTCCTTCCCCTTGTCTATTGCCAATGTTATATTCCTCTGCATCATCTTTCTTCTTCTTCTTCTTCTTCTTCTTCTTCTTCTTCTTCTTCTTCTTCTTCTTCTTCTTATTATTATTATTATTATTATTATTATTATTATTATTATTATTATTATTATTATTCTATTTTTTAATTATCGCCAAAACGCTCACCCATCCTTTTTTGCTTATATACGCTCTCTCTCCTTCCCATTATTAGTCACTTCTCCAACCTACTTCCGCTTATCTTACCTGATTTTTCAAAGAAGAAGACTATTTTCATCATGTTAGTTTCTTCTAAAATGTAAAGAAAATTAAAGACAATGTTCTTTTCACTCATTTACATCACACACTCTCTTGATTCTTAAGATAATTTCACATGATACAATCTCACACCCAAAACAGTGCATGCCACCCTCTTCAAGTTTTTTTTTTACGTCGGACCCGTTTCATTTCCATCTTCTCTATTCTCAGTGCTATTGTCTTCATCAAGTGATTGGATGCTGGTCCAAATCCCAAACATGCCGAGGTATCACTTTAACTATCAGGTTGTTTAGCGACTGAACTCAAGCCATCGCCCCTCTACCTCATTGAATGGTGCATCTTGCAGTGAACTGTTTCGCCTAAATATCGTCCCTAATTAGGATCGCTTCCTTATTGTTATTTTTGATGCCTCTCTCGCGTACCCACATTAATACGTAAACATCTTCCTTTTGGTGTACTTCCTATGCACAACCTCACGCACTATGCTGTATGAAAATATCGCTTTTACTGACAATATTCCTCCTCTTTCTGGTATTGTTTTCACAATCAGATGTTGTCGCTCTAAGATTTCATTGGTCAATGGGCTGTACGCAGTCCTATACTACGTTCTTATGTTCAATTTTGTTATATAGCCTGGCGAAATTCTGAGTGAAAGACTGGGCCATTATCCATTACCACCCTCACAGCTAGACTTTGTTCAAGAATTAACATTCTCGGTTATTGTCCAAGTGCAACCGTTGTTCCAGCAAGTAATTCCTCCCATATCGCCTCTTTCCCAAGCCCACAGTCAATCATCAACAAGTATGCCACCTCACTATAATGTGTTATAACGATAGCTAATCCCCTTCAATTTTCTGTAGTCCCAATTCCACCAAGATCATATACGTTCGAGGCTGGGTCGATCGATTGATAACTTATATAGCTCCCGACTACCTGCTGGGATAACTTCTTTTTTCCCAACAGCTTAACTTTACATGCCAAATTTCGTCAATCGTAGATTTCACTCAACTCAGTACAGTTTGGTCGAGTCAATCCTTATCCCACCTCGTCCAAACCGATTTCAACATCAAATTATTGTCTTTTATTACATCTAATTCAGCTACATTTGTATGATTATAATAATCTATTTCTTTCATCAAAGCTTCATCTGTCACTGACCCATCAATATCTAGAACCTGGTTTAAAGATATGCAAACTTCCGTTTATAGGACCCTTTCCTCATAACTGTGTTAATATCTCCTGGATAACCGCAGTTGTTTCATCATCGCTATTGCTCTTATTTTTGCGCAACTGCATGCTGGTCGCAGTCACCTTGAAAAGAGATAATGCCCTCACAATTTTAATACAAACCTAGAAACATTTCGACCCACTCATATCTCCGATCAAATTTGGTACTTTATTGTCTCTTCTAAATACTAACTCTCCTGCGTTTATTCTCTTCAACGTAAGGACCAGCGCTGTTCATCCTTCCAACAAATCTGCTGTTCTTACCGTTAATCAGCATTTTTAAGATGATCTACCACTTCTCTAATTTAAGTATTGGTAGCATGTTATAAATGTACAAGTCAGACAGTCATATAGTCTTTCATCAACGCGGGTTTTAGGACTGCTGCAATGATTTATGGCGCAGAGTTAAGTTCGAACCCAACAGAGTCGGACAATATGTGTTACCCTTATAGGGCACCAGCTTGTACTTCCATTGTTCATCTGTGACATTTTACTGCAGGTAGGCCGACTTTAGATACACAATTTTAGTCCCCTTCCCTACCATCATCTTGCCTTCACTTTCCCATTGTCTCTAGACATACACATCTATTATGTCACTCATACATAACGGTTTAATTCTCGAAGTCTTTCTACCTTCTTCTTAAACTGTCCTCTTTCGTCTTCTTTCAAGGCATTCTCATAGAACCCACCTTGGTTTTTATACTGATAGCTCTCCGGTCTAATTCGACTCTAATATTAATCCTTTTCTAGCAAACTCTACTTTGAAGCACTTATCTTCTATATTTGTGATCATCTGAAACTTGAGCAGCCGCAGCACAGTTTACCCCCCCCCCAACTTCACTTTCCCGTTTTTAACGGTTACACCCAGATTATTGCTTACATCCATTTCGATAACAATACCGATCCCGTCAATAATGCGGTCAATGATTATTGCCTCCATTTTTTTAGCTTCATTCAATATACTCGCATCTCAACTGACCGGGTTTTTTCGCATTTTACCTCTCCCCATCACCCGCTTTCACAGTGTCGGCCACACACCATTAACTCGCAAGCTTTAGAACAAGTAAAGTAATTGTTCATCCAGTATTGACGAAAGCTGCCGCTATCACCCTATTCACTGAAACCTCTATTATTGGTATCGCAGCCTTATTCTAAACGGGTTGCGCATTTGTTCATTTTCTTTTCGCCTAAGGGAAACACTTTATAATATATTCTAGTCTTTCGCAATTATCTTCTTTTTTATGCGTTAATCCCGCAATGAATGAGTGTTGTCTCCACTTGACACAATCAGGGGCTTGATCCCGATGAAGGCCGGTTTTACAGAGATCTTTGTACAAAGTGTCTACCTATCTTATCATCGGCCCCTCCCCAGGTAGCTTTTCGACGACTTCTAGTGCCAAGGGAAGTTTCACGACGGTGTCGTTGTTGGCCGTTAGCACAAGTCCAAACAATCTGAGCCACCATTCTCTCATCTTGCCCTCAATCGGTACGATGTCGTAGCACCGTCAGATATTCTCATTGCAGACGTGGTCGAGCCGTATAATTGTAGACATCCAGCGGATAATTTTGCTTTCCATAACGACGAATCTTCGCTCCGAAAACCAAAATGCCCCACTGCATGTATAGAATTACACTGCTCGACTGCATTAGTTTTTGTTTTTCAATTATCGCACCATACATTAGTATTCGTGGATCCTTACAATATCTAATTAGGTGCGATCCCAGACAGTTAAAACATTGGATGCTGGATGATCTGATGCTTCCATCTTTTTCTTCAGCTCTCATATTTTGTGTAACTGCTGCCATTGTCCTATGTTCCCGAAGTATTTAACTGTTCAACAATCTTGCGATCAATGTGACTTAATTAGATGTTGTAATAAAATGCATTAATCTGGCGTTTAAATAGGTTTGGTCGAGGTGGAAGTTAAGATTGACTCAGTCACAGTACTGGATTGAGTGAAATCTACGGTTGGCGAGACTAGGCACGTAAAGTTAAGCCGCTATAAAAAGAGAGGGAGCCCAGCGAGTAGTCAGGAACTGCGTACAATATTAATAGATTCACCTAAACCTCAAACATATATGATCCTGGTGGAATTGGAATCAAAGGAACTTTGAAGACCTTATCTATCGTTATGTATTGTTATTATTTCCTTGAAGTCTATCTTTTCAACAGCTGGCACTTGTAATGCCGAAAGTACATCGTAATGAAAGTCTGTTACGAAAGCTATATTTTCCGTTTGATCTATCCCCCCCTAGGAACCCTGCCAACACTGCCAACTTTTTATCATTAATGGCGTCTACGTCTACAAATTCCGACTCCGTTTCACTCTCGTAAGCTTTTCATATGCTTCAAATCGACGATCGGTTAACGTTTTCTTCAACCTCGTCTCAATCATATCTTCATCTAACTCGTCTTTGTCACTCATCTAAAGGTAGAGAGCAGTCGAATCTTTTTTAAAAAAGTGGATGAAAACTAACAGAAGCCAGCATTTTTTAAAAATTGGCGACCAATTCCATCTTATTTACCCACGCAACTGCATTACCTTCTTCACTAAGCAATTGTATCACGTCTATAACAAGTTTCACTCTGCCAGATGCAATGCCCCCGAAATAGCTTGTCGGCAGAATAAGCAAACAAAATTTCTCTTTCAACTCCCATTCTTCCTCTTATCTATCGTCAATCTTTTTCCTAGTCCTTCTCCTGCTTGTTGTTGTTGTTGTTGTTGCTGTTGTTGTTCTTCCTCTTCTTTTTCTTTTTCTTTTTCTTCTTCTTCTTCTTCTTCTTCTTCTTCTTCTTCTTCTTCTTCTTCTTCTTCTTCTTCTTCTTCTTCTTACTTTGCTAAAAGAAAAAAAGTGATCTGTTTTCCTTAGGTTTTAAACTCTTTTTGCTTCTTTCCATAATTTATCCCTGCTTTGATAAACTCCTAGGACTACCCTTCACTCCAGACCTTTAATAGAAGACATATAAATCCCATTACTAAGCTCGAAGAAACAATGGTCGGACCTCTTTACCGCTCCAGAAGTTACTTCATTACTCACACAATCCTCTACTTGTAAAAAAGTCTGATACGTCCTAAGATGGAATAATGTTGCCTTGGGTTAACAGAGTACGGAATCGACTTCGAAATCTGGATGGGGATGATCGTTTCTCTTCCCCTTTTCTTACAAAAGAGACATTACTAGCTTTTCTCTGCACTATCCTTACTTTCATGGTAGATGCTCGACTAAGCTACAATCTCTAGTTACCCCTGTACAACAGTTACAGCAAAACCCGTCTAGCGTCCACCACCGCAAAAAATGTTACCCTCTCCCGCTGTGTACTTAAAACTATGCGGAACTATCATGGACATAGTTTCCTTCCAAGAACTTCCGATCTGTGGAACACAATACTGCAAGGCTACTTCATAGCTGAGTACAACATGGTTGTTTTTAAGTCCAATGTTAACAAATTCTTGTCGAGACTCAAACTTAAATAATCAAATTCTAACCATTTAATCCATCGTTTCAACCCACTCAAAGATGCTGTTCATCGCTAACTGAACATCTTTTTAATTACTATCCTCGAATTGCCTTCGGGCCTTGATAAGCGTTGACTGACAGAAAAATGCCATTTAAAGCTTAAGTGTGATCGACCGACGAACAACGCTCCTCACAGAGATGACGGTACGCATCTTAAAAAAATAATTCCACAGAAGTAACTAGTTACTTTTCGGATACTTTTTTGTAAAGCAAGCGCAAGGGTGCAACATTGCGGTGTGTGACAGGGTCTTGAGTTTGGTAGACAGCGCGAGACTTATTAGGTTGGAGACACTCTTTCGTACCTTCTCCTAATCAGTGCATCGTAAAACAAGATGATAAAAATGGATATCCGTAATCTATCTGTTCATTAACGAAGCGAAATGATATTTTGCAAACCGTAATTACTTTACAGCCAGACGTTTAATTACGCGGGTCTTATTTCGTTAATGACATTCTGCGCATGCTCTGTTTACCGAAACCTCATCAATATTTTCGGGTGGAAATGAAATTGCCTGTCTCTCATTTTATCACTCGATTTTTTTATTTTTTTTTATAAAATTTTATTATTTCTTTTAAACATTATTAACAATGAAAGATAATGCTCTCTGGCTTCTTTTCGCTATCGAACTGTAAGGCTTTATAAATTAATATTCTTTTCTTAAATTGTTTTATCATAAATATCTGATGTTATACCCGTGTGTGTGTGTATGTGTACGTGGCTCCGTTTTCAAGAAAGTTAGAGGGTCGTATTTCTTGAAAGACAAGATGGCAGTACCCACAACCGCAACCACAATGACCTCAACGACCACCACAACCAACACTATCACCCCACCACCCCACCACCCCAACCGATATTACCTTCCAAAGATGTTATTCAAGGTCGTTTCGAACGTAGACTCTCTGGCGTATACAAAGTTAAGACAATCCCCCCCCCCTCCAAAATAAATAGAACTAAATAAAACATCTTTGAATTTCTTTCGATTGGGTATCAACAGATTTACATTCGATTGGGTATCAAAAGATTTACAGTCAAGGATACGTCCTCAACAATCCATCTAGCAGAGGGTGGATCGCTATGACATTAGCTGGCCTTTTTCTCTCGAACCGAAGTATAGTCCTGTTCTGCCCTATGAGATGCAGCTTCCTGGGCTTTACCTCCGTTTGAGAAAGGGTTGATGTATTGCTAATCGCTTGAGATCCCCTCTCGGGGAATGTGGCGGGGTTGTTCGGGATATTTTTGCGGATTCAGAAATCACCATTCTTCTGATGCGCTTGCTTTTTTATCACCCATCTACCTGTCCTTGTGTCACATCTTTATACACTGTAAAGGAAGTAAATACCACCAATCTGGCATCAAAGATTGAAACTAAACTTCACAGTTTAATAATAATAATAATAATAATAATAATGATAATAATAATAATAATAATAATAATGATAATAATAATAATAATAATAATAATAATAATGATAATAATAATAATAATAATAATAATAATAATAATAATAATAATAATAATGATAATAATAATAATGGCATGGATTGACTACAAGAAAGCCTACGACAGAATCCCCCAAACATGGATAATTGAATGCTTAAAAATATACAAGATACCAGACAGGATTATTAATCTCATCCAGAGAGCAATGGAAACATGGAGACTAAAACTGACAACCGAAGGACAACACCTGTCTGAGATAAAAATACAGAGAGGCATTTTTCAAGGAGACTCTCTATCACCACTATTGTTTATAATAGCAATGATGCCACTCAACTACATACTCAGAAAGTGTGATGCCGGATACAGGTTTACGGATACAGAACAAAGAATAAACCACCTGATGTACATGGATAGCCTTAAACTGTTTGCAAAAAACAAAAAAATAACTGGAAAAGCTGATAAATACAACCAGGATATTCAGCCAGGATATCCAAATGGAGTTTGGAATAGAAAAATGTGCACTACTAGAGATTAAAAGAGGAAAACTGGAGACGACATAAGGTATAGAACTCCCCAACCAAGAGGAGATGAGGGCGCTAGGAGAACAAGATAGTTATAAATACCTGGGAGTTCTGGAAGCAGACACAATCAAATATACAGAAATGAAAGAGAAGATTGGAAAAGAATATCTACGAAGAACAAGGAAACTCTTAGAAACTAAACTATATAGCAGAAACCTAGTAAAAGGGATAAACACATGGGCTGTATCACTAATAAGATACTCTGGACCATTCATAGGCTGGACCAAAGAAGAATTCAGGCACCTTGACAAGAGGACTAGAAAACTAATGACTATGCACAATGCATTGCACCCAAAAGACGATACGGACAGACTCTACACGAAAAGAAATGAAAGAGGTAGAGGACTGGTAAGTATAGAAGACTGTGTAGAAGACACCAAAAAGAGCTGGAGAAATATGTAACCCAGAACACGGAAAGACTGATCACCACAGCAAGAGACACCAGCCCAACAAACCACTCCGGAAGCACTGAAACCAGAAACAAAAAGACAAGAAAGGAAAAGTCGGAAGAAAAACAACTACATGGACGCTTTATAAGACTCACAAGCGATGAAGCCAATAAAACAGCTGGGCATGGCTAAGAAAAGGACACTTGAACAGAGAAACGGAATCTCTGCTGACGGCCGCACAGAACAATGCGATTAGGACACACTTTATTAAAGCAAAGATAGATAAAACCTAGGAAAACAGCAAATGCCGATTGTGTGGACAAAGAGACGAAACGATAAATCATATAATAAGTGAATGCAGCAAGCTAGCCCAAAAGGAATACAAGAACAGACATGACAGCGTGGGGAAAGAAATACACCGGGAAATGTGCAAACAGCTGAATTTCGAATATGCAAAAAAACGGTACAAACACAAACCAGAAACTGTACTAGAAAACGAAAAACACAAAATCATATGGGATATGAATGTACAAACAGACAAACCCATAACAGCAAGAAGACCGGATATGATAATAATCAACAAGAAAGAAAAATCCTGCAAAATCGTAGACTTTGCCGTTCCAGCGGACCATAGAGTGAAGATCAAAGAGACAGAAAAAAGAAGCAAATATACTGAACTTGCCAGAGAATTGAAATGAATATGGAATATGAAGAAAGTCAGTATAACACCAATAATCGTAGGAGCACTAGGAACAGCCCCCAAAAACCTGGAAAAAAGACTGGGAGAAATTGGGATCAAAGGTATCATTGGAACTAGACAAAGGACAGAAATGATCAAAACAGCTACACTCTTAAGAAAAATTATTGAATGCGGAAACTAACCCGCATAAGCTACGAAGGATCATACAAAATCTAACACAGGAAGAACACAAAAACTAATGAAAGAACACACCACAAACAAACAGAAAATGCAAGAAACATCACTTAATAAGCTCCCCCTCCTCCAATAAATTACAACGGCCTCAACTGTCACAACACAAAAATGGATCAATGAACAGAAATAGCAAGAAACACCATAAGCTCACCCCCACCCCCACCCCACCCCTAATAAATAAATAAAAAATAATCAGCCCCCCCCCCAAAAAAAAAAAATTGTACCAGCCTAGGCTGACATCACACAAAATATTTGCATAGGGTCAAGGAGGATGAGAAGACCGAGGAGGGACAGCACAAACCAGACCTCCACTGGAAGTGCAGAGACTGCGGGGACCTTGGGGAGGCTTATTGCCACCCAAATCCCAGAGAAGACCAATGGTCATTACCAGCGAGAAATCAATGGTAAACGGCTGTTGTGATACTGCAAGTTTATTTGCGGTGGCTATCGAAAAGAGGTGGAGAATAATGGAAATCTGGGGAGACTTGTTGTCACTCAGACTCCAGGGAATACCACCAGTTGTCGGTGAGCAATCACTGATGCCATGTGTGAGAACTCCTAGGTAGTAAATAATAATAATAATAATAATAATAATAATAATAATAATAATAATAATGATAATAATGATGATAATAATAATAATAATAATAATAATAATAATAATGATAATAATAACAACAACAACAATAATAATAATAATAATAATAATAATAATAATAATAATAATAATAATAATAATAATAATAATAATAATAATAGCTGTCAAGAGTTAAGGAGAATAGAATAATCGAAGAAGGAGAGCACTAACCAGGCCTCCACTGGAAGAGTGCGGAGAGTACTGGAACTTTGGGGACCGATAGTCGTAACCAGCGAGAAATCAATGGTAAGCAGCTGTTGTGATAAGGCAAATTCATTTTAAAAGGTTATCGATTTGGGCAATTTGGGGCATTTTTCACCCCCCTTTGACCCCGTAGGGGCACGAACCAGAATTTTTCTGAGGTCAAGGATCCTCATTTTATATCCAGAACAATTGCCGCTACATTTCGGCCAAGTCTCAGAAAAATTGAATGGATGGATCAAGCGTTATCGGAGAAAAGGGTGTTTTTTTTTGCAATTTTGGGGGCTTTTGACCCTCTGGGGGCGCGAAGCAGATTTTTTCCAAGGTCAGCGATACTTATTTTCTATTAGGAACAATTGCCTCCACATTCTGGCCAAGTTTCAGATAAATTAAATGGATGGATGAAAAGTTATGGGGCAAAAAATGTCATTTTTTGCCATTCCGGGGCCTTTTGACCCCCTGAGGGCTAACCAGATTAAAAAAAAAATCAGAGAATGTCACTTTCTAACCTGACGAAAGTTACAACTTCATGCAAAATTTCAGAGAAATTCCATGGATAGTTGCGGAGAAAAATCCGGACGGACGGACGGACATGCCTCAAAACATAAGTCCCCCGATTTTATAAATCGGGGGACCAATAATAAAGAGATGCATAACGTAGTTCTGGGGTGTGGGTCACCAAATGTAGGGTGTCCAAATAAGGGGAGCTCTTGTAAGTGAAACCTTGTAAAGATACTTCGCCCTAAATATAGAAGAAACAAGTAGATATACAAATACAAAGGTTTTATATACATTAGAACATACACAATTTATATATAAACTAGGACACAAATAGAAAATGTTTTGTGGTCAAGTTCTTGAGAAAGTTCGTTAGCTATTTTAGATGCAGCGAATATGAATGTGTGTGTTTGGTTATCTACAGAAAGACGTAAGGGTGTCTGGTTATAGTTGGAACTAAGTTTGACAGGGACAAGTATGTGTGAAAAGCTTAATGATTATCGGAAGCGATCAACAAAAGAAATGATCAAAAGGGAATACGGAGAAATCGATACTTAAATATTCTTTGAAGAGAGACGTTTGGGTGGTGAGTGGTGTGATGATGAACGTGAGTGTAACGCTGAGCGAGAGTCTGAAGTCAGTGGTGACCGCAATGGGTTGGTGGGTGAGTAGGTGAAGGTGAGAGCACCAAGCGAGGTGATTAAATCAGTCAGTCGAAGATCCGTATGGATTCTTTGACTTTTATATTCATGTCTAATTCATACAATTTCGCGAAACAGACCTATTTATTTAGGGAGATACACTTTTGATGGTGTTTAAATATAAAGGGTTTTATATTTTTTTAATGTTGTGGGGAGTCATCTGTGTAGGAACATTTTGAACACTTTTTATTTGCACGTCGGAGGGGAGAACATCTGGGTGTTTTTTTCTTTTTTTTTTACTAAAGAGTAACCACTTATTAAGACCGAACGGCCACTCGAGGATAAGGGTTAATGAGTGTCAGGTGGACGGTGAGACAACACCTTGATGATTGGTAATGATGGTGGAAGTTTGACAGAATTCTATTATTTAGTAGGACGACTTAACAAGAATTTGTTTACACTAAACTTGAAAACGACAATGTTGTAGTCAGCTGGAAAGCAGCCCCGCGGTACCGAGTTCAACAGACGGGTAGTCCTGAGAAAGAAACTTTGTTCATGGCAGTTTCGCTTTGCCCTGGGTACAGAGAAAGAGAAGGACAAATTACGTACAGTGGTTGTAGCTAAAATATTTTTGTTGTAAATGTTTTACAGAGGGGGCAGATTGAAGCTTAGACGAATACTTTCGATGAAAATAACGATAGTGTAGAGAAAGACTAGCAACTTTTCTTCTGTAAAAAAGAGGTAGTAAAGCGGAGAAGAAGACATCGCCCACTAGATTTCGAAGTCGGTTTTGTACTTTGTCAAGGCATGAAACGGTTCTCTGAGCAGCACCTCCCCAGATGTGGCAACAACATTCGATCTTAGGACGTGTTTTGCATTATACGGACAAAGGATTGCGTCAGGAGTGATATACCTTCTAGAGCGGTAGAATGATCCAATCATTTTTCCATGGACCTTGGCAACGGATTTGATGTTAGTCTTCGATTTCAGGTCAGAAGTAAACATCAGTGCCAAAGCAGGGGTCTCTCTCAAGACGAGAACCATTCATTTCAATTAGAGCCAGGTGTGGATCAGAGCGTTGGCGGTGAAAAGAAAAGCATGGTTTGGGACGAATTAAAAGTAACCAGCCAACTTTTTTCCATTGCACCACGTGTCCAAGGTCGGAAGAGAGAGAGAGAAAGAGAGAGAGAGAGAGAGAGAGAGAGAGAGAGACAGACAGACAGACAGACAGACAGACAGAGAGACAGACAGACAGACAGACATAAAGATCATGATCATTGCTGCTCTCCAAAGTGTTGTCATAGATGGTTGAGTAATCTGCATAAATGTCAACTAATAATCTTAGAATGTGATTTGAGCGATCGTTGATGAAGACTAGGAAGATAGTTGATCCCAGAATGGATCCTTGAGGCACGCCAACGTTGATACTATGAGCTTCGCACTTCTGCCCATAAACTAATAATTTTACGAACCTATCAGAGAGAAAGGATTTAATGATTGAGGGGACATTTACAGATATTCCATAGCAATAAATCATGTGAAACAGACCTTTATGCCAAACACTATCAAAGGCCTTTGATACGTCAAGAGCGGTTGACCTAGAAACTAAAGCCCCGTAAATAGATTCACTGATCCAGTGTGCTATTACTGTCAGCACATTAGCTGTTGATCTCGTCGGACTAAAACTATATTGCTTGTAACTGAGTAGGTTGTCTTTGCTGAGGTGATTGAGAACTTCTCGATTTATCACAGATCAAAGCAACTTACTCATGACGCACAAGAGACTAATTGGTCTGCACTAAGATGCAGAAGACCGATCTGTAGGATTTTTAAATACTCAGCAAACAAACGAAGTTTTCCATGGTGTTGGCAAGTATTTCATCTTTTAAGCAACGTTTGACCAGCTTTGTAAGAATGGGAGCTATTTCTGGTTGCAGCTTTTTAAGGACTATGATTGGAATGTTGTCAGGGCCAGTTGCTCTGTTAGCATCAAGATTATTGATAAGTTTGGCAACATCTTGGACAGATATATGAATGTCACTCAGACTATCTTCAGTCTTAGGGGGAGGGGCGTCAGGGGGAAGGCGGCCCTGATCGCTAAGAGTGAAGTTTGATGCAAAGTTCTTAGCAAAATGTTTAGCTTTGCCGGATACTGAGGAAATCACCCGAGGACCGTTAGTGATGGTTGAGATAGAGGTCACGCATCTGTTCAGAACCTTATTTGTTATTTGCCAAAACTCGTTAGAACCAAGCCTATGATAATCACGCGTTTTCTATAACCCTTTTGCAGTGATTGTTGGCAATCCTAAAGAGAGCTTTAGTTTCAAAACATATTTGTCGTTGAAAGGAATTGAAATAGTGGTTTCTGTGTGCAACGGCGGAAGCAGATTCTGGGGTGTACCATGGCAGGCTCTTTGTTTTTTGTTAGAATTTCTTGGACGATATGAAGCTCTTTATACCAATGGTTAACCGGTCACTTCAGTCGGATGCGATAGAAGACACCTTTTTTTTCAATGCAGATGTATTTCTGATATGAACGATCTAAGGCTGTTCCAGTAAGCCATCGAGTATCGATATACTGTGCAATGGAGGGGGACATCATATGTCTTGTTGCATATTGTTTTTCTCTTAATTGAGACAACTGAGTTATCGGAAGATCCTAGCGGAGACTTAACGGTGGATGAGCACAGTTTAGGGCAAGTTGGCAGACAAAAGATCAAGAAAACTTGCAAATTGAACGTCAGCATCGGGTACGCGAGTGGATTTGTCAACAATCTGTGTTAGATGGCAATGGAGAAATCGTTAAATACCATCCCTCCATCATCTGTCTTGTTTGAGTGAACTTGTCATTCAACAGTGTCTGCACGTCACAATTTAGTAATAATACAGTAATAAATAGAATAGCAATAATAATAACACCTGGAAAAAAATAATGCGAAATTAAAATCAAAGGGAGGATTGAGACCATACAACGCACGGCAGCGACGAAAACATCCCAAATCTTAAGGAAAATCGTCAAAAGCAGTAATCACCCACAACAATTATGTACACTAACCAGCTACAAACATAAAACGAACATCACACGTAGACATATGGTTGTTACCACACAAAATGGCTGTGAAGGGTCAAGGACGATAAAAAGATCGAAGATGGAGGGCACCAACGAAACCACCAACTGGAAGGTTGCGAAGATTACGTGAACCTTGGAGAAACTTATTTCCACTTAAATTCCAGAGAAGACCAACAATCGTTGCCAGTGAGAAATAAATAGTAAACGGCTGTTGTAATAACGCATGATTATTTGCAATTGGTATCAAAACAGGTGGTGAGTGTTGGAAATCTGGCAAGACTTCAAGTAGTTTTTTTCAGTTAAAACTCCATGTAGATAAATAATAATAATAATGATAATGATAATAATGATAATGAAAATCATCATCAGAATAATAATAATAATAATAATAATAATAATAATAATAATAATAATAATAATAATAATAATAATAATAATAGGAACGGTGAAAGTGTTAAGGTACAGCTTGAATATCTAAGGTCAAAGGAATTGACTTGATGTTCAAAAAAAAAGTTGAGACTACTATGAATAATAATAATAATAATAATAATAATAATAATAATAATAATAATAATAATAATAATAATAATAATAAAGTATCTTCTAAAATAATAGAGTAATGCTAAAAAGATTAAAACATGATTTATTAATAATAATATATAATAATGATAATAATTATAATAATAATAAAGTAATATAAATGTCATAAATAAAGGACTAATAATAAAATAATAAACCACATTAGAAATAATAACGTAATAAATAAAGTAATGCAATTAAAGTAATGAATTAACAACGAATAAATAATACAAGAAAATAATAAATAGTAAATCTAATGAAAGTGAAAAATAATGAAAGTAATGTTATTAGGTTGGCATTTGTTGATCTGTCTTTCGGCTTTCGCGGATCCTGTTAAAATGATTTAAGACGCAACAAACACAAATAAAAGAAAAGGACAAGAATCATTGATGAACTAACAAATTACATTTATTTCGGAGAAAAGGTATTAAAAATTTTACAAGTTCATTGTGGTAGCAATTTTATCTAAGACTTCAGTTGTTGCATAGCCCCCGCTTGGGTCGCGGCTGTTCTCATTTTGTATACTCGTCCCGGAACGGACCGTGTCAGTTCTCGTTTAATCACTCGTCATTTTTAAAACCATAAATAATATAATTTGCATACATTTAAATTTCTCGCACCCTCAAACTTTCCTCATCGCGTGGAGAGGTGCGTCGTCTAGTGGTTGAATTTTTTCTTCTTTCTTTCTGCCGTGAACCACGCCGCTGCAACACAAAAGCTCCATGACCGACTCAGAAGACAACCAATCTTTTAAACTTTCAATTCTTTTTATTAGAAGCGTTAGTTATCTATCGGCTTGGAGATATTCACCAGCGTCGAGAGAGAGAGAGAGAGAGAGAGAGAGAGAGAGAGGGAGAGAGAGAGAGAGCGCAAATTACTGCTTTCGTAATTACTTATCAATTAAGTCTTTAACCATTCGTGGAGGGGGAGAAATTGTTATTTTACCTGTATTTTCTTAGGGAATTAATTCCCCTATATATGTTGCAGACTACATGGTAAAAATCACGTCTGATAGGTTCGCCTCCAAAACCCAGACTGCAAAACTCTGCTTCCCATGCAAAAGCCCGTGACGTCACAGAGCATCCATGCGCAGGTACACATTGACCCTGGATCTGAGGTCTCGTCAACGAGGTTACTCTGTCACGTCTGTGTGTCCCGACTGTGAGAACAGCCCTATTCTGCACTCGACTGTACGGGTCCACCCACATTAAATCACGCAAGTCAAACCAACGATTTCCAACAGATACGTCCAGGTCAAGATGCGTCCGTTCTCACACGGCCATTATCCAACACGGTCAAGGAAATAAGTTTTAAAATACCAATCAGAATATAAAACGTTATTACTTACTTTGGCTGTTATTTGACGATAAATACGGGCATCTCAATAATCCGCAATATGAATAGAAAGGCGTTATAAAGATATAACAGTTCCTCCTATGCTGCTGTGGATGATTGTTTTTTATGGAATTCGATCCAGACAAGACATGAGTCAGTAGAAATAGAGATCCACAAGCCTGCAGATCTTGGAAAGAAAATACTTACAGACGTCAAATCATTCATAGTTTAGACGGACATAAGAAAACGTGGTTATAGTTTGGGCGATTATTGTTGCGCAAAATTGCCAGTCTGAAATGTTGTAGATTTGTGTAGCAGTGTAACCATCTTGGATCTATTTGATTATCTTGTTTTCTATATCTGTGTATTTATAGATATCTCCGCAGAAACTTCTCGATTTGACGTACACGAATTTGATTGGTCAATACTGGCACAGCTTGTGTATGTGTTTGTACCAGTTGAGCATGCACCATCGACAATCAGTCTGATAGAGGGTGTACCATTGTGGCATCTTCTGGCTTTGCTATGTCGGACTGGAGTATGGTTCTGTCCAGTCTCAAGAGGTACACTCTCCTAGGCTTAAACTTCTCTTTGGGAAAGGGCTAGTTTATTGCTAATCGCCTGAGGTGGCACTACCGGGCAATGCCGACGTGGCTGCTCAGATACTTTTTGTCGATCAGAGCGCTAATTATAGTGCGAATTTTTAAAAACCACACCGGACCTTGTGCCTAACCGGCTGGAGAAAAAGTACATAAAATATTGTGCGTAAGAGGTTAATTCGCGCATGCGCATTTCCATTTCATTCTCATGTCTCAACGATAGAAAAACACAGATAAATAATTATATCAAGAATAAATACGTGATTAGCAATAAGCCCCCCCCCCCCGACACTATGAAAAACTACAACAATCTTATTTAAAATTACACATAAAAAACAATAAAATCAGTAATATACACAGTTCATGACGTCTTTGGCAAAAGTTACATGTCTACCTGATTTTTTACGGGTAATCTGCGTAAGATTTGCAGAATTTATTTAATAATGTTACTCGTTTTTGCATATACTTTTCTAAGAATTATGGTTTTACTCTTTCAATTGAATCCGTTGAGTTGTTTTTACGTAGAGCAAATTACTTAAATGCATTATCTATCACTTCAAAGAGTTCATGGTATTTTGGAGATAGGGGTCTCTTATTCGAATTGTATCAGACAATACATTTACAAATAGTTAATTATACTGGAATAAAGGTGTTCCTGGTATTGGTATCACGTCGATGTTTGTACAAGATTCTCGACATTATATTCTGTAAATAGAAAATAAACTGCGTTGATATGTTAGTATAGTCGCTACCTCCCCAGTACTCTGCTGGTAATACAAAACTTACATCATAGACTAGATCAGCAGGTGTATAACCGACGTATTTTTTAATACTATTTCTTAAAGACAAAAGAACAATTTTACGATTATCGATCTAGTTCGATTGTTTTTTAAACATAGCCAGGAATGCTTTCAATTGTCTATGAACTCTTTCGATTTCCTTATTATTGTATTATGACAAACTGTTGTATACTGCTTCCAGTCGTGGTTCGCGCTGCTGGCTTCTGTTCCTCGGTCGTTGATCGATAACCACATGGACGCCGGATTTGGTTTTAAAATGGTTTTATTTAAAATAAGACAATGACAGAAACTGGAAATAGCGTGCACGAAAGAGAGATAGAGAGAGAGAGAGAAAGAGAGAGGGAGAGATAGAGATAGAGAGAGAGAGAGAGAGAGGTCTAGAAAGAATGAATTGGAGAGAGAGATATTCTCAGCATACAGTTAGGCTAATTGTTTGGCTACACTGTGCCCCACCTCCCCTGGCCCCATCGTTCATCGCGTCTTTTCTCGTCGGTGTCGGCGGGCTCAGAAACAGAACCCTCTCTAAAAGAAGTGACGTGCTTTTCTTGACTTCCGCATTTAGCCTGCCCCACCCTTTATCCCCCCACCCGGCGCTCTTAGCTATCTACCCAAACTCTTGTTTTTTTTATATGTCTTATTCTAAGCAAGTTAGTTAATTCTTTAAATATAATTTATTTGAATTGAGATCCCCTGTCTGACTAATGATATCAGATACACCAAAATTAGTTATCTACTCATGTAGAATTACTTTGACTACTTTTTTCCGCTCAAGTATCCTTTAAAGGTTTTGTCACGGGCCATCGGGAAAATATATCAATGATAGTTACTGACCATTGCAAGTCGGTAGACACCCAACAATATCTACATGGATGTTTTCAAAACGAGAATCAGTATTCTTAATGAATTAATAAAAACAAATAACAATATGTTGAACAAATCAGATTTTTCTTTAATTCATCAAAATAGCCTTTTGATCCACCTCGACCCTATATGAGGCTAGATATTTCCTTCAATAAACAGTCGAGTAAAGAAAATTTCCAAGACAGTACTAACATTCATATTACACTCCGTTTCCCTATTACTTGCTAAATACAATTCTCAACTCAAGCATACACTGTAATACGCATACACACACTTACAAAAAGCGACACACACTGCTTAACTCATTTACATTGTTGTCTTCTGAACCACGCAGATTGTAAACAAATATATAAACATATTCATTTTAACTCTCATAACATTTCTTACTGAACTTTTCTCAAAACGAAAACTATACGGGTCAAATGAACATTACTTTTATTAACAGCTTTTAATAAAATGTAAATTTTTCAATTGATTTTGATTACGATTTTTTCAGATCCGTGAATAATTCATAGCTCTAAAACTATCGACTAAGACCTTCTCGATATCTTAGCTAATTAATCCTCCTTCTTCTGCAAGGACTCTCAAAATATGAACGAACATTCCGTTTTCTTGTCTATGTAAACCTCCATTTTTAAACATATATAAAATATTTGTTGTGTGAACTTATGCTTTTGGACTCATCGTTTTGTTTGCGGTGTGTTTGTTCTCTCGCTCTTTCACATTCGAGTATTATCTAAAACTGTTTTCCTCAAAATGTCTCCCTAAAAACAGGAACCCTAAAAAGGGTCCTTCAAAGTTGTACGTGATAATGTATCAGCTACTGTATTATTACTGTTTTCCACGTATCGTATATCAGAAGTGAATTCAGAGATAAAATTCAAGTGTTAAGTCTCTCGAGATGCTTAATTATCATAATTATTTTTCATGGCATAGATTAAAGGTTCATGGTCTGTATAAACGGCAAAACTTCGAAAATGTCATGTATATTTAAATTCTTTGATGATTAAATAAATAATTAAAAGTTTTCAGCAAAGTACGGTATCTCAACTATGTGGGAATAAAAAAAATAGGTTTTAGCAATTTGTCTCGTGTTCCAATACCGCGCCTACGGCATTGCTCTAAGAGTTAGAAGCTAATATAATTTCAGCTGTTTCACTGCTATCTATATCAGACAGTTTTATGAAGTTGGCTAAATCTGATTGTAAGGTTTCATCTGTCAAGATTATCTACTTAGCCTTCAAAGGTTGTAAAGTTGCCAATAGCTGACGTATAACGTAGCCATAAAATGTCTGTAATAATTCATGATGTGAATGAAGCGATGTAGCTGTCTGATAAGGCAAGGTATAGGTATAATTTTATAGTTACTATTCCATCAGGTAACGGAGAGATTCCGTTGCAATTGACCATGTACACTAAACAAATTATGTTTGGCATCAAACATAAACTTCTCCATATTAACTTTTACACCGAACTGAGAAATACATGATCGAATGGTTTTTATTCCGGTTATTGTCTGAGCTGGAAATAAGTATATCATTGATGTATGTATAAACAAATGGCAGGCAATAAATCTCTGAAACAGACTGAGCTGGAAGAGGAACAAATTCAGAAAACGCCATGAACAAATGACGGATGTCTTCGGAATATCCTCTTCCTGCCTGCAGGGTATTTTAAAATAGGCATTAATTAAGTCTAGCTTGGGAAAAAAGTGCGCCATTTAGCCTCATTGCGAATCGTCGATATGTGGTACCGAATAGCAGTCTGGACAGTCGACGCGTTAAGTCTACAATAATCTACAGTCAGGTCTTGGGCGTAAATATAAAGGCGAAGCAAAAGGGCTATTCGAGAGTTGAATAATGTCTTGTTGAAGCATCCTGTCGAACTCTTGTTTGTCCATAGCATATTTATCTAGGCGCAACCGGCACGAGCATAAATAAATAAGTTTCCCGACAGTTTTAATCACGTGACGATATCCAGCTGGATAATGTCGTTTTACTGAAAGGTGGAATAATATATTAATATGTCCGCAATATATGAAAATGTTGCACATCTGTTGCGCGAAATCGCCTATTAGCAATGCCATAGATTTGTGTAGATAGCTTGAATCGCTCTGACTCTCTTGTTTAAATTTCATGACAAAAGATATAATGATTGAAATGACTACTTGAACGAGGCTATTCAAAAACCCAGAATAATTTACCACAGAGAACGGCTCTCTCAAGCAAACACTGGGTCACTCTGGATAGCTAGAAACCTCCGCAAGTGTGGACCATTAACAACGAGCAATTGCATTTGTGGAAATTCCAGACATACAATGGAACACATCCTCAGTTACTGCAGCTATGGACCAACTTGTACTGAACAAGATTTGATTGACTGTAACCTTGATGCCCATCAGTATTGGTATGATAAGATATGATGATGACTGTCTGGTTCTCTAAATCTGTATTTTTATCGATATCCTCGTAGAAACCTCTAGATTTTACTGTTTTTGTTTGTTTGGCGTGCACGCATTTGATTGGTTAATATTAAGCGTAGCTGGTTAAATCGCGCATAATTTGATTATTTAAGGGGGCGACACAACAATAATTTATTAACAGTGAACTAGGAAGCAACTATGCTGTAGCGAGCTGGGAAGCAGCCCCGGGGTATTGTTTCCCAGACGGGCAGTTCTTTGGAAAAAAAACCTTTGCTCGTGGAAGTTCCGTTTAGTTTTAGGTACACGTGTTGCATAGACCCTTACTAATTCATACCTTCGTTTCTTCTCGGTTTGCTCTGTCGTCTAGTGGTTGAGTACTTTCTTCGCCTCTGTACTGTAGTGGCCATCTCCGGGAGTTGTCTGTAACAAAAGACCTTTCTCACCCGCTTCATAAGACAACAATCTTTTCATTTAAATTACTTTTTATTCGGCGTCAGTTTCTATTGCCCGTAGAGATGTTTTGCTATCGTTAAGAGAGAGAGAGAGGGAGAGAGAAAGAGAGATTTACGAATATCGTGGTTACTTCTTAGCTGACTTATTGTCTAATCAGTCCTTTGTTATTTGAGGAGACAAAGGGGAGAAGGGCATCTTGTACGCCAGTATTCTTTCTTAGGGAAAAACATTTCCCGTTCTGACCTGGCTACATCTTAATTCCTTCGTCCGACTTCTGCGCCTCCTAAGTCCGAACTAGTTTAAAAACTCCAATTTTCTCACATATCAAAACTGTGACGTAATATCACGTGATCACCACACAGGTGCAGGATGACCTTTTGAACTAGGGTCATCCATTGTCTCGTCACTTATCACGTTTCGATTCCCGGAAACAGCATCGCACTCTATGCACTCGGCGACACGCACTAAATCGCACAAGCCAAACCAACGACCCCACACCCGTTCACCACCACATACGTCCATTATCATATAACATTCTCATAAATTGTTTTAATAATCCCACAAGTTACGTCCATCATTATATAACACACGTGTCTTGTACCAAACGGCGTTTTTGACAGAAAATTGCATTGGTATGGCTAAAAAAATGCAAACTCTTACACATTACACACAATGCTTTAAGAAAACTACAATATCTTTATAGTTACATATGTTTTAATATGTGCAGGTATCCGGATGAATTTCTGTGCTGACGAAGATGCGGCGAAGATGCCAATCAAAATTTGATGACGCCAATTAACAAATAATGACAGGCAACGCATTAATGAACATCGATCTTTATTAATTAATATTTTTTGTTTTGTTTTGTTTTATTTTTGAAAAATGAATGAAATAAATAAATTAATGCGAAATAATAGAAAAATAATTTGTATTCATTTCAATATGTGTCTTGAAGTTTGAATACGATTTTGTTACACGGATTTTTTGTGTTAAATAATAGTAATAATAATAAAAATAATAATAATAGTAATAATAATAAAAATAATAATAATAGTAATAATAATAAAAATAATAATAATAATAATAATAATAATAATAATATTCAAACGAAAAATATCAGTGAAAATAAAATTAAATGAAAATTTTAAATTAAAAAAGTTGAATAATAAAAAAGAAAAGAGGAATCTAATCAAATTATAGTTACATTTTTTTAATTGGAAAAGGAAGTCATATCGCATCGTCTAATGAGACTAATGGATACTATTTGCTATATTTTTTATTGCTAAATTAGAAACTAAATTAAAAGTTGATTCGAATGAAATTCTATGCCGGTTCTCTTTTCTCGGCTAGACGTCTATAATCACGTTGACACAGCGGTTCATTTATGATCAGCGAAGTTAAGCGACGTTGATCCTAGCCAGTACTTAGATAGGTGACCATTGGCGAAGAACATCAAGCGCTATATGTGACAAAATTCTTTTCAAATTAATCTGAAAACAGTATAGGAAACACAGGAGTTCGTCATAAAATGACCCAAGAATGGTTGACATGCCGTAAAACTCGATAATTGAGTTTTTATTATTGTACACATTACGTGATCTTCCCTTCGCTTGTTTCCGGAAAAAAGGCGTCAAAACACAATCACTTAACAGGTGAAAGGGGAAGATATTTTTTTTCTTCTTCGGCACTTCTTATTTATGACACCCTCTCCGTGATGTCATAGCCTGACACGTACTTCTAAATCAAACTTGATTTATTATGGAAAATTCCGTGTTTTTGCTTAACTAGTCTTACGTGCAATTTTCTATTTTAGATTTAATGTTTACACATCCGCATCTAATATTGTTATAAAAATTCAATTTTTAGAGGGGGTACCATTTTTTTATGTCAGTTCAAGATAGAATCCACTACTTATTGATTATGAATCATTTAAGACGTTCAATAATTATGAATAGTTGTCAATAAATATCTAGATTTTCTTCGGCCATTATTTTAGTTATAAAAATGCGATGTGAAACGAGACAATCATGAGGCACAATAATCGTGGAATCGGTGATGAAGTCTGATTCGCTAAAAAAAAAAGCAGCGATAGCTTAACACACTGAAAGATGTGTTTAGTTCAATAATTCCTATTTCAGTCACGTAAATCCTTTCGTTATATAAAACCTTTCGTGCTGACAAACAGTCACGTAAATCCTTTTGTCACGTAAATCTTTTCGTGCTGACAGAGCACACAGAAATGTTAGTCACGTAAATCCTTTCGTGTAAACAGAGCACACAGAAATGTTAGTCACGTAAATCCTCTGGGGCTGACGAAGAGTCACGTAAATCCTTCCGTGTTGACAGAACATACAGAAATGCCGATATCAGTACTCAAAACGGAGTCCGGGTCCTCCTTTATCAACCACGGTTCTCGTCACATGCCTTTAAACAACGCGAGATCTCGCCCCTAGCATCAGTAGCAATGTTTTTTTTCTCTTCGCGTAATCAAGAATCGTGAAGTGCGACTGTTTGCCTGCGGCGGGCGCATACTAGCCGTGACCGCTGATTCCCGGTCTTTCTGCACCCCCACAACACATACATAATCAATTTTGAGGTGAAAAACAACCTTAATAGAATGGGTTATTGGAACCGACGTATGAACATTTAGTCATAGAAATGCGATGTTGGAGTTTTAAAGACAAGAAAGAAGAAAAACCACCGATAGGGGAATTCATTTCATTTGGAGCATTAATGCAAGTTCCATTTTTAGGACATTTCCAATGGCCCTTCCTTTTAGAAAAGTACAATATGTTGTTGTAGATCAAGCGTTACACGTTTTGTGTTTGGCAGTAAATAATTTAAGCAACTCTAAAACTCCAGCTTTAAACGACAAGAAATCTAAGCGCTTTGCGTATTCTAAAGAGAATGCGACATAAGCACACTTAAATAATCAAATTACGCGCCATTTAACATACCTAAAGATGTGTTTAGTTAACTAATTCCTATTTCAGTCACGTAAATCCTTTCGTGTTGACAAAAAGTTACGTAAATCCTTTCGTGTTCTAATTCATATTTTTTGCAGCAATTTCATCATAATCTGTCCCTAGGTCTGGATGACCGTTTGGGCGCCAAAGATGACCTGGAAACCAGTTTTCTGCCTTCCTGCGCGTGGTGCTAACCGCCAGTCGTTTCCACTCTCAAATGTTGTCCTCCAACCTATTTCCTTGTCTGTTCCGCCCCCCTCTACAGTACCTTGCAGGATTGTCTTTGCGAAACACGATGATCGAGCGACATGGCTATACTATTTCATTTTCCTCTTCATCACAGTGGTCAGTCGATCTTCATATCGTCCGACCGCTAGTCTGAATCTGTTCTTCACTTCCTCATTTGCAATGTGGTCTTTGTATGAGATGTTGCTGACCTCTCGAAAACATTTAATCTCTGTGGCCTGTATTTTACTCTCTAAGTCCGCAGTTAGAGTCTACGAGTCACACGCGGACAGAGATATGGATATACTAGAGCAACAATCTATAGTACACAAAGGAAATGTCGGAAAACCTTCTTGCTTAAGAGGTTATAAGAAAACTATACAGTTCGTTCTATTGCATTCCAGTATTTTACCCGCTTCTCAGTGCGGCAAGTTTAAGAATGAGACCAGAATACAACTCCTATCCATCATTGATGATGAATTGTCTTTAACCATCTATATACTATTTAAAAGTTATGGTATTTTTAGAGGTTGTCTCTTCGTACGCAAATGGATACATGCGACTTGTTGACAAAAAAGGACTAGGTAGAGTACACATTATAAAGGCAGTACTTTTTACGATGTTAATACGTGTTCGAATCTCACGTAAGTCTAAAGGATTTTTTAACAATTGGAAACATGTTTTATAAATTTGAAATTTAAAGAATGTAATATAACATAATAGCATTAAGATCATTACAGAAATAATTTAAAAAATAATTAAGTGACCTTATTTTTTATAATCCACAAGACAAATTGATATAAAAGATATTCGGCATTAGTTCAAATCAAATTATCTTTTCTTGAAAACGTAATTTCTAATGCAAAAAAGCTTATAAAAATAATACGTAAATACATTAATCGTAGTCACTTCTTCTATTATGCAAATACTCATTCCTTTTACAAAATTACACACACACAAGCACACGCACACACACACACACACACACACATGGATTGTGGAGGATTTCATAGCCACACGCCCGTGCTTCTGATCTGGCGACATGCGAGTTGTGGACTGGGCCGTTGTCCTGCAGGAGGAGGATACCTTTGCTGATCTTGCCCCGCCTCTTGATTTTGATAGCTTCTCTTAATTTCATTAAAAGTGAAGCGTACTAGGCTCCTGTAATTGTGGTACCCTTTGACAGGAAATCTGTCATCATTACTCTATCCTGGTCCCAGAAGACTGTGAGCATGACCTTGCCAGCGGAGGGCTGCACCTTGCCGTCTTTGGAGGTGGTGAGTCCAAGTGCTTCCACTGCATAGACTGGGATTTTCTCTCTGGATCATAGCGATAGACCCAAGTTTCATCGTGTGCAACTAGTCCTTTAAAAAATTATGACTCATCTTCTTGGCACATCTCCAAAGTCATTCTCGAGCACTCGACGCGTTGTTGCTTCTGGAAAGGTGTGAGCAACCTGGGAATCCATCTGGCAGACACCTTATGCATATGCAATGTCATGGATGATAGTTTCCACGGACCCTGAACTAATCTTGACCTCTTGGGCTATTTGACGAATAGAAATGCGTCGATCTTCCAAAATGGCAGCCTCAACTTGACGGACAGATGCCTCATCAATGGCAGAAGAGGGACGACCAGGTCTGGGAGCTGTTTCCACGGACTTCCGGCCATGTTTGAATTCACGATGCCAGGGTTTTACAAGGTCATACGATGGGGCATCGTCACTTTAAGTTTCTTTCATTTCATTAAAATCCTCTTTTTGTGTGCGTCTTTTCAAATACAAAAACCGGATCACTGCGCAACACTCAATTGGCTCCATTCCACACCTGACTCAGTTCAAACACCTGTAAATCAGAAACAACAATCAGTTCAGAGCTGTCTTTTACAACATAACCCATACAAATAAAAATCATTACACATGCAAAATTTCATCTAGATCAAACAACTGAAAGTGGGCCAAGGGCATTACTTATTGAACTCGCCTCGTATATTGTGTGTGTGTGTATTTAGGAAGCATTTTCTCATTTATGCAAACATTGTTAAAAATAACAGAATTCGTCTGTTTAATTATACCTTTTTTTCAATTTTTTCAAATTTTCCGATTGTGTTTTTTGTATTAAAATAAAAAATATGTGTTGTAGGTTTCACAGGCTTCACAGGTTTCACGAACGTTTTCGATTTTTCGTCGAATCATCCTCAGGTGTCAAAAGCAGATGAAAAAAGCTGGAGAAAAAAGAATTTTAAAAAGACAGAAGAGAAACACACAGAGAACGTTTTCGCATTGTTGCAGAAAGTCGTTGACGATTTAAATTAACCAACGCTGGATGGCATCACAGAGCAAAATCGTATTACGTTAAGCATTTTAAAATGTTACCACTGGTTTCATATGTGATGTTATTAATTTTAGGTTGTTGTGTGTTTATGTAGATAGCTTCCAGTATTTTTAATTTTTGGAAATTGATTTCGGAATGTATAATTTTAGTGTTATTAACAAGAATTTGTCTTAAATCATAGTGAGATCAGTTATGTTTTTGTAAATGTTGGTAAATTAAGCTAGAGTTTACAAGATGCATGGTGAGGCGGCGGGATACGGTAGTGTTTGTAAAACCAATGTAACTATTAGCTTTATTATTATTATTATTGGAGTTACATTCCCCCAAATGACATTTAAATGTCTAAATAACATTGGTTCTTTCTAGTGGTTGGTGAGTTTGGGAGGAGTTGTTTTGTATTACACAATTTTGGGTTTTAAATGTCAATTGGGGATATGGTTAGTATCTGTGTATAATACTTTCCATGGCTTTTTCTTCAAATCTGAAGTTTGGTTGCATTTGATTACAATAGTATATGTTCATTTGCTTTTGACACCTGAGGATGATTCGACGAAGGATCAAAAATGTTTGTGAAACTTGTAAAACCTATTAATCTTTTTGATTTTAATACAAAAAAGACCATCAGAAAAATTGAAAAAAAAGGTATAATTAAACAGACGAATTCTGTTATTTTTAACAATATTGGCATACATATATATATATATATTTTGGCCCCCAAAAGTGCCCTGTTTATGTGAAATTACCATGGATTGGCACCGCTAGTCAGGAACTTTCGCATAAAATTGTTTCATCCGTGTCTCGTTGCTTTTTTGCGACTAATGTGAGAACGGTGTTTGGGACCCGCAGTGCTTTCCCCTCTTTTCGCAAGGATGGTATCTCCACCATTCAATACAATTTAGTTGTTTACCATTTTCGTGGCCAGTGTGAGGCTGACTACGTGGGGCGTACCATTCAGCGATTAGAGGTCAGAGTTTCCCAACACATCCCCTCTCGATATGTAGGCACAGACAGTGGCCGACATCCGGGCGTTTACAAGCTCATGAGTCGGTCATCGGCGACCATTTATTGGAGTGTCATTTATGCACTGAGGGATATTCGGATGAGACATTTACTGTCTTGCACAGGGCTAGCTCGAAGAATCACCTTAAGATTCTCGAAGCGGTCACCATCAACCTACGTAAACCGTCTCTGTGCAAGCAGAAGGAGTATACCCACAGTTTGGAACTGATGGGTACATAATTTCTTTTTCTTCCACTCACTCGATAATCCATGATTTTATTCGCTTTTCAAACATTCTAGTCGACGTGAGATCTTGAAAATGTGTCGACTCGAAAGATTTCACCACCATTTTTTTCCTCCTCCATTGAAACTTTTTATATTTTAACCGCTTTACTAAAGTAAGGAAGGAATAATTTATTTTCTATTTCTCGCTTTAGTAGTATAGGCCTCTCTGTCCTCGCCATTATTATTAAAATCAATACACACACACACACACACACATATATATATATATATATATATATATATATATATATATATATATGTGTGTGTGTGTGTTTGCGTGTGTGTGTGTGTGTGTATTTCTTTCTACTAGCTATGAATCGGTAAAAATAAGGTAAATATAGAAATTCATATACTCAGGTACCTGCACCAAAACCATTCAAGAAACGGGTCTAAATAAGTATTATTAAAGATTATTTGCTATCAAGAACTGACAGCAAATCGCCGAGGGATTAATGTATTGGCCCATAAATTTCTAACGCTGAAAACTGACGTTTTAGCCTATTAATTATTGACTACGAACCGTTGAAATTTTATAACACGTAATAAAAACCATTGAAGATAAATTATCGGATATGTTTGCAATGTACGCAATTAAATTTTGACTTACTGTCAACGATGAATTGTTTGATTTTTTAAATGTATTTCAAACTGTTGAATGCGCTTATGTCAGTCTAGGCTGAACCTCATATCAGATACTTTAGAGGAAGTAAAAAATGTAGCTAGAAGAATAAACAGCAGATTTTAGGATGAGTAACACTGTAGCAATATTTAGAAGCGGGTGTGTAAAAATAAAGTTGGAAATAGAAAATTGCACGTAAGGTTAATTAAGCACGAAAATAAAACTTTCCATTAGAAGTCAAGTTAGAAGTTAGGCTGACGTGTACCGGTAGTGACATGATGGGAGGAAGTACGTGTCAGAAAACGGCTTTTGGATAAGGAAGGTGCAGTTCATCTGAATGTGTATGCTGCAAATTACTGTTGAAAGTAAATCAAATCTCAGAACAGTTAACGGAGTTATTTGCTGTTCGTTTTAATTACTAATATTAATCCTGCCACCAAGAGAACAAAAAAGAAAAAGACAACCTCTTTACAAGTGCTACATCAGCACGGCTAAAGACGTCGCTATACAATGTGTCAACTACTGTATGTGAATGAGAGGGCCGAAAAGCTATTTTAGTCGACGAAGAAGACTACACACAATCCGTGGCGATCGAATAAATCCCACAAGCTATGATAAAACACATCCGCGGAAGAAATCCCGGATCACATATTTTATATATTAATTCTGAAAAATATTTTAATAAGAGATGGCTATTTCAAACTCCTTGACCCCTTCACCGGCTGCGAAACGAATTAATCCTTATTTAAACCTGCCCACACGTGAAAAGGTAATGCTGCTTTTTATTTTCTCTTTAAAAATATGCCATCTTTCTGTTTTATTCATTCTTTAACTGTCAAACTGATTTGATATTTTGGCCCCCAAAAAGAGGAAGGAGAAGGAAGGGAAAAGATAAAAAATATTGTATTCTATTTCTTTACTTTTTTCTTTTCTCACTCTTTCTCTCTCTCTCTATCCTCTCTCTCACTGTCTCTATTTATCTTGATTTTAACTTTCATGTCTCCTGGAACTTGTCATTTAACCATGGTTCGTCGCTACTAGTTCAAATTCTTTTGAAAAATATCTCCAGCAGCCTCTGTTGAATCTAGTATGCTGTTCTAACTTCATGGAAGGCTAGATGCCATTTTTTGGTAAATAGAAGAATGGTAGTATAGCAGAACATGAGAGGAAAAGAAAAAACTAAACAAACAAATGCAAAGTTATCTTCTTTAGATTGAAATACGGCTAATCTTTTCTTGTAGTCCTGATGGTGAGCCGAATTTCATCTCTTATTGGCCCTCCTCCTCCTTCGGAACTAAATTACAAAAAAATAGTCATTGTTCAATAGTCAATCTCCCGTCGCGCTGCTCTTTCTTCCTATTTTCGTCTATGGGAGGGTAACGCATCTCCAATTTCTCTAAAATGGTAAGGAAAAACTTATACTAAGTACAATACTAATTTGTTGTGTTTTCCTTACAAGTCGCTACTACTTTTAAGTAAAACAAAACTAACGGAGATTAGAAAACGCATTGTGGATGCATCTTCGGCAGCCTCTTCATCGTCCTTTTCTTTCCTTTGACCCTCAGTTCTAATTTTCGATGAGCGATGTTTCTGAGGAAAGTGAAAAAAAATCCTGTCTTGTCGGGTGTCGGTATAGTGTGAGCAGTATCTGGAGATGATTTGAGTAATTCTCTTTCTTTTCTTTTTGCCATGCCACTAATAAGGTTGTTGGAGGTAAACGTTTACCTGGGCTGACGTTATATGCCTGATAGTCCAATGGCCCTCCCCATTTTATGTATGAAGTGTGAACTTTGCAGTAGTTTCCGGTGGGGCCTCTCGATGCCATATTAACGGGAACTGTTTTTCTTTATACAATGGTCTTCAAAGAAACTCTCTCTTCTTAACTCATTATCTCCATGCGCTGATCTAAACCCCTATGTTGACCTTTTCCACAAATTCTTTCAAGTAATAAAACAGACCCCCATTTGGGATGCCCCTATAAATCTGGCCCCTTACGTTTCAGTGTACCTTGTTTGGGATGAATAGAAGTAATACAAAAGATACTAAATTTTAGTTGTCTGACTTGCTATTTTTATTCTCAATGTATATATTTATATGTATATATATATATATATATATATATATATATATATATATATATATATATATATATATAAATGTACTGTGTTTATGTACGTAATATAAGCATATTTCCTTTTTTACAACCGTATAGTTTTCTGGGGGCAAAGATGTCGGACGGAAGTCAAAGGGTGATTTCAGCCTGCTTATTATTAATTAAGATAAAATATATATGTATGTTAATTATATATATATATATATATAAATATATGTGTATGTATATATATATATATGTGTATATATATGTGTATGTATATATATATATGTATATATATATATGTGTATATATATATATGTATATATATATGTGTATGTATATATATATGTGTATGTATATATATAAATATATATATATATATATGTATGTGCGTGTATATATATATATGTATGTGCGTGTATATATATATATATATATATATATATATATATATATATATATATATATATATATATATATATATATATATATATATACATACAAATGAATACATATTGCTCTTTTGTACAGAGGGGAAGATTATCTCAAATTTACCCGCAAAACAAAAATAAACATTTTGTTTAACGCAGCAACTAAACTAATTTAACCATTTTATTTATTTTTTCTGATCTTGGAAAACAATTTTTATTTGAACAAATATAGAAAAAATATACGAAAGTAATTTTTGATTATGGATTAATAACTGCAAAATTATAGTTTCGAAAACGAAAGCGCTTCGCCATAAAAAATTATACCGTAAAAAAGCCACTAATCATAAACCTAAATGTTTGTCTTGTGTATGAATGTCAACTCACGGTGAAAATCGTCATTTTCTCGGACAGCCTAAGCGTAAATTAATTATGCAAACTTTTACAGCAATTTGAATTCGGCCTCAGCCGTCAGCCATAACGATAATCGAATAAAACCTATCGAAATGAAATTTCATAATGACGTTTAGATTTATGAAAAGTCAAGTCGAATTAGCATTTGTCATGCTCTAATGAAAAGCGACAGACTAACACGGTTTAGTGACAGGGAGAAACTGAGTCAGTTCCTTTCTAGACGCCACGTGTTCTAATTGAAGGATATTAGGGACAGTGATATGAAAACCGAAGTACAGTAACTGCCCGGTAAATACTCTGTTTAGCAGGGTTTTATATATATATATATATATATATATATATATATATATATATATATATATATATATATATATATATATATATATATATATATATATATATATAAAGTTAGGAAATATATTAAAAAATATATATAAAATGAACAAAATTATCATTCAAAATTGAACGTAGGAGATTTATTTGATATGATTATTGGGAGAGTTTTAACCCTTATACGCGGACATTTCGAATTATTTATATTTCTCATCAATAGCAGAAGTATCCCAAATACTGTAAATGGGTCTATCTTAAGAAAATCTACCTCTTATAAAGCTGAGTTTAAGACCTGACCCGTTGCAACTCTGAGACTTTCATGGTAATGAAATTTAAGACCCCACTTATCAGGGCTCTATTCCAGGCTCAACATATTTTCTTCTCTATATCAATAATCTTACAGAGAAAATTAACATCTATGCCGATGATACCACTCTCTATTCTGGTGTTGCTTCTCGCCCATCTACCTCTGATCAGTTCAAATATGCAGCTGATCTAGAAGTTGACCTGGGTTCAGTTGTGGATTGGGGTACAAACTAGCTTGTTTCATTTTATTCTGTTATCCGTGTCTCATTGATGGCTCTGCCCTTGAGGATAAATCGACTCTGAAACTTCTTGGTCTTTCTTTCTCATCAAATCTGTCTTAAAGTTCATATATTAGATCCATTGCTCTTTCTGTTTCTCGTAAAGTCGGTTGTCTCTATCACTCCAAACCCCTTCTTTCACCTGAAGCTATTCTCTACCTCTACAAATCTACTACCAGATGATGCATAGGCCACTGTTGTCATATTTCGGCTGGTGAATCTCTATCCCATTCGAGGGTTCTTGATAAAGTGCAAAAAAGGTACCTTTAATTTGATTGGCCTAACCCTATCTTTTTCTCTGCACCTTCTCTCTTACAGACATGGCGTTGCTAGTTTCGGCCATTTCTATAAATACTATCATGCCATGTGTTCTTCAGAATTGTGTGATCTAACCCCGGCTTCTTTTGTTCTAGCTCGTTTGACTTGTTGGTCTAGTTGTCTCCATCATTCGCTGTTTTGATACCTCATTGTAATACAGCTTCCTATTCCAGTAGTTTCTTTCCAAGAACTGCAGCCTTGTGGAACTCTCTTCCTCCTTACTGTTTTGCTACCTATACAACGGTATGTTCAAATTAAGGACAATAGGCATTTCATATCTTTGCGATAATCATCTTTCGTATTTGTTAGCTCCTTACATCAAGTGGCTTCATGTCTTGTCTGGAGCGATTTCAATGAAATAAAAACATGAATAAATGTAAAAAGTTAAAGTATAGCTCCCTGTAGATATAAGAGAAAATATAAATATGACCAATTTGTAATGCCTAATAGTATGCCCCCTAAATGCTTGCCCTTGACTTGGATAGGCATTTTACTCTTTCCTACTCTTTTCTTTACCCTATAACTATTTTTATCTTCTCCTCTATCTGACAATACTTAGATTATCCCTTGGTTTTTCTCTCCCCCTCTTCTACCTCCCTTTCACATAACTCAAGCCTTTTTCCCATCTCATCTGTATTAACAATTTCTATAGATGATATATATATGAGTATGAATTATTTTAAATTTTCTCTTTGATATAACAATATCCTTATTCCCTAGATAATATTCCTCTATTTTGCCTTCCAGAAATATCATAACACTCTTGTTTAATAGTCAGAATTCCTAGCAAAAGGCTAATTTTCTTTCTTCTTTTCATCCTATTTTATCAGTGTATAACATTATTTCTTTTAAACCCATTGTAGCTACTTTCCTAGAAGTTCTTTTAGTTTTAAAAATTTAAACGAACACAGTTTTAAACATCTAGTTATTAAAACTTGAACTCACCATTTTTTTAGATTTAATTATTATTTATTTATAGATTTAATTATTTTATCTTATGAATTTTTAGCATTTATATCTTAACTTTAGGCTGTATTTTTTGTGTTTTAACGTAGGTTGTGTTGAATATGAACACTGAAAGAATGAGAGAAAAACAAACATCATGAACATAATACAGCATGAACTATTATATACAAAAACAGAATAATTACGGTTTTCTTTTGAATTTTGAGCAGAAAAGCAAATATGTATAAATTAAATGAATGTTGGATGTATTTTAATTTTTTCAGCTTGAGTGTAAGAATATATGCACTAGTAAAGCCTCTCTATGAATATCAGTGATGTTTTGTATAGATTATGAAAATATCTTCTTGCAATGTACAGAACTAATCTTCCTTCTTCTTCTTCTTCTTCTTCTTCTTCTTCTTCTTCTTCTTCTTCTTATTATTATTATTATTATTATTATTATTATTATTTGTTTGTTATGCCTTCTTGGGCATCTCCCCTTTTCTCAATTCAACTATTAAAAAAATTAAACTGTTAGTACAGTATCGATATGCAGATTAAATTCTGTTAAATATTTCATTTGACAACTCCCAAAAGTGCCCCTCAATTTCTCCTTTCTACCACACTTTCTATGAATTCATCCAACCTCATCCAACCTCATCCACGCTATTGCTTTTCTTAATCCGATCTGGCCACTTATTCCAAAAACATATTACTCTGTCAGCAAAAAAAAAACTTAACTGGTTAACAGATCTAGTTTTTGAAAACTGCTTTGAAATAACCTTTCAGATTTAAGAGAAATACTAAAAAAATGCAAACCATAGTTAGAAATGCCATTAATTATCTTGAAAGTCTCAATAATATCACCTCTCATTCTTCTCTCCAGCAAAGTAGTCAACCCCAATTTGTCCAATCTCTCCCTGTAACTATACTCCTTTACTTTACTTATTAGTTTTGTCACCCTTCTTTTTACGCCTTCCAGTTTCAATATTGCATTATAATTTCCATATCTAGTCGCTGGAGCCCAGACCTGGGTGCACTATTCTATATGAGGTCTTATTAGAGCTTTATATATCCTTAACACAACATTTGTCTCCCTCGAAATAATATTCCTAACCATCCACCCTATCATTCAATAGAATGATCGGGTGAATGCTTAGGAATATTTTGCTCTCGATTAAGTGGTTTGGGCTGCTGTTGCATCGGACGGGACAAACTCTCTTTTGGTTGTCATCGATGAAGGAGTCAAAGTCAGCAGTCAAGTTTATCTCAATATGTTGCAGGAAAAAGTCCTTCGTTGACTCAAAGAATCATTTGTGACCAGTTACATCTTCACTCAAGACGGAGCGCCAACTCAAACAGCGAATGTGACTCAAAGGTGGTGTAAGAACAACTTTCAGGACTTTGGCAACAAAATAATGTGGCTGCATTTAAGCCCAGGCATCAATCCTATGGACTTCGTAATAGGGTCCATCTGAGAAAACGAAGTTTCAATTCGTTCCTATCCCTACTGGACCTGCTTTAGCCAAGTTAGAGAAAGTAGTGGTGCGGCGTTCTCGTGTTGAGAAAATGATCAAAAGCAAAAGGTTGCCATTCTGAATTTTTATATTTTACTTTGGTTCTAAATATACTTCTAAATGATTCCGTCGATGGATTTTCTAATTATCCTTCTCGTTTTCTTCCATGGGTAAATTATTTTGGGTCACCTTGTGAGAGTTATATTCGTACACTATTAAGGCACAACATTTGTGTTAACTTAAATAAATATTATATATATATATATATATATATATATATATATATACGACAATTTCTAAGAAACAATACCAGAATTATTTACAATACAAATGAAATAACCTACTCCAAATTCTTGAAGCTATTAATATTGAAAATAAAAACTAGCATGAATAAAATCAGATTAAATACCGACACTAAATCACTAACCTTTTTCAATAACACTCAATTCAATCCAACCATGATTAGGATCAACGTTTATAAAAAGCATATATATATATATATATATATATATATATATATATATATATATATATATATATATATATATATATATACATACGAGTTATATGTTTTATGTATTTTTGTAATTGTTCTTATTAGTAGTAGTAGCGTCCAGTTTGTAGATTTTTAAAAAAAGTTCTGCCTGAGTGATTAAAGTAATGCAGAAGATTGCAGTTTTAGTCGCCCTTAACTTTATAGAACGTATTTTTCGTTTATATATATTTATTAATGTTATACGTACATAAATGTAATCCATGGACACGTGTTTCTGGCTATACATCGTCATCAGCATGGCTAACTTTGACATCATTGTCTATAGTCTGGGGTTTTACCGCCGGACCATTATTCCTTACCCGGAAATAATAACGCTTTTTATCACCCAAATATTTAAGTTAGTGTATTTTTGTAATTGTTTTTATTAGTGATAGTAGCGATAGTAGTATATATATATATATATATATATATATATATATATATATATATATATATATATATATATATATATATATATATATGATTTAACTTTGAAGTTGGTGCCTATACTCTGTGCTGATGAAGCGCCTTGATATCAATAAAAATCCATATCGTCTAAGAAACGATTGTACACGAAACTGTTGTTTATGTTGAATTCTTGGAACGTATGTAAATAAATATGTCGTAAATTTGTCTACCTAGCATTATATATATATATATATATATATATATATATATATATATATATATATATATATATATATATATATATATATATATATATATATATATATATAGTCTAAAGAAGCTTTGAGTTATTTTAAACAAAGAAAGAAAATTCCCAGAGAAACAAACTAAATTCAAGATATCGCAGATTTAGCACTGCATAAGCCGACCCACCGTTCATAAATAAAAAAAGGGATGCAAGTATATAACAGTGAAACAAAAGCAAAAAACAAGGGAACTTAACTTTTTTTTGTATAATTTTTAAACAAATTTCAAAGCCTGAATTACTTACGGTTGATTGGGTTAGAAGTTTAAATAATGGTAATTCATAATTCAGTTTTTTGCAGTATTTGATCGTGAATTATTATTTTCTGTAAATTTATATTGAATAAAGATCCGTTTCAGGATAAATCGAATCGTGTTCCTTTCTTTTCTTTTGTTACATGCAATTTTTAAAGTTTTCTAATGCTTTGTTTTAAATATTTACAATATCATATGGTCAACATGTTTTGATATTTTGGATAACTTTAGTTAAGGTGTTTTTTGTTTACAAGAAATAATACATTTGCACCAAGCTTTATAATAAAGTAATGGATTCATAATATTCCGTGATCATTAATTAATAAATACTGAAAATTTGATTAAAAATTGGTTGATTTCCTGAATTTTGATGGATTATTTAGTGAATGGAGAAGTCGAAATGCCTTCTTATTGTTATTACGACGGCCATTGCTTTGACACGCAATGCAGTGACGTCAGAGGGGGACAAGAAGTTAATTGCTTGGCCTTGTCAACTCTCGGTGGTCATGACTAAGAGCGCTGGACCAAGGTTCGGGCTCAGATAAGTCAGTCAGTGACAGAGAGTGAAATGAATGTGGATGGCTGTGAGTGAAAAAGAGAGGGGTGGGAGTGTTAGTGAATTTGTCTTAGGGTGGGTGAGGGAGTGCCGAGGTTTTGTCATGGTGAGGTGTAGCATGGATTTTGAGGGCTGTGGAAAGAGGAGGGAAGGAGGAAACTCTGTGTCTTTGGTATGTAGATAGTATAATAGTTTTAGAAAAAGATTTGAAGAAATGAAGATAATTTGAAAGTAGGCTGGGTGGGTGGGTAAAAGTGTGAAAGAAGTAGTGGAAAGAGTTAGATTGGTGAGGAGGGAGAGGGGAGATTTTGTTGTGGTTCGGTGTAACATTTTTGGAGGGTAGGAGTATTGACCAGCTGGCTATTCGATTTATTTTTTTAAGAAGGTCGCCTGAGCTTTTGATGTAGGAGGGGCTGATGGTGCCAATTAGTGGGGTGATAATGTTAGCTATGGCCCGTGCGATTTTGTGTGTGGTACTACCTATGCTTGATACTATGGGGCGCATGGCGATGTGCCGTTTGCGGGTTTTGGGGAGCCCGTATAGTATAGGAATGATGGGGTGATACTCAATATATGATGCCCATTTTTTGTTGTTCTAAATTAGGTGTTTGTAAGATTTGTTGAAATGTTCTAGGCATTCCAATAGTACAAACCACACCACAAACCATAAAACAAACATTAAACACAGCAAGACATTTCCAAAAAAGACCCACATCCCATGCCGGCTTATATACTGCCCCATGCAACAACTGCCATCAAATTTACGTGGGGGAAACGCAACGTGAATTGCAAAACGATTGAGCGAACACAAAAGGGGCATAAAAAACAATAACTCTCTCAGTGCACGAAATGGCTTCTACAATCTATCCCCCTTAATAAGCAAAATTATCCTGACCGAACAAAAACTAAACCTAGATCATGGCTAACCTTTCTTCTCTTCGTTCACAATTGTACTTATATACAAGTCCCCGCATACACACTCACGCACAAACTCCTACTCACATACATTTTCATTCACTACGAATCTAAACCACTTAACCACAAATAACAGCCTTACCAATGAACACAAGCTAGCCATCCTCACAAATATTTAGATATTAAAACACGTTTTGCCCTCAATTTAATTTCAACCCATCAACACAGCCTGCACAAAACTACATTTCACCTATTTCTCGCCAAAATTAATATCACTTTTCGCCTTCTCTTTCTTTTTCCTTTCCCTTATTGTTATGTTCACATCACATTTCAACACATTCCTTCTAACTCACTTATATTCACACATTCCTGACATAGACTATACCCTCCCAAAATGTCACACCTAACCACAACAAAATCTCCCCTCTCTGCTCTTCACCTATCTCACCGTTTCGACTACTTCTTTCACACTCTTACCCACCTACCCAGCCTACTTTCAAATTATCTTCATTTCTTCAAATCTTTTTCTAAAACTATGATACTATCTACATACCAAAAGACACAGAGTTCCCTCCTTCCCTACTTTTTTTACAGTCCCTCAAAATCCATGCCACACATCACCATGACAAAAACCTCCGCACTCCCTCTCCCACCCTAAGACAAATTAACTAACACTCCCACCCTTCTCCTTTTTCACTCACAGCCATCCACATTCATTTCACGCTCTGCCACTGACTGACTTATCCGAGCCCGGACCTTGGTCCAGCGCTCTTAGTAGTCACGGCTACCACTTTTTCTCATCAACCCATCATGTCAACCCAATATTTCGATGTACTTGCATGCCATTTTTCTTAAAATTATCATCCTGAGGAAGTCTTACAAATAAAGACGAAACGTTGATGAATATATAAAAAATATCTCTTGGTGTTTCCTTTTCCATCTCCCATTACGTCGGATTACCCTCACTATTCCTTTTCTATATATATATATATATATATATATATATATATACATATATATATATACATATATATATATATATATATATATATATACATACATATATATATACATATATATATACATATATATACATATATATACATATATATATATATATATATATATATATATATATATATATATATATATATATATATATATATATATATAGTCTTGGAAATTTTTCAACCGTTAAAATTTTATGGAAAAAAAACACTTTTAGTCCCAAGTCCTTCGGTGGAAAATTACTTTTCTTGTAAGTCAATTTACAGTCACTATATTAGTTTGCTTCCAACAATTTACGCTAGTCTTAAAATTATGTAAGGGATCATCAGTTGTTTAACATGAAAAACTGTTTCGGGAATTCAAAAACCAAACAGTATTTTATCTCATTGCTTGCCAGCAGAGTTGATCAGACTCCACTTCCATTAGAAAAACCCAAAAAATGCTTAGTTCTTATATATATATAAGGAAAAGTTTAAGTTAATAGACTAAAACAATTCAATAATTATCCCGGGTGAGATTAATGCATATACATTTTCAGTCAAAATAGAAATTATTCAGTGCCCATGATACGCCTCACTACTGCAGTAAAAATGAGCTCAATGATTAATAAGGTTTATCTATCAGGGATTTCATATATTAATTGTGTGGATTAATACGATTTATTTGATTTTATATCTTGACAATAGTATGTGCTTTAGCGATTTCACATATATCCTTATGTTATGCCCTCATAATGTAATTTATAAGCTTTAATATGCTAAGTAAAAAAATGTTATTTATTCTAAAACTTTATTTAATAGTAATTTTTATAGTAATTTCTTTTTCAGAAACCCACGCACATTTAAATAGAAATTGTTAAATGATACTTTATATATATATATATATATATATATATATATATATATATATATGTGTGTCTGTGTAGTTGTTACGGTATACTAGTGCAGATATGCTGTCAAAATTGACGGAAAAAATTATGCTTCGCCAGTGTTTCTAATGAATTAAAGCAAAAGCACCAACCGTTGACTTTTATTTAGAATTAAGGATTTTTTTCCGAATTCATTTTAGGCGACAGGGGTTATCTTACTGGCTTGTTGCTTTCAATATACCCTTAAACACTTGAAATGGTTTCGTCTTGCATGCTTTTTACTCACATGGATTGATTATTTGCGTGACAGAATTACATGATGGAAGTATATTTATTTATTTATTTATTTATATAAAAACAAAAATATATGCATCTGCAAATAAATACACATTGGTCTTTATTATAGAATGAAGGATATAATATTTGACTATCAATGACTGTTCGCATATGCAAATCTTGGCTTATATCTCAAGAGTATGAGTGAGCACTAGGTTACCAGAAAATATTTAAAGCCCGAAAAATATAATTATTTTCGTCAACCTAGAAAACAAAAAAGAAATCAAGATATAATTGCCATTGGGGTTACTATGATAATAACTTGTACAGTTTTTTTTTGTTATTGATTTGTCTATAAATATATAACATGAAAATTCACGTTTCAATCCTGGAGTAGAGCCGAATCAAGATAGCAGAACCTACACATCTACAGGTTAGATATCTTTTATGATAGACCGTTATAACAATAATGAAAAAAAAGAGACTTATTTTAGCACTGCAGTTTCATGTCTCACACAATCATTAACATTATATTAACAGCATCCTGGACGCATTAACCCGTGAAAATTACGAGTTTGAGCTCCAGTTGGAAAATGGCGATGTTTTTCGACAATGCTTTGTTCATAGTTATCAATTGCTAAATTATTGAAACCGTATGTGTCAGGTGATATCTATAAGAGAAAGGTCTGTCCGGTATGAATAATATTATGATAAAAATTTAAACGATGGGTTTCATGGAAAAAATGTCAAACAATAGCCCTCTGTCCTAAGTGATATATATATATATATATATATATATATATATATATATATATATATATATATATATATATATATATATTGTACATTAAGCACCTACTTAGTACTAAACACGGGAAAGGCGTGGGGCTCGCTACTCTGGAAGTTGACTTAACAAATATGTCGATTTGTTTGATAGAGGGTTAATAGCTACGATCTCTACGAACACATTATTAAACGAGATCAAATGGATTAGATTAGCGTGGGTAATTCTTGACATTTTTATTTCCCATTTGAGGACGAAAATCGATCAGTATTGTCGGGAATTAATCAATTTTATCATGACACATGTCTGGTCTTCTTTATTTCGGTGTAATTTAGCCCTAGACTAGTTTTATTTCTAAGCATTACGTAAAAAGCCACTTTATATTAACGCCTACGTTTACTTTCCTCAATTTACCATCATGGTGTGCAAAGATAGATTACTTATTTTTATACTTACCAACACACACGCGTGAAGGAGAACTTGAATAAAATATTCGAATACCTATGTACCTCATATAGACATCAAGTGTTAACCCCAGGAAAGGGGCCCTTGATTTATGAGAACTTTTCTGAAGTAAAATAAGACAAAACAGAATACCTACTAGACACTATCCTAGAGTGTCTTATGTCTCTCTGCACAGGGGTTTGTCAGGACAACCTGATATAAAGATACTTCACCCAGCAAGTAAACCCTGACCAAATATTCAAAATAACATAGGATTCACATCACAAATAACATTCCCTCAGCACGGCCATATACGTTTTCATACGAGAAATAGTGCACCTTCTCCTAGTGATAAAAGTAATAAAACTTAGCTGGATACTCCACCAGACTAGATGAATTGTTGTTCTGGAATCTGGTAGGACCAATAGACCACAAGAAATATATACTATAACATAATCAACTGGTCAATTAGGGAGAGGAAAATTGATGTTCTTTACTTCTTTACTAACTCAAAGTGTTGTATGTAAAAGAAGAACTTAAATAGAACACTCGGATATCTACGTATCTCATATAGAGATCAAGTGTTAGTTCCAGGAAGGTTCCCCTTGATTTCTAAGAACTTCGACTGAAGTAAAATATTTTGAGAACTTTGAATTCCTTCTGGGGAGAACTTGAATGCCTACTAGGCACTATCATCAAGTGTCTAAGGTCTCTCTGTAAGGGGTTTGTCAGGACAACCTTGCATGAGGATACTTCACTCTACAAGTAAGCCCTAACTAAATATTTAAAATAACATAGTATTCGCAGCACAAATGAGACCCCTTTCAGAATAGCTACCCCACACACACACTTATATGAGAAATGGTGCACCTTCTCCAAGTCACGTTGCCTATAGTAATAGCACTAAGCCAGATACTTCACCAGCCTTGATGAATTTATATCCTGGAATCCGGTAGGACTAAGAGACCACAAGAAAGATATACTATAACATAGTTAACTGAGGAGAAGAAAAAATTATGTTCTTAACTGCTTTACTATCTCACCGTTTACGACATAAAAGAGAATTTCAATTAAATATTCGAATATCTATGCATCTCATATAGAGATCAATTGTTAGCCCCATAATAGGGTCCCTTAGATTTCTGTAAACGTTGACCTCAAGTCAAAAATCAAACAATAATATATATATATATATATATATATATATATATATATATATATATATATATATATATATATATATATATATTAAATTCCCGAAACAGTTTTTCATGGTAAACAACTGATGATCCCTTAAAATAGTGTTAGAAACTAACTAATATAATAACTGTAAAAAATAAATTGACTTACATGAGTGATTTTCCACTGGAAGACTTGAGACTATAAGTTTTCTTTATATATATATATATTTTTTTTTATATAGTTTTAATGGTTGAGAAACTTCCGAGACTATATATATATATATATATATATATATATATATATATATATATATATATATATATATATATATATATATAAGTTAGATATGTGTATATATTTATTTATATATATGTATAAAACTTCCTTATTTAAAAATATTCTTATTTCTGTTTTCGTTAGCATAGGGACGGGGCATTCTCCCAAATGCTAGACAATCACCTGCTATTTATAGGCTCCAACAGAATGCTCTTTTAAGGATTTTGGCCGTTCCCACTCAGTGCAATTATTTGGATTTCTTTCGCACTTCGTTTTCCGAGAATACTTTCCAGATACTTTTTGAAATTGTTATTCATGAGGCTTTTAACTCCTATTATAACTGGAATAATGTTGATGTTTTTGAGGTTCCAGTCTCTCTTCATATCATGCATTAGACCTTGGTATTTTGTCACCTTCCCCCTCTCTGTTTAAGCCACTGATATTTGGGACACCCTTTCTGTCTTATTTAATATGATTATGTCCGGTTTTACTGCTGCATTTTCCAGGTAGGTAGATGTGGTAACCACATAATCATAATGTATAGTACACTTACCGTTTCTCACAGTTTTGTACGGTAGATGTTCCCAGGATCAAGTGCTACACTGGGTGTTCAGATTGTTACAGATGTTCCAGTGTATGTATGTGCACAAAACCCGATGTCTATGTGTGTGATGTTTGTGTGTTACCGATGGGAAGAAAGGTTAGCTTATTTACCTAGAATCTAAAAGTGTACTCTCATGAAAAGGTTACTGAGTAAGACAATGGAATTGTACCCGAATCTCTAAGTTACCACCCATAAGGGGAGCTATGATGACATAGCCCCTTAAAACTCCAAATATATTCTATTTTATGAACTATTCTGGGGGAAAAATACAAGTGGCCCCAAATCTCTTATAGTTCCGCTAACTTAAGAGAGTTATTGAGGTCGACCCTCTTTTAAAACTTCAAATATATCACACGTAATATATTCTCCAGGGAAGACAATGTAAGTGGTCCCGAATCTCTACGTTACCGTCCCTGTGCCGAATATCTACGTGCTCCACCTCGTAGTGACTCATGGGGAAATGACCCCCTGAAAACTTCAAATACGTATATTCGATTTTTCTTATAAGTGTTATTTTGAAAGCCAACAAATGGCTGCATTGTTTAGTTAGGAAAGTATCAGACTGAAAACATCGAGTATGCGGTTTCGATTCTAGACCATCTCCGTGTTTTGCTTTGTTTTAATATAATATAATATGATTAAATGTAAGTGAGGTATTTTAGTATATTTAGTACGTAATGCCTCTCTGTCTTTCTGTCTGCTTTTCTCTCTCTTTCTCTCTCTCACTCTCTTTATCGTTCTCTCTATACTTATATCTCTGTATCTATCTATCTCTATATTAAACTCAACGTATATATATATATATATATATATATATATATATATATATATATATATATATATATATGTATATATATATGAAGCAATCCAACAAAAGATATAAGCGTCAACTAATATCTTATAATTAGTTAAAACATCCGGATAAAAACTGAAGCTCAATATACTGGATAGAGCATTAATATTATAATATAAAATGAAGTAATACAATAAGGTGTCAATCAAATTTTATTAGAATTCAAAGTTCAAGCAAAGTATCTTAAAGTCCTTAGCTCATGAGTTTTCAAAGATAATTCTTCTTTTCATAGGACCATTACCGCAGTTATACTACTACAGGTAATAAAATTAAACTTTGAAAATATATAAAAATACATGCAAAAATACAAAGCCATTGAAATAATTAGAACTGCCCAATCACGTAGTTTAATCTAATTTAGGGTTTAATTTTTCCTGACCAAAAAGTTGTAAATATATTTAAGGTTAAATTTTTCCTAATTAAGAAGTTGTAAAGATATTTAGAAATTTAAAATTTAGATATTTAAACTTTTATAACCTCAAAGTCTAAATCTTTTAGGCAAGGAGGATTAAAGAGAACCCATCTCGAAAACTGAACAGCCCCGTGATTGGGCAGTCTTGAACTTTGACCTTGAGTTGAACTTTCTAATCTGATAGAATTGAATCTTAAGTTAAACTATTAAGTTGTTAAGTTCTAATTATTTTAATGGCTTCGTAATTGGGAAAAATAAATCTTAATTCGGAAAAATTAAACCTTAAATTAAATTAAACTTCTTAATTGGGAAAAATTAAACCTTAAATTAGAATTCCTAATCTGATAAAATTAAATCTTAAATCAAACTATTAAACACTTTAATAATTTCTTATCTGATAAAATTAAATCTTAAATTAAACTATTAAATTATTGCAATCTAATAACTTGGTAATTTTTAATTTCATGAATTTTATATATTATTTGATAGGGCGAGATTTGTGGAATCGGTTTTTATTGTAAGCTAGATTTTTAAGTGACTATTTGGGCATGTATACGTGATTACTCGATTTGACCTAGATATGCCAACCCCCTTTTCTTTTAACCCCCTTCTCTTTTGACATAAATTTCTCCCATTGACCCAGACATGTAACATCCGATCTGTGTTGGGTTGGGTTGGGTAGCGGGTTTCTATTTTGCTTTCTTCGTTAATTTTGACAAGCGGGCCGATACAGGATAAACACACATAATTCCCGCGCTATTAACGTCGCTCATAGAGGTAGGCACTTTTAATATTCGCCTTCCATTCGGCAAAGAGTTGTCATATTTGGCTGAATCGCGGAAGAACGAAGTTTAATTATTTTTTCGCTCGGGTTGGAAGATATGACCGGGTTTACTGACTCAATTCAATCTTATTTTTGTTCAATTCGGATTTAACGGACTTTCTAATTAACAAATGAACTTTGATTTGATTTGGGTTGCCCAGATCAAGGCTTCGGAATTTTAAGTGAGTTTATTGAACTTTCTATATTATTTAATTTAATTTATTTATCGTTGTAATAATTAACATAAACATTGGATACTTTTCACTTCATCGATTGTTGACGCATTTCGCGACTGGATAACTTTGTCAGCTCTTTCAGTTTCTCGTATTTGGACTGGTACTTTATCACCTGGGTTAATCTTCAGTCAACCCTCTGGATGTCTATCCTGATAATGTTTTTCAAATTGTATGACTTGGATGGATTATATAGATTTAACAAAAAAGTATGTTTTTAGGTTGATATATTTGATGTTATATATTTTTATGTATTTTTGTATATATTTTTATATATTTTCAAAGTTCAATTGTATTACCTGTAGTAGTATAACTGCAGTAATGGTCCTCTGAAGTGAAGAATTATCTTTGAAAACTCATGAGCTAAGGACTTAAAGATACTTTGCTTGAGCTTTGAATTCTAATAAAATTTGATTAACACCTTATTTTATGACTTCATTTTATATTATAATATTATAATTATATATATATATATATATATATATATATATATATATATTTATACAAACATTGTTAAAAATAACAGAATTCGTCTGTTTGATTATACCTTTTTTATTTCTTCAATTTTTCTGATGGTCCTTTTTGTATTAAAATCAAAAAAAATTTAGAATATATATTCTAGGAAACATAGACACATAATTTTTCGTAACCTTTATCATTAAGAGTTGCCTATATATATATATATATATATATATATATATATATATATATATATATATATGTGTGTGTTTATATATATGTTTAGGTATGTGTATATGTTTATAGATATATATATATTTCGTTGTACAGGATTAATTCCTAAACTAATGAATCCATCATTATAAATTTTGAAACACAGCTGCTAGACGCAAGAGTGTGTAATATTGTCAATATTCAGTTTAGTATAGTTTAATATAAATGATGCTAAATGAGGGTGGAAGACTTTCTAAAAAAATCAGATATCTCCGTTTGGTTTAAAAGTTTTACAATCTATATTAGACATCAAGTAAAAACATTCATGCATTTTCAGTTTCTATGGAGTATTATAAAGCGTTTTAGGGAGTATAATAAGCTAATAACCTCCCATTCGAAGATTCGATATTTCTAAATTGGCTTTATTGATTAAGCATCAATTCAACAAGATTCCCTTACGCTTAAACTTTATATTTCAGGCATTTTCTAGAATTAAAATAGATTTTCAATATATCGATTATCAACTCAACAAAAATGCTATATTTTATCATTTAGTTTAGCATTTAAGATACACGAATAATTTCTAAAATATCTACAAAATTAATAATTCAATATTTACATTATTGCGTTAAAAGAAAAATTCTACCAATTTGTTGTGATTTCAATTAAAATATTTTACGGAAAAACATAATAATGTACCTATGCAAGCTTTGCATTTTAAAGCAATAAAATCAATCAATAATATTTTAATCTACCTTTTAAATTGTTTTACTTTTTCGTTTTTGTTTACGCTAAGATTTTGTAATTTAAATATCCAATATCAGTATGTTTTCAATGAAATTTATTTTTGCATTTTATTTCTGAGCAAATAAATATTTTTAAATCTATACTTTTAGTTTTATAAAAAGATGAATAACGCTGATGCTTGTACAGAGAAGCGTGCATATGAAAACAGCTGAAAATTGCAGTTCCAATTAAATTAACTGGAAAACTCTTCGAAATACTTATGTATCAAGCAAAAATAGGTTTGTACATCAAAAATTCGAAAAAAAACTATCGAGTAGAATTGTAATAAAAAATAAAAATCCGTTATATCGTTTAATCGGGTCGGCCATTAATTCGAGCGAAAAAACAGGAAATTCAAGGGCAGGTAACCAAGTCTCTCATATTAACACGTAATAAATCAAAATACGATAAAACTGATTTTTATTTTTATTTTTAATAAAAATTCTACTCAATCATTTCCCTACTTTTTGGTGAGGATACTTATTTAAATCTGCTGCGTAAGTATATAATACTGTTTTTTTATGTTATTGATAATTTAATCCGCACGCTTCCTTGTACAAGCACCATAACGCTTTACAATGTTCATTAGATATATAACGTTTTTATACATAAAATAATAAATTAATGGATTTAGAAGCAAAACATTTAAACAAATGAACAATAATCAAAAGGAAAAATATGCGAACATGCCTCTGTCAAGTGATAATAAAATTCATTAGTCAGATTGTAAAACGGATTTATTTGAGACATTTCGAATTATAAAATTAACCTTTTTTTAAGTAAGATATCAAATTTTAAAAATGAATACACAATAGTAAAACTTTACGTATCTGATTAAATTCCATAAACAATACGCTGTACTTTAACGTATGATGACCACTTATTTTTTGTTTTCTTGGTTTAGTTTGAAAATTGTATATAACAAATTTAAGCATTTAAATAAACTTTTCGTGTACCTCAAATATACGGGAGACAACTTTTCCCATTTTTTCTTTAATAGTCTATTAAAGAGAGTGGCCCTTACTGTGTGATGTTCTATAAGTAGCATGTTCTAAAACGCCCCCAAAGCATACCCCAGAGAGTTTAGATTCCCAAAAATCACTAAATTTAGTTTGAGAAATCTTTTATTTTTATAGCTGTGTAGGCTGGAATTACATACTATGTCCATACATAATTTCCAGTTTACTTAAAGTTACGATTGTACCTCAGAGTCTTGTAGTAAGTATAAACATTAACTTTTTCATCATCATTGTAGAATTTGATAGGAATTTTCTTTCCATCAGAAGCCACAACACCAAAAACCATACCTTGAACAATATGCTTTGTTTCTGAAGGCCCCCTTAAGCGCAGCTGTCGATTTTTGCATAAATCTGTCATTTCTGTTCGGTTCAGAATAGCATCGACAGTGAATATTATTTCAGATGAAAAGATCGTGACAATGAAGGAATTAGTCGGACTACAGATTGTAAAACAGATTTAGTTTAGACATTTTGAATAAGAAAATAAACTTTTTTAAGTAAGATATTAAATTTAGAAAATGAATACACAAAAGTAAAACTTTACTTATCTGATTAAATTCCATAATTACAACGCTGTACTGTGATGTATGATGCCCAGTAATTTGTTGGTTTCTTGATGGGAATAAAAATATCTGATTAAGTTTCAAAATTGTATAGAAGAAAAATTGAAACATTTAAATAAACTTTTCGTCAGTGAGTAAAAGTAAAGCGTTAATATTTCGGATTTTTTTAGATGACGATTTATAATTTGTATTATTTTGATCATTCGGACTACTGTTCTCATCTTGGATGTAATTTACATAAAGTTTCGACCGCTGTAACCATCCGACCTTCTTTAGACGCAGCTTGTGGTAAAGATCATTGGCGCAACGGATAAAGTGCTAGGTTATAATCAATTCTAAGTGACAGTCTTCTAAAGGTTGTAGGTTCAACCCTTATTAATTACTTAAGACTTCTACCCGGCCATGGCTGACGGAACAAGAGCAAGCTACCTCCGTGGATTAAATAAAGGGTTCCATTTGAAATTCTGGAGTTCAAAAGAAAAATTCCCAAGTTCGAGAATATGCATCTCAAGAATTTCGGAGATTACATCGGCCGAAACGTTGTGAGTATAACATCTAAGATTAGAACAGTAGTCTGAATAATCCAAATAATACAAAATATTAATACAAATAATTTAAGTTAAATAATTGTAACCCAGCGTTGGAGTTTCATTAACTATTTTTTAAAACTTTTGAATATTATTTATTGTGGTGCTGTATTTAATGATTTATATAATATATAGACATGCATACGACATGTAAATAGACACCCCAGGATGATTCATACATGTTCAATGTTTCTGCTTCGCTGCATTGGGACTCATACAAGCTGCAGTGAAAATTTGAAACATGAATATTTTATACTAATTGACATTTATTTCGTGTTTCAGATATCAATATATCTATGATATATCACAGAAGAAGCATTAGAATTGTCAGACCTTCAGAAGAGTCATATTAAATATATGAATCTGAAGGTTAACTGACTGAGTCTGCAATTCATCATAGAAACGCAAGTAAATAAATTGTAAACGCAAGTAAATAAATTGTTTCTTACTTGTTACATGTTCAATGTCGATGTTTCTGATTTATTTCGTTTGAAATTCTTATCTCATTTAATACACCATTATAAACCTATACGCATATACTTGACCGCGAGTAATTAACCAAAGATCTATAATCGATACTTATATTTGTTACTAGCAGGACCCGTGTCCCGGCGTTGCCCGGGGAAATATAACAGCCTGATTTTAATTTATAAGTTAAATAAATAGATTCAGAAAATAAATCATTTCACTGGAAGTAATTTAAGTAATTAAAATAGGATTGATGTTTTACCTTCTGGTGCCAATATGTATAGACATTGTGGAGAGCCTACCCTTGAACATCCTACATAAAACTGCCCATGGCTAAAGCAAGGTGAAGTCAAGTTTAGACCAACCACTGCCAATGATTGTCCTTGGGACTTGTTAATTGTCATGGCAAAACACAATGTAACTGGGAACTGAAGCCTTTTAAATTCTATTGCAGAATCCGACGGAATAATGGGTATTCTGGGAAAGAATGTCAGTTTGCTCCTTGTCACACCAGTTAGTATTACAGCTTCTATCACATGAGGTTTCATGCGTTGGAATTTCATCAAGGAGTTGTTGATTGACGACATGTACCATGTCATTTTTAGTAGCTAGAATTGCTCTCTCCGTTAGCCATTCAGGATGCACATAGTTTTCGGCTATATTTGGATAAACTTTGCTAGTAAGTTCTGTGAGTGATGAAACAATTGAGCCAATACCTGGAGTAATAACAATCGTGCCATTATTGGTTGTTGCAATCTTGCCATCACCTATTTTTAGGAGTAGGGAGGCAAACTCACCAGCCATTGGGTCACTATTGAGATGTACACGCATGTTTGTAAATAACGTTACAGTGTTAATGTACTTCCACAAATATGACAATTTAATGTGAATCATTTAGCTTGTCAGCGGGACTTCCACGTGGAACAATAGGAAGCGTTTATCGGAAGTCACCTGATAATAAAAGTGTTATGCCACGCATAACAACATCACGTTTCTTGAGATCACGCAATGTTTTATCTAGAGCCTCGAACGTTTGTTTATGTGCCATTGTACATTCATCCCATACGATCAAGGAAGAATTCTGTAAAACTTTAGCTGGATCTGATCCTCTTTCTATTTGACAAATTGGATCAGCATCTTTTGTTAAGGATAATGGCAACTTAAATGTGGAGTGAGCTGTCCTACCATCAGGAAGAATAATGGTTGCAATGCCCGATGATGCCACTGGCACAGCTATTTTGCTTTCTGACCTAACTTTAGCAAGAATTAATTTGGTAACAAATGTCTTTCCTGTACCTCCGGGTGCATCAATGAATATCAGGCCACCTTGCTGATCTTCTACAGTATTAACTATCATTATTTAGTTGTGCGATACCATCTCGAACAATTGATGCTTGCTCATGAGTGTGATAACTAATTTCACGCGTCCATGCAGTAATGACCGGATGTGTATTAGATCGATTAGGTGAGGTAAGACCCAATTTTGTCAGTGTTTTACCATTCATCCTATAAGTCATAGCTTCTATATGTACTAAAGCCATATTGAAGATGTCGTCTAAAAGTGTTATATTAACTTCAGGGTGTTGATTGCGTTTCCTAAGAAGGAAATCTTCACTAAAAGCTTTTTTGTGTGCATCCCGAAGTCGTTTTGGATGATACACTGCACATGATCGCAAACAAATGTCTAAAATTGTTTGCAGAATCAGATATAGATGCTTCCTGTAGTGTAGTATCCCAGTGGTTATCATCTTCAAGTAGTCCATGTGCACTACATGCATCCCTGAATGTAGTCATAACTTGACCATTGATCGTTTTTAGGTCATTAAAGCTCTGTGTACCTCTAACATTGTGTAGAAGTATTCTCAGAGAGAAGCAAGTCTATATGTCGCAGTACTTTCAGTAAAGTATATCCACTGTCCATTTTCTAGATGAACTGATAGGTGAATAACTGGGGGATGATATACATGTATGTGAAAGTTAAGTATTCTCCAAATGGTTTCATTGGTTGATATGTAACGTCCCATTTCGTATCTCTTAACTTCATCATGAGCATTACTTTCAAGTGTGAAGGTATCTTGATGACTACCTTTATTTACATATTTACAAATGTATTTTATTGATTTCACGCTGTTGCAATATTCAACATTGATATGTGCATAAAAATCTTACAAAGCAGTTTATTATGTGGTAGAACGCATCGGTTGTCTACAGGAACTGTTATGTTGCCAGGTAGGGTAACTGTCGTCTCAAAACCTCCAGCTAAAGGAGATAGTGGTCGATATTGTGGGTAGCCATTTGTATCCGATTGAGTTTCACTCAAGAAGTGTCTGGGATATCTCTTACTGCAGTGTCCATCTTTGAGACAGAGTGAACATCTGTTTATGTTTCCACATGGTCCATGAATCATATGGTGCCTACTGAATCCGGAAGTTCCACACTGATAACTGAATCTATGTCATAGGATCTCAATTTTTGTTGCACCTCCATTATGCTCCATCGCCATCTGAAATTGTTGGATATATACATTTTCTCTGTGAAGCATGCTTTGCAATGCAAGAACAATATCTAATTTAGTGTTTGAGAAAGAGTTATATCTAATCGGCCCATACATTTGCTCGCCAGAAGGTGAATCGTAACATAAAACGGGCAGCACTTTTCACGGCCACCATCGTCCGCCACCAGGGATTTTGCTCATGTGACTCAATCGCATTCATTTAAAAATAGAGAATAGTCTTTATTATTATAAATAATCATATAATAGGCAATTCCCCCCCCTCCCAATACATTTTTTTTTTATTTCGGTTTAGTTTTATTTGTTTTACTTTTCGAAATAGTAGAAGTAACGTTGATGGATTTTCCGCACATTCCTGATTCTTCTGTCGATTTAAATATATTGTACAATTCGGTGTTTTATGCCCCCCTCCCTCGGATACGATATTTTTCTTTTCGGTTTATTTATATTTTGTTACTTTTCAAAACAGATCCACCACATCAACCTATCAATCCCGCCACACCCCGCTGCTAGGCATTTGACTCATGTCACTCAATCGCAGTCAATTAAAAAAATAGCGAATAGTCTTCCTTATTGAAAATAATCATATAATCGTCATTTTATTTCCCCCCGACCATTTGTAATGCTCATTTTCAAATTGTCTTTTCAGGCAAAGAAAATGGAATTTCTATACAAAGATCTGTAGGCCTCTTTAATTAATCGCAGAGATATCATTCCCCCCCCAACATTGGATTAAAAAAAAATGTATCTATGGTGTTTGTGTATGTTTTGTTAATTTTCTGAAAGTATTTAACGTTGAGGGAACTTTTCACAAGGAAGCAATTGTTAGTGTAATGTATTTATTAATAATTTATAAAAATAATAATATTTATTTTTATTACATGAAATAAACTGTATCAAAATAGTGAACAGTTATTGTGAAAATAAAAAGTTATCATTTAAATGAATAGGCATTAAGAGAATGGGAAAAATACGTGCGAAGGAAGAAGTAGGTAATGTCATTTGGCTAATGTATAATTTTTTTTTTCCGAACGTATTACGTTGGGTCAAATTTTGTAGAAGTAAAGTTTTTTGTTTTTATTTTAGTAAGTAAAAACGTAAGTGTTTTATCTTATTTTTTATAGTTGGAAGTTTTCATGTTTGTTATTATGTAATCGCTGTCCTTTAAGTGTAATAATGAGAAAAACGTAAAGGAAAAATGTATCTTTTCGGTTTGTTTATGTTTTGTGTATTTTATCAAAGTATTTTACGGTTAGGGAAGTTTTCCCAAAGAAGCAATTGTTATTGTATTTTAGTTAGTAATAATTTATAAAAAGAATATTTGTTTTTTTGTTAGTGTACGAATTAAAAGTTTCTCAAAATAGTCAACAGTTATTTTTGGAAATGAACAGTTATCATTTAAATGAATAGACATAAAAAGAATGGGAAGAATCTGTGCGAAGCAGGAATTTGGGAATGTAATTCGGTTATTCTTTAACCGTGTTTTTTTTCTTAACGTAATCTGTTGTTATTTTTGTTTCGTAAAGTATTACGGTGGGTCAAAATCGGTAGAAGTAAGTTTATTTGTTTTGTTTTAGTATGGAAAACGTAATTTTTTTATATTATTTTTTAGAGATGAAATGTAATATATTTGTTATTATGTAGTATCTTGGCGGCTATTGAATTAAGTAGGAAGTCGATTTAATGAAGGAATTTTAGCCGTCATGTTTGAAGAATAAATGTTGCAGGTACTGTGTTCGTTAATGTCATTCGCTTAATTCCGGAATGAATGTAAAATGGAAAGAACATGTGCGAAGCAAGAATTTGGGAATGTAATTCGGTTATTCTGTAACCGTTTTTTTTTTCTTAACGTAATCTGTTGTTTTTTTTTTCGTAAAGTATTACGGTGGGTCAAAATCGGTAGAAGTAAGTTTATTTGTTTTGTTTTAGTATGGAAAACGTAATTTTTTTATATTATTTTTTAGAGATGAAATGTAATATATTTGTTATTATGTAGTATCTTGGCGGCTATTGAATTAAGTAGGAAGTCGATTTAATGAAGGAATTTTAGCCGTCATGTTTGAAGAATAAATGTTGCAGGTACTGTGTTCGTTAATGTCATTCGCTTAATTCCGGAATGAATGTAAATGTGGAAATCATAGTTAGAAATAGGAAAAACGTAATCTGATAATCGCGGAATATCATCGGATTGAACGGGAGCGGTCATTATTTGTTTGCGTATTGCTTTATATTATGTAGTAAATTAATACCAGGCAAATAATAAATAAGGACGGACTGTTTTGTGAAAAGTAAACTGTGTTTATTAGCACCCGGTGTCGATGAGTGTAGTCACAGTACACAATTGTTAGGGGGAAAAGTCTTTGCTACCACCTATATGGAGTTGGTTTTTCGGAGAGACGTTGATGGTGGGCCAAATATAATATTTAGTGTTAGGGTGGAAAAAATAATAACAACTTTACTAAAACACGCTCGAGTGAATAAGTGTAGTATAGCGGTGAGTTTAGTAGCCTGTGATGTATGTGGTTATTTTCCTATTCGACGCGAAGGTACAGGGGAAAAAACGTCTTTACTTTATATATAAGACGACAAGATGATGAAGATATTTCAAATCTTTATTTATTTCTGTTTTAATTTTAGAACCCATTTCTTTCTTGCTTTCTTGGTTTTCTATTTTATTTTTTATTCCTATATTTATAGATTTGTCCCATGTTATAGATTTGTTTATTATATATTATTTACAAACAATTTTTTCACTAATTTATTTATTTATTAATATTTTATTCACACTTTTTTTCTATCATTCTTGACAATCTTTCTTTTCTCATTTCCTTTCATCCTTCCCTTTGTTTTGACTGTGATTTTTTCTTGTTTTTCTTCTCGTTCCCTTATTTTTCTTTCTTTCCTTTTCCTTCTTTTCTTTCTTTCTTTCTTTCTTTCTATGACTTGTATTATGTCATTTTTAATATTTCATTTTTTGTTTAATTCTTAATTAATTGCTTCATTATTTCTTTCATTAAAGTTTCATTTATCCTTTTTTATTATATTTTAATTCATTGTTTATTTATTTCTCTTTTTGATCATTACTTTCCATTTTTTTCATTTTTCTTTCTCGTATTTTCTTTCGTTTCTTTTTATTTTATTCAGCTTTCTAACATTTATTCATATTTTACATTTTATTTATATTATCCTACTTTTATTTTTCATTTTTTAAAATGTTTATTTATTCTTGCTATCAATTTTTCTTTTATTTTATTAATTTATTTTGTCTGATGTTTTCACTTCTTTCTTTGTTTTTCTTATTTTCGTATTGTAATTGCTAGGTAGAAAACATTTCTACCTAAGAAAAGAAAAATACACATATATTTTGAGAATTTTGAGAGTTATGTCCCCTTAGCTTCCAACAAGAGAATACATTGTGTGATGACGTTATCGCTTTTCAGCTCACACTATAAATGTCAATTAATTAGTAAATCCTCTTCTTCCAATGGTAAAAAGTAAATAATATATTCTTGCCTATACTAAGTTTCCTCATATTTTTGTTTGTAAATTCAAATTCACATATTTAAATTTACACCAACTCACTTCAGTAATATTTTCTTATTTGATTATTTTCTTATTCGTTATCCTCCTTCTTTTCTATATTTCGCCTTATTTTTGTCTTATCTATACTTCTCTTCTTCTTTCTTTTGCTTCGTCCCTTCTTCTTTCTTTTGATTCTTTCTTTTTTATTATTTTATTTCGTTATTTTCCTTTGCTTCCATATTTTCTCTTTCTTTTTTTCTTTCGCTTTATTTAATTATTTTCTTGTTCGTTATCCTCCTTCTTTTCTATATTTCGCCTTATTTTGTCTTATCTATACTTTCCTTCTTCTTTCATTTGCTTCGTCCCTTCTTTATTCTTTAGATTCTTTCTTTTTTATTTTTTTATTCCGTTATTTTTCTTTACTTATATATTTTCTCTTTGTTTTTTTTTCGTTTTATTTTTGTCTTTCATAATATATCCATCTGTCATTTTTCCTCCCTTTCTTTCGTTCTTTCTTCTTGATTTTCATTCTATCTATTTCCTTTTTTAATTCCATTATTTTTTCTTTCTGGCATTATTTTATCTTTCTTTCACGTCTTTCTTTCTTTCGTCTTATCCTTTACTTTTATAATTCATCCACACTTTCTTTCTTTCTTTCTTTCTTTCTTCATTTCTTCCTCTCTTTGATTATGTCCTTTTTCTTTCTTTCATTCAAAACGTATTTCTTTCTTTGCTTCTTTATCTATGTCTTTGTCTCTTTAATTCCTCCCTTTACTTATCTCTTTCTTTTATTATGTCTTCTCACAACCATTCTACATTTTCCCAGAATCACCAGCTACCTCTAATATTACAACAATAATATCACGCTATCTTTCTTCATTCGAACTATAATCTCATTATGTTCTGCAGAGATTCGTAGTTGAAATGTTTCAGCAACGTTTACGGAAATAAAATCTTCTAGAAATGAAATACAAAAAAAATATTATTGAATTGCTAGCGAAGCAAGATAAAGTAGAACACGTTAGGTTATTTCACTGTAATTACGTATCTCTGCATTCTGGCATTTTAATGTTTATTTAGGTACAAACTTCATTTTGAATAGAATGTATAGAGAGTGAATATATATATATATATATATATATATGTATATATATATATTTATATATATATATATATATATATATATATATATATATATATATATATATATATATATATATACACGACACTATACACACAATATGCATTGTATGCATAAACTGTTTGTTCATTATTTATGCAGAGACTATTTGTACGATGTAAATCAAAATTGGCATATATCTACATATCAAAATCTCTCCCTCTCTATGTCTCTCTCTGTCTCTCTTTATGCCTATCTCTGCCTGCCTCTCTCTCTCTCTCTTTATATATATAGTAGGAAAGTTCAAATATATTGATAAAATGAACTTAGAACCAATATTCTTTTCAAAAGTGCCTAATATAAGGTGCAGATTTATAAATACATTTTATATAAACATTAAAACAACTACACAAATTAATTTATGTTTATATGCTCAAGCACATTATCGCCAGGACTAAATAAGAATAATAATGAAATTGTCCGAAAGAAATTCAGAAGTACAGCTATCAGGAGCAGCAAACGACGTCACTTATTTTCGGGTGTGTCATGACTTGCATGTGTGAACATATACTCTGTTTATGCATGTATACGACTGGTGCTTGTAGTTTTCTAATGTGTACATTTTATATAGAGAGTAGAGACTTGAATTATGCTAGTCGAGGTTGAGAAAATAGAATAAAATTTGACATGCTTATTATGTTTCTACCCCCAACTCTGCAGTTATAACAGTGTGAAGGGTGACATCGTTTACGCTTGGGCATGGAAACATACATTAATTTGTGTAGACTGTTTAAATGTTTATATAAAGTTTATATATATATATATATATATATCAATTGATTGGTAGTTTGGTAGTTTTGTTTTACGGCATATCAACCCTTTTTGGGTTATTTAATGCCGAATCTGGTCTTGTTTTCTTCTCTTTTTTGTTTCTTTCCCCTTTTAATATCTGTTTCTATTTAACCCATAGTTGGGACCCTAACAGGTACTACCACTCCGGGTCAGGGTGGACCTGGGAGCAATGGTAATTAAGAGGAGGCTCCACATTCCCCAAAGTCCGTAAGCCGGATCTCACCATCGGATGTAGTTTAAGGTCATATCCAGGACCGGGAGTAGGGTAGGAAAAATAAAAATAAAAAAGGGGAGGGAGAAAGAGAGAGGGGCTGTTGTTTTTGTTTTTGGTTTTGTAGAACATAATTAAGTTTTACAAAAAAAAAAAAAAAAAAAAAAACGTCAATGTAGGTGAATTTCGTCTCAGGGAGCCACAGGGCAGTCTGATCTGGTATCACCAGTATATCAATTGATACTATGAATTAGTGTTATCTTCCATCGATACCGAAAACTCAGCATACAGGGCTAAAGATATCAAATATAACCGATTCTTCAGGCGATGTTTTGATACTGTAATCCACTATGATATTCTCCGTTCAGTGACGTACAACGAGTTCATGGTTTGACTAAAACTAGGCATCTGTAAACCCTGCAGGCTGAGTGTCTAATGTGTTCGTGAAACAGAAGCTATCGATGATAGATAAAATTAATGTATAGTGTCAATTTAAATAAATAATATATATATGGTCTTTTGTTAAATAGTCAGGGTACGTTCCCTAGTACATATCTGATGATTTGGGTTCGCAGGGAACATATATACATAAACAGAAGATTAGGTCTAGGGGATCAACTTATGAACTCAGATATCACCTCGACTTACTGTGTGCTAGAAACAGATGTGACGTCACATGGCGTAAAGAGAGAGTGAACGAGTGAAGTAGCCAGTTCGATGGGAAGTTTTGAAACGCACATGACGTGCGAATAAGAATAATATTTACTGTAACTAAGTTCCACCGCTATATACACGGTAGATTGTTCACATTACAGACGGATCATAAACCGTTAATCACCATTTTCGGTTTAAAAAAAAGGTCTGCCTGTGTATACGGCGAATAGACTATTAAGATGGGGAACAATTTTATTAAATTATGATTTCAAAATGGGGTATTTACCGTCAAAAAAGATCTATCACGCGAATGGATTGTCAAGACTGGTACCGAGACATAGAGTTCCACTAGAAGACTCTGTAATTGCTTCCCTACAAGCGGACGGGGATATAAAAGCTATGCTGGGAAACACGGTAAGAGAACTCCCGGTGACCCTACATGAAATTAAAAAGAAGCCTCCGATGCTAAGTTTATTATCAGTATAAAAATTAAAATGGCTGATAAAAACCAACATTTTGCAGACACTTTTGCATCATGCGACGATGTACCTGTATACAAAGAGAGAATCGTCATTCCAAAAAAACTAGAGAAGAAAATCCTGAAGGTTGGACATCCGGAGACAAATAAGAGTTTAATGGGCAGCTACGTATACTGGCCTAAAATGAACCAGGACATTGAGAACATCGTCAATACGTGTAAAGGCTGTGCCTTGGCGGTAAAGGCACCTCATATCAAACATAGTTCGTGGCCAAAGACGGACCGACCTTGGTCAAGAATACACGTGGATTCTGCTGGCCCGTTGGAGTGATTTTCCTATCTAATTGTTGTCGATAAATTTTCCAAATAGCCCGAAGTGTTACCATGTAAAAATCTTACTACCGAGGTAACGATAAACTTCCTTCACGAATTGTTTGCCCTTTTTGGGGTGGTCTATTGTTTGGTCAGTGACAACAAAACGCAATTTACGTCCACCGACTTTAAAAAGTTCTGTGAGATTTTCCAGATAAGACACATCACGACTCACCCGTATTATCCTAGGTTAAATGTACAGACTGAGCGCTTTGTGGACACTTTAAAAAGAGCCATGAAAAAAGCTCGCGACACACTATCCTCATTATCTCCCGCAGAGATGATGTTTGCGCAAAAAGTAAGATCCGTTTTCTGGCAAATTACTGGCAAAACAAGATCGAACCTCTATTGTACCAAAAAGACGCTACACCCCAGAGGATAGAGTATATTTAAAGATGTTTACAAATAACACGTCTTTCTGGGAACTTGGTACGATAAAATAGAGAATTCGATATATGGTTTACATAGTCCATGGCCTTCATTTCTCTCATAAGAGATACCTAAATCAAATTAGGACGCGACTGTCGCATGACACTGACAGCACTCCTCAGGGAGAAGAAGTTATGGACATATACGATACTTTCGACGTACCAGTACCCCGAACAACCACAGAAAAGTGGCAATCTAAAAGAAAACGGGGTTTCCGGATGTTATCGGAGTTAATCCAAAAAGGCAACGGTATTGATACATGTGAGGAGGTAAGGTTTATGAGGGCGTGTTATCGTACCTTACCTATACTGGACGTCAGACTCTTCCATCACAATAAATATTAGAAGCATCTGCTTCTCAGTGTTGAACCAACCCCAAGTTGATCAGTCTTTCCTTAACTTCAGTTGATTGAGGACGTTGGGATGGGGTAATACCAGTCGAGGATCCGTTCTCGACAATCAGTCCGGTAGGAACTGGACCATTTCGGTGTTTTTTTATTTACCGGGCTGAGGTATACTGTCCTGGATTTTCCTAGGAGGTGCACCCTCCCAGGCCTTGCCACCCCTCTTTGGGGAGGAGTAAGTTTATTGCTTTCTGCCTGAGGCGCCCTGACCGGGGAATACCGACGGAGTTGCCGAGGCTATTTTTGCTAGGCTAGAATGCTCCTTCTTTAGGGGCGCTGACTTGACTCTTCCTCCACTTTCCGACCTTGTGTAACATATTCCTGCGGTGGGAGGGAATTAAATACCTGGAACCAACCCCAGCCCGATCAGTTTCTCTTTAACTTCGGTTGAGTGCGGACGTCGGGATGGGGTAATGTAATATAAGTCGAGGATTCGTTCTCGACAATCAGTCCGGCAGGAACTGGGCCATTTAGGTGACCTTTTATCTGCCGGGCTAAGGTATACTGTCCTGGGTTGTTCTAGGAGGTTTATCCTCCCAGGCCTTGCCTTCCCTCTTTGGGGAGGAGTAAGTTTATTGCTTGCTTCCTGAGGCGCCCTTACCGTGGAATGCCGACGAGGTTGCCCAGGTTATTTTTGCTAGGCCAGAGTGCTCCTTCTTTAGGGGCGTTGGCTTGACTCTTCCCCCACTTTCCGACCTTGTGTAACATATTCCTGCGGCGGGAAGGAATTAAATACCTGAACCAACCCCAGTCTATATTGGCAGTCAAGACTGACCTACCACCATTCTTGTTTCTCAGTTGTATTATATTTTCTCCAATATACTTGTTTTACCTAAAACCCGAGTTCGTGTTTTCATTCCGGTCCCTTTACAGTTTCATACAGCATACCACTCTCGAATTCATCAGTCGAAGGTAATACATAAGGAAATTATACAAATATTGGAATAGTCCATTATAATCAAAAATTGAATTACACCGTAGGTATTAATACGATTACACCTAAGGCTGCGAGTGGGGAAAAAAGAGAGGGAGAAAGCGACTGATTTGGAATTTTGTCCTTTTTATTTTCATACTATTTAACAGATTTCAACACTTCGGGGTTAGTTCATACGAAAATCAAATGCCAATTTTTGAGGATGGTTTGTTCTTTGTCGGTGTACGTTATGGTCCTGTGCAGTTCTAGGAACTCTACCTTCCCGGGCTTCCCTGAGGCGCCGCTATATAAGAATTCCGACAGGGTTTCCCAGGCAAGTATTGTTCGTCAAAGTGCTATTCCTCTAGGGCGCTTGTTTCAAATTCTATTTTCCAACGTGTCTAATCTTCCCGCCGTGGAAGGGAGATAAATAACTCAAACAATCTATCCCGAGCTGAATGTGCCTGACCAACTGGGGCACATGTTGATAGTATATATATATATATATACATATATATATATATATATATATATATATATATAGTCATACACAGAATGACTGTTTCACTGTATCACAGTTTATCAGTGTAGCTAGACTAGCAATTGTTTTGAGATTGAAATCTAACCTGTTTATCATCGGTCGAAGTTACTACTCCCTACGCTATCAAGGGAAGAGAACTCTTAATGCCTTTTACGCATTATCATATATAAAACTATTTCTATATAATGAGAGACAAGGCTCTACATGTATAAGAGCCAAATACGTTCTAAGACTGAGTACTTTTGCCACATTTGAGAAGGTACTGCCCAGCGCTTTCTTTCCTGCCCTGACAGAGTAAAACACCGACTTCGAAATCTAGTGGGCTATGCCCTCTTCTCTTCTCCTTAATACATGTTTCCCACAAAAGAGACGTTGCTAGTCTTTCTCTACTCTATCGTTATTTTCATGGCAAGTTCTCAGCTGAGCTTCAATCTATTGCCCCTCCCCTGTAAAACATTCAAAACGAAAACTCGTCTAACTACAACCACTGTCAATAATTTCCCCTTTTCTCCATCTGTGTCTAAACGAAACTTCCATGAGCAAAGTTTATTTCCTTGAACTACCCGTCTTGTGAAAACAGTACCACGCGGCTGCTTCCAAGCTGACTACAGCATTGTCTTTTTTTTTAGTCCAATGTAAAAAAAATACTTGTTGAGTCGTCTTTCCAAATAATCAAATTCTTCCAAACTTCCACCATCATTACAAATCATCACGGTATTTTCTCACATTCCATCTGCCACTCATATCCTTGAGTGGCTTTTGGGCTTTGATAATCTTTAGTATAAGAAATACATAAATTGATATTTCACAAATAGTAACTCCTATGTGAAGCTGTAATATATTATTCTAATTTACATTTTTATCATATCGACATATCTATTATTTACATATGTAACGCAAATGTATTGAATTGTCTGACTTTCAGAGGGGCCATATTCTGGGTCAATCTGAAGGGGAATCAAATAGCCGCAAACCTCGGGGTTCCACTTCAAACGATTGTCAAATTTATAAGATTGAGAAAAATAATCAATATAATCTCACAAATTTTGCCCAGAACCCTTGCATAGGACTCTTCTTATTTATGCTAATGAGGGTGCATATTTACGTCAATCATGTATGTGTATGTATCAAAGTATGTTTATATCAATCTAGCGATAGCATTATGTTTATGTATGTCTATATATCTGTTCAAGTTTGTTGATTACATATCTATCTATCTACCCATCTCTCTATTTGTATCTCTCTCTCTCTCTCTCTCTCTCTCTCTATCTCTCTCTCTCTCTCTCTCTCTCTCTCTCTCTCTCTCTCTCTATATATATATATATATATATATATTATTATTATTATTTCATGTATCCACATAAAATGTTTTAAGGAGATATAATCTTTTCTGTATCAAGTTTCAGTATTTACTTCAATGGTGCTTAATACGTGAGTACAGCTAAGTAGTAAGTTATGAAAATATATTTATGGCAATTAAGCTACACAGACAGTTCCGCGTTTCATCTCCGTAGGGAATCGTTAGCATTTTAGCCTCAGTGTAGCTTAATTGCCATACATATATGTTTTATAACTTACTATATATATATATATATATATATATATATATATATATATATATATATATATATATATATATATATATAAGATAATCTTTATATCTCTCTATATATCTATGTCTATGTATTTATGTGTGTCCGTTTGTCTATCTGTTTGTCTGTTCGCTTTATTTACTTCCTTCCTACGACGGGAAGATGTGCCGCAATGCCGAGAAAGTGGAAGAAAAATCCTGCGTTCCATCAGAAGAGCCAAGCTGGCTTCTAAAATTAGCCTTGGAGCCCGTCGGCATTCACCAATAGAACATAATACGTCAAACCGACATATAAAGGTCATCCGAAATGGCCAGTCTCTGTCGGACTGGTATTTAGGCGGTACAATCATCAGCCAACTTACGTAGACTGAATCATTTTGGAATGAGCTCTGTTTTTTTTTTTGCTATTGCCTAAAAATTACTGTTTGGATTTCAACCAAAATTGACATGTAGATTGACTATGAACATAAAACTATAAAGTTGACTTAGGTCAATCTTGAAGGTTATACACTTTCAAATACACAATGAAAAGTTGCGTGGAATGTAATTTTAATCTAAAGGTTTTAGAAAATGAAAACTGTAGTGCGGCCCCCAAAATCGAAGAACGGAATGCAATTTGCATCGATCTCAGTTTTATAATAACGTTGTAGATATATGTCTATGTATCCTTGTGTGTCTGTTTCTCTGTTTGTCTGTTCGCTAGCCTCGTAATAAATTAGCTAAACTATTTGAAATGTGCAAAATAAATTGAGTTTAAAAATTCTTTTCCATGAATCTAAACTCTTAAGTGTTTGGAATTGGTTTATAACAAAGCATATTTAATCTCGCAAATATATTGGGTTTGAGGCTATTAAAAATGGCGGCAAATCAAAAACTTCTCCTGTCTTGAGCAAAGATCTCCGTTTAAATGGTTGGCTGCTGAGTAAATTAAAACTGTATTTTGTAATCACTACAACGAATCATTGCGGCAAGAAGACATGAGATTCGAGAGTGTTACCCCTGTGGTCGATGTTCTATCTGTTGGGCTAAACGAAACTGCTAATGGCCGTAGGAGAAATTATATTGTATACAAATAAAGTCATTAATGTATTTATATATATTTTTTGTAATAATGGCAACTGACAGTACTCCATTTCTCTTAGAGAATATATATATATATATATATATATATATATATATATATATATATATATATATATATATATATATATATATATAGTAAAGTATAAACATACACTTATAGAAATTAAGCTACAGAGAGGCGTCCACGTTACATCTTCACGAGGAACTGTCAAGCTAACTCAGTTCAACTTACGTACACGAAAATAATAAATATATATATATATTTATATATATATATATATATATATATATATATATATATACATTTTTAACAAATTTAATATAAGAAAAATGTTAGAAAATAGAAATATATTCTAAAGAAGATTTTATTCATTTATAAAGAAAAAAATGTAGTTTGATTTCAAGGGATACTAATGAAATTCACATATAGCAGACTTAGCCCCTGTATAAGCCGACTTACCGCTGAAAAACCCATAAATACAAAAGGTTTCTCAACTATATAACAGTTAAACATAAACAGTGGATATTACCGTAAATCGTGATAAAGAGGATTATCAGTTGTTTACCATGTAACTGTTTCGGAGATTTAAAAACAGAATAGCTATTGAATTCATAATGAAATATCAACACAATTCAGTTATCATTTTACTTAAAAAGGTTAAATAAAAATACATTAATAATAATAATAATCATAATAATAATAATAATAATAATAATAATAATAATAATAATAATAATAATAATAATAATAATAATAAGGCCTTAAATATAATTGTGATTAAATTTTATTTGAAGAGTGATCCTTATAATAGATGATATAGACAACGAATGCCATTTTTGAATAAACAGAGTGATTAGAACGAATGAATCGTTATCTGTAATTGAAATTGAAGAACTAAAAAGTGAAATTGAAGGAGAAGACTTCGATGATCTTGTGAACATCAATAAACTTGATTTGGTTGACGAAATATCTAGCGTAGAAGCAACAATTAACTCTGAAAACGAAAATATTGAAATTAATGGTAACTAGGCTATTTTCACACGTAAAACGTATGATAGAACATGCAATGACAGAAGACAGTATTGATATTTTCGGATTGTTAGACGAGAATCTAAGAGCTGTCAATTTAGAACAGCAGCCGAACCTACGATTTGTCAATTTTTATTAGTAAATAATCTGGTAAGTGCAATAAAGGTATTAAAGCTACTGTCAATACCGTGTCAAATCAACTCGGAACCGAAAAACGGGAAACAGAAGTAAAGAGAAAGCCCTGGTGGTGTAAATGTTTATACAGGCAGATAAAAAAATTAGAAAAAAATTAAGTAAAGTGCAAGCTGTCGGAAATGGCAAACTCAAAAGTCAAATTTTTTGTCAAAGACTAATCGGTAAGTTTGACATACAGCGAAAAGGTTTCAAATATGTAATTGCAGAACTAAAACAGCTGGTCGTAGCTAATTAACCAAATTAAACGTAACAATGACAGAATTGAGCAGTATTGGCAAAACGACGCGATCATATCCGAGGCAATTGCTGAATCTGTAGAAAATAACCTCCAGGCTGTAGTGGATTGGGGTCATAAATGGTTGGTAACTTTTAATGCCGCAAGACAAAGCCCCTTTCCGTCAATAACTACAAGAAACCTCTCCAACTAACGATTGTCATGACAAATAACACCCTACCCGAGAGCTCGACATTCTACCTCGTCGGCCTAACCTTCACAGGTAACATGCATTTGAACAAATACGTTAGAGACATTCCCAAGGCTGCCGCAAAGAAAGTGGGCTCCCTCTACCGTGCTAGTAAACTCCTCACATTTGACATTATCCTGTATCTCTACAAAGCAACCATCTGCTCATGCATAGAGTATTGTTGCCACATCTGGGCTGGGGCATCATCTACTAGTCTTTCCTTCTTTAACAATGTCCCCCAAAAAGTTGCCAACTTAATAGGTCCCTCAATGTCAACCAGGCTCAAGCCCCTGTCCCATCGCCGCAATGTAGCATTCTTGTGTGTTTTACAAATACTTTAATGGATTATGCTTCGATGAACTGGCTATTTAGGTGCCCCCTCGACGTAAATTCACTAGACCAACTCGACAATCAACTAAATCTTATCCATTCACTGTGGAGGCCCCCAGATGCCAAAGAACCTTCTACTCAATTAGCTTCCTTCCTAGTGCTGCTGACCTCTGGAATTCCCCCGGCCCCTTGTTTCCCCGACAGTACCGACATGCAGAGGTTTAAAACTAATGTAAACAGACATCTCGCTGCGCAGCTCTAACTTAGAATGACACCCTAAACCTACTTCCTAGTTCTAGTAGCCCCTTACGTCTACAATGGCGTCATGCTTTGTTTGGGGTGAAATATCATAAAAAACAGACTGTTCGAGAACCACCAGAAATTTCTAGAAGAAAATGAAAGAGGGAATGGCGTTATACCTTATGCTAGCCAATCTCATGCATTCTGCAAAAGCATTTGGAAAAGGAAGTTAAACATCAAGATGATACAGAAAAGATCAAAGATATAGAAAAGAAGGTTCCCGCTAGAGTAGAACGGAAAACGAACATAACAGTCACCACTGAGATGCTAAAGGAGAGGGTTAAAAAGCTTTTGGAATTGAAAAGCACTCGAACCTGACGAAGTCTTCGGATACTGGTTTTAAAACTTTCTCGCTCTTCACCTACTTCTGGCATTAATGCTAAATGGCTATTTGACGACAGATAGCTTTTCTACGTGGCTAATAGAGGGCATTACTTTCTTGATCATGAAAGCGAAGAAAAAAGGGGTGAAATGACAAACTTTAGACCAATCACTTGCTTTTCAGTTACGTGGAAACTTTTCACTAGCATCTTGTCTGAAAGTATCTATGGTCATTTGGGCCAAAACAATTTGTTGCCTGACGAACAGAAAATAGCATAAAAAGATTATGTGGCACCAAATATCAGCTTCTGATCGACAAAATTATCCTGAGAAACTGCGAATGAAGAACTACTAACTTTGTCATGAGATGAGTAGATTATAAGACATTTGGCATGAATACACAAATGCTTGGACATTTTCGGAATTATCACCAACATTCAAACAGCTGTCGAGAATAGCATTAAGTATAAGAAAACGAATTTAACTTCAGGAGGTGTTGCATTAGGTAAAGTGAAAATCAAGAGACGGGTTTTCCAGGATGACCGTGTTTTCCCTTTGCTTTTTGTCATTAGTTTGATCACAATGACACTTCTTTTACGAAATGTGAATGCACAATATAAACTTGGGAAAAACTTCCTTCAGTCAACCATTTACTATTCATAGATGAGCTTAAAGTTTTTGGAAAGAATTAAAACCAACTTAATACCGTAATGAATACGGTGAGATTATTAAGTAACGACATGACGAGGGAAGTTTACATCACCAAATGTGCTATTCTTGTTATAAAAAAGAGGTAAACTCGTCCACGCAGATGGCATTGAAGTATCAAAAATATATCCGACAAAGAATGTTGACAGTAAAGGGGGGTACAAATACTTGGAAATATCGGAGGCAGATAAGATTAAAAACAAGGAAACAAAATTCATGTCACAGCTGAGTACAACAGAAAAGTTAGGAGCATTCTTAAATCGCACTTCTGCAGTCGGAATACAATCTATGCTATCAATGTCAGACAATGGCTATCATTCCATATACTGCTGGTATACTGGACTGGAATGTAGATGAATTAAAATGTTTAGACACCAAAACAGGGAAAGTGTTTACAATTTATGGAGCGTTTGCAAAGAAAGGAGATGCAGGTAGGTGGTCGAGGTTTACTTAGTTGTTAAATATGTTGTGAATATAGAAGAAAGTTGTCTATCTAAATATATTTCTTAAAGTAATGAGATTCTACCTCATGAAATGAAAAGAAAACAGAGAGAGAAGAAAAAATATCTGGAAATAAACTACACAGTGTATTCTTTAAAAATACTGAATTTAAAGATAATGACATTTGGAATTGGTTGGTCAAGAGTGATGTCAACAGGTCTAGTAAGAGCACCTAAATGACAGCCCAGAAACAAACCATTTACGTTAGGTCGATCAAACACTCGATTGAAAACTTCAGAATCACTCATGTGCAGATCGTTTAATAAAAGGGAATGAACCTTAGCGAATATTAAATCCAAAATCTCTAGTCTAACACAACAGCAATATAAAAATGAAGACACGACAAAGTCAATGTACTACAGTGTAACATATGCAAACTCTTTGGAGTTAACCACAATAAGAAGTGGTATGAGCATAAGCCAGAAGTGGTACAGGAGAACGACAACGTAAAACTTCTTTGGGACATGCGCATACAAACTGATATGGTTCTTGAACATTTCAAACCCAACTGAATCTTCTAAACAAAGACAAGAGAACTTGTTTAATCATTTCCCTGCCTCTTCGATATCTCAGTGCAGGAGAAAGAACATGAAAAAAAAAAAATCAAAATCTAAAATGGGAGTTCATTAGAGTACGGAAATGTAAACAAGTCAAGGTGATTCCCGTTGTAATTGTATTAAGGAAAATCCACCATAAATGGCTTAAACGAATTGACGAAACAATTACTTTTAAAATTCTGCTAAAGGCTTGCCTGTTAGGAACGGCGAAAAGTATAGCTTGAATGTTTAATATCAAACGAATTGACTTGATGTTCAAAAAGAAAAATCCACCTAAAAACATCAAAAAGTTGAAATATTATTATTAATAATAATAATAATAATAATAATAATAATAAACTACACCTAAAATTATCTTTTGATATCGTAGCATAGCAAATTATATAGGAATAAAGATGAATAAAAAAAATATGCATATACACAGAAGCACACATTATATATATATATATATATATATATATATATATATATATATATATATATATATATATATATAAAAACTTGGGAGAAAAGTAAACATAGTAAACTTGATCAGATGAAAAGACATATAACGTAGAGAGAGGACAATAATGTATTCGTCTGGGCCTGACAGGTGAAACCATTTCTCCGTTTAGACCTTATAGTATAATCGTAGAGCACGAAGTAATGCATTATTTGGAAACTTCTCTGTATCGTGGGATGGGGTTTATTATACTGGTCAACTAGAGGAAACGTGAAAAATATATAAGATTTGTTGATGTGGACCAGTGAAATAATTGCATGGTGCATTGCCGCCGAATTAAAATGAGATTGAGAGTGTTCAGAGGTCAGTCCTTATGCAATGATCTAATGAAAGTAGGAATACCAAAAGTAGCAGAGAGAAAGGCGATCAAAGGAATTTCTGAAGCAGTAAAAACAGTTTTAACATGAATTTGGTTCTAAATTCCAAGAACAAGATAATGCATGAACTGTGTTAAAATGTAACTGACATTCAGGTCTATTGAGTTGTTATAATCGGAGTAGTAAACGGATCTATACTCTCCGAGTATACTATTAAGTCTGGATGGAGAGCATTTTCGGCTATCAAGTGCAGACCAATCTTCGTGGTTTATATATATATATATATATATATATATATATATATATATATATATATATGAGGATAAAGTACACGATATATAATAAAATTAAATGCTGCGGAGACAGGATGTATGAAAAAGACGAAACGAAGAACAATTTAAACACAGGAAACAATCATAAACGAACGTCTTCAGAAAAAGAAGACTCTCTCGTTTTGATGATTTCTTCCAATGTTGAAATGTTTTTTTCTTTTTGTCTTTTTCATATATATATTATATATATATATATATATATATATATATATATATGTATATATATATATATATACACAAATAAATATTAATTTTAAATAAATTATATTAAATTATTTTTACCTACATACGCTAGCGTTTCGAGCTTTTGCTCTCATTAGTGCAGGGATGATAATTTCGGACGGTCGCACGGTTCGAACCCCTGCCACAGAGTCAACCTACACTCCGTAACCAAGTAGATTCCGTAAGCAAGCGCTGTCACAATTAGGCAACGAGACATCACCACATTCAAGAAAGGAATTTAAGTTCAATCTATGCGAAGGGCGGCATATCAAGAAAGACTCTTGATAGAAAGATTCTAGGAGCGTTGTCGGAATATGTCAATCTATTTTTAACTTCCCCGAACAGGGCTCAACTTGAATCGTATTAAAGGGGCTTATAATATTAATTTTAAATAAATAATATTAAATTATTTTTTCCTACATACGCATATATATTAAGTTGACTGTTAAATCGAAATGGTAATCTCTTTTTAACATAACATTATATTGGGATATAAATATACCACGGGAACGCTCCCCTGAAAAGTTCAAATTCGATGTCAAAAATACTTGTCATAAAACGTCCCATATAAGTAATAACACTTCGTTCATTCTATTTCTAATATTCAATCCTATCATAATATTGTTCCTCATTAAAATGGTAACCCATCCATATCGTTACCCTTATCCTCAAATTGGTTTTGGCTATGATAAAATGGTAAATCATTTTGTAAAAACTAACTGAATACAGGAAATGGAATAGCTGGAACGGATTTCATTGACTGATACTCAGTGTCTCTGTAATATATAGTCTGTATTTCTCTTAGTTTTCCATATAAATCAATTCGTTGCCTTACAAACATTTCTCTCATTAAAGCACCTCGTGGCGAAAGTCTGACTTTAACCACGTGCTGTCCCAGCCACGAAATCAGATTCAGTTCTTTTTCTATTTAAATTCAATAAAACATTTTAAGACAGAGAATAGTAGAAACAAAGCGTAATCATCGTAAAAGTATATTCAAAGTATATATATATATAAATATATATATATATATATATATATATATATATATATGTATATGTATATATATATATATATGTATATGTATGTATATATATATATATATATATATATATTTTTATTTTTATTTTATTCCATTAGTTGCGACAAAACAAGTTTTGTTTCATTGGCGCGAATAGCGACCAACTCATCGGGCTAGCGATGGAATTCAAACCTTGAATTCCATCGCTAGCCCGATGAGTTGGTCGCTATTCGCGCCAATGAAACAAAACTTGTTTTGTCGCAACTAATGGAATAAAATCAAAAAATATATATTTTGCTCTGAATTTTCATTGAGCACTCTCATAAACCCGGTTTCAACTTCCTTCGGATTCATACCCCCTGAATATTTGTAACAAGTTAATTATATATATATATATATATATATAGAGAGAGAGAGAGAGAAAGAGAGAGAGATAGATAGAGAGAGAGATGGAACAGTCATACGTAGCTATTAAATCAGAGTTGCAGAAAGAACTTAGACGGATGTAGGATGAATGTTGTCGATAGAAGGCTTGTGATATTTAGCATGCCGCTGATGTAAAGGACAGTAAAATAATGTATGACCCAATGAAGACAGTCTATGGTCCTAACCATTCAAGTGTAACACCTATTAAAATCCAAAGATCGATACAGAGTTTATTAGGGATCCAAGCAAGCTACTCGATATATTGACAAAGCATTATACTGATCTGTTCACTAATCTGTCGATAGTCAGTGCTGATGTGATAGATAACTTGCCTCAGAGGGCTGTCATTGCTGAAACTGATTCTGTTCCTTCTTTCAAGGAGGTGGAGGAGACTATATGGAAGTTGAGCACCTGGTGGAGATGGTATACATGTGTTTGTCTTTCACTGTTGTGGAAGACCATTGGCAGTCGAAATTAAAGGGTTGATTGACAACATCTGGTTTGACGGGCATGTTTATCAAGATAAGCGTGACTCCATTATGCTCTTTTTGTACAAGTGAAAGATGAACGTGGCAATTATCGAGGCATCTCTCTATTGAATGGGACAGGAAACGTATTTACCAGAATCCTGTTGAATGGCTGGAATGCCTTCATCTGTCCGTTTATGTTTCCTGGAGGTCAGTGTGGCTTTAGAAAAATAGGAGGACTACTAATATGATCTTTACGGCGCGTCAAATGCAGGAAAAGTGTATTGAACATCGTCTCGACCTTTATACCAGGTCTTTGTTGATCTGAAGAAAGCGTTCGATACAGTTAATCGGGATGCGCTGTGGAAGGTATAGGGCTAGTCGGGATGCCTTCCTGTGTTAGACTCCTTCGTGAGCTGAACAACAGCATGAAAGCACGTGTCAAATGCAGTTTACAACGGTGTTAAACAGGGTGATATACATGCACCTACTTTGGCGTTCATCTATTTTGCTGCAACTATGCCATTGGCTTTCACTAACTCTGACAAAGGTGTGTATTTTCGATTTCGCACATCGTTTTAAGACTTTGTCAATGACATTCTCCAATGTTGTTCGAGATTTGCTCTATGCAGATCATGTGGATCTCGTGGCTCACTCGCAGAATGATATGCAAAATATCATGGATCGCTTTGCATGGGCGTGTAGAAGCATGCGTCTCACAATAACCTGGGTAAGACAAAAGCTATGTTTTCCCCAACCCCTGGCAACCCGTATCAGGAATCGGATATATTTGTTGAAGGTCACAGACTGTCTGTGGTGGATCGTTTTATGTATCTAGGTAGTGTATTGTGAGGAACGGGTCGTTGGATGTTGAGATAGATGGACGTATTCAACGGGTTGGTGTGTCTTTTGGTACTTTGAAGAAGCGGGCGTTGGCATCACGTGATATCAGGCTGGAAACTAAGATATCTGTGTATGAGGCCTGTGTGGTATCAGCTTTGTTATATGTTTGTGAGACATGGACCACTTAAAGATGCCATATTCGCCTGCTGGAGCGTTTCCAGCAGAATTGCTTTAGGTATTTGCTTAACATCTGTTGGGATAGCTTTATCCATGCTACCGAAGTGTTGCAACAGGCTACTGTTCCAAGCACCGAGTCTCATATAACGAAACGCAGCCTTCGTTGGGCTGGTAATCTTATTCGTCTTACTGATAGCAGACGGCATAAGCAGGTGATCTATGGGAAACTAACTAGGAATACTCGTCCACAGCATAAACCTCGTAAGCGATACAAATATTGTCTCAAAGACGAGTTGAAGTGATTTGGAATTGATGTTGGAGGATGTGAGGGGGTAGCTGTTGATAGGTCAAGGTGGGGGAAAAACGCTTTTTGAAAGCGGCAAGCTTTTTGAAAAGAATAGGATGAAACAGTATCAGAAGAGGCAGGACGTGCCACCTCCAGCGATTGGAAGAAAACATGGGATACCTAAGATGCCAGTTGTGCAACTCGGTAACTATGTCACGTGCAGGTTTGTTGAGTCACCAATGAGTGCATGTTTGGCAAAATTAAGCACGGACAAAAAGTGGCTTCATTTATGGCATCCCCTCAGATCATTACAACACCTTCCCAATCTGTGGTATGGTCTGTAAAAAGTCTGACAGGCTTGAAGAACCCCATCCGCATCTCTCACTGAGAACCATTCACATAATATCACATCGATACGCCGAAAGTGGTCACATTCGAAATCGAATAGACAGTCAATAATTTTATTCAAATTTTCGAAAGAAACTCTTCAGGCATACGATCTCAATATTTACCGAATTGATTTTTGCACGATGATTATCTATCTATCTATCTATCTATCTATCTATCTATCTATCTATCTATCTATCTATCTATCTATCTATTAACATACACACTGAAATGACAAAAGTTAATAGACATTCTATTTTACATTAATAACAGAAGATTTCTGTAAAGCGTCATTATTGACGTAAGGCAGATGATATTGACTATTTTCCATATCTGATTAATTGAAAACTCACCTGATAAACAATGGAAAGTTGAATCTCGAGGTTTGCATCGATTTGACACTGACTAGATTCACGTAAAATATGGCTCTTATGAGATTCTGGCATTTCTAATGTATCTTTGGCCCGTGTCATGCTTACATGAATACATATTATATATATATATATATATATATATATATATATATATATATATATATTTATATATGTATTTATATATATATTTATATATATATTAATATTTTTTACTAAAAAAATGTGAATTATTATTAAAAAATCGATGTTTTAAACTTTACTGCTGTTTTGTACAGCTCTAGGTGCTGACTGTCGCCAAAGGAAGCAACAAGAAAGTCATAGGTCATGAAGCTGATGCGTTGGACTTCCTGTCTGCTATGACTAGACCATGTCTGAAGTTACGTCGATATCAGACAAACCCAGTGAAAGTCGTCTATGGTTGTACGCACACAAACAACGACTTAAATTGAAGATTAATAATAGGGGGTCACAGGGATAATGCCTAAAAATGGCCGAAACAAAGGTGATTAGATATGTTTCAATAAAATTATCCTAACCAATCTTTTTACTATTTATGATGAAGGAGAAATAAACACAAAACACAATCAATATTTAAAATTTTAATTGTGTTTCATTTTACTTCAGTGGACATTCTCAGAAATCAAGGGGCCCCTTCCTGGGGCTAACACTTGAACCCAATATGAGATACATAGATATTCGAGTGTTCCATTAAAGTTCTCCTTTACATCACAAGTGTCGAGTTTGTAAAGTTCAGAACATTAAATTTCTCCTCCCCAATTGACCAGTTGAATATGTTATATTATATCTTTCTTGCGATCTCTTGGTTTTACCGGATTCCAGAACAAAATTTAATCTGGTCTGGTGGAGTATCCAGCTAAGTGCTGTCACTAGAGGTAACATCACTAGGAGAATGTGCACCACTTCTCGTATAAGCATGAGATCTTATTTGTGCTTCGAATACTATGTTATTTTGAATATTTGGTCAGGGTTTACTTGTAGAGTTAAGTATCCTCATGGCAAATTTATTTGACAAACTCTTTTACAGAGAGACCGAAGACAATCGAGGATGGTGTGTAGTAGGTAATTTAAACTCCTTAATCATGTATGGATCTTTTTGTGTGGGATGTCTTCTATTTACTTCTTTCATGTGTGTCTGCCTCTCATCTCTCAACGGACAGGAAATAACTATATTTTATACGTTCTTCCTTTTTACGTCACTCCTTTTCGCATACTTCGTTCTTTTATCTTTCGTTTGTTATTCTTTCACATTTCCTCACTTTCTTTCTTTCTTTCTTTTATTCTTTAATTTCTTTCTTATTTCTTTCTTTCTTTCTATCGTTTTTCGTTCTCTCTTAATTTCCTTCTTTCTTTTATTATAATTATCATATATTTCCCTTTTTAAACGTGTACATTTATTTTCTTTATATTTATGTTCTTACTTTCTTTTACTAAAAACACCAGTGCAGAACTTCAGAACTGTTATCGACTTGAAATTTTTCTTTCCAAAGAATTTCAGTTTAGTTGAATTTTTTAGAATTTTTTCGAAAAAAATATCGTTAAAAGTCCAAACTATTTTTTTGTAACCTGTTTGAAACGCGACTTTTTCAACCCACACAAAACTGTGAGAGCCAAAAATAAATAAATCCAAATAAAAATAATAAATAAAAGCAGTGAGTGCTTAGATGCACACCTGCTGAGAAAATAATTAATCCCAGCAGGAATTACCAGTTCGTCGCACATGGAATGTCGCTTTTATGTGAGTTTAATACAAGAAATGTATGAATTAATGATACAATTTAGTTAAAATATACTCTTGACTCAATAACCCTTTTACAACGATCTAATAAAGTAAAGAGATCGTAACCTGAAGATAATCCTCATTCGTGGAACACATTTTCCATGTTTCTTTACTGTTACTGCAATGGTGAAGCTTTTTCTGATTGTATGCCTTGAAGACTCACTTATAAATCCTAGTACTGAGAAATATTATAAGAAATGAAGATCATTTGAATATGATTGGATGCCTTGAAGACTCACTTATAAATCCCAGTACTGAGAAATATTATAAGAAATGAAGATCATTTGAATATGATTGTATGCCTTGAAGACTCACATATAAATCCTAGTACTGAGAAATATTATAAGAACTGAAGATCATTTTTATATGATTGGATGCCTTGAAGACTCACTTATAAATCCTAGTACTGAGAAATATTATAAGAAATGAAGATCATTTGAATATGATTGGATGCCCTGTAAGACTCACTTATAAATCCTAGTACTGAGAAATATTATAAGAAATAAAGATCATTTTAATATGATTGGATGCCTTGAAGACTCACTTATAAATCCTAGTACTGAGAAATATTATAAGAAATAAAGATCATTTTAATATGATTCGATGCCTTGCAGACTCACTTATAAATCCTAGTACTGAGAAATATTATAAGAAATGAAGATCATTTGAATATGATTGGATGCCTTGAAGACTCACTTATAAATCCTAGTACTGAGAAATATTATAAGAAATAAAGATCATTTGAATATGATTGGATGCTTTGCAGACTCACTTATAAATCCTAGTACTGAGAAATATTATAAGAAATGAAGATCATTTGAATATGATTGGATGCCTTGAATACTCACTTATAAATCCTAGTACTGAGAAATATTATAAGAAATGAAGATCATTTGAATACGATTGGATGCCTTGAAGACTCACTTATAAATCCTAGTACTGAGAAATATTATAAGAAATGAAGATCATTTTAATATGATTCGATGCCTTGAAGACTCACTTATAAATCCTTATACTGAGAAATATTATGAGAAATGAAGATCATTTTAATATGATTGGATGCCTTGAAGACTCACTTATAAATCCTAGTACTGAGAAATATTATAATAAATGAAGATCATTTGAATATGATTGGATGCCTTGAAGACTCACTTATAAATCCTAGTACTGAGAAATATTATAAGAAATGAAAATCATTTGAATATGATTGGATGCCTTGAAGATTCACTTATAAATCCTAGTACTGAGAAATATTATAATAAATGAAGATCATTTGAATATGATTGGATGCCTTGAATACTCACTTATAAATCCTAGTACTGAGAAATATTATAAGAAATGAAGATCATTTGAATATGATTGGATGCCTTGAAGACTCACTTATAAATCCTAGTACTGAGAAATATTATAAGAAATGAAGATCATTTGAATATGATTGGATGCCTTGAAGATTCACTTATAAATCCTAGTACTGAGAAATATTATAAGAAATGAAGATCATTTGAATATGATTGGATGCCTTGAAGACTCACTTATAAATCCTAGTACTGAGAAATATTATAAGAAATAAAGATCATTTGAATATGATTGGATGCTTTGCAGACTCACTTATAAATCCTAGTACTGAGAAATATTATAAGAAATGAAGATCATTTGAATATGATTGGATGCCTTGAATACTCACTTATAAATCCTAGTACTGAGAAATATTATAAGAAATGAAGATCATTTGAATACGATTGGATGCCTTTAATACTCACTTATAAATCCTAGTACTGAGAAATATTATAAGAAATGAAGATCATTTTAATATGATTCGATGCCTTGAAGACTCACTTATAAATCCTTATACTGAGAAATATTATGAGAAATGAAGATCATTTTAATATGATTGGATGCCTTGAAGACTCACTTATAAATCCTAGTACTGAGAAATATTATAATAAATGAAGATCATTTGAATATGATTGGATGCCTTGAAGACTCACTTATAAATCCTAGTACTGAGAAATATTATAAGAAATGAAAATCATTTGAATATGATTGGATGCCTTGAAGATTCACTTATAAATCCTAGTACTGAGAAATATTATAAGAAATGAAGATCATTTGAATATGATTGGATGCCTTGAATACTCACTTATAAATCCTAGTACTGAGAAATATTATAAGAAATGAAGATCATTTGAATATGATTGGATGCCTTGAAGACTCACTTATAAATCCTAGTACTGAGAAATATTATAAGAAATGAAGATCATTTGAATATGATTGGATGCCTTGAAGATTCACTTATAAATCCTAGTACTGAGAAATATTATAAGAAATGAAGATCATTTGAATATGTTTGGATGCCTTGAAGACTCACTTATAAATCCTAGTACTGAGAAATATTATAAGAAATGAAGATCATTTGAATATGATTGGATGCCTTGAAGACTCACTTATAAATCCTAGTACTGAGAAATATTATAAGAAATGAAGATCATTTTAATATGATTGGATGCCTTGAAGACTCACTTATAAATCCTAGTACTGAGAAATATTATAAGAAATAAAGATCATTTGAATATGATTGGATGCTTTGCAGACTCACTTATAAATCCTAGTACTGAGAAATATTATAAGAAATGAAGATCATTTGAATATGATTGGATGCCTTGAATACTCACTTATAAATCCTAGTACTGAGAAATATTATAAGAAATGAAGATCATTTGAATACGATTGGATGCCTTGAAGACTCACTTATAAATCCTAGTACTGAGAAATATTATAAGAAATGAAGATCATTTTAATATGATTCGATGCCTTGAAGACTCACTTATAAATCCTTATACTGAGAAATATTATGAGAAATGAAGATCATTTTAATATGATTGGATGTCTTGAAGACTCACTTATAAATCCTAGTACTGAGAAATATTATAATAAATGAAGATCATTTGAATATGATTGGATGCCTTGAAGACTCACTTATAAATCCTAGTACTGAGAAATATTATAAGAAATGAAAATCATTTGAATATGATTGGATGCCTTGAAGATTCACTTATAAATCCTAGTACTGAGAAATATTATAATAAATGAAGATCATTTGAATATGATTGGATGCCTTGAATACTCACTTATAAATCCTAGTACTGAGAAATATTATAAGAAATGAAGATCATTTGAATATGATTGGATGCCTTGAAGACTCACTTATAAATCCTAGTACTGAGAAATATTATAAGAAATGAAGATCATTTGAATATGATTGGATGCCTTGAAGATTCACTTATAAATCCTAGTACTGAGAAATATTATAAGAAATGAAGATCATTTGAATATGATTGGATGCCTTGAAGACTCACTTATAAATCCTAGTACTGAGAAATATTATAAGAAATGAAGATCATTTGAATATGATTGGATGCCTTGAAGACTCACTTATAAATCCTAGTACTGAGAAATATTATAAGAAATGAAGATCATTTGAATATGATTGGATGCCTTGAAGATTCACTTATAAATCCTAGTACTGAGAAATATTATAATAAATGAAGATCATTTGAATATGATTGGATGCCTTGAAGACTCACTTATAAATCCTAATACTGAGAAATATTATAAGAAATGAAGATCATTTGAATATGATTGGATGCCTTGAAGACTCACTTATAAATCCTAGTACTGAGAAATATTATAAGAAATGGAGATCATTTGAATATGATTGGACGCCTTGAAGACTCACTTATAAATCCCAGTACTGAGAAATATTATAAGAAATGAAGATCATTTGAATATGATTGGATGCTTTGAATACTCATTATAAATCCTAGTACTGAGAAATATTATAAGAAATGAAGATCATTTGAATATGATTGGATGCCTTGAAGACTCACTTATAAATCCTAGTACTGAGAAATATTATAAGAAATGAAGATCATTTGAATATGATTGGATGCCTTGAAGACTCACTTATAAATCTAAGTACTGAGAAATATTATAAGAAATGAAGATCATTTGAATATGATTGGATGCCCTGAAGACTCACTTATAAATCCTAGTACTGAGAAATATTATAATAAATGAAGATCATTTGAATATGATTGGATGCCTTGAAGACTCACTTATAAATCCTAGTACTGAGAAATATTATAAGAAATGAAGATCATTTGAATATGATTGGATGCCTTGAAGACTCACTTATAAATCCTAGTACTGAGAAATATTATAAGAAATGAAGATCATTTGAATATGATTAGATGCCTTGAATACTCACTTATAAATCCTAGTACTGAGAAATATTATAAGAAATGAAGATCATTTGAATATGATTGGATGCCTTGAAGACTCACTTATAAATCCTAGTACTGAGAAATATTATAATAAATGAAGATCATTTGAATATGATTGGATACCTTGAATACTCACTTATAAATCCTAGTACTGAGAAATATTATAAGACATGAAGATCATTTGAATATGATTGGATGCCTTGAAGACTCACTTATAAATCCTAGTACTGAGAAATATTATAAGAAATGAAGATCATTTGAATATGATTGGATGCCTTGAAGACTCACTTATAAATCCTAGTACTGAGAAATATTATAAGAAATGAAGATCATTTGAATATGATTGGATGCCTTGAAGACTCACTTATAAATCCTAGTACTGAGAAATATTATAATAAATGAAGATCATTTGAATATGATTGGATGCCTTGAAGACTCACTTATAAATCCTAGTACTGAGAAATATTATAAGAAATGAAGATCATTTGAATATGATTGGATGCCTTGAAGACTCACTTATAAATCCTAGTACTGAGAAATATTATAAGAAATGAAGATCATTTGAATATGATTAGATGCCTTGAATACTCACTTATAAATCCTAGTACTGAGAAATATTATAAGAAATGAAGATCATTTGAATATGATTGGATGCCTTGAAGACTCACTTATAAATCCTAGTACTGAGAAATATTATAATAAATGAAGATCATTTGAATATGATTGGATACCTTGAATACTCACTTATAAATCCTAGTACTGAGAAATATTATAAGACATGAAGATCATTTGAATATGATTGGATGCCTTGAAGACTCACTTATAAATCCTAGTACTGAGAAATATTATAAGAAATGAAGATCATTTGAATATGATTTGATGCCTTGAAGACTTACTTATAAATCCTAGTACTGAGAAATATTATAAGAAATGAAGATCATTTGAATATGATTGGATGCCCTCCAATTCCGATGCTATCGACCTGTCCCCCCTCCATTTCCAGGTCACTGCTTTATGATACCCATTATTTTAAAATGTTGGGGGTCACCCGTTCCTTGTATGTACACCCAAAACCACTTTATTACCATAGTAGGGATATTGTAGATTACTCGATTTTTTTGTGAATCGATATGGAGATAACAGAGAGCAGGGAGAGAGTTCAAGATGGCCGACAGCTCGAAGAAAGAAGCTATTGGAGTAGAATTTACGTATTTACAATAGATATCGGTTGAATAATATATTTATTTATAAATTTAAACCAAATGTAAAATTATTTATTATGTTTCAGTTGGCTAACGATTTAACTAATTAATGTATTAAGTAAATTATTATTAATTTACGAAATAACGGTTCTTTCTGGTTTTGACTACCTTATTAATTTGTATGTTTATTAAAATATTATAGATTTTATTCCTGAGAGAAAACATTGAGATAATGTAAATATCTGCTTTTTAATTTCGCATTAAAAATTAAACTTTTCTTGTAAATAATTTGTGCCATAACTAACAGTAGATAGTGCGGATTTAATAAAAAATATATCATTTCTTGAAAAAATTGTCGAAAACTAAACGCATATTCTATCACGACTAGATGAGCAATTTTCTGTGAGATACGTGACTTAAACAGGATTGGGGGACCTCGTCACGTTTTCGGAATAATTTTTGTAAATATTTGGATAACATTCTCCCATGAAAGTGGGATTGACGTCTAAGGATTGTTAAATGGCAAACATGGATTTGAATCCTTCGAATTTTGTCATAAGGACATCTTAAGTTAGTTATTTATGTTAGAAAACTTATTATATTACAAACAATAGAAATGAAAATCCTAAGAAATTTAAAGTCTATTAAATTGAAATTAAATGGATTATTTTTCATTTAAATAATATCGACTTGCCGATATGAACACGGCCTGCCGTTTCTGTAGTCCGTATCGATATCTATTACGCGAGACCTGCTCCCCTCATTTTTGTTGGAACATTGGATTATCTATCAACCCGCCCACAATTGTTGACGACAGTTGGTCCATTGGATTGAGATAATGATGGAATCGATTTAATTAATTGTAATTTATATTCCTTGCATTGGAAGTAGGAAAAGCTGGTGAAATTCCAAAATTAGAATCGTGATCTGAAGAGTACCAAGTGATAGCTCTCGTTTATCAGTTCCTGTGAAGAATGATTATTGATAGGCCAAACGGAATAGTAGGAAACGTTTTCATTTATCTTCGACACATGCTTGGCCGAGACAAGTACAGAGGGTTGCAAGTTTCGAAAGTGCCATCGTTGTTATTAAGAATTACCTACACGTTTTAATCCGAGTAAGGTATCTAGATTGTCGAGATAATTGTTCATATAGAATTGCTGTACTTTCTTTCTTTCTCATCTGCTCTCTCTTTCTCTCTTTCTCTCCCCCCTCTCTCTCTCTCTCTCTCTCTCTCTCTCTATATATATATATATATATATATATATACACACATAGTAAGCTATGAAAATATATCTATGGCAATTAAGCTACACAGAGGCTCCCGCGTTTCATCCCCGGGGGACTCTTCAAGCCTGAAGATTCCCCCGCCCGGGGATGAAACGCGGGAGCCTCTGTGTAGCTTAACTGTCATAAATATATTTTCATAGCTTACTACCTAGCTCTACTTACGTATCGAGCACTGTTGAAGTAAATACTGAAAATTGCTACATAAAAAATTATATTTCCTGATAAAATTTTATGTGGATACATGAAATATATATATATATATATATATATATATATATATGGTAAGTCAATGAAAATTGATTAGACCTGCAAATGGAAGCAAATGAATATCTTCAGTTGTTCAAAACAAGGAGCAGTTTAGTTAATAAAAACATTTATTTTTCTTCTCTGTCATTACTTAAACTCGGCTTTTCAAAGATTAAAATCTTATTATCAGAGGAGATTAATGATTGATAAGTTGACAGAATAAAACTGTCAAAGTTCTAAATTTGAAAGAGTTTTAAAAAAAAATTTAAAGTTCCATTTTCATATATATATATATATATATATATATATATATATATATATATATATATATATATATATATATATATATATATATATATATATATCGAGGCAGCATTTTTTCCTTAAGACACGTACTATTAAAAATAACCGACAATTTTTGTCTGGTTATTTTAGTATTGATCCCAATACTAAAATAATCAATACTAAAATAACAAGACAAAAATTGTCGGTTATTTTTAATTATATATATATATATATATATATATATATATATATATATATATATATATATATTTATATATATATATATATATATAAATACAATCTTTATAACTCGTTCAATTTACTGTGTTGGAATTGCAAACAAGATATAAAAAAGTACAAGTGTAAGAATACACGTTTAAAGATATCGACAGTAAAATTATGAAAATACAGAAAATTAACTTTTAATTAATGTAAATGCTTCAATGTTTAAATCAGGAAACCTGAAACAATAGCAGAAAAGTGAGAGTAGAAATCTAAATAGAATGTACTGAAGTACCATAGTCAATTGTAGGTCTATTTCTTCGCGATATGAAAAGTGTATTGAGCAGAACGGATTGTAGTTAGGCTAAGAGTTCATTGAATAAACATACTGAAATTACCCCAGGTAGCCTTTATCTTTATTAAAAGTGCATTTCTATGTTTTTGTTGATTTTAGTGTCAGTATTTTAAAATGTGGATTTATTACTCTTCTGCTCTTCTATCAATCTTGTTTCAAATATAAAACTTCGCATGATGAATCGGTCACATTTGGTATCATTAACCCTGCCGGTTGAGTTTCATGTTTTCGGTGAAACAGAAGGTACCGATAGAAGATAAATATATAGTATATTGCTCATCGAATATATATATATATATATATATATATATATATATATATATATATATATATATATATATATATATATATATATATATATTTATATATATACTAGACCACCCGTGACCCGTTAGGTCAGTTTGTTATATTAGCTATGGAATTCATGTATGTGCGTGACACTTGTGGATGTTATGATTTTTAGATCTCGTTTTGATTTGACGACGCTTGTCATGCCAGCTGGAGTGTTGTTGTCATGGCGACCGCCACCTCGATGTGTCTTGTTTGGGCGATTCCCGACTGCTCAAAAGTGGAATCCCAGGCACTGGGAGGCGTTCTGTGATCGCCACAGTGGCACAAAAGTCGGTAAACATAATCATGTTTACTACCACGAAATTACGGGCTGACTGATCATGTATCGGGATTATTGTGGCGAAAATAGAAATTCAAACAAACACAGTTTGTTGACGCCGGCCGTCAGATTTTCATCTCCGTGTTATCGGTCGTATGTCTACACCTACGTCCGCAGGCTTTTCCATAAAACCAGCTGGCCCAAGCAGACGACAGGAAAGAAATCTGGAATCAGCCAAGAACACAAGAATAGCGACGTTCGGTCCTCCTCAAACAACGACAAAAAAAAACCAGCAACTTCAAGTACAAAAATTAAACAATTCAACAACGTATCACGACAATTTCGTCGGCCAAACGCCATTGAATCAGCGACGCTGAACAACAACAACACAACTATTGCCGCTACTGCTACACCGCGTCATCCGACGCCGACATCGTATAACGCAACTATTACTGCTTCTACCACTGCTCGCCTACAGGACATTGTCAACAATTTACTACTACCCACCAAGGCTTCTCGACTGTTGCGACATCCACTCCAATTCCGAAATCCCTTATCGGAAATTTCTTCCCGTTGAATTGTTCTGGAAAATAAACCATAATATTTTCCCAATTTTAATCCTGTGTTGTTCGTTCATTTTTGCTTGTCACCATACGCTTACAGTAATATAACATGGAGAAAACAAAAAAACTATTTGATGAAATTAAATGTAATTGTTGAAAAAAGAATAGATAGATTTCTATGCGTCGTTCTGTTTATTATAATTGTTTTTTTTTTAAATTATAGTTACTGAATTATAAGTGGTTGGCCATACTTATAGGTAAATGTGCACTGAACAGGTACCATAATACTTATTATAGTTAAATTCAAATTTTTATATATAATCTTTTAAATGAAATTGTTAGTTTCAACTAACAATTTCATTTAAAAGATTATAAAAATAAAGGCGATTTGAGAAAGGAAGGGGGTACAACCGGCTGTCTCGCGTACGTAACGAAAACAGAGGGAGTAGGAGTGGTGAAATCTGTGAGAGGAAAAGTGGGAGATGGTTTCGTTCACCGCCGCTATTGATATTAATAATGATTGTTGTTGTTTTGTTTGTTTGTTTTTGTTTTTTAAAAGGGTGGAGCTTTTTTGAAACTGCGACAAACTTTACAAAGTCCTGCCGTTGAATGTTTTTAGCCGTGGAGAAAACAAAAAAACTATTTTATGAAATTAAATGTAATTGTTTTATATTTAAAGCGATATAAACATTTCCAGAATTAAAAATTTCATGCGTTCGTTAATAAGAAGAGTTCAACGGAATTGGAATAACAGATTGGAAGACGATGCTATTTACGCATGCGCAACCGGATGTTGAAAACCGGAAAGCTGAAAGCTGATTGCAAACATACAAGACCCATAGACTTTTAGTAGTATATAGATTATATATATTTATACATGTATATATATATTTATGCATATATATATATATATTCATACATATATATTATATATTTATATATATATATATATATATATATATATATATATATATATTCATATATAAATATATTCATTTTTCATCCCTCATTATTGACTCCACCAAGCACGGACGCTCAACCTACTGTTTTCTCCAGTAGTGGCTACTATTTTCTTCCTTTTTCCCAATATGTCGACCCTATATGTGTTTGTACTTGCATGACATTTTTCTTTATATTATCATCCTGATGAAGTCTTATAAATAAATACGAAACGTTGATGTACACATAAAGAAAACATCAATTTTTTGGTTTTCCTTTTTCATTTTCCCATATATATATATATATATATATATATATATATTGAATCCAGAATGAATACGTCAGAGCCGTCTAAATAATTTATTCAACACATCCTGGTCAGCTATTGGCCAACGTTTTATAAATAGCGCCGAATCTGCGTCGGCTTACACTAGCGACAGTTTTTCTGTCATAGATCAAATTCGTTATACCATCTAAAAGTCTTGGAAAACATTTATGTTAAGTTATTAAAACGTTCCCTATATAAGCAAAAGGAGTGACTTCTAGGACTTGATGTAATCCACTTGTCACTGGTCTTCATTTCAGTACAATATTGTAGGTTTTAATCGCAGTTCATGAAATTTACTTCCACGTATATACTCTGATGCGTGTGGGTGAAAGCCGGCTTTGTAAATTTATGTAATTTCTTCTCGTTTTTACAACTTTTCAATTTCACTCTCCCCCAAAATGTCAGAAATCTCCATATTCCTTTTTATAATAACATGTTGTACCACAAAAAATGTATTTAAATATATATATATATATATATATATATATATATATATATGTGTGTGTGTGTGTGTGTGTGTGTGTGTGTGTGAACTGTATGATATAAGTATATAGACTGATATGGATAAATATAGGTATCTGTTGATTAGTTTTAAAAATATACGTAGTATTCCAATATGTTTACTATTGTATTTCCTATTTATATAGGTTCCATTCGTATACATTTCCCTTGTGGTTTTGTCTTTTCAGAATAAACTTGATATGCTTATTTTCGTGAGAAAAGTAATCATAAAATAAATAGCTTTTGTAGGTCATTTTAATGTGGACTAAAATTGTTTTGAAGAAATGTATATTAAGAACATCTGTGCATACATGTAAAATGAAAGACCAATGATGACTGAATATTCACTATTTCAATAAATAGATTAAGACATATATATATATATATATATATATATATATATATATATACACGCATAATGTGCGATAATTATCCTCTAAAGGTACATCATATATATATATATATATATATATATATATATATATATATATATATATATATATATATATGTATATGAAATAAACTATCTATCTATCTATCTATCTATCTATATATATATATATATATATATATATATATATATATATATATATATGAAATAAAGAAAACCGAAATATTAAATATCCATCTACGTTTCACATTTATTAGAAGGTTTCATCAGCTCGGACGCTTGAAGAAAAAGAAAAAATACAGCAACAAGTACCAAATTTATTTATTTATTTTTTATACTTTGGTACTTGTTGCCGTATTTTTTTTTCTTCAAACGTCCGTCCTGGTTAAATCTTCTAATAAAGGTGAAACGTAGATGGATATTTAATTAATATTTTGGTTTTCCTTATATTATTCTTCCATTAAGTCTATATAAATATATATATAGTGTACAGGTTCGAATGATTTCGATGGGAATCTGTGTAAGAGAGCTCAATTTACATTTAAACAGAGCATGAATAAATTTTAAAGGGGGAAAAAGATTCATGTTCTAAATGAGGTTGGATATACATCTGATAAGATCGATCTAGGTCGAAATAAGTTATTATGTGTACAACCCGAATCTGTGTCTATTTGTTCCCTTTACAATTTTTGTATATATATATATATATATATATAGAGAGAGAGAGAGAGAGATAGAAGAAAAAAGAGTGATAAATATGCGACGATTGTCCAAATTTATTTCAAATTTCAATTGTTCAATGCAAGGTTGTCAGTAATAAACTAGTGTTTATTTTTCTTTCCTTAAGCCAAGGCTTTTCAAAGATCGAAATTTTATCATCAGAGGAGAAATACAGATGGATAAGTTGGCTTTCGAAAAAACCAAAGTTCAAATATTTGAAAAATATGAGAATTATTATTAAAAATTATTAAAATAATTTTTGTCAAAAAACGTACTGAATGAAAAGAAAATTTCGTGAAAAAGATATACAATTGTCCGGGTGGTAAGTTTCCGTTATATATATATATATATATATATATATATATATATATATATATATATATATATATATATATATATATATATATATATATATACATATATGTATATATATATATATATATGTATATATATATACATATATATATATATATATATATATATATATATATATATATATATATATATATATATATATATATATATATATATATATATATATATATATATATATATTTGATTTTATGAAGGCTTACCAAAGCATTCCTTTCAAGACACCAATGATCACCATTAAAGATATTTTTTCTTACAAATACTATTTATTCAAATTAAATGTTTTTTCCTACACGTGTTTCACTACCAAGCAGTTACTTGCTTGGCAGATCATCAGGGAAATTAAATGTCTGGAATACTGGTTTCAACTGCCGACAAAACACAATGTGGCGTTGTAATAGTTGAGGTCACTTAAGAAGAGAAGAGGAAAAAAATAAAAATAAAAATAAAAATAAAAATAAAAATAAAAGTCAAACTTAAAAAGCAAGGAAGAACAACGATAAGAAAAGAAAGTCCTAGAAAAGTCTTAGAAAAGTAGCTTGTGCATTATTTCTTCCACCAAGCCAACAAGCAAGTAATCGGTCCCAAATACATTCAATAAAACCACAAAACCGGAACAATGTGCGATAATACACTTTCACGTTAGCCGGTACAATGATGAATAAATCCCCCCCCACAAGAAAACAAAAGAACTAAATCATTCAAGATACCGCTCACAAGTTACCATTCCAATCCAATGATAGTATGGGAATTCTAAATCCAACTTCTCACAAAGAAAAGTCAACACAAATGTTCGTCCGAGTTCAAAGAGTCTTATTTCAATTGTTGATTTATAAATTTGTGTCTTAACAATACGTAAACATCCGAGGAGACCTAGTTATGGTCGAAATAACTTATAATGTGCACAATCCGAATGTATATCTAGTCTTTTTCAACCTCATAACAGTCACTTATATATATATATATATATATATATATATATATATATATATATATATATATATATATATATATATAAAAGTGACTGTTATCGAGAGACCAAATCAATGCAATATATGTTATTATTTATTATTTTATTATTTGAAACTTTCATTTTTGGCTAATAAAAAACTCATCCCCTGAAGATGAAAGACATTACATTTCTCAGTGCTTTTAATAAAAAGAGAGATTCATCACTTTTCAAAATATGCGCAACGTCGCACACACTCTTAGAACAGACGGATATTACATCGACGTGTTAACATAAAGGATGTGTTTTCAACTTTCAGCAAATGTAACTAATTTATTTTTTATAAAAAAGTGTTACTTATTAGAAAGAAGTAAAAGTAGTAAAAAAGTAAATGTCTTTAATCTTTTGAAGATGGCTATTTTATTAGTCAAACGAATGCCCGTTTAGTTAGTTTAAGTAATAAAAATTGCAATTTGGGACGTTAAATAACGAAATTACACTATATTTAAGAGAGAAACAAAGTGCATTGTGGGAAGTGGTTAAAAGGTTCAAAAGAACGACATTATTCTAAGATAAAATGTGCATCACTATTTGATAACATTTTTAATAGAACATAAAGATCACTTATTTTTTTAATTATTAATGGATATTTTTTTACTATCACATCCATCGTATTTTACTTCCCAAGAATGAGATTCTACTTCTGATTACATTTAAATGGCCAGAAAAAATATACCCCAAAAATTTCAACGTTAGTCACGTTAAAAGAAATGGGTGCAAACTTATTAGGTTGGCCTAAGGTAAGCAGGGAAAAGATAGAGTATCCCCACCCCCCAAAAAAACGTAATTTGTGTCTACCTGTATGGAATACAGACACACATCAAACATACCCACCGCGCCCCAACTGAACTATAGAAAAAAATGGAGTCTCTGGTTGGAGCAAAGTCGTACTATTGACGCCGACCCATAACAGTGTATGCCTGTGTACTTACAAAAGGACCGCATACGGTCCACGAGCCACATGTTTAATGCAAATAATTCAACAAACTGAATAGAATTTGTATATATTTTTTGAGAGTCGACATCGCGTCTTAAAGAATTTATTTTCTGTGATAAATCTGATGGCTTTAGCAAACGATGGAGTCTAATTTATTCGCGGGTAAAAATGCGTATGGGGTTTGTGTAGGCGTAGGTGCCAAATCTTCAGCCTATTTAAACGGATTGTTGTGTTCCCCTTCTATCGTGTTAGCATCCTTTCGTATTTTTTTATGACCCCGTTGAGTGTTTTCTTGACATTTTGCTCAGCTCGAATGATATTTACGGATAATTCCCTTGGCGAAATTCAGATACTCGTCAGCTGCGTCGAAAGAAAAGCATTCTTTATCTTATCAGCATTTTATTATTTCAAAAAAGAAAGTGAAATGCGAAACTCACTTTGATTTTCTGTCTTTCTTTCTTGTATATCGCTTCATTTATTTTTTTTTACTTTCTTGTATTTTGCTTCATTTTTTTTTACTTTCTTGTATTTTGCTTCATTTGATTTATTTTATTTTGTTGTATTTTGCTACATTTATTTTTCTTGTATTTTGCTGCATTTATTCTTTTTTTACTTTCTTGTATTTTGCTTAATTCATTCTTCTTTTACTTTCTTGTATTTTGCTTCATTTATTCTTCTTTTACTTTTTTGTATTTTGCTTCATTTATTCTTTTTTTACTTTCTGTATTTTGCTTTATTTATTCTTCTTTTACTTTCTTGTATTTTGCTTCATTTATTCATTTTTTTACTTTCTTGTATTTTGCTTAATTTATTCTTCTTTTACTTTCTTGTATTTTGCTTCATTTATTCTTTTTTTACTTTCTGTATTTTGCTTTATTTATTCTTCTTTTACTTTCTTGCATTTTGCTTCATTTATTCTTTTTTTTTACTTTCTTGTATTTTGCTTAATTCATTCTTCTTTTACTTTCTTGTATTTTGCTTCATTTATTCTTCTTTTACTTTCTTGTATTTTGCTTAATTTATTCTTCTATTACTTTATTGCATTTTGCTACATTTATTCTTTTTTTACTTTCTTGCATTTTGCTTAATTCATTCTTCTTTTACTTTCTTGTATTTTGCTTCATTTATTCTTCTTTTACTTTTTTGTATTTTGCTTCATTTATTCTTTTTTACTTTCTGTATTTTGCTTTATTTATTCTTCTTTTACTTTCTTGTATTTTGCTTCATTTATTCTTTTTTTACTTTCTTTTATTTTGCTTAATTTATTCTTCTGTTACTTTATTGCATTTTGCTTAATTAATGCTTTTTTACTTTCTTGTATTTTGCTTCATTTGATTATTTTATTTTGTTGTATTTTGCTACATTTATTTTTCTTTTACTTTCTTGTATATCGCTTCATTTATTTTTTTTTACTTTCTTGTATTTCGCTTCATTTGATTTATTTTATGTTGTTGTATTTTGCTACATTTATTTTTCTTGTATTTTGTATCAATTATTCTTCCTTTACTTTCTTGTATTTTGCTACATTTATTCTTTTTTTACTTTTTTGTATTTTGCTTAATTCATTCTTCTTTTACTTTCTTGTATTTTGCTTCATTTATTCTACTTTTACTTTCTGTATTTTGCTTCACTTATTCTTCTTTTACTTTCTATATTTTGCTTCATTTAGTCTAATTTTACTTTCTTGTATTTTGCTTCATTTATTCTTCTGTTACTTTATTGCATTTTGCTTAATTAATTCTTTTTTTACTTTCTTGTATTTTGCTTCATTTATTCTTCTTTTACTTTCTTGTATTTTTCTTCTAATAATTGGTTCCGGATTTATTTTTTAAAACTCTTTCGTTTCTTTTTCATTCTAAATTTAGTTATTTCTGTATGTTTAATTCTTAATCTATTTTATTTCATTTCCCTCTTTGTATACTAATGCATCACGCATATCAAGATCAAACGCCACTAGAGGATAAGGGTTCTCGAGATTGCTAGTTTGACGATGAAGAATACTATGAGATGAGTGGTGGTATGTAGACGACTTCTTGTGGTGAATGTTTTATAGAGAGAAAACCAGAGATCGGAGTGCAACTGTTTTTCTTTTTGGATTTGTTTAATTTCTTGCTTCATTCTGAATTTTTTTCATCGTATTTTCATTTAGATTTAATATTTCTTTTCAATTTATATTTGTGTTGTTTTTTAATTTTCACTATTCTCGGTTTTTATTATGAAATGTTCTTTCTTTGCTGTTTTTTTCTTCCAAATAAATCATGTTTTCTTTCTTTAATGAGTTCCGCCTTTCTTACTTTTTTCTCTGTCTACCTTTTGAAATTTATTTTTCTCTAATTTTTCTTTTCTTTTTTTTCATTTTCTATTTCTTTTGCCTTCTGCCACATTTTATTTTGATTTTCGGTCATTTTTGTGTCCTTTCGCGACTTGTTCTTCTATTCTTTAAACACAAATAGTTTTTTGCTTCTTTCTGCCTATATTTTCATATCTGTTTCAGAATCCATTTCGCCTTTGATCTTTGTTTTTTCTTGTTTATTTCTGTCACTTTTCTTTAATAATTATTTTAGTTCTTTTAATTTTTTCTATTATATCTTTTCATCCATTTCTCTTAGATCCTGGGTATGACCTTATAGTCAATTCAATTTAGTTTTAGAAAGTGTGGAATTGACTCTAAGTTATAAATAATTACAGGTCACATCTGACTCGGAGTGGTAGTATCTGCCATGGATCAATCACCTGTTAAATAGATTTGCCCCATGCACGACACTAAACAGTTGGCTAGATTTACGCATAACCTCATCATAACGAAATATATCTTCCCAGCCTTTCAATACTTTTCTGCTCACCCTATTTCCCAACCCCATTAACTACTCACGCTCTACTCCAAACCGGTCTAGGTATGACACAAAACTGTAACCGACATTTAGGCTCCAATTTATGAGCCTTGGGGAGTGTGGAATCACAGTTTAGTTTCCATTACTCCCAGGTGTATTATATATATGAAGAGTTCTCATGCAAAACGCGATAAACGCAATTTTCAAAATCACGAAACTGTCCTTACAAAAAGTGTTGCATTTAAACACTCGACAATACCCCAAAACAATGTGTTACATAATATGATACCGAAATAATTTCTTTTTGATCTCAGTCAATATCAGCTTTCATTCGAAGTCGAGATTTTATAAATTCGTACTTTTATTGTTCAAGGTGCCAATTTAAATGAATTGGATTTATCGCGTTTTGCGTTCGAACTCTTCATATATTGATGAGTATAAAGTTGGTTCCATAAACTTTTGTTGAGTAGTAGATTTTTAGTTAACCAATAAACTTGTGATACTTAATATTAATAAAAATAAGAATTAAAAATAAATCATAGAGCTACGATTATCTGTAAGATCTCGACTATCTTAATGCAGTGAAAACCTTAAGATAAATACTGAATAAGTTATGGAATTTGATGTTTCAATCAAGGCTTGTAATAATATAAATAATAATAAATATTAAATTGGTTTATCAGTATGACGTAAACTTATTTAAACTATACTGCCCACGCATATAGTTATATGTCGGTTAAGTGGAATTACCTCACTCAAGTTGCTAGTAATAGAATACATAATTTTCTAATGATTTTAAAATGTAATATTTATTTAGACATAATTAAATCATATGATCAAAATTTCGTCACGGCGACCTTTAAAGATTATATCTATCTACATTGGATTTATTTAGAAAAAATATACTATGAGTCTAAATAAAAATCTTTATTTCATTTTTTTCTTCTTTCTCTTCTGTGTAGCTGATTTTATGATGGTAGTTATAGAGACATATAGAGACATAAGGGGCGGAGGGGGATGTTAGTTGAGAAAGAGGAGGGAGAAGAGTATTAGGAGTAATTAATATGTTGAAACGACGGGCCAGACAGTAATAGATAAACGTAGTTGACAGAGATAATCTGTTGACACATGATGTTAGATTTGCTTTATGTTTCTTTGTTCTTTCTTCTTTTTATTTTTCCTCACCTCCTGATTTTCTTGTCACGGTCCCAATTTCTGGGTTTTCACTTTTTGTCTTCATACAATCTGGAAAGCACACACATATATATATATATATATATATATATATATATATATATATATATATATATATATATATATATAGTTTGGAAGTTTCTCAACCATTAAAGCTATATTAAAAAAAACAAAAAAATAACCTTAAGTCCCAAGTCGTTCAGTGGAAAATCACTCATGTAAGTCAATTTAACTTTTACAGTTATTATATTAGTTTGTTTCTAACATTATTTAAGGGATCATCAGTTTTTTACCATGAAAAACTGTTTCGGGAATTTAATTGATATATATATATATATATATATATATATATATATATATATATATATATATGATATAATATTTGCTATTGTGTATTATCTATGTACGCATACGTTTCGTCCTTTTTAAATCGGGACTCATCAGCATAGAGATATGACTATTCACTACCGGTCATGCGATTCGAAACCCCGGACTACAAGTATTTTTCAATTCAAATCAGACGTCTTTAACCGCTCGGCCAATTTTAAACAGCGAATAAACAATGATAATTTTAACACTTTATCGGCGGCTTAAAGTCTAAGCATTCTACTTCTTTTAAGGGAAGGAACGATGCATTATAAAGCAAGTGACGTCATGCTGTGTTAATACTACCATTACAGTGCACTACTTTTTCGAGGAGCGACACACACATATATATATATATATATATATATATATATATATATATATATATATATATATATATATGTATACGCATAAAGATACATACACATCTGCACGAATATATATAGAGAGACACATATATTACCCACACACACATATATATATATATATATATACATATGGATAGAACTATACACTGCCACTCTTTCAAGTAGATCAGTGGCGTCTATGGTTAACACCATCAATATATTTGATTTAAGGGGCCGGCTCTTAGAATTAAGCTAAAATTATTTAAAGCTCTAAAATAAATTAAGAAATGACTTAAAAAATAAACGGGTACATTACCAAATGAACCAGTTATGTGCATTTAAATACCGATATGTATATTGTGAATCTCCGTACATACGTAAAATACATGTATGAGGCTTTTTTACAATATGGATATATTCAAACGCACGTACACACAGTTACAACATACCTTGCACATAGATCTTTAATGGATATTTTACTGCACTATGTTTTTCTAATAAACAGGTATACGAATTTATGTCTAAACAATTAGAAATTAAAACTAAAATTAAAAATATTTAAGTTTAATTTTAATTAAAATTACAAAGTAAATCTAAACGCCTACATTCAAAGCAACAGATGTTTGCATTATAATAAAATTTAATCAAATAAGGAATTAAAAATAAACATTTAAAACTGTTAAATATGAAACATAGAAATAAAAAAATAATACACAAAAAAAAGAAATAACATTTTAAAAGATACAAAATAAAGAAAAAAAGAATAATAAAAAATTACAAAAATATATAAAATAAAATGTAAATAAGTATGATAGAGAGTTAGAAGTAGTGTTGTGATTGCACTTCGTGGGAAACTAGTATTAGTTACCCAACATCTGCTCAGTATATTTTCTTTTAAGTGCTTGCAATTAAGCGTGATTTCATGTCTAACATTAAGTAAGTCGTCTTTTTCTGTAAATCTAATAATATCAAATTTCTTATTAAGATATAAAAACAAGTGAGTTTAGGGATCACCACATGTCTTGACTTTCTTAATTTTTTCCTATTTAATTATTGGTGGTTTTGTAACTAATTAATTTCCAAAAGTGATGATATAGTGAAGTGTGTTTCTCTCATATTTTATGTCTGAATAATAATCTATGTCCGTAAAGCTTATCTTTATAGTTCGGTGACGTGATCCTTTTATATAACTTTTCCCCTTCTACGTTCTCTATTGTGTATATTTTTGCGCGGTATACCACTGAGGCAGGAAAACAATTGTTTTGTAATAGGGCATTTATTCTGTCTTTGACAATAACCGTTATTTGTGATTATATCATTATTTATATCAATGTGTTATTGCTTTTTTATTATTTTTTATTGTTTTTCTTTACCTAGGTTGTCGGTGCAGGTATAGCTAAATTTTAATGTGTTTTATTGAATAATTTGAGTAGTGCGCAACCTGATAGAATGAGTTTGTTTATGAAGTGTAAACATTTATTACTTACTTTTGTTTTTAAAATTAGACTGAAAGGGGCTGTAAACCAAATCATTTTTCGACATCGATATCTGAACATATTTGTATTGGTTTCTATATTTTATACTTTATGTCAACGATTGTGTACATACAGTAAACTAGGCTTTATTCAATACATATTGATTTTCGATAAAAGAAACAATTATTTTCTCTCTCATTGCTATCTTATTTAAGATATAAAATGATTTTATCGAATTATTAAAGTCAAACCTTAATAGCAATGCATTGGAGAAATTAATTTTTGATTTTGACTAGTAAGCCATGTTTAAACATGATCACTGTGTAATATTTACCAGATACATTTAAATTCGAAGCATTTTTATCTGTTATATATTTTACTGACCCACATAAGTTTTTAAGAATGATACGCTGTGTTAGATTCACAATTTCTTTAAAATACAAACTTCAAAATGACGTGTACACTAGCTGCGTGCGTAAATATTCATATATTTTGCTTCATTTACACAAAGATGACGTTTTAAAAATTTAATTTTAACACTTTTGATATTTAAGTTCATTTATTTACAATTTACAAACGATATAGAGAGAGCCACGGATGATATATAATATTTTTTCATTCTTTATTAATTTGCTTTTATATTAGATATATTTCAGTAAATCACATCGCTCTGTTTGTTACAAGTAAGTACAAACGAACTCCCAACAAAAGCGAGATATTAAAAGAAAAAAAAAGAGATAAAAAAGCGAGCGGAAGATATATATATATATATATATATATATATATATATATATATATGATTATTTTTTATTTACACAGAGATCTCACCAGACAGAGTTAAAATCAGATTTTAACTCTGCCTGATGAGATCTCAGTTTATAATAGGTGTTGATCGATAACATCGACATGCCAGTGTCGCAGATTTTTTACTTGTCTGTGTAAATAAAAACAATCATATATAAAATGCTTTATTTGATATTAAGCACTTTTTATCACCCCGGTTGAAATTATTTGGATTACTATCTTGTGGATGTTTTACCTCGATTATATATATATATATATATATATATATATATATATATATATATATATATATATATATATGGAGAATAATGGGGAAATAATAAATTAATATGGACATTACGCAACGCACGATATATAAGATTTTCCTTTATTTATTTATAATTTTTTAAAATAAAACATGTTTCAGTAAATACTATTAATAAAATTAATCCGTTGCTGCTTTCAACAGAGTTAACATATTTTTGACTTATATACTTGTTTCTTTTCTTCATAAAATGAGACAAAATGTATGTCCGCTTAAAATATTTTGTTCATCTTTTAAAACGATCGAATAGGGAGATACATACCACATCCTAAATTTAGTTATTGCTATTGATTACTTAAGTCGTTTATTAACAGCTAAATTAATTCTCACATCTCTTGTGTCATATTTTCGTTTTTATATATAAAATTTAACAAAAATAACCGACCCCCCACTAAATCAAAACATTTTTCCTGTAAAAAGAAAAATAAATGTTGTTATTTTTTTAGGAGGTGTGGGTTAACGTAAATAAACACTCGGGCAACGTCGGGTAAGGTCAGCTAGTATATATATATATATTTATATATATATATATATATATATATATATATATATATATATATATAATATAAATATAGAGGCAAAAATGCCTTCAAAAACCATGTATTAGATGCGAGCTTGTTTTTGTCAAGCGAAATATTAGCTAAAAAAAAAAAATCAAGATGAAGAAAAAAAAACGGAAGGTATTTTGAAATATTTTATTAAATGTTTCGAAATATTTTTATTTTTCTTTTGATTTAATTACTCGCATCTAATACATGGTTTTTGAAGGCATTTTTGCCTCTATATTTATATTAACTTACAAAAGATGTTTTATAACATGAACTTTCCTAATTTATATATATATATATATATATATATATATATATATATATATGATGTATTTCTATGTAATTATTTTTATTGGTGATTGCAGCGTTCGTTGTTTTTTTTGCTTACTATTATTTCGATTGTCTCACTTCCTAAGTGATCAGGATGCAGAAAATTGCATTATTAGTTGCCCTTAACTTTATAGGACGTATTTTTCGTTAATATATATATATATATATTAATTTTATACGTACATAAAAGTAATCCATGGACACGTGTTTCTGGCTCACAGCCGTCGTCAGCATGGCTAACTTAGACAAGGATCGAACCTTCGATATTGATGTCTATAGTCTAATAAATCAATTACATAAAAATACATTAAATATTTAGGTGATTAAAATCGTACCCATTTCTAGACAAGCGTCTTGGACCAGTGGTAAAGACGCTGGACTATAGACATCAATATCAAAGGTTCGATCAATATCAAAGATTCGTGTCCATGGATTACTTTTATGTACGTATAAAATTAATAAATATATATATATATATATATATATATATATTCCTCTCAAACCGACGTGCATTCATTTTCCTCTATTTGAACATTATTTTAGTTTATTTCTATTGTCATATGTTTTCTACAGATTACTTCGAGATATTACTGTAAATACCATAAAAAAGTTATAAAGAACGCTGAAGCCTCATATTAATAGAATAAACGTATTTAGAGTCCATATTGATAACATACACTGCTTAGGAACGAACGAGTATTCCTTTCTATTCCAACTTTATGCTCTGAACCCAATATTAACATTTTATTGAATATATTTTAATTTCTATGATTTTCAATATTCAACCTTATAATGACTGTTTCATGATTCATAAAATGGCACGAGATGTTACTTTTGTAGCACACGTAGCAGATCATTTGATGAGTCCTCGTGTAACGGTGATAAAAACGAATCGTTATAAAAATGTCATAAAATAAATGTAAAAATATCGACATCAAAAGGGTTAAGACATTTCATTATGTGCAACAAGTCTTATCGCAAAGTTTAGTTCTCAATAAAACGAGTTGCTTTCCAGAATGCGGTAATTTGATAAGCGAACAAGATAGTCAGACAATGTCAGTCGTTTAAACATGATCGAAAGAGTCAATATATCAGATATTGGCTTTCTGTAAATTTGTCATGCGTGAATGACTGTCAATACATATTCAGAGTTGTTAGAATTTATGATGGAAGCGTTCAGAAGTGTTTTTATGTATCGTGAATAAATAACTCATTGTTCTGAACGATACAAAACAGAGGTAAGCATGAAAGGTGCGATAAAACACCATTTTTATGTTGATTCCAAAGATTTCCTTCTTAGATTTTAAATTCGAAATGTTTATCTGAACACATAAGTATACTGGCACAGCTTGTGTAGGTGTGGACATATCAGTCGGGGATACGTCCTCCACAATCAGGCGGACAGAAGATAACCCGTTGTTGTTTCTTCTGTCCCTGCTCTGTCGAGCTGATATATAGTTCTGTTCAGTCCTAGGAGGTCCACTCTCCCAGAATTTACCTTCTCTTTATGAAAGGGTGTTTGTTTATTGCTAAACGCCTGGGACGCCTCTACCGGGGAATGCCGATGGGGCCGCTCAGACATTTTTTGTAAGTCAGTGCGCGCTACTCCTAACGTGCTGTTTTTTCAAAATTACACATGACCTTGTGTCTAACTTCCTAAAGAAAAGTTAAATAAATATAAGTAATGTTACTCTGAGAGTCGGCTACCAAAGTTCCTCAATTAATAAACCTAATTCATCAATACAACAGGTTTTCAACATTTTTTAAGTTTTAAAATTCTACTGGTACTTTATGCTAATACCTAAATTTAATAATGTTGTGTTAATTAGTTTCATTGAATACTTATGACAAACATTTTTATACGATATAATTTGTGTGATACTGCGCCTAATGCTGTAATTAAGATGCTGCTGACCTTATTTAGCTTGTTGACCCACTGAGAGTTATTTTATCATCTGTGGACTCTATATATGCATATATATATATATATATATATATGCATATATATATATGCATATATATATATATGCATATATATATGCATATATATATATGCATATATATGCATATATATATATATGCATATATATATATATGCATATATATACATATATATATATGCATATATATATGCATATATATATATATATGCATATATATACATATATATGCATATATATATGTATATATATATGCATATATATATATGCATATATATATATGCATATATATATATGCATATATATATGCATATATATATGCATATATATATATGCATATATATATATGCATATATATATGCATATATATGTATATATATTTATATATATATATATATGCATATATATGTATGCATATATATATATATTTCCTTTTAATAAAATATTTGTTTCCAGGTTAGTAAAAACTGACAATGAATAAATTCGTAATATTCAAAAATACAAATATAAATCTTGAAAGTTTTTATAAACACATTTATATCTAATAAATAAAACGGAATAAACACAAACTAGATACATTTTCCTTTCGTAGACCCCATTGAAGTTTATGTGAACCCGGTTGGGAATCTTTGCTGTAAGTGGTTGGAGCTTGATTATGACATAATAATTTTTGTTCATTAATATTTTATCAAACAAAAATCACATTTTCGAATGTGTGCGTGCGTTGTTGATTTGCCACCAATCTCTCGTTGCGCGCGTCTTTAAAAACTGACTGCTATTTTAAAGGCCATCTGACATTTTTTCTCAATAATTGTTGTGGACCTGGGTAAGGCCGAATGAATAACACAGGAACACATGGTTTAAATGAACAAAGGTATATATTATATAATAGAAAGAAAAGAGATACAAGGAGATGTGCTCTCAACCGCCATTGCCGGTTTGCCTGGGAAGAAGAGAACAAGTGTCACATGCTTCCCGTATTTATAAGGTGGACGAGTCCATTAGTTCTCCGTAGGTAGGTACGGCACCATAACAATAATACATGAATGTATTTCATAAAATCGGGTCCTAAAAGATGAAGTATTTATTCGACTGCACACCGATAATTACGTTATATGACTTATCACTGAAGAATCATATTTGTCGCAAATTATCATAGAGGAGAGGGTCGAAGAAAAATAGACAGTTAATTAGCTGTTTTCATGTACTATCGAGTCACCGTTAATGAAAGCCCAACAGTCACTGGAGGATAAAGGTTAATATTTAGTCAGGTGAACAGTGATATAACACCATGAGGATTTGTAATGATAATTGCGACTGATCGAAATTTTATTATTTAAGAGAATGGCTCAACAAGAATTTGTTAACATTGAACTTGAAAAGGATCATGTTGTAGTAGGCTGGAAAGCAGACACATGCTATTGTGTTAATCAGGCGGATAGTTCTTGGTAAAACACTTTGCTCGTATGAGTTTCGTTTAGTTTTAGGTACATAGAGGAAGAAAGAGAAAATTATTGACAGTGGTTATAGCTAGACGAGTTATATTGTGAATGCTTTACAGGAAGAGAATCATAGATTGATGCTCAGTCGAACACATACTAAGAAAATAACGACAGAATAGAGTAAGACTATCCCTCTCTCTCTTCTGCAAGAAGAGAAATGGATACATTACTTCATCTTAGGACCTATTTGGTTCTAATACAGATAGAGGATTGTGCCAGGAGTAAGATACTTTCTGGAACGGTAGAATGATCCGCCCATTTTCCAGCGACCTTAGCAACGGATTTGATGTGAGTCTTCTATTTCCGGTCTGGTATTAAGGTCAATCTTAGAAGCTTAAAGAGGAGAGCAGTTCATTTTAATTAGGGCAAATTGAGGATCCGAACGTTGACAGTGTAATGAGAGAAGCATGGTTTTATTAAATGTAACTAGCCTACCTTACCTCATTGCACTACGTGCTCCGGGTCGGAATAGAGAGAAACAGAAAGATATTGAAAAATAATACTCTCTTGGAAGTGTTGTCATAGATGGTTGTGTCATCTGCATAAATGTCACAACTGAATGAATGATCTTAGAATGTGATTTGAGAGATCATTAATAGAGATTAGGATGAGAGCAGAATAGACCCTTGAGTAACCTAGACATTAGTACTATACACTTCAGACTTCTTCCCATGAACGACTACTTTCTAGAGAGAAAAGATTTAATGGTCGAGAAGACATTTCTAGATATTTTATAGCTAGCTAGCTTGTCAGCAAACATGTGTGCATAACCCTATCCAAGGCCTTTGATGTGACAAGAGCTACTGTTCTAGAAATTAAGCATCCCTCAGTCAATAGATTCACTGGTCCTGTGTGATATTACAGTCAACGCAGCAGCATTTGATTTTGCAGGACGAAATTCATATTGCTTGTTACTGGGTAGATTGTTTTTTTTAGGTGGTTGACAACTTTTTGATTAATCACCGATTCAAAGAACTTACTCATGACGCACCTAGAAACTGTACTGAGATGCAGAAGACCGATCTCCAATATATTAAAATACTGGTCAAACGTACAAAGTGTTCCAAAGTGATAGGAAACATTACCTCTTTAAGCAACGCTTGAACAGTTTTGTAAGAATAGGAGCTAGTTCCGGTTGCCGCTTCTTAAGCACTATGATTACAATGTTGTCAGGGCCACTTTGCAGGCATCAAGGTTCTTGATAAGTTTGGTAACATCCCGGACAGATATCCGAATGTCGCTACGAGTGCTTACAGTCATTGGGATCCCGAATCGACAGCGCATCGCTTAATTATCGTTTCAGTAGACCATTGCAATAGGTCCGAACGCTTTTTAACGTCCACTCAGACTCTAAAGGGCTCGCCTACAACTCTATATGTCAACATGTATGACGTCATATCCACCTCATTCATAGACTTCCTTTTCTTACAATCCTAGCTCATACAGTCAGGGTCAAGTGTTTGATTTCTGCTGAATCTTGCGTCAATAGCACATCCTGCATAACCAAATGATTTTTTTTAAAAACCCAGCAAACCTACTAACATCATTATTCAACAAAGATTTGTATGTCAACTATTACGTATATGTGTCAGAATGATGTGTTCATTGTAAATTAAGCATTTATAAATTGAGTTATAGTTATATATTAGTTGGTGGATTTATGTTAATGTATTATATTAATGTTACCTCTTTGATACTAAGGTGGCTGCCATATACCTAAGCTGCCCGTCTGTTACTCTATCGATTCAGTGAAGTAACACATACTTACACTAACAAAACAACTGTGTATCGCCAATAGTCTTTTTGGCCAAGATCAAAGTGTAGTATCTGTTCCGATGGATACTGCACCCCATAGACTGGTATTGTCTTGGCCTTCGGGGCTTGATTTACGCCGGTCTATGGGTCTGTTCTGTGCAGTTCTAGGAGGTCCACCTTCCCAGACATTGCCTTCTCACCCTTTTGAGAAGGGGTTAGTTTATTGCTAATCGCCCGAGGCGCCCCTACCGGGGAATGCCGACGGGGCTGCCCAGGCATTTTTTGTAGGCCAGAGTGCTCACCTTCTCGGGCGCTGGCTTTTCAAATCCTACTTTCCCGACCTTGTGTCACATCTTGGGAGGAAGATAGATAACCAGTCTTCGTCATCTCTCTCTCAATTTTCTTTCTAGCTCTCTCTCTTTTTAAAACCATAATTGCGTCAGTGCATTTAAAAATCCTTAAATTTGATATTTATTTAAACAGATATTTAATGTATTAAATAGCGTTTATTGTCTTTAAGTGAATTGGAATTTAGTTTGAAAATATAGTAGAGTATGTATGTGTTTTAAAGAGAGGCAGGTTAAAAGTATTTATGGATAAAAGTAGGAGATGAGAATCGGCTAACCGCAATCAGGAATGATACGTCCATGAATTGGAACGAAAAAGCCGCTTATATCATTGAATCTCGACCACAGTGTAAGACAATCTGGTAAAGAAAAAAATTGTACTCACTTTTATGCTATACTATGAAGTTGAATTAATAAATCGTTTTATAAGTATTGTAAACATATATACTTATCCATGTTGAAGTTGTCATTGATTGAGAAATATAGCATTTTTTAAAATTAAGAACGCAACCAGATGAATCTGTTAAACTGATAGCGAAAGATGTTAATAAGTATTCTGTGAACGAAACCAAAGTAAAATATATCTTTTTATGAAAAAAAAAACATTGTCAAAAAACAATCGTTTCATTAGACCATTGCAATACGTCTAAACGCTTTTTAGCGTTCACAAAGACTCCAATAGTTTCGCCTACCACTCTATCTGTCATCATGTATGATGTGATATCCGCCTCATTCATAAACTGACTAGTCGAATATCGATGAATAAGATTAATTGCTATCGTTGAAAACTGACATTTCTACAAGGAAATTTTATATATTCGATGATTGTCGGTGCGGACTCGAGCAAACAACACTCGACTAAATACTCTTACACGGACCTTGCTGATACATTAATCTATATAAATATCAGCCATGGTCATGCTTGTTTAACGAGTAGATATTGACAAAAACAATTTATTCTACCGCCATCAGTCCTTTGTATTCAAATTCATCTATTCTGCCTATTTATATATCTCTCCATATATATATATATATATATATATACATATATATGCATATATATCTATCAATATATACAGGCCCTCCGTTCAGTCTAGAGAGACTATGGATACCCCTATAAGGGGCTGGCTGCGCGTGTTATTATGAAGCAAGGGTTGCGCAATCCTAATAACACCTCTCCTGAGTCGGCACTGCTTGATTCCAATGGCAAGCAGTTCAAGACGACTGGAAACAATGCCGAGATAAACAGAGAGCACATACAGCACCTGGTAGTCCCAAATGGTCACCCATTTAATACTGGCCAGGCTCGACGTCGCTTAACTTCGGTGATCTAACGGGAACCGGTGTGTCAACGTGATTGTACCGTATATATCTATCAATATATATATACATATATATGCATATATATCTATACATTTACCTACGTATTCAAGCGTTTAGTCTTCCATTAGATCACCTACTTTTGGGAATTCAACGCTGACTTACTTTGGTTCACCCACGACCGAACAGAGGCAACCGGCTCTGCATGTAAATGCCAAATGTGAATTCGTGGCTTCATTAGTTTTTCTTATATTTTATTTTCTTTGTTATGCCTGTTCTCTGATCTTTGTTTCGTCCTGTATTATTTACCCTCTCAATCCTGAGTCAGAAAACATGACTCGAAGCAATGAAAGTCTATCCATCAACCACATGCCTCACAAACAATTGCGAAAGTTCAAGCGAATATTAGCACGACACAACATAATAACAATGAAACCAATGCAAAAAAAACAAAAACTAGAAACCAACAGTAGTAGCACACACACACACACACACATATATATATATATATATATATATATATATATATATATATATATATATACGAAAATGATTAATAGAAAATAAAAATTGAATAAAATACAATATTTATAAATTCTGTCAAGTATCCAAACAAGGAACATAAAAACCTTTTACTTTCTTATATATATATATATATATATATATATATATATATATATATATATATATATATATATACAATAATATTTTTATAAATAAATATTAATTATTTAAATACCTACAGACATCGATGTTTCATGCTAACGCAATCTTCAGTGTAGGAACTAATTCTCAACGGTCGGTAGGCGCGAACCTCGATCACAAATCACCACTGATTCGTAGTCGGGGATCTTACCCATCGGCCATAGCCAATTAGTTAGTAAATATAGAGGCACTTTTAAAATGTAAATAGCGAAATCGGCGGCTATGTACCAGGCAGTATAGAGTGATCTACGAAACGGCGTTCGGATCGTGCATATAGCTATTTGTACTGCTTGTTATTAAAGCTACTCGAGAGTGCCCAGCCTTTGTGGGAGGGGGCTGATAAAAAATAATATTTTTATAAATAAATATTAATTATTTAAATACCTACAGACATCGATGTTTCATGCTAACGCAATCTTCAGTGTAGGAACTAATTCTCAACGGTCGGTAGGCGCGAACCTCGATCACAAATCACCACTGATTCGTAGTCGAATATATATATATATATATATATATATATATATATATATATATATATATATATATATATATATATATATATATATATATATATATATATATATATATAGTTATCCACTGACGCATGTTTCGTTTTGTCCACGACTCATCAGTCTAGCGAGATTCGAAATCGATTACGAGTGGAAGAAATTGTATCGCACTATAAATTATGTTATGTTATTTATATATATATATATATTTTTACGATACTGACTGAAAATATTTAATTATTTTTAGGAAAGGGCATTGCCTCAATGCTAAGTAGAAATCATTATTTCCTTCACTTGTTGTCCTCACTGATTCTAGCCACGCTGATTAGACGAAATACGTGTCTGTTGATAACTATATATATATATATATATATATATATATATATATATATATATATATATATATATATATATAAACGGATTCTTGTTAGCTCGGTTAAATTCAATTGTTAAAGTCGGTTAGACATATCGTTTCAAGTTTTGCAGGTAAGTTCTTTGTTTTGGAGGGGATTTTGTCACCATTTCTCATGTGGATTTTCATGTATAATTTTTTCAAGTGTTTGGACTTGCCGGTGCTTTTGTCAGGAGCTTATTTAGAATGGTTTCTATTCTCTTTTCCTATGTATTTTGATTGGTGTGTTTCTGATTGCTACTGATGATCTGCATAGCTTAGATGAAAGACTGTATTTTCTTTCGACTGCTGCGAAACGCGCGTAGGATGTATAGAAAGCATTAATTTAGGAAAGAAAATACAATATAAACTTAGTAAGAGAATTTTGTTTGCGACGGCAGAGTTAGACCCAAGGTCGGTTTTTATCGTGGGGAAAATCTAGCTCCCCAAAAGAGGTACACAGGATTGTTTCAGTCTAAACCGAACGGGGACTAAACAGTGGCGTTTTGTATCAGAACATATACTGTACTTTAAATTTATTTGCTATAAGGTACTAGAATATAATTTAACAAATTAAGCTCAAAGCCATAAAAAGTTTGTGCAAAATAGGCGTTGTTAATCACCATCTATCTATCTTACACCGTTTGTTCTACTCTCAGCTAGAATCATTGCAATTAGCACACTAGCACATTTACTCTTAAATATCCTGAATTTGTCGCAAATGTAATTTTATTTATAGTTCGGATTTGGGCTTCTTAGTCCATTAATAGCGTCTTTATGTTGTCATCGACGCTAATCATAAGAAATATAAAGAGTATTGTTGTACGAGCTTGAAATTGAGTGGAGAAATGATGCCTAATAAAATATGGCCTGTTTGTTCTGATTATAAAGAAGATGCCACTGGGGAAGGTGATGTATTATTTATTAAAAAGAACATTCTCCATGATGTCAGAAGTTGCCCAAGGCAACACATAGAATACCTTCAGGTACGTTGTCGATTAAATAGAAAAGCCCCACTCCGTTATGACCGCCATATCTCAAATCATAAATATCGTCCGGTTTTAATAAAAAATACCTCATTTTATTTGGGCCGCTTCAGCGATTTCTTTGGCAATATTCTGTATTGGATACACCATTACCAGGATGTTTAATTTGTAAGGCTATAGAAAAATGTAAATGTGTGATATATTTGAATTTTGTTAAAAAATTTATATTTATAAAAATAGTTGAATTTATTATTTGTTAATAAATGTTTGTTACTTTGTACTATAATCATATTTGGCTTATAATTATATTTGGCTTATAATTAACAATTACACTATTTAAAGAAATAGATATTTTTTTAAGAATACGAACCAAACTGTCTTTTACCCTAACCCTAAACCATGACCCTAAACTAACCCTAAACTAACCCTTAACTAACCTTAAACTAATCCTAAAATAACTCCTCCCTAACCCTAAACTAACCCTTACCGAAGTTTTAGGTTTAGTTTGGAAAAGGTCGGTTTAGTGTGTTTGTATTTTGTAGAAGCACTAAAAAATATTTTCAAAATAAAATAACTTTCAAATTATAAAGAAAAGTTATTTATTTATTTTTTATTTTTTAATAATGAAACAAATTGTTAAAAATAAATCATTATTTGCAAAAAAAATCAAAAAAAAATCTGAATTTCTTTTGGAATAACACCGGTCGAAATTTCGGAGTGAAGACATGGCGGAATGGGAATGTTTTATTTAGCAACTTTTTCACATCTATTGTTACTGTACTCCGCCTTAAGACTTCCGAATAAAATGTGTGAACAGATGTATCTACACATCAACCTACATTGAAATAGTTAATCTATAATTCAACAGGGCGTATGAATTTCTATACATCTATATAATTGTCTATAGGAAGTGTGTGTCAGTTTTACAGAAAGTTTTATAACGTATGCGCACGAATGCACAGAGGAAGGCTTGGTTAGCTGCGAATAAAAACGGAAATTTTTGATTGATTTTATATTTATAGAAAGAAATAGCGGATTATAAACCTTCTAAATAAATACTGAACTTTGTTTAGCGAACAGAAATATTTCAGGAGAATAACTGAACTGCAGAAAATGTGTTTGTCCTATTTGAGCAGAGAATAGACATTTTCAGGACGAAGTTGTTCTCAGCAAGGGAGATAATTACTTCACAATGAACGGGTCTTGCGTTAAGCGTTACAGACGATAAGGACAACATAGGTTATAATGTTTCGCAATATTTGAGATAAAAATTAATAAGCTGTACTATTTGGATTAACTAGACTACTGTTTTTATCTTGGTGGTTATATTTATAATGCCTCGGACGATGTAACCTCCGATATTCACCAGGTGCATCTTATTTCTACGGTAGGTGTTTAATTGGGCTCTAATCTCTGTTTCCTTCCTGTAAAACATTCACAGCCTGAACTCGTGTATTTACCACAACGGCAAAGCTATTTTATTTCCTTCTCTGTTCTGTGTATCGAAACGGAATTTCCATGAACAGAGTTTATTTCCAAGAATTACCTATCTCTTAAATACTATACTATTAAACTGCATGGTCATCTTCAAGTCAAACGTCATCATAGTCGAACTGTCCTCTTATGTAATCAAACTTTGAGCATTTCGTCCATCTCTTTCAGTCCTCTCAGAGCATTGCTCATCATCGAACTCATTAAACCTTATCCCCGAATGGCTTTTAGCCTTTGTAAGTGGTGACTCATTAGTATAAGAAAAAAATAGGATAAAAATTTGGGAACCTTTTAGTCGAACTTGAGAATCTTTATGTCTTACTCGGGAATCTAGACAGAATTTCGAACTTAACTTTTATTTAATCCATGGGAGTAGATTGTTCTCATTCCTCAGTTATCACTATTTTTATTTATGTTATTCATAGTCATTATCGACTATAGTAAGGATTGGATTGTTGACCTCTGGAAACCAGCTACTTAGAAATAACTGTTAACCAATAGCTTAACCGTTACGTCATGCGTCTATGTGGAAAATTCTAGTATGAACTTTAGTAGCCTTAAACTTAACCAATGGCTTAACCGTTACGTCATGGGTCTATGTGGAACATTCTAGTATGAATTTTAGTAGCCTTAAACTTAACCAATGGCTTAACCGTGACGTCATGGGTCTATCTGGAAAATTCTAGCATGAATTTTAGTAGCCTTAAACTTAACCAATGGCTTAACCGTTACGTCATGGGTCTATCTGGAAAATTCTAGTATGAATTTTAGTAGCCTTAAACTTAATCCTGTCAAGATATGCAGGATCACTACTAATTGCATGTAGAATTACTAGAAAGTTTCTAAGTTCGAGAAAATAAATTGAAGAAGGACGAAGGTTACACCGGCTAAACGTTATGGACATAACGCAAGCATATTCCAAATAATATGAAATAGATTATTTTTCGAAAATATAAGTTTAACTTGAATGAATGTAAGCTTGTTACCATTTTAATTTTCATGTAAGAACACTTCTACTGTAAAAACGTTGTAAGATACTGGAACACATCTGCGTAAAACATAACTGCTTATTTGTTGTAAATAAAACTATCTCAGACAGTTCAACGTCTTCAGAAAATACAAATAATATTTCTTACAGACACATCTCTGATTTTCCTAAGTGTGTTGTTCATGTTAAATGAGTATACTTTTATATATGCCTGCGCAGCTGTTTTGTTTAATTTTACTTGAGTCGATATTCTCAACAATCAATCTATATGAAATACATAGATATTCGAACATCCAATTAAAGTTCTCTTTTACCTGTAAACCGTTGAGTTTGTGAAGAAGTTAAGAACATCAAATTTTCTCTCCCCAATTTACTAATTAACTATGTTATAGTATATCTTTCTTGTGGTCTCTTGGTCTTACCGGATTCCAGAACAAAATACATCTAGTCTGGTGGAGTATCTAGCTAAGTGTTGTTACTTGAAGTAACATTATTTGGAGTAGGTGTACCTTTCTTCGAATGAGCCAGTGTATAGCCGTGTCGAGGGGATCTTATTTTGGCTTCGAATACTATGTTATTTTGAATATTTATCCAGGGTTTACTTGTAGGCGGAAGTATCTTCGTTTCAGGTAGTCCTAACAAACCTTTGATAGAGAGACTCAAGGATGCTTTTGAACGCCGATTTATACTATACCATGCGCCGATTGTGGAAAAATATATTTTGGCGAGACACAACGTCCGTTAAAGAAACGAATCTATGAACATAATCGTGCTATAAAAAACTTTGATACCTCAAATGCGTTATGCACCCACATGATTTCTTTTGGTCATCACTTCAATACACAGAGGGCAATTTCAATAAAACATATACACGACACTAAACTCTGTCGTCTCATAGAATAATGTTTACTCCTACGTCATAATAACACAATCATTCAAAGACCAGGATTTTATAATATTGCTACCTTTTCTGCTAGATCGATTCTAATTAAAATAAACTTAAATCAATATGACAACGGATAACTTTTAATCCTTTTTTTCTCCTCCTCCTCCTCCTCCGCCTCCTCCTCCTCTTCCTTTGTTGTTAAACTCCTTGGTCATTAATTTCAAATTACTACTAATCTGCGCTACCCACTCACAGTGTTTCCAATCGGCGTTCAAAAGCTAACTGCTGATTTGTTTTCTCTCTTTCTTCTTCTTCTTCTTCTTCTTCTTCTTCTTCTTCTTCTTCTTCTTCTTCTTCTTCTTCCCTTTTTTAACATTTCTTTCTTTCTCCCTTTCTACTGTTTATTACACGTGACTATTTTTTTCCAATTGCGTTCTTTGTATAAATTTGAAAACTTTTCCGTTTTTAATTAAAGTTCTGCTACCCACCGAGGATGATCGTATTATAAACGATCGAAATATTTTGGTAGAACTATTCAATATGTGTTTTTGAGTTTATTTTTGCTAGTTGTTGATTTGCTCATCCTTTATTCCATTTATATATATATATATGATTATTATGGAAATGATATTACAATGTAATGGAAAATGAAAATGGAAAAAAACAAAATTATTTATATATCCGTCAAGGTTTCGTCTTTATTTCAAAACTTTCTCAAGATGACTGATTTGCAGAAATAACATAACATTTCAAATATTGTACTCTTACCATAATGAATATATAAATCATTTTGGTTTTTCTTTTTTCATTTTCCATATATATCTATATATATAAATATATATATATATATATATATATATATAAATATATATATATATATATATAAATATATATATATATATATATATAAATATATATATATATATATAAATATATATATATATAAATATATATATATATATATATATATATATATATATATAAATATATATATATATATATATATATAAATATATATATATATAAATATATATATATATATGTATATTCTCAAAACACTGTAAAAGTAGACAATTATAATATAACCATAAACTACTATCGATTGTTGAAACCTCTAACAAATACCACTAATTATATAATTAAAAACATTCTGAAAACTAACTCTCCGCTTAGATTAATTTCCCCGGGGAATCAAATGTTCATCTCTCATGCAGCGAAGCCATCATTGATTGAAGAGAAAATAACAGCGGCACAGAATTTCATGAATTAGAAGCGGAAACTGTTGCGCATTTCTGTAAAATTTCTCAAAATTATAATGAATAGAAGTTCCTCGCCGCCATCAATTTTAATTGATATCTTTACAACGGTAACATTTTTCAAGTATTTCAAAAATATAACAAATATATTTTCAAACACCTGATCATGATCATATATATATATATATATATATATATATATATATATATATATATATATATATATATATATATATATATATATATATATATATATATTGATAACAAAACATCAGTACAACATTCGTACCGTCGGTTTCAAGCATAATAGGACTTAGCCATCAGGCTCTCTTCAGCTTCTGTGTATATCTGTTTCGGAAATGTGAAGTCACGTGTCACTCTCGTTTGGACGCGTTATTAGCTTAGAGTGTTATGTATGTTTGTTTAAATTTAGTGTAAGGAAAGTTTAATAAGATTACAAAAAAGTAACAGTTGAAATTTATATATATATATATATATATATATATATATATATATATATATATATATATATATATATACAGGGTGGGCAAAAATAAGGGTCCTATTTTTAAAAATTCATAACTTTTTTATTTATTGATTTTTTTTTTTTTTTTTTAGAATAAGTAAAGGACACCTTTCCGAAGCAAGCATGAGCCGTATTAGCCCTAAGGAACGTACCCTCATTTAGAAAATATTATTTTTGCTTAAAAAACTCAAAACAATGTAAAAAAAAATACTTTAGTTTTTGTAAGTTTTAAGAAATGTTTTTCGGCTAAAATTTGTTTTGTTTATCTCAAAAAATCTCGGAAGGGTCAGTCTACACACACATAAAGTTTGGTGAGTTTAACTTTTATTTTGTGGAAGTTATTCAAATTCAAGTTATTCAAATTTAAAGATAGGACCCTTATTTTGGCCCACCCTGTATATACGACCTAATCACGTTTACATACAGGTTCCCGTTAGATCACCGAAGTTAAGCAACGTTTAGCCTGGTCAGTACCAGATGGATGACCATTTGAAAATATCAGGCGCTGTATGTAGGAGAACGTCGACACATCTCTGAAATAGCTGCAAAAACCTGAAGTACTCCTCTCCCTTAACCGGGATATACATGCCACTAGGGATCGATTGTAAATTTGGTACCCTGACGAAACTTCCCAGGATAAATGTCACAACAGGTAGCAGATAAGATATATATATATATATATATATATATATATATAGCGTGCGTATGTTTTTTGTAAATTAGTTTCAGGATGTATTATTGTTGTGTTATTAAGTTAAATCTGTTTTAAATCAGTAGGGGCGGTTTGGTATTTTTTTTTTCTTACCGGCTTCTGTTGTTGCAGCCCGGCCAAAGGGGGTTGTTGTTGTTTCCCACGTTCAAATATGAGATCGTGAATGCGCACGTGATCGGTATAAAGTGTTTTAAGGTTCATATTTTTTTTAAGAAGCATCTATTGTTAAATTTAATAAGGAATAGGTAAAATAAATACCTTTTGAAGCATTGGCCCGGCTGCAACAACAGAAGCCGGTAAGAAAAAGAATAAAAAATACAAATCCGATGACATCAAGATATATGACACACCGATGATGCCAAGTTTTTGGCGAAATATCTGTATCACTTTAAACTAACAAAAAAATGGAAGTTTATAATAAAAAAAAGAAAAGAAAATCGGTTTCGATTTATTTTTATTTAAAAAAAAATTGATATCGCATCTTTAATGCTTCAAAAGGTATTTATTTTACCTATTCCTTATTATATATATATATATATATATGCATATATATATATATATATATATATATATATATATATATATATATATATATATATATATATATATTAGTAGTATGTTTGTAAATGACTGAGCGCAATGCAAAGTGCCGGGTAAGTTGTAAGCTGGAAGGAACAAAAGTAATACATCGAAATGGGACTTACTATTTATTTTTTCTTAAAATCTTACATAACAGCAAGTGTGGTGTTAGCTGTTTGTGTGTTGTTCAGATGATTATTAAAAATCATTCATTTAATATTTCGGGAAAAAAGAAACTTCCCTCTATCAAAAATTATAAACACCAGAGAATCTTCCAAAATAGAATATATATATATATATATATATATACACTTTTATGTGCGTATTTAATAAAAAAGTATATATATTAACGTAAAAAAATACGTCCTATAAGTTGAGGGCGACTAGTAGTTCAGTTTTTCTGTATCTTAATCACTTAGGAAGTGAAACAATTGAAATAATAAGTAAGCAAATAACATCTAACGCTGCAATCACCTATAAAAATAATTACATAGAAATACATCGTATATTTGGGTTATAAAAATCGCACATACTTCTACACAGAGCGTCTTGGTACAGTTGTCGAACGTTGGACTACAGATATCAACATCGAGGGTTCGATCTCTGTGTAAGTTAGCCATGCTGATGACGCTGTGAGCCAGAAACACGTGTTCATGGATTACTTTTAAAAATTATATATATATATATATATATAACATATCACTAAATAAGTCCCGATCCTCCCTTCTAAAACAATAACTTTTAGGCAAAAATCAACATTATTCATCAACATAGTCTCATTCTAATGTGATACACTTATTCTGACGATTCTCTAACATTTTGATGCCTTTTTGGTAGAATCATTTGTCTTTAGCCTCAAAATAGGTCTAAGTTACATTCTGTTGGGGCCTGCAAACAACAAGTCGTTGCTGGGCCAGCCCTGGAGAATAACGTGTGAGGGGAATCAATTTAAAATGCAATTTATGTAGTGTTACTAGCGTTGGTACATGGATCATTGTCTTTGTAAAAGAACACGTTTTCTTCCTCATTTTTGGCCGTTTTTGTCGATTCCCTGTTTTAAACGCAATATATTGCTATATAATATTCGCAGACCGAGAATATTGCAAGGATAATGTATCAGCATTTGACTAATACAATTATATAATAAGAATAATGTAGTGGACCCGTTTAGGGACACCAACAATGAAATAAAAGAACAACAGGTTTAGAGATAATAATAATGAATTGTATTGAACAGAGAAATTATACACAAGTCAGTGTTGGCAGTGCTAGTGCCAAAATGTGGTACCCATGTTCTCCCGGCAAAAGCCGGTATTTATGGTAGCCGATTGCTACCATTTAGTTATTTAAGGGTACGTAGGTTCACCCACAACAAATAAATTATATTTTTAAAGACAAAAATGAGTTATTTGTTCTGTACCCAGCCATTTTTCTTCTTGTTCACAGACTTTCCTCATTTGTCAGATCAAAGACAATGAAGCCATTAATTTCTATGATAAAAGTAGAGAAGAAATGCCGACCAATCAATTACTCAAAAGTTCGGACGAGTTGGGTAAATATACTGTGTTAAAGATCTAAATTCACGGCGTGGGCGCAAAGCTATTGTCAAAGAAACTGGTCAGAACCCATGCGACACTCGTGTCATGGCCTCTAATATTCGAGCCTTGGATATATCTACGACACAATCAGTGCCTCAAACAAGAATAAGATATCAGGCTATCACGGTGCAACACGACTGGTTAACAATGGTGCAGTAACTTGAAGCTGCACTATGTTTAGTACCGTATATCACAGCCAACGACACTGAATTAGTTTTCGGGCTATTAGGTGTTCACAATTTAGTTTTTTTTTCAAACGAACAAAATCTAGGAAATACTCAAGACGTATCCTTGTTGCAGGAGTCGATGATGGTAATCGATCTTACAACTTGTTAAAGACACAAGAAAAATACGTAAATGGCAAAGATGAAAAAGCATAGGAATTTTATGTGTACATAGCAATTAATGAAATAGGGTTGTTTCAACTACCGGGGTCACGGGAAGGGCTAGGGCGAAGTGTCTGTTGGTAAATTCCCTCAAACTTAAGTGGTTGAACGTGCATGTCACTGAGGTGAGAGAATCAGCTAGGTTAGGATGGTTGATCGAGGTTAGTCGGATAAAGGCAGTTTTTTTCGCATAAAATGCAGTAAATAAATTGCCCTGAAAATGGCAGATTAGTTCTGGGTGGACGAATTGAATGCCAGTGTCTGGAATAAAGGGACCTTTTTACTGTGATTTGTCGGTGACTGGGGTAGTATTTTCGATTGCAGACTGATCGTACTATTGTGACGCTAATCGTAATGACGGCACACAATTTACCCGCTCTCACGGCAACAAGGTTAGATAACAAGTTACTTTAACGTGGGGAGTAAGCCAGATCTCCATTGATAACACTAAAAAGAAGAAATAGCTGAGAATTGACCCGTCAGCATTCTCCGGAAGGGTCCTTCAGGCGTCCGGCACTAAGCGAATATCCCTACCGGTTATAACTAGGAGTGTGCATCTCTTAGTATGTTTTAAAAAACTAATTCTAGCTTAAGGTGTGTTTTAAAAAGCCAGTTAAATTAAAAAATTAAAAAAGGATAACAAATTATTCTCTTTCTGTTCGTTATATATTCCTCTCCATATTCTCTCTCTATCAATTTTTCGTTTTTACTTATTTTCAAAGTAAATTTCGATTTAAATAGAATTTAAATCAATCAATTCTAAGCAAAATTCCTTACTTCCTACCCACAAAAACTGAAATTTATCAAATTTTAAAAATAAAACGGTAATATGGTATCATGTGCATAGCGCAAAATGACATATTTCGTCACTCAACGACGTGTTTCCTGCCAGTATATATATATATATATATAAACTGTGTCCATCGCTTTATTGCAGATTACAAAATAATCAATATTTCAGTAAATATAAGTTATAAAAAGTTGAAAATTACACCATCCAAGGACTGTATTAAGGTGAGATAAATCCTAAAATTTCATCAAAATTCATGTTATATTTAAAAAGTTATGTTATTTTTTTAATATTCAAGGAATTTTCACCGTCCATCGCTTTATTGCAAGTCTTCTAAGATAATGTTTTAGCTCAATAAAACAATACCAAAGCATCATAAATTTATATTGAACACATTTTCTGGGGAAAATTAACAAAAACAAAAGCACATCCCGAGGGCTAAGTGTCAAACAAACGAATTATTTGTCCACATATCCCCCATGTTTTGAAATTACATTAAACAACCTTTTGTCCACCGAGGAGGTCAAATTTTAGGATTTATCTCACCTTAATACAGTCCTTGGATGGTGTAATTTTCAGCTTTTTATAACTTATATTTACTGAAATATTGATTATTTTGTAATCTGCAATAAAGCGATGGACACAGTTTATATATATATATATATATATATATATATATATATATATATATATAGATGTCGGTATATGTGTGTACTTGTGCATTTGTGTGTTTAAGAAATATATAGATGTCCACGAAGCCTCAGGTAAGTCAATTCATCTTCGACAAAAGAAAACTCAGAAATCAAACCAACGATATTTGCTTTCAATCCACGGAGATGTAAACTCCGAGATAATAAAATATTAATACTGTTTGCTGACTCGTCTTGTCTATGCTTGATGGAGAACTCTAAGGCAGATGATTAAGAGAGGTTGACATGTGTGTGTGTGTGTGTGTGTTGTACGGGCTGATATGGCTTTAATATTCTTCCGATTATAATATCTTATCATGGCAATAATTAACAACCTACTATATATATATATATATATATATATATATATATATATATATATGTGTGTGTGTATCGAGGCAGCATTTTTTCCTTAAGACACGTATTATTAAAAATAACCGACAACTCTAGTCTGGGTATTTTTGTATTGATCCTTTCAATTTTCCGGATAAAAGTCTTAATCTCGGATGAGAATTGGCTGATGAAACTGCCGTAATTTACATTTTGGTCCAGAGTACTTTCTGACCCATCTGGGTCCATCATATGTATATGGGAAATGAAAAAGGAAAAAACCAAGAGATACTTTTTATATATTCATCAACGTTTCGTCTTCATTATAAGACTTCCTTAGGAAAATAATTTTAAGAAAAATATTATGCAAGTACATCGAAATATTGAGGTGACATGATGAGTTGATAAGGAAAAGTAGTAGCCGTGGCTACTAAGAGCGTGGGCGAGGGTCCAGGCTGCGAGAAGTCAGTCAGTAGCAAAAAGTGAAATGAATATGGAAAGCTTTGAGTGGGTACATTAAGGCAGCAGTGAACACGGGGAGGGGTGAGAGTGTTAGTAAATTTGCTTTAGGGTGTCAGAGAAGAGAGGGGGGGGGGGCTGAAGTATTTGTTGATGAATATGTAAAAAATATCTCTTGGTTTTTTCTTTTTTCATTTCCCATTACGTCGAATTACTCTCATCCTTCTTTTCTCATATATATATATATATATATATATATATATATATATATATATATATATATATATATATATATATATATATATAAATATTAAATAAATAATATTAAATTATCTTTACCAACGTACGCTAACGTTTCGAGCTTTCGCTCTCATGAGTGCAGGTATGATAATCTCGAACAGTCGCACGGTTCGAACCCCTGCCACGAAATCAACATAGACTCCGTTAGCAAGAGCTGTAAACATTAAGCCATTGGGCATTGCCACATTCAAGAAGGAAAGTCAAGTTCTATTCATCAAGAATGACTGACTAAAGATTCTACGAACATACGAACATTGTTGAAATATGCCTTATAGCTACGTGTCAGTCTATTTTTAACTTCCCCGAACAGGGCTCAACTTTAATCTTGGACGGTCGCACGGTATATATATATATATATATATATATATATATATATATAAGAAGATATTCAGTAAAGGTAGGTCGAACCCTTGCTTGAAAGAGGCCTTGCCATTGGCTAATGAAAAGATAAACCCGTAGGAGGGAATCACAATGATATATTGATGATAAAGTGATGAAGTGGATAAAATTTGTATAGTTTACAGATTTATATGTTCATCAGGTGTTCAAACAAAGAATACACATATAAACACACCTCTAAACCATATATATATATATATATATATATATATATATATATATATATATATACAGGGTGATTCATAAGTAACTTAGCTATTATATTTTTGAAATTCTAAAGTTAAAAAATACGGTAATACAAGACAGAAAGTTTATTCAAATAATTCATTTATGGGAGTTTAACATTACAGCAAATTTTCAAAATTACCACCTTCGTTCTGCATGCATAGCTCTATTCTTTTTTGCAAAGAATTTACGACTTTTTGTAGCATATTTGATTGATTATGAAATAAATATATATAGAAACAACTATATAAACGAACAAATTTAAAATAACAAATAGCAGTAATTAGAGAGTAAGATAAAAATCATCAAACGTTCATAGTATGTTTGTGCTTCATATGGTAATCATTTTAAATAGCAAAGTGAAGTGACTTATGAATCACCCTGTATATATATATATATATATATATATATATATATATATATATATATATATATATATATATAAATCATGAGTGTCTTGTTATTAAAAGGGTGCTTTGTTACATGAGAGTTCCAGCTAACTTTGCCCCTGTCGTTAGAGTAAGGATTAGGGTCACAGTCAGGATCAAAGTGGGGGTAAGGGTTAGGGTTAGGGTTAGGGTAAGCGTTAGAGTTAGGATTAGAGTTAGGGTTAGGGTTAGGGTTTGCATTAGGGTTAGGGTCAAGAGTAGCGTGGTTTTCATGTAACAAAATCCCATTAAATATATATATATATATATATATATATATATATATATATATATATATATATATATATATATGTGCATATATACAGTATCTACAATAAGTGAGTACACCCAACGACATCAAATGTTCATAGTATGTTTGTGCTTCATATGGTAATCATTTTATATAGCACCCAACGAATTTTTTCTTTTTACTGCATAGAACTTTAATTTTTCGTAGGATTTAAATGAAACTCGATGTGAACATAGCCATGTAGTTATTAAATGGCTTTATAAACTATGAAGGAACAAATATTTTTTCAATGCAAAAAAATTGAACAAAAGATTTTGGAACAAGTAACAAAAAGTGAGTACACATGAGCATTTTAAACAAATAATCTTATTTTTAATACTTGGTATGGCTTCCATTGTTATCAATAACAGCAGACAACCTCCTAGACATTGATTCGACTAGTTTATGACATGTGTTTGCCGGAATTGCGTTCCATTCACACTTGATGACCTTCAGTTCGTTATTATTTCTCTGATATTTCCCTTCAATTTTCCGTTTCGGATGCTCCGACAAATGCTCTATTAGGTTCAAATTAGGTGACATACTCGGCTATGGTAAGGTATTCACCCGTTTACTGTCTAAGAACGCCTTCGTAGCCCGAGACGTGTGCTTAGGGTCGTTATTTTGCTGGAAAAGTCCACGTCTGCCAACACTTGTTAGACTTGGTAACATTTCTTCCTCCAATATCTGGCAATAGAGTTTGGAATCCATTTTCCTTCGATGAATGCAAGTCGTTGAACTCCTTTGGCACTCATACACCCCCAAATCATTAAGCTCCCACCTCCATGCTTTACAGTTGGTACGACACCTTTATCCTTGTAAGCTTCCCCCTTGTCGTCGCCACACACGCTTAACGACATCTGATCCGAATAGATTTATTTTTGTCTCATCAGACCAAAGGAGTTTGTCCCAAAACTGCATGTCTTTGTCTTTATGTTCTTTAGCAAATTCATGGCGCTTCTTTTTGTGAGAAGTTTTAAGCAGAGGGTCCCTCCGGGGCATGCAGCCTTTAAACCCGTCTTCATGGACAATGTTGCGCACCGTCTGAGCACTCACAGTTACGTTTAAACTGTGCGAAATTTCTTCTGCGATGCTAGCAGCAGTTCGACGTCTGTTTCCCACTATTAGTTGTTTGATGTGTCTCTTAGTTCGAAAATTATTTGGTCGACCGGGACGGCGGCCATTTTTGACGGTTCTAGCTTTTTTGTACCGTTGAACAACTTTTGCTACCATATTTCGGCTGATATTTACATTATCACTAATTTCCTTATATGAATGACCACGAGTTTTTTCATCTAATTCATTGCCATGAGGAGCCATTTCCAAGAATAATATGAAAAAAACTTTGGTAGCAATAGATCCAAGCAATAGCAGCGGAATGTAAGCAAAAAGCCGGTAAAATGCCTTAGGTTATCTATTAGGGTACAATAAAAAGATGTCAACAGAAAGTTCTGCTATTTATAGCTAATTGAGTAATGGATTCGTGATAAGTGACTTTCATAACTGTGTACTCATTTATTTTACTGTGACTTTATGGATTTTTTTCCTATTATTTGTAATAAACAACAAATTCGAACCTTAACGGTTATGCATATTTAAATTTAAATATATGGCTATGTTCATTTAAATCCTATGAAAATTTTAAATAAAGTTCTATTAAGTAAAAAGTAAAAAATTCGTTGGGTGTACTCACTTATTGTAAATACTATATATATATATATATATATATATATATATATATATATATATATATATATATATATATATATGTTGAAAAGAACTCAATAATGTGCTTCATTATAAAAAAAATGTGAGAGCTAATATACACATTATTTATTTAAAACTATACGTTACATACTTCAAGGACGTACCAGAGTTTATCTAAAGAATATATATTTTATATCATCAAAATTTTTTAAAGAGTATAAGCTCAATCAAGTTATGTTTCCGACTGCAGAGCATGTATAACCAATTAGATATAACAGAGTATATCAACTAATCAATATATTTATAGTTAATCAAATTTATATTCTCTAAGGCTATCTCTTTTATATTTTAATTACACAAAAATATGCAAAAATATTCATCGAGTTTTGGATGGAGTTATGCTTGAAAAAACTTTTATTGAAATTGTTCTAATTAACAGCAATTTGCAATTAACTCAGATAGTGTTCTAACTTATACTAAACTTCTATTTATTAGTCTAATCCTATTTCACTGTATGTTGTTTGACCCCTCGACCTTATTGTATACGATATTTATCACTGTCGCTTCTGTAGGTATCCCTGTTTATTTACGATTAAATGTCATAAAGAAAGAAAATAAAAAAATGATTGGAATAGTCCAACTTATTTTGGATTTGTAGAGGAACATGATTAGTTCAAGTTATGCTTAGTTGAGAGGATTTTTCATTCTTCGTAGAATGAAAACCATCAACTTCCTGGGTCACCAGTGATTGCTTAATGTAAATGGCCATAAATGTTAGTAGATTTTGAGCACAACACATTTGGGAACTTTAGATATTTGACAAAATTGCAATTATTAACCATTTTAGAGAAATTTAGTTAAAAGACAAACCAGAGTTTTCTCGGAAAATTCTACCTTAACCAATTGTCGTGTAAAATTTGGTGAAAAAAAGAAATAAAAAGGTTATTTATTAACATCTGTGATCAAAGTAGGTGTTTTATGAAAATGCTTTATATATTTGTGATGAAAAATCTAACAGTTAATAAATAGAAAAATAAATTTTTTAAATGGTTTAAATTTACTCAATGTAAATTAAGCTGTTAGTTAATTTCTCTCTCTCTCTCTCTCTCTCTCTCTCTCTCTCTATATATATATATATATATATATATATATATATATATATAGTGTGTGTGTCAGGTTGTATATGAAAAGAAATCAAATAAAATGCTCGATCATATAAGAGAGCTAATATAATTTATTCAGATACTGTATATTACATATTTCAGCAATGTACCGCGGTTTCATCCAAAAGGGCAGATTTAGACATCTTTAGTAAATCTCTGTGCCTAGTGGAATCATCGGCAAGCTGAAACGATTGTAGTCATGGCCCGATAGGGAATGGCGTCAACAATGACAGAAAACGGTGTATCTCTGAGGGGGTCCCCGAAAAAATCCGTAGTGAGTAGTATTAACACGGCCGTCATCGTGGCTTCAATGCAATATTTCTTTTCAATAGTTGAACAATTTACGACGGCTGCCTTTATATAGGATTACTTTTTCGCTTATTTATCGGGTTGTTGACAACGGCCGTGTGGGCTACGACGTTGGAATTTGAGTTTGAAAGTTCAAGTCCGGCGACCGGTATGAATAACTCTTCTCAACACTGACGATTCTCGTTAGTATGATACGTATGTAGATACAACAAATATATATAATTAATTAATTAATTATATATATATATTTATGCAATATATTATTTTTCCGTATCGTATTTGAGTGTTTGTATACATATATATATATATGTAGTAAGTTTTTGAAAGGCTGTGGGTAATGCAACTTCCGGGTAAGATGCAAGTTGTAAGGAACAAAAACAATAACAATAAATCGAATACGAAATATGACTTACTATTTATTTTTCCTTTTTTTCTAAAATCTTACATAACAGCAAGAGTGTTTTTAGCTGTTCGTGTGATGTCCGGGTGATTAAAAATCACTATTTGATATTTCGGGAAAAGACATCCCTTTGTCAAAAATAATTAAACCAGAAGAAAACTTTTTTCTTCTCCGACTGTGTAGAGAATACTACAAAACAAAATGGCTGCCAGATGTAGACCGCAGCGAAAAATATAGCAGTCTCGCAGGGAATGTAAATTAAATTAAATTTTATGTTAGATTATGTTAAATATATGATTTGGTGTTCAAAGATATTTGTGTAATGTTGGTTAAGTGTATGGTATTCGATAAACTGTTAGTTTTAATAATATATATATATATATATATATATATATATATATATATATATATATATATAAGTTATGAGGTTTAAAAAGACTAAATATACATTCGGATTGTACATATTATAAGTTATTTCGACCATAACTAGGTCTCCTCGGATGTGTTTCCAATCACGATTTGAATCGTGATTGGAAACACATCCGAGGAGACCTAGTTACGGTCGAAATTACTTATAATGTGTACAATCCGAATGTATATTTAGTCTTTTTAAACCTCATAACTTATTCATGCTCTGTTTGAACGGACATAGAGCTGATTCGAAATCCTATCGAAAATAATCGAACCTGAAAACTATATATATATATATATATATATATATATATATATATATATATATATATATATATATGTATATATATATATATATATATATATATATATTTTTATAATTTTTTTTTTTAATTTTATTTTTATTAAGCTTATATTTGATTATTTACTTTTATTTCAGTGTGTTTTATCTTCATATTTTTATTTTGTTTATTTTTCTTTCGTATTTTAAGAATTTTAATATAGAGTAAAGTAATTAATCTCACATTTTAAATATTCTAGATCTATCAAACTTATCGATTATCATCTATTTAAGAAGTGTTACTAATTGTGAGTTTCGTCAAATTAGTTTAACGAATTAACTTGATATATTTACTGTAAGATAAAGGGGAGTAACTCTGGATTTTTTTCAGGTGGAAATCTGTATAACAATATTAGTATATATATATATATATAAAACATATATACACGTACATGCATATATACATCTATATATATATATATATATATATTTATGTATTATTGTTTGTTTAATTGTTTATCTATGTATATTCTTCATTTTCTTTACATATTTTATTATTATTATTTACTTTTTTAATTTATTTTATTAATTATTTATTTAATATTTGCATGTTATTAGTATACATTTTATATGTGTTTGGATTAATTAATTAATAATGCTAGGTTATGGGGTGACTTATTTTGGTGGGTTAGAAGAGTATGTTGAATATGGTTTTTGGTTTGTGGTTGAAAGTGTGTTAGGATGGAAGTTCATATGGGGAGGGGCCTATTTGATTGTTTGGGTGTGTGGTGATTTATTATAGGAGGTTAGTAATGAATGAAGTGGTGGAAACGGAGTCTGTTAAGTGTTAGATATGGGGGTTGGTCGGTGGATGGGGGGGGTAGATATTATAGAATGAATGGTGAGTGGAGCTCGTGACGCTGATTGAGTGAGGGGTTTAATCTGGAGATGAGGATTGATTCTGTGATTCTAAGGTCACCAATGTTTCTGACATATATATATATATATATATATATATATATACATAAATACACCATTTATTCTGAGCCCAACATATACGTGCATGGTAACTAATTACAGTTGTTGAATAATTGTGCGTACGTACTCTATTAATGTTACGCAGTCTATTTGATGTAATTTCTCTTTAGTTGAAAACAACAAAATATATTTTTTAAATATTCTAAATTATTGGGTTTCTATGTAAAACTACAAGGAAGGAACCTAGCACCCCATAACTTCGAGAAATCAATTTTATTTGCTTGAAAATAAAAGAATAAATACTTGTATTATTCGGACTACTGTTCTCATCTTGAATGTTATGCTTACAACGATTCGGCCGATGCAACATCTGATCATCTTCAGGTGCGTCTTCTCAAAATTTAGAATCTATATGTGAATTATTTTCCTATTTATTCACCGTAGCCATTTTTACCTGATCACGGTTTCCGGTGACATTGATACTTATGCCACTTTTATTATTTTATTATTATAATAGCATAAACGTACGATGTAAATTTATTTTACTCGTCTAAAAAATGAAACTTTGCATATATTTGCTAGGTAACCTTTAAACGAATGCATTGCATTTACAAAGTTAAGGAAAATGTTTAAGCATTAACTAAAACATTTTTGTCAAAAGAAAATACTGACAAACATTATTGATAATTAAATTATAAATACGTTAAATATAAAAAATGTTTTAAAATTTTTTTACCGTTGGGTATTTGGTCGTATTGAATTATAAATCTTATGTGTTGTGACCTTACAGGGAGGTAATAATCAAGAAAAACACAGTGGTATAATTAACAAAAATGTATTAACACAACTATGTTACAGAAATATTCGTTGTGATTCGGAGGCAATAACTGCTACAAATAGCTGCCACAACGTTTAGTCATAACTGTATTTATTGTGTCTGGGTAAGTCCAGTTTTTCCTGAAATAAGTAAACCAACTTACACCATAACATCATTCCTTATAAGCTTTTGCTCCGTAAGGAGTCAATACCTCTTTCTCTTGTGGTTGACTTCTATTAAGTCGGTATTTTTCTTTTTCTTTTAGACGTTCGCCTTTGAGAACCTATTGTTGGACTGGTAACTCGACGCCCATCAATTCTTATTCTGTAGGGTTGTCCTCTACAGTTTCGGAATATTTTTCCTGGTTTGGTTTAAATATCTCTTATGGTTAAATTTTGGTCCTTTTACTATATAGAGTATATTCTTATTTCTTTTATCTAAAATTTCGATTTCCCCAAATTACTTGTTATTCTGAAACATTCGAAAAATAACCCTTTTCTCCGATTTTGAAACGTCTTTCTTTGACATTTAGTTTTCGTTCAGGTTTCTTATGTGTCGGTAAAACTCGGTCGAAAATTGTCTTAATCTTTCTTGCAAACATAGTTTCCACTAGTAACATGCAATTTGAGACCTTATTCGAGTCATTCTAGACACTTGTGAAAAATCCTGTATGGCTTTCTCCGTGGAAGTTCCTCACGCCTTTTTAACGCTCTTTTAAAAGTATCGACAAATCTCTCCGCTTGACCGTTACTTCTCGCATGATACGGCGCTATTGTGAGGTGTTCTACTAGAAAAGATTGACAAAACATTTCGAATTCACTGGACGTGGATTGAGTACCATTATCCGATACTACACAATCCACGAGTACGAAAAGTGCGAACAATTTTTGTGGTTTCTGTCGTTGGAAACTATCCACTACAACCATCAAACTCAATATGGATTCTCGACCACCGTTTTATACCATAGTTTGAATTTTATGGGAAGCGTTTTTGCTGCTAAGGCACACATTTAAATGATTCAACTGTAACTTCGATATCTTAATCCATGTTTGTCGAGTAGACGTAACTTCGCATAAGTGCTTCATCTGATGCTTTGGTTCTTTTCTATTATACTCGTTTTAAATATTTTTACAAAATCATCGTTCATATCTGTTCAGTTCTCTTACGATAGTACACAACGTGTTTTTCAGCTTCATTTCTGTTCGTATAGCGGCTATTACTGTGTTCTCAAAGGGTTCCATAAATTTCAGTATCAATCTAGACAGTTAGTCCGCACATCTTATCTTTGAAGATAGGGAATACTCCATCTTGTAGTTATAATTTAGGAGAATTATTTCTCATCTCTGTAATCTATTAGCCGTATGTGTAGGCAAACGCTTCTTCAATCCATATATTTCTAATGGAGGTTTATGGTTGGTTTCTCATGTCAATCTCATTCCATGCACGAAACGTTAAAATTTGTAACCGTAAAATGATACCCAGAGCTTTTTCTATTTGCGAGTAGCCCTTCACCGCTGGTAAGAGTGTACGAGACGCACACGCCATCGGCTTGAGCCAAGCGTCGTTCATTCTGTGTAAAATGCATGCTTCTATGCCGTATGAACTGGCATCTAAAGCTAAGACGATATCGCGTGTTAGATCATAATGAGTAAAAAATAAATAAGACATGAGAATATCTTTATTTTCGCAAATGCCTCCTGTCATTCTGCCGTCAAAATCCAGTCTTTTTCTTTCTTCACGTTCGTTTAAAGTCGCTCTAAGGTTGTGCATACTTGGGGTAAATACGTTAGAGCAATTCGCTTACCCAAGGAAACTCCGAAAATACGATATATTTTCTGGCGCTAACTCATCTCTTATTGCGCCTGCTCTATCTGGGCCAGGTCTTCTTCCATTCTTGTCTATTATTTGTCACATATATTTAATTTGTTGCATAAAGAACTCACAGTTCTCTTCTTTTAGTTTTAAATCGTAATCTTTAATGCTGTGGAAAATATCATGTGTTGCTCTGTAGTTTTACGTATTAAAATATCATCCAGATACGCTGTCGCAAACTCCATACCGCTCAGTAATGCGTCCATTATCTGCTATAAATATAGCCGGCGCCACCTTTACTCCTAACGGTAGTCTATCAAATTTGTATAACCCTTTATGCGTATCTATACACAATATTTTTGAGCATTTTGCATCCACTAGGATCAGCAAATATGCGTCGCTTAAATCCACTTTGCAAACATTCTTTTTCATCCATTTAGCTTCGCGAATATTTCTTCTGGACTAGGCAAGGGATAGTAGTAATCTCTCAATGCCTGGTTCAAACCCGTGAAAATGTCGCTTATTTTTGAAAATCGGTTGTATATCCGGTTTCAAGTCAAATTTTGTAATTACTTTGTTGCATCTACCAAACCACGAGTAAAATATTCTGAAAATATCGCTCTCAATTCTTTTTTATAATTCTGCCGCGGAATCATTAGTGTTCACATTCTGGCAACAAGAATTTATCGGTAAATCCCACAGTTTTAAGTTCTCCATCCAATCTGTGCTAAGCAAATTACGAATTATTCATCAGAAATACTTTTACTTTTTGCATTTTTCCTTGAAGTGTGACTGTCGTTATCAGGTCGCCTTTGAATTTGATTTACTCTCCGGTTACGCCTTTTGCGATTTTCTTAGCATTCAGTAAAGCTGATTTTTTCCATGTCTGCTGATTAATAATTGATAAATCGGACCCTTAGTCTTACTGCATTTTTATGTTTCTATTTAATATTTTGACTTGAGCAAACTTCTTAACATTTTCAATTCCGTAATATTTGGCGATTCTGAAATAATTCTTTTTTGTTTTACTTTTTGTTCTGCAATGCGTACTTTTATGTCCTATACGATTCCATTTGAAGCATTTCGTAGTTTTATAGGGGTAATCTCTGTACCAATGCATATGTCTGCAACTGAAACACAGTTTAGGGAAGACTACTTCTCTTTTGAGTATCAAATTTTACTGGTGAGGTCATTTTTTTCGTGTTGCGTATTTTTCTGATGGAGGACACTCCAGAGTGTTCGATATTCTTTGAATTCTGACGCACGCTAATAACCCATTAGTAGTCCTCGGCTATTTGCAGAAGTGTTAGATCTTGATCGTTGTCCAGTTTTTAAGGAGTCTCGTTTTAATTTACTTATCTTTGTTTGATACCATTTCTTGTGCAAATTTAAAACATTTGAAGTTATTAGCACCTAATTCCGATAACCTAGCGCCATTACCGTGCTTATTAACTATGCTTGAAAAAGTCGTATAGTCCTCATTATCTTTGTTATAAGGTTCAAACACTTTCATTTAGATGTTTTCAGACTAAATAATTTGGTCAACAATTGTATCTGTACTAGATTTTAGCTCGCTGGTCTTTTGAAGTAAAATGTAATTTAAATATTTCTTATGTTCCACTGTGCCAAATTTTATTAAATGTAACCGAACACTTTTGAAATCAGTCCAGTATTTACAATCTGAATTATATATGTATTCATAACGTCTGAAATACGAGGAAAAACTAACTCTAATTCGAGTACCTAGTCTCCAGGTTTGTGTGATGTAGATTTCGAATCCTTGCCTCCAGTGTTGTGCGACACAGGAAGATTGGCACAAGGCAGGAAAGTGGGGAGAGTCAAGCCAGCGCCCCTAAAGAAGTACTATTTAGACATTTTCAAAATTGCCTGAGAAGCCCCGTCGGCATTCCCCGGTCGATGCGCCTCATGCTTTTTGCAATAAACTAACTCCACCTAAATAATAGAGGACCTTCTAGGACTACCCAGGACGAATACCTCAGCCCGACAGATAAAATGCCACAGAAACTGTCTAGTTTCTGTCGAGCTGATTATCGAGATCGGATCCTCGACTGATATGTGTCTACTATCGCTACTGGACGGCAAATGAATGTCACCAATAGAGGTATTTATTTCCTTCTCATCAAAAGAAGATGTTACGCAAGGTCAGAAGGAGATGAGAATAAAACTAGCGCCACTAAAGAAGGACCACCTTGGCCTATTAAACAATTCCTGGCTAGTCACGTCGATATTCCCCGGTCGGGTCGTCTCAGCCAGTAAGCAATAAACTTACTCCACCCTAAAGAGGAGAGGCAAGGTCTGAGAAGTTGGACGAATGCCTCATCACGGAAATTGAATAGTTTCTGTGAGATTGATTGTCGAGATTGGATCCTCGACTAGCGTGTGCTCGCTATCGCCACTGGACGGCAAATGAATGCCGCCGAGCTGCCACGACGTTTAGTCGTAAGTGTATTTATTTTGTCTGGGTAAGTCCATTTATTCCTGAAATAGATAGATCAGCTTACACCATAACAATTGGTTTTGCTTTTTATCAGTCCCACACCATTTAAAAAGCTTACAAATATGGGCAAAAAGATGTGAAAAAATTGAACGTTTTTAAAGGCTTTGTGTAAAATTCAATTTTGTATAGAGAAATGAGTAATTTAAATATTTTAGCTCAAGTTATTACTTGATTTTGAGTTTCCATGTTTGTAAGTTGGTTGTAAAAAGAAATTTCAAAATATATAAAACTTACTTTAACGCTTTTATTACACACAAAACAGTTTTTTGCACAATTTCTATTTATACTTAAGGAATTCGATATAATTACCATATTTCCCGGCTACTAAAACTGTTAAGATTATAAACACAAATTGAAAATCTGTTTCATATTTAACTGAGGAAGAGAATGTAGTTTGACGTAAATTGACACTCATGTGCTATGAGATGACATTCCTACGTGAAGATGATCAATTTACGTTAAGCTAACATAGTGGATAACCCCCCCCCCCCCGTTTTTATAATCTTAAAAAGCTGTTCCTTAATTGAGTTTACCGTAAAATCATGTAATGTGCACATCTATGTATTGTGCGTAGGTGATTTTAGCATACAATTTGTAAAAAAAGCGTTCACACATGTAAAATTCATACTTCTAACATTTCAGAATTGCCAGACGGAAGTAAGTGGTTTAACATTTGACTTAGTTACGAACTTACGCGATTACATTTTTATTAAGCTAGTAAACGTAAGAGTTTAATTTAATTTTATTAGACATATTTCAATATTTTTGAGAAAGTATGACACCGGTATGGGCGGGTTAGATTTGTCGTTAATGTACATACCACATCACCTTCACAAGTTGTTAGTTATGAAGTAACATCAAAGCTGTATACTTTGTAATCATTTAATAGAAAAGAAAGAAAAAGGAAAACAGTTTTTTTCTGTGCCTTTTTTCTTCGTTTTATTCTCTTTGCAGTATTTTCATCTTAAAAATCAGTTACATACTAATCTATTATTATGTTTTTTAATAAACTGGTCCTATTCAACTATTTTACATTGTTTATGAACAAATTCAAATAACATTTTCTCGACTTACAACGAACAAATCGTGTTTGTCTTAAAAGAAAAATAAATCTTTAAACATGAATATTCGCAGATGTTGTTGACTACAAATAAAGGTCTTTATACGTGACATCCAATCCGATATTCCTTTATTCCGTGAATAAATCAAGTGTAACATGTAGACACTAGTAAAAAGGAAAATATGAAGTAATTTCGGTGAATGAACCGAATTCTCCCTGTTAAGGAAAGTGCCCATTGAATCTGAGGGACGTGGGAGTAGATATTAGTGTGAAAGTGAAAATCTCTGCAACTATCTTTGTGAATAACTTAGTTGGGAGAAACAGCTCACCCGGAGAAAATGTGAGAAATTTTGAAAGAAAAGTAAATGAACGCATATTTTCTGGAAGCTTTACTTTACTATATAGGTGTAATGAAGTATAACAATAAATTACTAATACGTGTTGACTAATACTTAGTTCAGGTTTTTAATAGATTGACTGTTTAATCCAGCTCATGGGTATTACCCTTAGGGATTATTTGTAAGGTTTTACACAGCAATCTTAAACGTTCTGTCTTTGAATATGGTTTTAAATTCTTTTTTCAAAGTTCCGGTCTAATATGGCCTAGAAGTGTTATTCGATAGTGTTTATATCTGGCGACTAACAGGAAGTTTTTGAACTTCTGACGATTTAATAAATATTGTAATGTTAGAATTTTATTTTCATCGTTCATTTTCTGAATTTATTGCTCTATCGAATATATTTAGCTGTCTATTATCACGATAGATTCTTATTTAAAGATACGTTAAGTATCTTTACATTTTTATTCAATGTTATACTTAAATATATATATATATATATATATATATATATATATATATATATATATATATATTTATTTATATATATATAATTTGAAAATTTATTTGAGAAACCTAGGAAACAGACGCGTGAATTCATATCAATAAATGAAAATTTATTTAATCACTTTTTAAAACATTTTTTATAATTCCAAATTTTCGGTTTTATCAAACCATAATCATGGTAAACAGACATTGTATTTCTTCTGGTTTCTCAAAGAAATTTTCAAATATATCTCCTAACGACGCTTCTAAAACTGTAGTAACACTTGTATTATATATATATATATATATATATATATATATATATATATATATATATATATATATATATATATATATATATATATACGTTTTTTTATCAAAAATTATTTTAATAATTTTTAATAATAATTTTCATATTTTTCAAATATTTGAACTTTGGTTTTTTCGAAAGCCAACTTATCCATCTGTATTTCTCCTCTGATGATAAGATTTCGATCTTTGAAAAGCTTTGGCTTAAGGAAAGAATAATAAACACTAGTTTATTACTGAATGCACCTTGCATTGAACAATTGAAATTTGAAATAAATTTGGACAATCGTCGCATATTTATCACTCTTTTTTCTTCTATCTCTCTCTCTCTCTCTCTCTCTCTCTATATATATATATATATATATATATATATATATATATATATATATATATATATATATATATTTATATTTACAGAATAGTCTCTTAAACTAACTATACATTTTGGATAATATATTAATATATTCTAGGCAACGAAGTGACTAACATGAGCACATTAATGTTTTTGTAGGGAAATATCTGTGTAGCTTAGTTGTGATAAATATATTTTCATAAGTTACTACCTAGCTCTACTCACGTATTGAGCATTGTTGAAATAAATATTGAAAATTGATACATAAAATAGTATATCTCTTTATAACATTGTATGTGGATACATAAAATAATATATTAATATATATATATATATATATATATATATATATATATATATATATATATATATATATATATATACATACATATTTATGAATAAATATTTAATTATTAATACCTACAGACGCTAGCGTTTCAAGCTTATTGCTCTCATAAGTGCAGGAAAGTAACAATTTCAGACGGTCGGCCCAAACCGGGTTCACAGAGTCAACCTAGAATCTGCAAGCAGTCGCCATATCCACTCGGCCAACGGAAACTGTCACGTAATTAACGGAAATTAAGATCTATATGTACCTGGAAGCGGGCAGAGATAGAAGACTAGTCGAGAGTGTTCGACGAACGTATTCGGAACTTTGCATTAGAGCTTTTTGACAGTCTATTTTTAACATCCCCGAGAGTGCTCAAATTTAATTTCTTAAAGGGGCTTAGTATAATATTTATAAATAAATATATATATAAAGTACTTATAATGGTGCTAAGAAATATTAATTTGCAATATATATATATATATATATATATTATATATTATATATATATATACATATATATATGCATATAAATATATATATATATATATGTTTAATATATATATATATATATTAAAATTAATAAATATATATATATATATTATATGTATATATTATATATATATATAATATATATAAATATATATTTAATATATATATATATTGACATTAATAATTATATATATTATATATATATATATTATACAATAATCCAGGTAGGGTAAAAATCCACAGGGTAGAAATCCAAAGGGAATCAAACCGGGTTTATAAAAGAGTGCTCAATAAAAAATATATTGCTGTATTGTGAATGCTTTTATTCAAACATGTACAAGGTATTCCCTGGAATTCAGCAACCAGGTTGAATCAAAAAATAATTTTCTGCCTGATGAGACCTCAGCTCTTGAGAGCTGTAGATCGATAACATCGACATGCCAGTGTAGCAGACCGTGTACATGTTTGAATAAAAGCATTCACTATATTATATAATATATATAAATATATATATTTAATATATATATATATTAAAATTAATATATATATATATATATATATACATATATATATATGTAGTCGTACTCATAATGATGCTAAAAAATATTTATCTTCAAATCTATGCAATCGTGCGCATCTTTTGTATAAAATTATATCTAACATTATGTTTTATGACGACTTCTCATTTGAAAGAAGAGATTGCAGTGATTTGACGAATGCTATACATTCAACGAAATGTGCCTCTGAATTAAAACTTGCCTGGCTATGACCATTAATAAATCACACGACCAAATTCATGAAATCTACTCGCCTCAATTGACTCTATATGACTTTTCTTGTTCATTTATATGTGCTATTTGAAAATCAAACTTGCCTATTGATGTTTGCATCAAATAGAGAGAAATGTGTTTTTCCCTAAACAGAAAAACATACAGATTGTTATTTTTTACGAATTGCTGAAATAAGAATATGCAAATAATCGAAGGCAATGGCATTAAACTATCTCAGAATATCATGAAAGTCATGCTTTTAGCGTTTTCTTATTTTGGAATTCCAAAGATTATGTCTATATATAAGCAAATCCTTTCAAATACTCAGAGGGAATATATAAATAAGGCCTTTGATGTTTTTCGCACAAATATAAAAATGTGAATATGTAGATACATATTCAGGGCACTCTGCACTGTTAGTATTCATTTTTTCCAAATTCTTTGATATCATTGTATATGCCGATAACTCAACAACCCTCCAGAAGGAAAGAGGTTTTTTGGCTAATACACTCACACAGAAACGTCACACAATATATATATATATATATATATATATATATATATATATATATATATATATATAGCATAATATAAAATGAAATAATAAAATAAGGTGCAAATCAAATTTTATTAGAATTCAAAGTTCAGACAAAGTATCTTAAAGTCCTTAACTCATGAGTTTTCAAAGATAATTCTTCTCCTTAGATGACCATTACCGCAGTGACATCACTGCAGGAGATAAAATTACACTTTGAAAATATATAGAAATATATGCAAAAATGCATAAAAGTATATAACACATCAAATATATCAGCCCAAAACATACTTTTGTTAAAGCTATAGAATCCAAGCAGATTGAAAACGTCAAAAGTCTAATAGGATTAGTAGTAATTTGAAGCTATTGACGGAGGAATTCAAAACAAGGGAGGAGGAGGAGGAGGAAGCAGAGGATGAGGAGGATGAGGAGGAAGAAGAACAAGAAGAACAAGGGTTAAAAGTTAACTAGCGTCATATTCATTTAAATTCATTTGATATAGAATCGATCTAGCAGAAGGAATGGACACGTTATAGAAACCTTTTCTCTGGGCAATGGTGTTCTTATGACATATGATCAGACAGGATTCTGTTAGACGTCGAAGTATAGTATCATGAATATGTTTAATAGAAATTGCCTTATGTGTATTGAAGTGGTGGCCGGAAGAGATCATATGAGTGCATAACGCATTTGAGGTATCATCGTTTTTTATGGCATGATTGTGTTCATATATTCGTTTCTTTAACACCATT
>OY744528.1:95471109-95666109 GCA_963556195.1 Sepiola atlantica
CTGTTGTGAATATAACTCTGCTGAATTCATGCTCACATATTTATGTTACTGATCTGGCATGAATTGAACTCTGTTTTCCGAATTCATTTTCACATTTTACTGTCACAGATCTGTTGTGAATATAACTCTGCTAAATTCATGCTCACATATTTATGTTACTGATCTGGCGTGAATTGAACTCTGTTTTCCGAATTCATTTTCACATTTTACTGTCACAGATCTGTTGTGAATATAACTCTGCTAAATTCATGCTCACATATTTATGTTACTGATCTGGCGTGAATTGAACTCTGTTTTCCGAATTCATTTTCACATTTTACTGTCACAGATCTGTTGTGAATATAACTCTGCTAAATTCATGCTCACATATTTATGTTACTGATCTGGCGTGAATTGAACTCTGTTTTCCGAATTCATTTTCACATTTTACTGTCACAGATCTGTTGTGAATATAACTCTGCTGAATTCATGCTCACATATTTATGTTACTGATCTGGCGTGAATTGAACTCTGTTTGCCGTATCCCTTTCCAGCGTCCGTTACTATTATATTAATTCTCACCCAACAGTGAGGAGCATTGGAGGAGTCTTCTCCCGGTGGTCTCACTGAAATTAGAATAGCCAATTCCCTGCAAGCCTCTCGTGACTGACCTAAAAAAGATAACGCATCAAAATGTTGTCATTTCACTTGCGGGTTCGCTTATCTGTATCAATTCTCGCCCCGATTCTTTCCCAACCTGTCCGAGGAGTTGCATTCCCGAGAAAACATTTCGAAACTGTCAGAGAAAGTAGCTATCGTTATCTAAAGCAGAAAAAATGTCGAGTTCATATTACTAGCATACTACCCGTCATATATATCTAATATGTAACATAAAGTTAGTATATTTCTCGAACTTTGTCATCGATAGTCTTGAAGCTTTCAAATCGATATTAGATTCTGCCTAGCTAATTTGTCCCTTTATTCCTTCAACCATATTTCGTACAACAACGTAATGTATATCGCTTTAGTTTCCTTCAATAAATATTTAATCTCGCTAGGAATATTGTTATAATAGGGGCATTTTCGTTTATGATCTAAACAGTACCATCAGCTTACGAAATTAATGAAAATAAATTTCTGTATGTCTATATTTGCTTAGAATGCATAGTAAATTATTTATTAATTAAGATTATTCACATTATATCTTAATATTAGATAAACTATTTGATTTAGAACAACTAGCTAAAATGTTCTTTTAGTGAAATGATATAAGCGGCTGTCGTCAAGTCTGGTCTCAATCGGCCCACGGACTTCTTTTACAACGGACAGTTCATTTTTCCTATATAACTCATTATTATAGAAACTATTGGATCATTATTTAACATATATAGAAACATATTTACAACAATAATATGTTTTTTAATAAACAAAATCCTCGTTATTAGCTTAAATCCAATTGGACAACAAACTATTTACACGAACAAACATCTAAATTATTTGTTTTATTTAGACTCATATTGCAAAGACGCTTCAACGACACTTTGTTTCGTATCTCATCATGGTTTAGTCTTCCGCTTAATAAAGTTTTCTTTTTACAACAGGCCAACAAAAGTCATATTGTAAAGACTATAAAAAATATTTTTTTCACTTCGAATGATTACGTTTCGCGTTAACATTCTGTTTTTCTAAAATCAACAAATTAACTTACGCTATTAGCTTAAATCCTACGAGAGCAAAAACCTAAAAGCTGATTTTCATGTTTACGCGAACAAACTTATAAATTATATGTTTTTTTTATTTACTATTATGTTGTATCCTTTTTAGGGGCCATACATACAGGCACAAAGGAGGAATTACGTAAACAAATCTATTAACAAAGAGCAGTAGTACGGAAACATATACAAATTAGTAGGTTACCAGCAACACTGTTCGGTCCAACTGTGCAGGGCTGTCTGCTAGAATAATGACTTAGTATTTACTTCCTTCCTACTTCAGGAAGATGTGGTACAAGGTCGGAAGGTGGAGAGAATCAACCCAGCGCTCTTAAGAAAAGAGGCTCTCTGTCCTATGAAAAATTGACTGGGCAGTCCCGTCGGCATTCCTCGATCGGGGCGCCTTAGATAGTTAGCAATTAACTAACTCCACCCAAAGAAGTGAAGGCCAGGTCTGGTAGGGTGAACCTACTATGACTACCCAGGACCTATACTATATTTATTTACTCCTCGCGGAGTTAGGCACAAGGCCAGTTTTATCTTACTCCCACAAGTAAGATGTGACCCAAGATCGGGTCGAGCAAGTGGGGTTAAAAGCCAGCGCTCGAGAGGTGAGCACTCTGGCCATTTAAAAATTGCCTGGGCAGCCCCGTCGGCATTCCCCGGTAGAGGCGCCTCAGACAGTAAGCAATAAACTTACTCCTCCCCAAAGAGGGGAGGCGAAGCCTGGGAGGGTGGACCTCCTAGAACTGCACAGGACAGGCGTGCAGTATCCATCGGAACAGATACTACACTTTGATCTTAGCCAAAACTATAGCCCGACAAATTCCCGTCGGACTGATTGTTGAGAACGTATTCTTGACCGGTATGTACCAGTCACGCATCTCTAAGTAAACAAAGTTGCTAAGAGACGATTTCTAGAATAATTACTTTCCGTAAGAGCAATACCTGCTGCTATTTTTAGTTTGGAGAGTTTATTTGCGCCTGAGTAAATTACAATAACAAAGGCGGTGTTTACTTTCGTACCTAATTACGGTTTAGTTTTCGGAATAATAAAATTTTCTGAAGAGAGGATAACAATTGATTTTAATTAATTTTTTCAGCATCTTAACACGAATAACCTTGTACCTTTTTATTACACTTATACTAAAAAAAATAAAACCTCAATAGCGCAATAAACTATTTTTTACTGTTCAGCGACTTTAAACGAACGAACCCATGAAGTGTTTTGTTTTACCTACGCTCATATTGAAATAGCGCAGAACACAACTTGTTTCGTAATTCCTTAGCATTTCATTTTCCGAAGAATGACGTTTTATTTCATCACAAAGCAATACATTGATTAACAGTTTATTTCTAATTAATATCAAATTGAAAAGGCCTTTAAAAAGTGTCCTCATTAAGTTTTGGTTTTAGGAAGAATAAGGTGTTTTTGTCAATACAGTTTCGATTTTTTTCAACTCTTTTATTTGATATTATCTGTCTAAAACATACACACACACGCTCGCGCGCGCACACACATATATATATATATATATATATATGTTTATATATATATATACAAAACAGATTGAAGCTGCGAACATTTTAAATTTTTATTATATATTGTTTCCGCAAAATTTCTTATTACACTATTCGTATTTGATTTTTAAGTTTATTATGAAGTATATATATATATATATATATATATATATATATATATATATATATGTATATATATATTTATATATATGTATATATATGCATATATATGTATATATATATGTATATATATATGTATATATATATATATATATATATATATATATAGAGAGAGAGAGAGAGAGATAGATAGATAGATAGATAGATATAGAGAGAGAGAGAGAGAGAGAGAGAGAGAGAGAGAGAGAGAGAGAGACATTATATAAAATATCAAATAGAAAATCTCTTATACAAAGTCGCTTGGAGCTATATTAACGAATTTTAATTTCCAACGTGCTATATGAACTTTCTTTTTTGAAACTTTATTCAAGTGCATTTTAAATCCATAAATAATCATATATATATATATATATATATATATATATATATATATATATATATATATGTGTGTGTGTGTGTGTGTGTATATATATATGCATATATATATATATATATATATATATATATATATATATATATATATATATATATATATCCAGTGTAATTCATAAGTAACTTAGCTATTTATTTTTGAAATTCTAAAGTTAAAAAATACGGTAATACAAAACATGAAATTCATTCAACAAATTCATTTATGGGCGTTTAAAATTACAGCAAATTTTCAAAATTTCCACCTTCATTCTGCATGCATAGCTCCATTCTTTTTTGCAAGGAATTTACGGCTCTTTGTAGCATATTTGATATAGTATTATGGTGTTGTGCGAAGGAGCCTTCTGTTCACATCACGTTTCCATTGCCTTTCAACAAGTGTGGGAGATTAATCTAATTTGGCCATATGAATAACAATAAAAATTGCTCTTCAATTGTAAATGATATTTTAAATAGGTAAGTGAAGTGACTTATGAATCACTCTGTATATTAAGTTATTGGACAAAATGATGAAACAACGTAGTATCATAATTTTAAAATACTTTTATAACCGCCCATATCTTTTGCCGTTGGTAATAATTCTTGGTTTATAATCTGTGTTACTTCCTACTTTAATAAAAAAACATTTTCACATATAATCAGAAAAAGGTACTTAATATTCATTAAAATGGTGATCTAACGCGGTTAAACTCTACAGAATTAGTCCCTAGAATATGCTATTGTCTTGGACGAGTCATCCATTACCGTGTTTTGACTATTTCAATTATTTGCGTGCAGACCACCCAAAGGAGCATGCCCACACCCAGACTGCCTTCTAGCTATTAACCATGGGTGAGTATCTGTGGTTATCTGTGGGGCTACAATCGTTGAAATCCGCTAGCCAGATTGTTTTCCTAGAAAGACTATTTAAGCATTTTATTTTATCAAGTTCATCCTCTGTTTGTGGAACTATTTTAAGAGGGAAACATTAGCTTTCAGCAAGATAATACACAAATGTACACAACTAAAGTAGTTATTAAATTGCATGAAGAACATTTTTAGAAAAGTTTAACATTTTATTTGGTCAGCCCAGTTTTGAGACTTAGATATTAGGCTAAATGTTTGAGATAAGTAAGGAGTCAATATTCGACTTCATTATCACTAGAACTGTATATTGCTGCGAGATTTAACGAAAATTCATTTGGAAACAAGTTAAACTTTCTAAGAGCCCATGCTTCGGAGAATTCAAATTGTTTCGCTATATCACATTCTTCAGTGTTGCTAGACATGCAAATGTTTCCGATTGAGATTGAAACCCAATCGTTCATTTAATCAGAGTGTCATCATAAGCGAGAAAGATAAATCTTACTATTTATAGAAACGATATCAGCAATCTAATATTGCTCACTTTATGTTCATTAAGAACAGCCTTATCTTATAAATCTATATATATATATATATATATAAATGTTTTTTATGTTGATGTGTTTCTATTAGTTTGTTCTACCCCTTCACACATATATTTACATATATATATATATATATATGTATATATATATATATATATATATATATATATATATATATATATATACATTATTTATTTATGTATATATAAGTAACATTTTAAGCTGAATTATTTCGACACTTGATTATTGGGGAAATGATAGTTTTATCTGTACCATTGGAGAGCCATGCATATAACTGTCCTGTTTTTAAATCTCCGAAACAGTTACATGGTAAACAGTTGAAAATCCCCGTGTTAATATTAGATGCTTACGTTAAGGTCTCCTGCTTTTGTTTCACTGTTAGATACTTAATCCCCCTTTTAATTTTATTTACTTACTATTATATATTATTTATTTATGAATTTTCCAACAAATGTTAAGTCTACACTATTTTGGATTTAGTTAGTTTCTCTGGGAATTTAAACTGCATTTTCCTTTTTTTTTGTCTTTTTGTTTAAAATAACTCAAAGCTTCTTTAGACTATATATATATATATATATATATATATATATATATATATATATATATTATATATACTAGAAAATATATGCTCCCTCCGGTCGCATACTTTTTCTAGGCTTAGAGGAAAATGTGATGAACGAACTACATACAGTGACACCCCAAAGAGGAGGTAATTACGAACATATACTACACTAATCATCAAAGGAGTGACTAATGTAGACAAGGTAAAACCTTGGAGGGTCTTCCTATAAAAACAGAAAGTAATGCCCGTGAGTATAGTATCATGGAAACAGAAATGATGCTACACTACCACCTGCCCTCCCCTCTAAAAAAAAAGTTAGTCCTTGAGAAGATGGTCTCATGACAAAGAACAGATATATTAACCCTCCGACACGAGAGGGTGTAAGACCTGGAAGGATTACCTCAATCTCTTACAAAAGGAGGAGCCAATTTTGGGGATGACGGTCCTATGACAACAGAAATGATACTACATTAACGTATTCTCATTCAAAAGATAATACAATAATAAATTAAATCAGTTTATTGCGGGGGGGGGGGGGTCATTCTATTTATAAATGCGTCGTTATAAAAACATATTTTTTATAGTTTCTTGGTCCTTTCCCTAATATCTCACTCCCCATTTTAATTCAATAAATTTCTGCAATTAAATGTATTTATGAAAAAATTTTTCAACACTTTCAAGATATTTTAAATATGATGCCTTCCCCCAAGAGTGAATGTGGTATTGTGGTGACTGAGTTGATAATGGTAATGCTAAGATAGACATTTCTATAACGGTTGACAAAGGATGACAAACGGCCCCTTTTAAACACTTTTGATAGCCTTGTGCCTAATATGTTCGTAATTAATTTTTTTATATTTTGTGCAAATAAATAATTCAAAGTGTAGTATCTGTTCTCAGCATTTCATTTACTTTTTTACTATCAGCGAAACTATTGCTTCAAACAATAAAAATACGGTGTCGTTAACAAAAGAGCGCGCGCGGGAGAGAGAGAGAGAGACAGAAAGGGGGAGAGGGAGATAAAGATAGCCAGAGAGAGACAGAGAAAGGTAAGATTAGTTTTTTTCTTAAGTAAAATTTATCTCACGTTTTTTTTTAATTTACTCGGGTATTTCTTCTTTTAGTAAAATGTAACTCGCGTATTCGTTTATTTATTTTTTATTTTTTCTGGTGTTTTGTAAGTTTCACTTCGATTAGTTATTTTAGGTTTCTACAGTAGGATTTACCTCGCGTGTGACAACAGTAGGAAATCAATTGTTATTGAAAAAATAAACTACTATTCCACTGAGCAAAACCGGGTAGCCCTGATAGTTTGAAATGATACACTTTTCAAACACGAAGCGTTTACATTTTGGTAATTCCAAAACATTTATTCACCTTTTAAACGTGACCTAAAGAGAAGAAAAGAGAGAAGAAACACATATGTTTTTTAACTGGCAATATACAAAAAATGAGAGAGCGACCGATGTTTGAAAAATTTGAAAGATGTTAGAAAACGTTTGAACACAAATGCTAAATATTTGTCCAAAAAATAACAATAATATTGCGAAACAACATTTGTTACCCCCCCCCCCAAAAACGGGCCCCTCCGTGTACACTTTATGTGATATCTCCTTTATTTATTCACCGATTGCCCTTATTTTACAGGACATGGCAGAAACAACGACCGTGAGTACACCAATACCTCAGTGGGAGCTGGGACAAAGAATACACTGTGTTAAATTTTACTACAAGACAGGCTCGTTTAAGAAAACTAAGGGCAGTTTCATGCATCAGTTCGAATGTTAAAAGGCTCCATCCAAAAGCAGAATTCAGAACTGGGTGGACCACTTCGAGAAGTATGGGACCGTGGAGAACCTCAACGCTGCCAGTGAGAACCGTCCAAGTCACTCGGGACGTCCCAAGAAGCGGACAGCCGAGCTGGTCGAAAGTGTGAGAGAGTCTCTCCAGGAGAGTCCAAAACGCTCTGTGCGTAAGCGAAGTCAGTCCTTTGGTATCTCCCGTGAGATTTGCAGGATAGTGCTGGTGAAGGATATTAGGGCTTACCCATATAGAATACAGACGCTGCAGACCCTTACAGCCTCAGACAAGAACCAGAGGAGCGCTATGGCAGTCAAGATGCTCGATAAGATCGAGGAGACACCAGGTTTCCTTAACCTCTTTTGGACCTCAGATGAAGCCCACTTCCATCTTGACGGAAAGGCGAACTCCAAGACAAATGTCTTCTGGGGGTCCTCCAGACCCAATGAAGTAGCCACCAAGCCCTTGCACTCTCCTAAGTGCACGGTGTGGGCTGCAATCTCGGTCAGAGGCATCATCGGACCAATCTTCATCGAAGAATCTGGCGCACCAGTGACAGTCACCAAGGAGCGGTATGTGGAGGTCCTCAAAATCTTCAAGAGTGAGCTCCAGACCCTCTACCCGTCGCTCATGAGCAAGTTCTGGTTTCAGTAAGACGGAGCAAGTTCTGACACCTCAAACCTGTCCCGAGATTGGCTGAAAGAGAACTTCGGAGGCCGAGTGATCAGTCTCAAGACTAATTTTGAGTGGCCACCCTATAGCTCTGACCTAAGCCCCCCACCCAGATTTTTTCCTTTGAGGCTATCTTAAGGACAGAGTGTACGCAGGGAAACCCAGAACCATCACGGAACTCAAGGAAGCCATTAGGGAGGAGATGAGAGCCATTCCCAATTCAGTCTGTAAGAACGTCATGAACAACCTCGCTCTGCGCCTCAAGAAATGCACGGAGCTAAATGGAGGCCATCTAGAACACATGCTGTAGAACGGAGAAAAAATGGCCAAAGACCCTAGTGTTTTGATGTGATGTTTTGAATATAATAAACTAGTTATGACCAAAAATTCATTTCATTCGGACGACCCACTAAGAAACGGGGCCTAATTAGAATTGGGGCCCGTTTTTTTTTTTTGGGGGGGGGGTCACCCTGTATTAAAATTTAAAAAGTAATCATGGATTGGTATTCCAGAAATCATGCCAGGAAATAAAGTACATTAAGAATACAGTTTATATTTTGTATTTCATACTGCAGACAAGAAATTGGCTTCAATAGCAACGCGTTTAAGCAATGATCACGACACAACCGAGGACAATGACAAAAAACCCGGAAATATAACGAAAGAAAACCGAACTCGTTTAAAATCTATGACTGTTAGGCTTGAAACAATGTTAAAATTGTCATCGATAGTTTATGTTGTTCTAAATATAAGTTCAAAAACGTAGTTACAATTGATTTAATTTGATTAAACAACCTCAAAATAAAAAATAAATAAATCGAAATCTCCAGAAAATATAGATCTCGCAGGCTTTGAGGCTATTAATTATTTTTCATTTAAATAAATTAACATCAGTAAATTTTCGTAACAATGAGTTCCGATGATCCTTTCTCGATATCAAGAGAGCAGTGTTAGAGGTAACGCGATACTAAAATATAGAATGTCAAAATCTATCCATAAAAAATATATAAATTTTATTTAACAACTTGTTAAGACAACCTATAATAAAGAGTTAGTAGTAAAGGAGAATTCAGACTGTCCAGAAACCTGTCAAATAAAGAGGTTGTTTTGTCTATAAGATAAAGTTGAGCAGACATTTTTATTTCGGCTGTCGTCGTGTGAGTTTGCGTGTGACAGTGTGTCAGTAGACTAGCAGGCTGTGTATGTATGTATTTCTTCTATGCTTTAAATCCTGTGAAATTATGTGAGTGAACCTGTGCGTGAGTAAGTTCGTGAATTTTTCTTTTTCCGTGTGGTACGGGCCTTGGCGCAGCGGCCGAGGTTAATTTTTTAGGGACGTTCTCACGTATGTAGAGTCTGAAAGAAAATCGGAAAAAAGGAAGAGAACACTGGTGTTTGGGTTTTTATATTACAAGCAAACATTCGTTGGCGAATATTGTTGCGTCCTATGATTGAGTGACTGAAGCTGTTGTTGGAGATTTTGTCCAATCAAGAGTCGATATTTTGTAACGTCGCTGCTGCTGCTTCTTATAACAGCTATTTAACATATTGTGTTTGTTTAGTTTTACATTTTAATTCACCCCAAACAATGTATATTGCCACTGATGCGTAATGGGATACTGTGATAAGGATTCTTATTTATAGGGGCAATCTGGGTTGGGAGTTGTGTAGCAAGATGATTGTTCACATTATATTTAAATTTCTGCATATTAGTACGGAAGGAAAAACAGTGAGCAGGAAAGGAATTCCAAATGAAAGCTGCCTGAGAAAATAAGCTATCAGAGTAGAAAATCTTTCAGGCATCTAAGGACGTCTATAGTTAAGGGATGGAATTTTGCTGCTAGACATGTGGGTCGGGGGTATTTTCGTTGAGGGAGTACAAGAGCAGTATGTTCATCGGAGCACATTCCATTGAAGTACTTTAAAAATATACAGAGAGGGGAAAACTGCGGCGATGCAACAGAGACTGGAGCTTGACAGACAGTGCGCGATCTAATAGTTTAGAAATTATTTTATGTACCCTATCCAAGAAGAAAGAACTAGTGGTTTGTGCATCAGCCCAGATATGGCAATAATACTCCATGCATGGGGCCATGGAGGCTTTGTAGAAATATAGGATTCTGTAAGAAGTTTTCTAGTCAGATAGAGGGAGCTTACCTTATTTGTAACAGACTTGGCTACATCTACTATGTATTTATTCGATTTTATTTTGCCTTAGAATGCTTGAACTTTGAACTCTCAGAAATGGTGCTGTCGACCATGAGAACTGCGCTTGTGCATCCGAAACCTCAGTTCTAGCTTTTGTTCAATAGCAGAACATTGCCGGAGTAACTTAAAAACAGAAAAAAGAGCGCGTATGGATCAATTGAATGCACATGTTCATCATCCTTGACATTATACTTGAGGCTTTACACATTCTTAAGGTTGAATCATGCACGAACAAGAATATTTTTTAGATTTCACTCGCATCCCTCTAAATGACTTAGTTTGTCGGTCGATCTATTTATTGGTCATGCGCTTTAGTTTGAAATATTATTTTAATCCCTAAACGTAAAATGCGTTCAACAAGCATCGCCATAAAGGGCTTTGTCTGTCAGTTGATAGATCCGTCACTCTTATGGTTGAATGTGCTTGCTTCGCGAAACAGCAAGATGTGTATAATGACCGAAACGTCAGCAACCTCTCCCGAGAGGACACTCTGATTGGGTAGAAAAATTGTCGAGAACACCACTATCAGGATTCCTTAGCACGGGCGCCTCAGACGATCGATAATAAGTGAACTCTTCTTTCGAGGGGGGGGGGGGTAATGCTTAAGAGGGTTCACTTCTTAGGAACAATATCGCATTTCGACTCGCGAGAAGATGTCACCCAAGGCTGGATAAAAAAGACAGCACAGAAAAAATGTAACACCTGACCTCCACAAGACATGCCCCAGAAGCTCCGTCGATATTCGTATTCTTTACGCTAAAAACCGTTATTAATAATTACATGAATGGATGTTATTTTTAATATTAATATTTTTTTTTTTTATTATTCGTTATTAATTCTATTTTATCCAACTTAAATTGTTTTTTTTTCTTAGACATTTACTTGCACTCAAATACAAATAAAATCAATACAAGGTACGCGCTAATAAATAATCCTTCTCAAAGCGAGAAGGTAAAGCCTGGGAGGGTGGACCTTCTAGGACAATTCAAAGCAATACCACAGCCCTACAGAGAAGGGCAGCTGGTTTCGTAGCGGGTCACAACGTCGGACTGATTGTTGTAGACGTACCCTCGACAGGTATAAGATGCTAAAAGGTCATTTCGCACCAACCCTGCTCATTAAAGGGGCATCTCTCTTTTTTTAGAATGAAGTCTGTGATGCTTAAGCTTTAAATGGCATTTCCGTCGGTTTGTCACGCTTATCTAAAAATGTTATGAGCTTCCAATAATTTCTATACAAAACCCCTGTCTTTCTGTCACGCTCAAGTTTGAAATATCTAAAACTAATCCATCAATATTATATTTAAAAAAAAAAACAATGATATTTGATTTTGATAAACACCTAGGATCATCTCCCTTTAACGGAACTCTTAAAAGAACACTCGTTACTCAAAGATCCTTTTGGCTAAGATCAAAGTGTAGTATCTGTTCCGATAGATACTGAACCCCGTAGACTGGTATTGCCTTGGCCTTCGGGGCTTGATTTACGCCGGTTTATGGGTCTGTCCTGTGCAGTTCTAAGAGGTCCACCCTCCCAAGCTTCGCCTCCCCTCTTTGGAGAGGAGTAAGTTTATTGCTTACTGCCTGAGGCGCCCCTACCGGGAATGCCGACGGGACTACCCAGGCAATTTTTAAACCTCACTTTCCCGACCCGACCTTGGGTCACATCTTACTTGTGGGAGTAAGATAAAAACTGGCCTTGTGCCTAACTCCTGGAGAGGAGTAAATATTACTCAAAGATGGCTGCTTTACATGTTGCAGTAGAAATAAAATCTATATAATTTTTATATCGTTATTCGTAGTCGAAAGTAGTCTTTAGCCACATATTGCAAGTAACCGCTCAGAGTACATTAACGCATCCAAAGAATATAGTTCTTGTTTGGTCTTATTCTCAATACGATGATCTTAACTCATACACAATATTGCTTTAATTGTAATTCTAAAAAAAAATCTATATTATATTGAATAAAATAAATGCAAATAAACAAGTATTTTATCGATCGATTGTAAAATCTCGGGTATTATCGACCTGTTGTTGTAGAAGTAGAATTTGAAAAGCTCCTGGGAATATCATAAAATCAGATCCGATTCTTCATTCGAAATCAGGGATAACAAAAATTAAAAACAAAAAAGTAGAGATAAAAGTACACGTGTTGGCGGGAAAATATCTGCGAATAAAAGGAATTAAAAAGAAATAAACAAGTGTGGAAAGGAAACGTGTATCGAGTATGCTTTAAGAAACAATTAGAAGGAACGTACGAAACTAGTATTCGAATTTTGATCTGGCTAAACAAATAAATATATCAACAGACCCAATCGAATATATTAATTGAAAAAATAAACGCATTTATTATTTATTTGGAAATCGATAAAAGACTACTTTTAAATTATTTTTTTCGGAATATATTACAGAATTCGTTTCATAGTATGGTCATTTAAATTTATAAGATTTCGACAAAGTTTTTACTCTGTTTTGGACTTGATGAGATGATAATAGATAATTAGTAGTATTTAGATGATTCAGACTACTATTCACACCTTGGTGTGAACGTGCACCTGTACGCGTAAACTGCGAGGCCGTGATCGTCCGCTCGTTGTGCTGCTCCGAAGTCAATTGTGTAATCTCAGTCAGTGTTGCAACAGAAATATATTCCCTCCAAATAAAATTACAACTCTAGTTTAAAAATAGTAATTTTATTTTTATTTTCTTAAAGGTTTAAGTTATACCCGATTTTTTCTACTGAACAACAGAGTTGCACACAAGAATCCTTAGCCCGACTAAATCAAAATACAAGCCCAACCGGATAGACTCCATTAGCTAAGAGCCCGACGGCTCATCTCTCTTTGAGAAGCACACAAGCCCCAACTTACCGTGAAACGCCCAGAAAATCAACTGCCTTTCAGATACACAGCCAACCAACTAACCCTTCTGACCGTCTGCTGGAATATATATATAGATATTTGGGACATTTGTGATAGACCACCCAGCATCCCACTGAAGATAATGGCCTGCCTAATCTATAAGCATAACAAACCTACTGTATAGGGATTCCTTATCTGGACAGCTATTAAATTTGAAAGACACTGAGTCGGTCATAAAAACAGCAGGAACTCTCGTATCTGTAGAACCATTACCTTTTCAAGTAGACAAATCGAATTCTGGTTAGTCGAAACTCCAATACAGACATATTTCAAATTTCTTGTATCTTTTCACTTCTCTTTGTCAAATATCTTTCAGTATCAGCAAGTCTGTTATGCGCATGCATTGTAAACATCCAACCCAATGAACATGCAACCCAATAAACATTCAACCTAATAAACATGCAACCGTCTATTGAATGTGTACATCGGTTGTTATATTCACAAAGTTTTGGATGATATAATCTCTAACCGTAGACTGATAGCTTAAGAGTTACCAGCATCGGATAACTATCACTTTTAAGTGGCAGTCTTTTCGATGTTGAAGATTCAATACTTACTACAGCAGATACTAACTAAGAATATCATAAATGCACATTGTTATCAGGTTAGTGCTGACGGAATAAGAACAATATACCATCAGTTGAAAATTCAGTATATGTTTCCGTGCGTTACTTAAAAGTTCCCAAGGTCGTAAAGATGCACCGAAGTTTACATCGACCAAAATCTCCAAGATGAAAAGAGAAGTCTGAATAATCCAAATGCTACATGGGTTTGACTGCATATAACGGAGGAGATAAAGTTAGCCTATTCGTGGCCTCCCCCACAAGTACCTACTAACAACAGCGAAACTAATGACTTTACACTGCTGTCAACGACCTAAACGCCCACTAACAACCGCGAAACAAATGACTTTACAACGATCTCAGCGACCCCAACGTCGGAGGCAGCACACACCCTTTTTAAGACGGGTGGACCCGTCCGCCAAAAGCCTCGCCATCATACAGCTCTACGTCGTAGAGAAGTTTGCCACAAACAACAAGGTAACCGTCGTGCTTTTGCAGAAGACTTACATGGAAAATTACACCATCCTGAAGCTCCATGGGTACACACTAGCTGGCCACACCAAAAGCAGAAATCATGGCCTAGCCAACTTCATCAGAGACGACGTACCCAGGTCACCAGCTGGTCAGTGCGCCCCTGACGGCGAGGTATAGTGGACCGCTACGAAACTGCAGGAGAGGACTGTCGTAAATATCTACAAGCAACCATCGAGGAAACTACAACCAGGCTCGCTGGCAGATGCTCCAGCCTCTACTGTGTATGCCAGTGACTTCAACTGCTGGAACACTGACTGGGGCTACAAGATAACCAACCCAAACGGCGCGTACCTGGCAGACTGGGCATCCACAGCAGATGCCATGCTACTGTTTGACCCGAAGGAGCCCCTACTCGTTTGCCTCTAAACGTTAGAATAGCGAGATCAACCTAGAACTTGCCTTCGTCATAGTCATCGGACAAGAGCCACTCTCGGTACGACACGTCTGTGACCGATTCCCTCGTTCACAACACCATCGCTCGACAACAGCAATGATGAAAACAGCTTTAATCTAAAAGAAAAATCCTCGAATGCGGAAACCAACCACCATAAACCACGAATACTAACCAGCCATATACAAGTTGGGTATTTATATCGAATATGAACCAGTTCCCGTGAATCTCGTGTGGCAGCATACGGGCATGTTACCCGAGAGATAACGAGACGAATGTGGCAGACGATAACTTCGATACGTTGCTGCGTCGTATTTTCTCAGTTTTATTTTCAAGAAAGATAGCAAATAAAAAAACGAACAAAACAGAGAAATCACTGTTAGTAAATACATTTTTTTTACATTTTACAAAACAATGATTAACAACTGTTCATAAATACATTTGTATTATTTTCGTTTTTTTGCATTTGTTTTGTATGCAGTAAACTGGTTAAAAAGTACGGCTCTTCACGTGTTTCTTAAAACCGAAAAATAAGTGTTGTTGTGTGTTTTGAGGGCTAGAAATTCTTTTTATTATTATTGGAATGAGGATTTCGGCGTTCCTGTTGGTTGCCGTCGCAAGGAAACCCTCTTTTTCTGCGGGGTCGTATCCCCCGAAGATCGAAAACGGCTGGACAAATCTGCCAACGTTCTTTTTCCATACGGTTAAACGGAGACTCGTCTATCCCCACCGTATACCTTGAGCTTCCAATCTGACGAGGATTTAGTAACAAAATAGTCTTCGCAGACCTCCCTTAAAAATTCTTCCAATCGGTCTGCGCGTTCGTTGATCCAACGCCGCATTCCTTCTGCAGATTCTTTGCTGTTGCCATTTCCTGGGACTACATGTATATCAGTTTCATAATTTTTCCAATGCCCATTTGTGAGGAAATAAAAATGAACTGGTTTTGATCAATTTCTTTGTGCTTTAATTAATTTCAATATTGGCTGGAAATTTTTGTCGTCTCACAACTTATTAGCTAATCGCCTCGGAATTTCTCGGATGTTTACGTGACATGCCGGAACGCTGCCGACGCGAAGTTCACGGAAACTGGTTTATATTCGATATAAGTATCGAAAATTGCAACAGAAGTGAAACAAAAACATAGAAGGAACACAGCACTGAAGCAAGGGAACAAAAACTGATAGTAATTTTATAAACTTTGTCTCAAAAAAAAGCATAAGACTCGGCTGACACCACACAAAATAAGTTTGAAGGGTTAAGGAGGATGGAAAGACCGAAGAAAGAAAGCACTGGAAGAGTGCTGAGAGTACTGAGACCTTGGAGAGGCTTATTGTCACCCAAATCTCAGATCAAAACCAATAGTTGTTGCCAGCGAGAAATCAATTGTAAATGACTGTTACGACAACGCAAAGTCATTTGCAATAGTTATCGAAAGAGGTGGAAATCTGGGGAGACTTATTGTCACCCAGACTCCAGGGAACACCACCAGTTATTATTAGCTCGTAATCACTGATGATGACCTGTGTGAGAACTCTTGGTAGTTTGGTTGTTTTGTTTTACGGCATATCAACGCTCCTCGATTTATTTAATGCAGAATTTGGTCATTTTGGTGAAAGTTTTTATGCTTCAAGTTCTTTATTTCTTAAAGTATGTATTCATCGTGTTTGGTTGAGTGAAAGGTGGGAAGAGAGGGAAAGGGAGAAGGGAGATGGGGAGGGAAATTGTGAGTGGAGAGAAAAGAAATTGTTGTTTTTTGTTACGGAGTTTGCAGAACATGATTAAATTTTCCAAAGAAAAAAAGAGAAACAATAAAACATCAATGTTTGGTGCATTTTGGATCAGGAAGTCGATATCTTCAGACAGCCTGATCTAGTAGCACCAGAAAAACTCCTAGTGAATACAATTAATAAAAAAAATAATATTAATAATGAAACTATACAACAGACAACAATATAGACAACATTCGAAATCATGAGAAAAATTCTTGAATGCGGAAACCAACCTGCACAATTAACGAACGTTAGCCAGACATAAGTAAGTTGACATAGAAATAGAAACAAATAATAGAAAGGGCAGTTATTGAATTTCAAAAGCAAGCAAAGCACTTCGATCTGTTCTGCCGTCAGTCAGGGAAGAAACAATTCTTCTAGACTAAGGCAATTTTTGTAATGAAGCCAATTAAAAAAAAAAAACAATGTAAAAAAATTAGTAATTGTGTAAACGCCCAACATGTACTTAATTGTGAAGGCTTAAATCAGATGTCGGTATTTGCAATCAGCCATGTGTTCGTAAATTTCTATTCCGCTAAACCAGAATATTTACAGAGTGTATAAGAAACATTTATTCAGAACGGCCGAACGAATGAAATCCCGTAATCCTTTATTCTGCGGAAAGGAGCGATCGCTATTATGGATAAAAGCTTGTATATTACGCACAATATATTAAAAAGGATAAAATAAAATAATTTTTGTGATTTTACCAAATGTTCCTTCTATTTAGGAAAGGCCCGGTGTTTTAGGTAGGAGTGGGAATAGAAAATAACATGAGTGAAAATCGCAGCCGTTTTCTCTATATGGAAGATTTTTCTGAGAGACTCAGGTAAGTTGGAAAAATATATAAAATATTGATAGATGAAGAAATGAATGCATACTTTCTGGAAACATGCATGAAGGTTTATTGGATTGCGGAACAGGTTAGTATACGAAGGTTTGAGTCATTATCCCATCATGTCTGAATGTAGATAGGAAAAATCGACTTTACTTCATTATAGAGATTAACACAACAACATTTGTTTAATTAATAATTTAAAGATGAGCAATATCAGTGACCTTTAATTTAACTTTAAATATCCTATATACAAAATTAGTTAAAAAATATGCAAAAAAAATAAAAGTAAATACCCTGAGTGGCGCTAGGTTGGTACACCTAATAATATATATATATATATATATATATATATATATATATATATATATATATATATATATATATATAACTCAATGTCTTTGTCTATGTGTGATGTTAGTGTGTTCCCTATAAAAGGAAATGTTAAATACTCTTTATAAAATCTAAAAGTGTGTTTTTATGTAAATATTACAGGGGAAGACAATGGAAGTATTTCCGAAACTCTAAGTTCATTTCTGAGGAAGATATGAGGGCGTATATCCTATTTCATGAGATTTAAATATATTTATATAATTTTCTGAGGAAGACAATCGAAATAGTCCGGAATCTCTAAGTACCCACATAACCTAAAAGATATATAAGGGCCGAATTATCTTTAAAACTTCAAATATATCCTATTATGATGAAATTTATATCATATGTATCAGGTTCTTCGGAGAATACAATAGAAAGTGTCCCGAATGGCTACGTTACTCTCTATGTGCCGAATATCTACGTGCACCCACATCTAAGTGGGGGGACAGAACCTTTCTATAAAACCTGCATTACCTATAACCTATTACAATGAAATTTATACTATGTATATAGGGCACTAATTTAGAGAAGTTGCCAAACTTTTAGTCTTCTCTGACTATATTAGGGGGCGAACCGAGAGAATGGGGCAATAAAACAAAGAAAATAATATGATGTTAGGAGCATAGTTAAAAAGTACATAGAATCATCAATCTCGGGCAACGTCGGGTTTTTCTGATAGTTAATTATATTCATTAGGGTTTCTCTGTATGGTGAAAATCTGGTAAAAATACCACAACTCTCGTCTTAAAGATCATTTATTCATTCATTTCATATGAATCGGATGATTTTATCGTTGGCACTGTTTTCCGCTGTAATCTTTCTAGTTGTAATTCTTTCTAGAATTACATCGAAAACTTACAGGAGAAACATCGTAAAAGTTGCTAACATCTTAAGTGAAAGATTTTCTGCAGAACGAACTGGTTGTCAGGTTTTATCGTTAACACAGTCACCTCCCTTTTTAAGGTTGGTAATTCTCTTTAAATAAACGTAATGTATGGATTTTGTAATTATATTTATAATTATCTAACTGGCACAGATGTGTGCTTCAGATTTGAATAAGAGAAAATTGTATATAGAATGTCTGTTTCGTTGTTGTATGTAAAAATAAATGTGATCGTATATTTTATCAAAAGAGAAAACATCACTTGGAACAGATGGCGAACTCTTTATAATTAATGATCACATAATCGAATGTTTTAAGATGAAGAATTATGTTCAGAGTAAGTTCTCGAGATGAAATCATTAACAAGATATGATGTCGTAAGTGTGTATTAATCCATTAATCTTCTTGCTACCTGAGTATGTGTCACTCGATATATATTATTTTGTTGATGTAATTGTTAGGGTTATATAAAACGAGCGCTTGTTTGATTTAACACGAGCAATTAATTCCACTCATAAAAATATGTGTCCGTATGTCTGTTACAATTTTTGTAAAGTAAGAAATACATTACGGAATTTGCCTCATTTCAATATCGAAATATCTTAACTTCTTTTAGAAATGGAAAATATTTCATTAATGCTAGATAATACATTTCCAACAAAAGCAGCTATAGTCGGTTTCCCCAGATAATTAATTTTTTGTAGAGAATTAATAACGCGGCATAACGACCCGGTATTATCTGTTCTGACAACAACAGACCACTACGGTTGAGGAACTAGACAACATGGAGTCAAACAAGAAGAAACAATGGTCAACCGCTGCTCGAAGCGTAAATGTGGCTTTCGTAGCTCCCAGGAGCTCGTTGATCCGTGTGCAGGACGGTAAGATTATACCCAGGGTTTCCGCCAAGATAGGCTCCACTGGTTACAGTAATATACCAACAGAGTTCGGTTTCCATATTAGTATCACATATAGGTCCCGTGCTTATGATAATATAACATTTGGTGTCTAGAAGACCGGCGGTTTGGATCCAGAGAGAACACGGACACATCACAATTATTCCCAAAACCAAGAATCGTTCATCCATTGAACATCAACGAAAAAAAAACACAGAAACAACTTTTTAAATCTCTCACACAACAGCCACATCAACCCGAAATTATCACACAAACATTAATAGAACAGGAACACACCATAAACCAAAGAAACAGGTGACCATTTCTTCTGCTTTCTTTAATTCTTGTTGAAATATTTGGTTAAAATAATTTGTAAAATATATTGCTAAATAGAGCTCTTAATACCGTCTGACACTTTAAAATATATCTTGGCAAAATGGTTTACACTAATCCTAACCCCCTTATATAAAGTACTATCAAACGGATATAAGATCCCAATCTTTACTGGGAATGCGTCCAATTTTAGGCCATAGCTAACGCCTTTGTGAAAGCAAGAGCGGATCTACAAGCTGACAGATCAAGTTCTAGTAAATCTGACGTACGATTACTTGGACGATATGACAACGGAGTAGATTGGAGAATATCTTAAGAATCAGTCAGATTTCACGAGTAAAGAGCTTCTCCATAGACACAAGGACGGTTTTTAATGTGCGACAATCCAGCTCCCCCAAAACAGGCACCCTAGCTTGGAACAAAAATTAAAATTGCCTCAGTCTAGAAGCATTACTCATTCTATGATAGAGAACAGAAAAGATGACGTGGCAAGTTTGAATTACCTACTAGGAGAGTTTGAATTACCTACTAGACACGACCCTCGAGTGTCTTCGATCTCTCTGTACAAATATTTGTCATGGCAACCTGACTTGAGGATACTTCCCCCTACAAGTAACTCCTGACCAAATATTCAAAATAACATAGTATTCACAGCACATATATAATATCTTTTCGGTATGGCTATACACTGGCCTATACGAGAAATAGTGCACCTTCTCCTAGTGATGTAATCTGAAGTAACGACACTTAGCGAGTATTGTTGCCATATTTAGGCCAGTGCATCATCCACTAGTCTCTCCCTCTTAGACAAGGTCAAAAACAAGACGCCAACTTCATAGGTCTCTCGCTATCCACCAAGCTCAAGTCCCTGTCCCATCGCCGCCATGTTGCATCTATGTGCTTGTTTTACAAATACTTCAATTGATTGTGCTCCAATTAACTCGCTGCTCTGGTGTTTCCTCGACGTAAATACACTAGACCAACTCGACAATCAACTAAACCTCATCCATTAACTGTGGAGGTCCCCAGATGTAGAGGAACCTTCTACTCCAATTGCTTCTTTTTCCGTGCTACCGGCCTCTTGAACTCCCTCCGTACTCCCTGTTTCCCCGACTGTACGGACATGCAGAGGTTTAAAACTAATGTACACATACATCTCGCAACACATCTCCCAACTTAGGATGACACCCAAAACCTACACCCTAATTCTCAGGTGCCGCTTACGTCTACAGTGGCGGCTGCCTTGTTTGGGATGAAATATATTAACAAAATGTGGATATGTAGATATGTATGTGTTGTATACATATGCATATGCATTGGTGTATAAATGTTTTCTTATGTATATATATATATATATATATATATATATATATATATATATATATATATATATATATATATGTGTGTGTGTGTTAGATACGTGTATATGTTTAAAATGTGTATAAAAGAACACCTGAATACGAACAACGTGTGCGTATCTAGTTTTCTTTTCTTGAATCTTTATGATTGATACCAGCCACACACCCTTCTCTTGATCAGTTATACGTAAACATTCCAATAAAGTTATAAAGCTAATTCCAATTTATTATCATAAGCTTAAGCTTAAAGGGGTCTTGAGAAAAATCTAAAAAAGCGAATCATGCTTAATTAGTATCGAGTGAATATACATAAAATTTAGTGAAAATCTGAAGCATTTAAATTTTGGATGTTAGATTGTGGCCAAATTATAGCCCCCGAAACTCTTTAAAATACACAAGAGAAACATACATTTGAAGGATGTTTATTAATTGCTGTTCAATCCCTATTGGTAACATTTAATAAAAATCGGAGGTATCTTAATTTTCATGAAGGGCTTCCAACTCCTTTTTATCCCATTTACATAAAACTACTTTAAACTACATGCAGCCTACATTTCGAACCCTTACGCATAGCATCTTTGGTTCAAAATTAATAATTATCTGTTAATTAGTTTAGTAATAAATAATACATATATAAACATATACACACACCTAGAATTATATAGATAAAGATATGCAAATAAATACACGTTGACCTTTATTATATATATATATATATATATATATATATATATATATATATATATATATATATATATATATATATATATATATAGTCGCACTGAAGAGTAGTGATACATCGAAACAGTCTGTATGTGAATGACTATATAAAGCCCCCTTTCTTGGGTAGAGCTTATTTGTAAGGATATCGCCAACTGCCTTTAGCTTTAAGGCATAGCTCATTGGGTAAAGCTAACTCGAGTTCCCGGCACTGGACAATATTTACATTGAGATACCACTTACATTCAGTCAATGTCGTATGATAACGCAAGGGTAGAGGCGCCGAATGTCAGCTCGACGGTTGAGTTTATAGCCACACTGAAGAGCTGTGATACAGTGAAACAGTGTGTATGTGGATGACTATATAAAGCTCCCCTTCTTAGGTAGAGCTTATTTGTAAGGATATCGCTAACTGCCATTAGCTTTAAGGCATAGCTCATTGGGTAAAACTAATTCGAGCTCCCGGCACTTGACAATGTTTACATTGAGATATCACTTACATTCAGTCAGTGTCGTATGATAGCGCAGGGGTAGAGGCGTAGACTGTCAGCTCGACGGTTGAGTTTATAGCCACACTGAAGAGATGCGATACAGTGAAACAGTGTGTATGTGGATGAGTATATATATATATATATATATATATATATATATATATATATATATATGTGTGTGTGTGTGTGTGTGTGTGTGTGTGTGTGTGTGTGTGTGTGTGACATAGAAGCACTGACTTAAGAATTAATCAGTTGCTGTAAATGTGTTATTTTTCATGAACACGAAGTTTGGAGTTAATTAAACAACAACCAAAGCAGTAAATTGCCAACGACATTAAAAACATTACACACCAAAGAACATTAAATTCAAATAAGAACTTTTTTTTCAGGCGATACTTTGAGCGTCTTTGTCAATTCGTTAATTACCTTAGATTTATCAACAATCAGACTTTCGTATGGAACACCCACCGTTTTTCTCTGCGGAAATGCTTTTCAGCTTCACATTTAGTCAACTTAATCGATCCTGACACTCGCTTTACTCGATGCTGTTTCTTCAATACTTGTTCATTCTCCTCTTTAACGATGCAGCCTCGCTTTCATATATAAGGCTTTGTCAGTCGATTACGCTTAAATATGTGGGAGTGTTTTAATTAAAAAAAAAACGAAAAGATTGAATGGACGCATCTTATTCTAGAAAGCGACTAAGCATTGCGATAAACAGTCTTTGTTGGTCAGCTAGCGTATTACACTTGAGTTTGAAACAGCGTTTCATCGCTCTGTCGCGCTTAACTATAAAACATTATATTCATCTATCTGTTACACCTACGTTGGACAGAGCATTTTTGTGTGTTTGTTACGCTTAGGTTTCAAATAGCATTTACGTTGACCTATGGAACTTCACGTTCCTGGATCTGTCAGGCTTAAGTTTAAAATAGCATTTTACTTGGTCTGTCACGCCTGAAGATCGAAATAGCGTTTTCGTTTCTAAACGCGTATACTGAATGGACGCAACTCAGTAAGATCCGTTCTTGTTTCAAATCGACTGGCAGTTTCTCTCGCTTTATACCGCAAATTCTGTTTGCCGTGATTTTGTTAACATATAAACAAAACAAACAAGAGAAATGAAAACGACAAAATAACAATTTGCTCTTTTCTTCTTTGTACGCCAATAGAATTTAATCGTGTCGGCTTTGTTCGCCAATCCAAAAAATCGTTTCATTAAAGCGGATTGTCTTTATTTGTACTCCCATAATACACAGGTAGGAGACTAACATGAGGTGTAATAGAAGGTGTTATTTAGTCATAACGTTTACTAACCAAAATGAGACACTTGAAACAATATCCTTTTGTTCAAATTATTAGTAAAACGCAATTGTATTACGATTTTTATAGCGTTAGTTAACGGGCAATAGACAGAATACCTTATTAGGATTTGGTAAAACATGAAATTCCAAAGTATATCGAATTATTTTTTGTATTTATTAGAAGTTGTTATACATCTAAAATTCAAAAAATAGACCGACGAAAAAATATTCGAATATCGAACAAAATTATATGTTTGATTGAAAACAAAGAAGACTGCGTGGAATGTAGGTGGCGTTATGCGATATAGATAAATAGACAGACGGATAGACAGCAAGAGAAAAGAGATTACAGAAAGACAGATCGAAGGAGTAACGGACGAATGAATTTACGCCGCCAGGCAGACACACACGTGTAAACATACACACAAGCCATCGCAAACATTAACAACTTGGCAACAACAAATTGACCCGTTTATCAACCGTTAGTAAACTAAGAAATAAAAAAAAAACTATTAAAACCAAAAATATAATAAGTGTACGTGTTTTCATTTGTGTCTTGTCTGAACTATCAACAACTTAAAAAGAAAAAAAACTGTTGACAATCCGGTCAAAATATTCGAGGAACTAAAACAGAAAATAGCAACAAAGTGAGCAATACGAACAACATGACAACTGATCGAAGCTACAAACAATCTCTGGGATTTCGGTCCCTCTTCATTAAATTTCACAACTCATCAGCACGGCTAGACATAGAGAGCACATCATCCCCGATGATCAAAATCACGGATGCCATGCCTCTATCAACCGTGACCAACTGAGTCATACGTCTTACTAGCTAAACTAACGAACCCGCTACTGGGCGTTACAAAATGTCGTTTCAATAAAGGTAAAGTGGTCGACCATACTCGCGGGAAAATCGAAGGATCCCTTTTAATTAGTGAGGTATATGCGAGGACGTCACTCTTTTCGAGGATTACGCCACTTATCTTTGATCGTCATCTTATAATAACGAGGAGTCTTTATCAACGGGGGCATCAAGTAGACTTTTCTTAAGTCTCTGGTATGACTCGATCAAGAATTGAATCCTGATCTTCCGGCCCATTAGCGAACACTCTCACCATTGTGCCACCGTTAAAAATAATAAGTCATGATTGTTCTGATGTAATTCAAGAGAAGCTGGTGGAAATACGCTATTAACACCAGTTGAATAAATTATTAATGCAGAGATGATGAGCAGAATAGACAAAAACATATCAAACTGGAAAATATGTATAATAATAAAACCTTTCGAAGTCTTCATACGTATCGTCGAGTATTATTATGATGTCATTATTTCTTTTACAATAATACGAGTTCCAAAATAATAAAATGTATGCAAATTAGCAAAATGATTAGTTTCTTTACTTTATTAATCATATGCAAATATTTAACTCTATTCTTTTTCTACACACATATAATATTGCATTCCATTATTACTTAAAATAATAATGTAATATTTTTGAGTCGTAATATTTTGACTAGTATATTTGCGGGTGTAAAGTATGGGGTACCGAACATAACACCTGGCCGGAAGAAATAACATCCGGCTGATTGACACAGGGACTCATCTTGCCAGAAGAATAAACATAGAATGATTTTTTGTGCAGAGACACATGCAAAGGTCGTCTGCATAATGGACAAATATACACCCGTCGCTAAATAAACAATAAAAGTTGTGGATGCATGTATGTTCAAAATAGTATATTAACTGTCTTGAATTTAGATCACTATAAACAGTAGCTGGCTAGCGAATTCAAGAGATCAAGTACCCACTTGACCACCGACAAGAATGGGGACCTCAAATTCAACTAAAGCATATAAGCAAAATCTTAGAAAAAACAGCTAAGTTCTTAATCTCTTATTTCTGAACTGACTCTATCTTAAATTATTGCATATATTGACGTTGCTACGTCTAGTTAAAGAATATTCTTGTTTTCGCAGGTTTTTTCGTTACTTTTTCTTCTTTGTCTACGACCTTTTATTGGTCTTTCTTTATTTTCTTGCTAATATTCTGCGAGTTTTTTCTTTGGAGGGGTCAACCCGTTTGAGCTTAAAAAGAGGAAGGAATCCACTATAAATGTACTTTTTTTTTAAAAAGGAAGTCCCACCGTAACCTTCTAGCCTGTGTTTTGTAAATACCCACGTGTTGATATATTATATCGACTACAGACAAAGAATGGAGACCTAAAATTCAACTAAAGCTTATAGGCAAAATCTGAGAGAGAAAAACAGTTAAGTTCTTAATTTCTTATTTCTGAACTGTCTCTATCTTAAATAATTGCATATATTTACGTTGTTACGTCTAATATAAATACTATTCTTTTTTTCGCAGATTTTTTCGTTTCTTTTTCTTCTTTGTCTACGACCTTTTACGTGTCATCTATTCTTACTAATATTCTGCGAGTTTTTTTTTCTTTGGAGGGGTCAACGCGTTAAGGGTAAAAAGGGGGAAAGAAATCCACTATCAATGTAGTTTAAAAAGAAAGGGGGGAATTCCCACCGTAACCTTCTAGTCTGAGTTTTGTAAATACCCACGTGTTGATACGTATATATCGACCACCGACAAGGAATGGAGACCTAAAAAAATTGCATATATTTACGTTGCTATTACAAGTTAGTTAAACAATATTTTTCCACATAGCGCAACCACAAAATTGCCTTTTATACTGTAACGTGATAGCTAAAGTGCATCTTTGTTGGACATACTCAATAGTAGAATAAACCCTACCACACACAATATTGGCCGATGAAATGTCCCCAGAAACAAATTTTACTTATAATAGTGAGGGAAATTTATCTCTAGTCCTTCTATTACATTTAGAAGCTGATGACTAGACTTATTCTATATATATATATATATATATATATTAGATGTGTGCATATGTGGATGGGAAAAATCCTTTTTTTACCCGCGGGGGCTCCGAAATACCCGACTAGTAGACGGGCGCATGGTGTCCTCTCTCGGAGTGTTGGACTCGTAAACCTTGTCAGGTCATCCATCTGAGAGAAGGCAAACTCTGACAATAAAACCTTGGTGCTAACCATTTACGTCTTGGCAGCAAACCGTTGGGGAGGGAGGTCTCCGTAGTCTTGATCGACAACCTTCCTAGAGCTGGAATCTCGAACAAAGAATCCGGTTTGATCACCTATAATTGCTTAAGGAGTAGGCTTTGCCTATCGCCCGACCTTCGCACTCCTTCTTTGTTTATAAGCCAGGCGTAGAGGTACAAGCACTGGGACGCCTCTAAAGACGCCTGATACGTCGCCTTGTTTCCTGACTAGGGCAATGAACGCCGTCTCTCTTTCTCTCTATCCGAGAAACTTGGGGAAAGTTTTTTGTCACTAAGTCTTATATGGTCTGGGTCGCTCTTGTTTCGACAGGTTGAGGGTACAGGTTAGACAGCTTGTCTGGCTGCTGTTTCCGACTGGTAGTAAGGAGCCCTAACTCTAAGGTAGCGCTAAGAACGGCTGCTCCGTCAACAGTTGCATAATATCGTCGGTAACTGTATGTGCCATTTCGCGCATGGAAAGAGATCATACAGTTATACCCAGGAGGCTTTCCTGAGGCCACAACCCCCATGGACCAAGCCACGACTACTAAACTGTTTGTGTGAGCTTATTGGCACTAAACAAGCACCCACTTTGCTCTCCCCACTCTACCTCAAAACAAACATGAATTTACAAAATAAAGAAAACAAACCTAAACCAGACACCCAACAAAAAACATCTTCGCCTCCGCCCTTGAAGCTCGCATTCACAAATATCCGGGGATTTAAAAGCAACATTTACGACGTAGAAACTGCTTTTTTTTACAAAATTCCCGAATATTCTAGCTCTAAGTGAAACGAACCTTCAATTCTCAATTCCCTCTCACCACTTTGACATGACTTATTACATTCTACTCTACCGTAATGACTCTGACAAACATATGCATGGGCTAGGAGTTTATGTTCGTAACACCCTCCCCTTGACTAGAGAACATAGGTTAGAATCAGATGGCCAAGCCTACATATGCCTTAGATTGACTTTACATCACAGAGTTAGTTATTTATATTTCTTATATCATTCTCCTTCGACCCAGGACTGTTCACTACTTGACTCTGTCTCTGAAAGCTTAGATAGAGCACTCTCACTCGACTCGAATGCTCAAATACATGTATTTGGGGATTTTAATACACACCACCGAGACTGGTTGGGATTCTCCAGCGTTACTGATGCAGCTGGGAACTCTACCTTTAATTTCTCCTCAGCTCACAACCTCTCACAGGCTGTCAATTTCCGACCTGCGCGAACCAGCAAACCTCACTTCTCGACCTGTTCTTGACCTCACTACCTGAGGCTTGTGTGGCGAATGCCTATAGCCCACTCGGAAACTCTGATCACGTTGTGGTAATGATACTTATCACCTTAAAACTCGCCCAAAAGCTGAAGAGCCGTTGCTTAAAACGATGAGAAACTATGAGAAGGATGATTTTGAATCCCTCAGGGATCACATCAGCGACGCCCCATGGGGTGTAACCTTCTCACTACCTCCTGATCAGTGTGCAAATGAGCTAACCGAATGGGTTAAAGCATGCATTGATGCTTATGTCTCCACATGAAAATTCTTCAGCAAACCCCACTCTCCTCAATGGTTCACTTCAGAATGTGCAGCTGCTATTGCTGAGAGGCAGAAGGCATTCCAAAAATTCGGCCGCCATAAGTCAACTGCGAACAGACAAAAAATTGTAGAGGATTGAAATGATTGCAAAGGGAAGGTATATAGATATAACCAGAAAACGCATTCAGTCACAGAAATTAGGTACTCGTGATTCCTGGAAAATTTACAATAGTGTGATTAACAATAGGCAATTGACAATTATACCGCTATCAAATCACAACGATGTTGTTTGCACGACAACTGATAAGGCTAAACTACTTGCTCAGCGTTTCGCCTTAAACTCCACTCTGGACTCTGCAAACAATCCCCTCCCTAAATTCGCATTGCGGACTGAAGCCACACTTGAGAACCTGGTCATCACCCCCTCTCACGTGAGAGACATCATAAAACACCTTGACACTTCCAAAGCCTGTGGGCTTGATCTTATACCAGTAATAGTAATAAACAAATGCTCTGCTGATTTGACTCATATCCTCTCAAAACTATACAACAAATGCCTTACTGAATCCTGTTTCCCTGATAGTTGGAAAATTTCCTCTGTGGTACCAGTCTTCAAGAATTCTGGAGATAGAATTGATCCTCTAAACTATCGCCCAATCAGTCTACTCTCGATCTTTGCTAAAATCTTTGAATCACTAATAATTCTTGCTATAGTCAGGTACTTAGTTAATGCTAAACTTCTGTCTGGTCATCAATACGGATTTAGACAAGCACAATCTACCGCAGATATCTTAACTGTCATCTCTGAATGAATGTATCATACACTGGACAAGAAAGGTGAAGCTAGGGAGGTAGCGCTCGATATATCCAAGGCCTTTGACAAGGTCTGGCATGAAGGGCTTCTCCTAAAACTGCACTCATATGGTATTTCTGGACACATATTTAATATAATTAAATCCTTTCTAACAAAACAAAAGATCCAGGTTGTACTCGATGTACGTTCTTCTAAGCAACATGGCATAAATGCTGGTGCACCCAGGGATCTATTCTTGGACCTCTACTGTTCCTGATTTTAATAAATGACCTCCCTGATGCCATTACGACTGAAGTAGGAATATTTCTGACGACACCACACTTTAATCTCGACATGTGGGCAAAACAGACGCGCACATATCTGAGGCAATGGCTGAATCTTTAGAAAATGACCCCCAGTTTGTAGTAGAATGAGGTAAAAAAATAGATGGTAACTTTTAATGTCTCAAAGACAAAGCGACTTTCCTTCAATAACTACACTAAACCTCTTCAACCACCGATTGTCATGGCAAATAACACCCTACGTGATGGTTAATCATTCAAACTCGTCGGCATCACTGCACAGATAACATGAATTGGAATAAATACATTGAAAACATTACCAGGGTTACTGAAAAGAAGGTGGCCTTCCTCTACCGTGTCAGTAAACTTCTCACACCTGACATTATCCTATATCTCTACAAAGCCACCATCCGCCCATGCATGGAGTATTGTTGCCACATCTGGGCTGGTGCATCGTCCGCTAGTCTCTCCCTCTCAGACAAGATCTAAAAAAGAGTTGCCAACTTGACAGGTCTTTCACTATCCATTAAGCTCCAGCCCCTGTCCCATCGCCGCGATGCTGCTTCCTTGTGCCTGTTTTACAAGTACTTCAATGGATTGTGCTCTGATGAGCTTGCTGCTCTGGTGCCCCAACGACGTAAATTTACTAGACCAACCCGACAATCTGCCAAATACAATCCATACACTGTGGAGGTTCCCAGATGCCGAAGAGCTTTCTACTCCAAAAGCTTATTTCCTTGTGCTGCTGGACTCTGGAACTCCCTCCCTGTTCCCTGCTTTCCTGACGTTACTGACATGCAGAAATTTAAAACTAATGTAAACAGACATCTCGCTGCGCAGCTCATAATTTAAGTTGACTTCCATCCCCCCCTCCAAAAAACCGTCACCCTTTTTTCTCAGTAGCCCCTTATGTTCACAGTGGCGACCTGCCTTGTTTGGGGTGAACTATGATAATAATAACAATTTGTTTTCATAAACTCTGTTTTCTTCTTAAATCTATTCGTTCGCAACAATAAAGATATATCATTATATTTTTCTGCATAAGTTTTTGTTGTGATTCGTTTAGAACAGCGGCGGCAATATACAACACGTGAAGTTTTGTTTCGTGTTTAATGCGAATTCATTAAACATGTTTTCTTATTTGGAAGTAGGATGAAGATATGACGCCGAAATTCAACAGAATACGTTCACAGAAATATTCTCTGATAAAGCCTACAAACTTTGACGCTGGCTTGTATTGTGTTTGAAGAATTGAGCTATTTTGTTTACTAATCTTTATGGTTATTTCATGATGGTAACTATTTTTAAAAACAAATGTTATTTCTGTATTATTTAGAATATTCGGACTACTTTTCTCATCTTGGATATTATTCTGACTACGTTTCGGCCGATGTAATCTAACCTTCTTCAAGTGCATCTTGTCGAACTCGGGAATCTTTCTGTCACGCTCAGGAACTTGTAGTGTAACTGATATAAGTGCTGAGTAATAATCGGTTCTAAGTGACAGTCTTCTGGAGGTTGAAGGTTCAATCCTCAGTACGGGTGATACTAAGAATATAATTACGAATTACTTAAGACATCTACTCTGTAATGTCTGACGCAACGAGAGCAAGCTAGCCTAATAAATTAAATAAAACCGTTCCGTTCGAACTTCCGTACAGAAATATTCCCGAATCGACAAGAAGCAGCTTAAGAATATCGGAGTTTACATCAGACGAAACGTTGTGAATAACATCCAAGATGAGAACAGTAGTTCGAATAATCTAAATAATACAAATTATCAATCCTCATCTAAAAATTCCGAAACAAAATGTTTACTGGATTATTTGAATTATTTGGACTACTATTCTCGTCTTGGATGTATTTTTCACAACGTTTCGGCCGATGTAACCTCCGCATTTCTTCAGGTGTGCCTTGTCGAACTCATTATTTTTTTTTATCTCGAACACGGCGATCTATACAGAATTTTTAACTGAATAATTTATTAAATTAACCCGAAAAACAGCCACGACCATGTAAAAAACTTTAAGTAAGTATTTTTAAAAAAATCATCTTTAGTTATTATCGCTTTTAGCTAGAATTGAACCGTCAATCTTCGATCTTAAAAACTCCAAAACATCAATATTTTTCGTTTGTAAAGGCAACGTTAGATTAAGAGTACCTATGCTACTTAACCTAGAAATGGGCGGGATAAGGATATTCACAACTTTCCCAAGTATTATGAATTATGTTCAGGTCATTCTCGTAAATTATAAACATTTTCAAGCAAATAAGATTCGCTCTAGACATGAACAACTAACTAAAACTTAGACTTAACATTTAACCTCCCAAAAGGTACATGCTGAAACCATTCACGAAACATAACGATAACCCACAAGACATATACGCTTCCTCGAACTACCCACGCACTATAACCAAACACACCACATAATCTATCAACCGAAGATTACCTGATAACTTATCAACTGTAACAATCTGCAATACATATCTATTCAACGAACGCAGATATTTGATAGCATATATAATAATGAGTTGGGTCATTCAGATCTTTCAACTTGTTTCTATGCTAATGCATTCCTGATGGAGTGTCAGATTCGAAATTGGCATTTTGAATTCACACTCACTTCGAAACATTGATGTCATATCTTATATATATATATACATATATATATATATATATATATATATATATATATATATATATATATATATATATATATATATACATATATACAGGGTGGGCCAAAATAAGGGTCCTATCTTTAAATTTGAATAACTTGAATTTGAATAACTTCCACAAAATAAAAGTTAAACTCACCAAACTTTATGTGTGTGTAGACTGACCCTTCCGAGATTTTTTGAAATAAACAAAACAAATTTTAGCCGAAAAACACTTCTTAAAACTTACAAAAACTAAAGTATTGTTTTTTACACTGTTTTGAGTTTTTTAAGCAAAAATAATGTTTTCTAAATGAGGGTACTTCCTTAGGGCTAATACGGCTCATGCTTGCTTCGGAAGGGGTCCTTTACTTATTCTAAAAAAAAAAAAAAATCAATAAATAAAAAAGTTATGAATTTTTAAAAATAGGACCCTTATTTTTGCCCACCCTGTATATATATATATATATATATATATATATATATATATATATATATATATATATATATATATATATATATATATTTAAAGAAAGAAAGATGAAGATAAAAAATTGTACAAAATTACATAAAGTTACATAAATTAATACAAATGTTATTACATCGAAAGTTCAGATGCAAGGAGTTACATTAATCCTTAATCCATGGTTTTTCAAAGATAAAACTCTTCTCGTCAGAGGATAAAATCTGGTAATATGGTATCTATAACAATTAATTATTACCTAGTTCCATTTCACTTTGAAAAATTGAAGAATAAAAAAACAAAAAAGGTTGGGATAAAGAAATAAAAGGCCGGGAAGTAAAAAGTAAAAAATTAGCATTAGCGAGGTGATTTTTGAAGACGAAAGGGACGTTATGGTGTAGATAGTTAATAGTAAAAGTAACAGTTTGTAGAATTGAAGAAAGCTTTTTAAGAAATAAAAGGTGGAGGGTTCAAAATATTTCACTTGGTCCGTATGGATTCGTACTCCGTTATAGTATATTTCCGTAGAGTTACAAGTAAAAATTCTGTATTGGTATTTTAAATATCCAATTCGGCAAATCCGAGGTTAAGATTGTCTGTTGAAAGACGTTATGTAGAAAAGTTCATATCTGCCTTCAATTCCTGGCTTCCCTGGCAGAGAAATGTTTCAAAAGTTTTATATATCATCTTAAATATTCTGCTATGGGTAGGGAGTTTTGCCGACTAAAGAGAATAGAACCGGATCCACCGAGGTCAAAAAGGAATAATGCGTGCGGCTAATATTTTAAGGATAGTGTGAAGGAATGGGCGGGGTTGCGGGTTAGTGAAGTCTATAAATTCAAGTTTGAGTGGTCAGCTAAGGTGTGTCTGTGTGGTGGGGGGAATTCAGTTGCTTATATTTTGAGGTTAAGGAGGTTTCTAAGTGCTAGCAGATAGGGAGATATGTGAGCGGGATTAATATGTAGCCGTAATTGATATTCTTAGTGTTGTTGTTATTATTATTGTTGTTGTTGTTGTTGTTATTATAATTATTATAATTATTATTATTATTATTATTATTATTATTATTATTATTATTATTATTATTATTATTATTATTATTATTATTATTATCAAAAGGAGGAATATTATTTTCAGGGCAGATGTATTAAAATTGTGAGTGTTTTATTCTGAAGGCAAGGCAGGTTATAATTTTGCGTAGCCCAATATTATATTAAATTATGTTAGCTGATTCTAGTAGGGTTAAAAGGTGGAATTCAGTGTATGAATCTAGATTACTATTATATTAACTTGTATTACATCATATTGAATTATCTTGTCGCCAGGGGATATTATTGAGCTGTTGGTCTTTTAGTATTAGGTCGATATTTATTGAGAGAGGTGGGTGGGGCAGTGGGGTCTATCTGTAGTGGAAGATCGATGCTAAAGAGGCCATGTGGTAGTGTAATTAACTATATGTTTTGCTATTGGGTTAAAAATAAATCTGCTAGAGGAGTGAGGATGGTCTAGATATCTGGGGGGCAAGACTATGTCGTGCTATGTGCATTTATGTGTTCTGGGGCGGGGGGTATCTATTGGGGTTACAAGCTGGGCGTATTTAAATCTCCTCTTATGTTGGCATCTGGAAATTACCTCGTTTCTTGAGTTTATAACGTTTTTCTCTATTGCAGTTGTGAGTATCATTAGTGCTTCTGATGTGCATAGGTGGCAATTCTTAGAGCCCGGTGTGTAGGATTTAGATTTTTTCAGTATAGACCATTTTAGGGAAAATTGAGTGTTATTTGATTTAAAATCTTTGATTAATTTTGTTAGAGAGGTGTTGTTATTGGTATTGTTACTGAATGAGTAAGTATGCGTGGAGATTCTGGATTTTATAAATTGCGATGTCGATCCTATGTATGTATATATCCTAGGGTTAGCTATCCTGTCAGTTATTGGGTTGCTTCTGGTTGGGGGCATTATGGTGTTGCTAGGCTGGTTCGGGTTTGGGTTTCTAGAGTTAGGTGGGGTTGTGGGACGGGGTGATGTAAGTTCGGTGGTATTGTTTAGGTTAGTGGTGCGTTGGGGTAATTTAGTTACGGTACATGAATAGACCACATCTTTGTGTATGCGGTTATTATTTAATGGACATGTTGATGGGTTGTGGCAGTTGCAATTATTAGTTGGTGTATTTGGGGTAGTGGTTGATTGGGCACGTTTGATTTTCTCATTGTTAGTACTTATTATGGTTTGTGCTATGTTAGGCATTGTGGAGTACGATATCTTGATATTATTTTTATTTAGGATGGAATTGTATTTGTGTGGGTATCTAAATGAGTTTTCAATCATTTTGAAAAATTCCTTAGGGATATTGGTTTTTACAGTGTTATTGTACGGAGGGTTGAACCAGATATTTTTCTTTCGCCTTAATCGTTTGCGTTTATTTTCAGGGTGTTGGTTAATGTGTTCCTTATATTTGGTGTTATTTGAGTTATTCGTGTTCGTATTATACTTATGATTTCTATTATTGTTATTACTATGTCTCTGTGTCATGTTGTCTGTGATTATGTTGCGGTGTGGCTTATGGTGCGTGGGGTGTTCTTGTTTATAGGTTATCTTGTCTGGATACCCCGAATTAAGCAGGGCATTGTTGTAGAAATTAGAATTTTGGTCGAATATTGCTTTGTTAGCTGATAGTTTAGAGATTCTATTTGAGACAGGTGGGACTATTGAATTTATTATCGATTTAGGGTGGTTAGAATGTTTATGCATATAGAATAGCGTTAGGTTGGGTTTGTGGTAGGGGGAGTAAGTTCCTGAGTTTAAGTCCAATGTGACATCGAGGAAATTGGAAGTTTTTTTTCCTTTGTCGATGGTTATTGTGAGGTCAAAGTTTTTGAAGAAGGTATCCTATTGGTTAATAGTTTTATTGTAAATTCAAGGTCTATCTTTAGAGACGAATAGGGCATCATCCCTGTATAACCCCCCGTGCAAGTTCTTAAATCTCTGTCTGAGTTGATGCAAGAGGAAGAGGCCTACTAAGTCAGTAATTTGGGCTGAGTCCGATGAACCCATAACGATGTCGTAATTATTAGGGGTATCTTTCCTGGTCCAGTATTTGTCGTCAAAATGGAGTATGGATCTTCTAGCTAGTAGTATTAATTTGATTTCTATGTCGGTTAAGTCAGAGTTATTTTTAGCTAATATTAGTCCCTTATTAAGGAGGATTGGGGATATTGATTGGTAATAGTTATTTATATCAAAGGTGATAAAGTTCAATTTGGATTTATCTTTAAGGTTAAGGAACCAATCTATTACACCGTTAGATGATTACCATAGTGAGAAGAATAATTTCTTCTTCATGTCTGGGATAATTCTGTCTAAGATTTTTTTGCTTATTATTCGTATGTCTGATTTAGAAGGGCCGATAAGTCTAATTGAGGAGTTATCATTGAAATCTATTTTATGGTCTTTAAGGGAGAATCTAAGAGTGGCCGGGGTGACTATTTCAGCGTGGTTTGTGATGTTCAATGAAGTTAATAGAGATTTAGCCTCTGCGTTTATATTGGTCGAAGTTTGGGGGGGTGCGGTTTTGTACGATTTATTGAGTTCTTTATATATTAAATTTCTGTAAGATATGTAATCTAGTTTGTAATAGTTTTTTGTTTTGTCTGCTGGGACGATTATGCTAGGTTGCGTCTTGACTTTTTTGGCAAACTTATTTATTTTCTTTGCAATTGGGTGGGATATATTATTATGTTTTTTTAATTTGATTTTCTTAACTAGGTTGAATAAGGCGCTTTCGAAATTATATAAATTGTCATTTTGCCTGGGGAATGATAAAGTTTTTAAGCCGTAATGAGCTGCGGCTATTCTTTCTTTTTTCTTTTGTTCTCTTTACTTGTAACTCCACGGAAATATACTATAACGGAGTACGAATACATACGGATCAAGTGAGATATTTCGAACCCTCCACCTTTTATTTCTTAAAAAACTTTCTTCAATTCTACAAACTGTTACTTTTACTATTAACTATCTACAACATAACGTCCCTTTCGTCTTCAAAAATCACCTCGCTAATGCTAATTTTTTACTTTTTACTTCCCGGCCTTTTATTTCTTTATCCCCAACCTTTTTTGTTTTTTTATTCTTCAATTTTTACAAAGTGAAATGGTACTAGGTAATATTTAATTGTTATAAATACCATATTACCAGATTTTATCCTCTGATAAGAAGAGTTTTATCTTTGAAACACCATGGTTTAAGGATTAATGTAACTCCTTGCATCTGAACTTTCGATGTAATAAAATTTGTATTAATTTATGTAACTTTATGTAATTTTGTACAATTTTTTATCTTCATCTTTCTTTCTTTAAAATTGATTGCTCTACTCAACGTATTGAGCTTTATTTTATCGAGATAGATCACTCTACGATATTTCGATTATCGTTAATTCTATTATCATTAGTATATATATATATATACATATATATATATATATATATATATATATATATATATATATATATATATATATATATGGGAAATGAAAAAGGAAAAATCAAAAAGGATGTTTTTTTTATATATTCATCAACGTTTCGTCTTTATTTGTAAGACTTCCTCAGGATGATAATTTTAAGAAAAATGTCACGCAAGTACGTGAAAATATTGGGTTCACATGATGGGTTGATGACAAAAAGTAGTAGCCATTACTGGGTGCGCCGACCCGAGGTCCGGGCTTAGTGAAGTCAGTAGTATCCATGCTACTGACCTCACTAAGCCCGGACCTCGCGCACCCAGTAATGCCTACTACTTTTTGTCACCAACCCATCATGTCAACCCAATATTTTAACGTACTTGCATGACATTTTTCTTAAAATTATCATCCTGAGGAAGTCTTACAAATAAAGACGAAACGTTGATGAATATATAAAAAAAGAAACATCCTTTTTGGTTTTTCTTTTTTCATTTCCCATTACGTCGGATTACCTTCATCCTTCCTTTCTCATTCATATATATATATATATATATATATATATATATATATATATATATATATATATAATGATGATAATAAACAGGTAGTGCTAATACAACTAGTAAACATAATTGCACTAGATTTCGCAGGAAAAGCCAATGGGATGTCGAGTGTGTAATTGAGCTTGAGATTAGAATACTAATACTAACAATAAAAGAAATAAAAACATCCTTATAAGTATTTATAGGCTGCAAAACTATTTGGAAAAAAAGCAGCAAATTTGGCATAAATATTCAGAATACTAATTATTATGCTTCAATAAATCGCTAACAACCACGACTTTCGTTAAGAAGGCTTGTTCGATCGAAAAATGACGTCATACACGTTTGGTTCGAAACATGTCGAAAAGTCAGGCTGTCGATAATGAATTGTAGCTTTTGTAAATAGTATTTAAAAAACGTTAAAAATTACAATAAAAAAGAAATGAACACGATCTGATTCATACGGAAACTAAACTTATTCAATATTAATAAAAAAAAAAACAATGAGGTAATTAAAAAAGAAAAGTTGACTTGTGTGGTGTTTGTTGCATTAAAGTAAATGGACATTATGTTCTTTCATGGAACCAATTTTCGTTTCAATTAAAATAAAAAAGCATGCAAAGTCAAGCAAAGCCGATTATAGTTTATTTAAAGTTACAATATCAACCTATTTGTTTTGTAGAACTATTGTGTTCTTATTTACTTGCCTCTTAACGAGGACAGAGTGAGACACAAGGTCGATGTTTTATCTGGGGACATTTTTCTTCCAAAAGAGGGGCGACTGAATTGAGAGAAAAATTAAAATTGTCTCAATCTAAGAAGGATTTCTCTTTCACTGACCGAGGACAGAAAAGATAAAGTATAGAATCCGAACATATACAACACTTTAAATTATTTATTTGTGAAAAACTATAAAAATACTATTTAGATTTAAAAGGGAAAGGAACTGTAATTATTAATTTAGTGAACACAAAATACAGTAATTAAATAAGGAACTGTAATTATTAATTTAGTGAACAAAAATACAGTAATTAAATAAGCAAAAAATTAAGAATACACGATAAATAATTAAGGAAACTGAAAACGATATATAAATAATTAATGAATTTTGTAGGTGTAATAAAAGTGAAAAACTATTTGGAAATAAATATGTAAATATGTAAACATTTCGCATTTTTTTTAATTGTATAGGGTGGGCAAAAATAAGGGTCCTATTTTTAAAAATTCATAACTTTTTTATTTATTTATTTATTTATTTTTTTTTAGAATAAGTAAAGGACCCCTTCCGAAGCAAGCATGAGCCGTATTAGCCCTAAGGAACGTACCCTCATTTAGAAAACATTATTTTTGCTTAAAAAACTCAAAACAGTGTAAAAAACAATACTTTAGTTTTTGTAAGTTTTAAGAAGTGTTTTTCGGCTAAAATTTGTTTTGTTTATTTCAAAAAGTCTCGGAAGGGTCAGTCTACACACACATAAAGTTTGGTGAGTTTAACTTTGATTTTGTGGAAGTTATTCAAATTCAAGTTATTCAAATTTAAAGATAGGACCCTTATTTTGGCCCACCCTGTAGTTCTTGTCCTGAAATTAAATTCTGTTTAAAGTGTTTCAAATGTAACTTTAATTTAATGTTTTAATCGTTGTCTTTTTTTCTAGCATCACACATATTTGAACTGTTCTAGAATGTTATTAAACACAGAGAACCTTTTTGTCGGAGAAAATAAACTTTGAACACATTTTTAGTATGAAAAGAAATAAGTTTTAACTGAATTTCTAGTCGATATCTTATTACTAACAAATTGTTAAAAAAAATTGTGTCGACAGGTGGACATAGACGTTTAATGTTATATACGTTCAAAATTAAATTAGAATTTTGTATCAGGACAAACAAATCGTTTTATGTTATACAGACAAGTTATTGTGTAAAAATATTTCAAACTTTAACGAAAACAAGCAAGTATTTGTTTTTTTCTTTAATTTTTTTTCTATCAAGACATGTTTGTCATCCATCTTGAAGTTGAGTCTAAACAAGTTTTAGTATAGTTTTATCTACAAATAACTTTCACTTTGAAAACGAGATGAACAAAACCATCAGCAACTTTTTTTAAACACCAAACAATTACTAAATTAAAAATGAAAAAAAAAATCAAAAAATCAATTACCACCGTCACTTTGTCTACATATTGTGTGTAACCGTTCTCTCTTAGTTGTCATGTTTATTATCTTAGCATCAACTATTCTGACGTCAGCAGATAAACGATACTCAATGCCATTCTCTTTACGAAGACCACGTAAAAACGCCTACAGAAGTTAAATTAAAAGTCGTCATTTTGACGAACGTTCTAGCCAATTTATGTTAAAAAAACTGCGATGATGTGACATGACGAGGTGTTTTACTGGTGCTAGAAACTTATTAACTGTATTTATTCTACAAAGTGATGTTTATGCGAGAAATCGATTATTGTAATTTAGCTTAGTTCAGTGTGAGTTAGTTATACTTTTGACGCTCGGTTTTCTTTTCTGGATTGCCAAGTACTGTTAAGTAGAAAAAAGTATGACGAAAACATAATGCGATGAGTCCAATGTTGAACTAATATTTCTCACGTAGTCTGTTCGATCCGACTGGCAGAGCTGTCTGGTGGAATAATCACTTCTCCTAAGAGCAGCACCTGATGCTATTTATAGCTGGGAGAGTTTATATATGCGTGGCTAAATTACCGTAACATTAACAAACTGATACATTCTATCCAAAACATAGTTTGTAAGATAAATAGTCCGTTTGAATAATATAACCCTGGTCCTATTTATCACCGTTTCACTAACCCAGTTAATATGTGCATACTTTGTTTGTTTGTTTGTCTGTCACTTAAAACGACTAATCTGGTGGTCATATAAATCACCGCATTTTACCGAAGAAATAAGTTTAGCGGTTTTAGTCAAATTGATTATAATCAGGGCAATAGTAGTAATAATAATAACTATAATAATTATAATGATAGTAATAATAATAATAGTTATAATAATTATAATAATAATAATAATAATAATAATAATAATGGTAGTAGTAGTAACAATAATAATAGTAATAGTAAGAATATCAGCAGTAATGGTTATAATAATAATAATGTTAATGGTAACATTAGTAATAGTAGTAGTAATAATTATGGTGGAAATAATAATAATGATGAGAAGAATAATAATAGATACTCAGTTTTGTACACTTATTCAAAATATTTCAATGCTAAACTGCAAATTATGTGTCCGTTACGTGCTAGCACCTAGCTGAGATTCGCAGTAACGGATTAACTAAACTTCTGATTGTTTTTAGGATTGTTTAATATATATTTAATTTGTATGATCAAAATTATCTGATGACGATCTTAAACATTATGGGTTTAGTTTTATTTAAATGGTTAGATTAAGTGTACGGTACAATTATAAATATAAACTGGTCTTAAGTTTTCCGAAACAGTTCTTCACAGAAATATATATATATATATATATATATATTTATCTCTCATTTTACTTATCTGTTGATTTGTTTATTTTCTACCCCCCCCCCCTAATGCTTGCTCTGTCTAGCATGCGTCAAAATGATGGCCGCCCGATTACAGAAAGGAGCGCCCGTTGGGATATAGGAGTGAACTGGGGGTTCATGAGTGCACATTTGGAGAGTAAGTGGAAGTGACCTATATTTTTGACTAACACGAAATTTGATCGGATTTGAATCTTCTCTTTTTTATTCTTTCTCTTTTTTATCCAGGTTTCTGCTGGTGATTTTTCCAATGCAGGATTCTCAATTTTAACCGTTTATTTTTATTCAGTCTTTGAAGAGATGTTGTAGCATCGAAACGTCGGTTGTTTCACGTAAGACTGTAATATTGTTTATGTAATTTTATGAATGCTCTACTTTGAGCACTTTTGAAAATATTGGTTTGATGTTCATTTTATTAACATATGTGAACTTGATAAATAAATAAATAAATATATATATATATATATATATATATATATATATAAATGAAAAAATGCCGGTAAAATCAAAACGCGCTATTTTAATTTAATTCAACTTTACAACTAGACGCACCATCTTATTTTTTATATATTTCTCATGTATATGCGATATCAGTCGCAAAGTTTGCTAACTAGCATTTTCGTTTAAGAAAGACATTAACGATTATTTTGCTATTTTTGTTAATCTAATGATTGTTGTAATTTTAGTGTAACAAATAGGTCTGCTTCGCAATATTGTTTTATTTGCTGAACAAGTATTTCGCATTGGTATTCAAATGTTCCTTTTCTTTAAAAACACCGACTTTGTTTAGAAAAGGTTGTGATCTATTTCTAAAGTGCCAAGAAAAACGCAAATAGATTTCTTCTTTCTTTTCTTTTATTTACACTGACATTTAAAAGATAACTAAATTTGCATCGAAATTCTTGAAATCGTTATGTCTATCTATCTATATGAATAACAGAGAACTATTTTGTTTCGTGTTTACAACAAAGTTATGAATGAAAATTAAATATTTATTATTTTTAATTAATGTTTTCATATATATATATATATATATATATATATATAGTCAGGTTTTAAAAATAAGACTCAAATAGCATTTAAACTTACAAATCAAACTTTGCTTCTGGCTCGCCAATTTATATTTGTTATTGTTGTACCGTGTCATTGGTAATACACTAACGTATTTCGCTTCAATTTAAAAAAAAAATCTTACTTCGCCCCACACGACTGGTAACATTAGACATTTGTAAATTATGAGCTAAAATAAAAATCATCAAGGGAGATAACTTATATTATTAATTCAAGAATGTGTGTGTATTTTCGATATAATATGGCTGTTTATATTCATATCAATTAAAAATTATGCAATTGTCAGTTTATATTTACTAATAAAATTAAAAAGTAAATATTATAAACACTTATAAGCACCAAAAGTATTGGGCAGACTTGTATCACATTAGGCAGGAAAACATTATTTTAAGACAAAACTGTGCAAGTGGCGGGTTCGAACACGGCTGACGGCATCCCACTAGAAACGTGCAAATTCACGCAAAATACCGACCAAGGAGAATCAAAGCATTGGTAAAAGCGAGTCTGTCCGTGAGGATGAAATTAGCAAGACATCTAGACTCCGATGAAGTGCACTTAATCCTACTTATGAATAACCGTATTTTGCCGAAGGAGTCCAATTAACAAGTTAGAAAAGACGGAAGGCCAAATCTCCTGAGATCGAAAGACGAGATTTTTATATTCTCCTTTTAGGTTTTTCCTTTTCTTGGTTGAAACGTTTCACAGTTTTCAGCACTCTTGGGATTTTATCATAAAGTATACCATCGTTGCGTTATTAACAACTTTAAGGCGAGTTCAGTGTCTAATAAAAGCTGTTCATTTATAAAGATGGCGTCTCAAGGGAGATAACTCAAACATTACAATGAGGCCACGGTCATTATTATCACCAAGCGGTTTATTCTTACGTAAGCAGTTTGTTTAAAATTACATTAAAATGTGAATAATTTAATATTTCATGCTTTAATATTACACAAGTATAGATACCCGTTATCTCCTGGAAGCAATCAACACTGAAAAGCTCCACTATATTTAATAGCAATAATATGCTCTATCTGGTCGCATAGTTTTATAAGTATATATGAAGTAAGTGTTGAGTTTGCTAATGAACAACTGAGTGTAACAATTATTTGTTGACGTACGCTACCACCCAAGGAGGAGCTTATGTCTGGGAAAATAGCCTCGTTACAACATAACATATACTCAACTACCTCTTAAAAAGAAGGTAATACCTGGGAGGATGGTCTCATGACGAACGAACCGATACTACATAACCCCCAAAAGGAGGACACGATGCCGTGGAAGATGGTCCAATGACAATAAAACAGATACTACACTACTCCCCATCCCGAGTCGAGCAATGAAATATAGTACAATAGTATATTGATAAGAAGTTATAATAAATATTAGCCTTCACAGCGACATATACAACATTTCTGTAAGCAATAGAAGTACAATAGTACATTAATAAAACTAATAGTATATTTCGGCTTCAGAGAGACATATACTAAATCTCTATTAGTAATAGAAGTACAATAGTACATTAATAGATGTAATACTATAGTTCCGATTTCAGAGAGATATATACCAAATCTCTGTTAGTAATAGAATTACAATAACATTAATAGAAGTAATGTTATACATCGGCTCCAGAGAGAGAGAGAGAGAGAGAGAGAGAGAGAGAGAGAGAGAGAGAGAGAGAGAGAGAGAGAGAGAGAGATCAAATCTCTATTAGTAATACGAGTACAATAGTACATCACACGATGTAATAGTATAGTTTCGACTTTGGAGAAACATATACCAAATATTTATTAGTAATGAAAGTACAGTAGTACATAATTAGAAGTAATAGTAAAGTTTCGGCTTCAGGGAGACAAATATAACATCTTTATTAGTACACTAATAGATGTAATAGTATAGTTTCGACTTCAGAGAGACAGTTCAAAATTTCTATTAGTAATAGATGTACAATAGTAAATTAATCAAGATAATAATATAGTTTCAGCTTCAGAGAGACATGTACCATATACCTATTAGCAATAGAAGTACAATAGTAATTAATAGAAGTAATTGTATACTCTCGACTTTACAGAGACATATACCAACTCTCTAATAGTAATAGAAGTACAAGTACCCTAATCCATTCATAGAATTTATATAATACTTTCGGCTTCAGAGAGATATAAAATTTATATTCGTAATAGAATTAAAATAGAGAAGTAATAGAAGTAACAGTGTACATGCAACTTAACAGAGACAGATAGCAAATCTATATCAATAATAGATATTAGATGTTATCGCAAATTCCCGAAAATGAAAAAGACAGATTGAATAATCATTCGCATCATTTGATTCCTACTATATTACTCTGTTGTATGGTGTATTTAATAGTACCACGCTGTCTAAATATACACATTTTTTGGCTAAGATCAAAGTGTAGTATCTGTTCCGATGGATACTGCACGCCTGTCCTGTGCAGTTATAGGAGGTCCACCCTCCCAGGCTTCGCCTCCCCTCTTTGGGGAGGAGTAAGTTTATTGCTTACTGTCTGAGGCGCCCCTACCGGGGAATGCCGACGGGGCTGCCCAGGCAATTTTTAAATGGCCAGAGTGCTCACCTCTCGAGCGCTGGCTTTTAACCCCACTTGCTCGACCCTATCTTGGGTCACATCTTACTTGTGGGAGTAAGATAAAACTGTCCTTGTGCCTAACTCCGCGAGGAATAAATAAACATATCGGCCTTTGTTCTCGGCCTTTTGGCTAAGATCAAAGTGTAGTATCTGTTCCGATGAATACTGCACGCCTGTCCTGTGCAGTTCTAGGAGGTCCACCCTCCCAGGCTTCGCCTCCCCTCTTTGGGGAGGAGTAAGTTTATTGCTTACTGTCTGAGGCGCCCCTAGCGGGGAATGCCGACGGGGCTGCCCAGGCAATTTTTAAATGGCCAGAGTGCTCACTTCTCGAGCGCTGGCTTTTAACCCCACTTGCTCGACCCGATCTTGGGTCACATCTTACTTGTTGGAGTAAGATAAAACTGGCCTTGTGCCTAACTCCGCGAGGAGTAAATAAACAATTGTTCTCGGCCTTTTGGCTAAGATCAAAGTGTAGTATCTGTTCCGATGAATACTGCACGCCTGTCCTGTGCAGTTCTAGGAGGTCCACCCTCCCAGGCTTCGCCTCCCCTCTTTGGGGAGGAGTAAGTTTATTGCTTACTGTCTGAGGCGCCCCTACCGGGGAATGCCGACGGGGCTGCCCAGGCAATTTTTAAATGGCCAGAGTGCTCACCTCTCGAGCGCTGACTTTTAACCCCACTTGCTCGACCCTATCTTGGGTCACATCTTACTTGTGGGAGTAAGATAAAACTGGCCTTGTGCCTAACTCCGCGAGGAGTAAATAAACATATCGGCCTTTTGGCTAAGATCAAAGTGTAGTATCTGTTCCGATGGATACTGCACTCCATAGACTGGCATCGTCTTGGCCTTCGGGGCTTGATTTACGTCGGTCTATGGGACGGTCCTGTGCAGTTCTAGGAGGTTCACCCTCCCAGGCTTTGCCTCCCCTCTTTGGGGAGGAGTAAGTTTATTGCTTACTGTCTGAGGCGCCCCTACCGGGGAATGCCGACGGGGCTGCCCAGGCAATTTTTAAATGGTCAGATTGCTCACCTCTCGAGCGCTGGCTTATCTAATCCCACTTTCCGGACCTTGTGTCACATTTTACCTTGTGGGAGGTAGATAAATATTGCCTTTGAGAAAGCATATGCAACTACTTGTATCAGTGCATATGGATAACATAAAAATGCGTATAATGCAACGTCATGTGTATACATACTCACAATTTTTCCGGTCCCCATTTCGAGTGAGGCAAGTCTGAGACAATCATAATGATCATTGATGCCGTAAAACTGAAGCTAAGTACATTTTACTATCATTCATTATATATATATATATATATATATATATATATATATATATATATATATATATATATATATATATATATATATATATGTATATATATATCTCAATTTTTATTAATTTGATACGTACATAAAAGTATATATATATATATATATATTCTAGAGATGAAAGATGAGAGTAAAAGATCGTAACGATACAATATTTATTAGAACATCAGAAGTTTAAAGCAAAGAGCTTCATGTCCTTGATCCATGGATTTTCAAAGATAAACTCTTTTCATTAGAGAAATAAAAATTCATAAAAATTATTGTAATGGATTAATTTATTTTCCTGTGGTAAACTATATATATATATATATATATATATATATATATATATATATATATATATATATATAAGCAATGTTTCGGTTATATAATATTTTAGATTTATAAAGTTAATTTTACCGATTTGACTGCCGGGAAACACTGCTATATTTTTATAGGTTTATGTGATGTTGTTTATTTTTCAGTTCTAAAGCACAAAGACGCAAAGTTGTCTATCCTTGCATTCGATGGCTGGTGTTTTATATTATTTACTAGTGTTAGCCCTCTGTCAGAATGTTTCACCAGTGTTCACACCCGCTATTTATCCCGATATATTACTTAAATAGGTATATAAAACCATAGAATTATGTAGATAATTTAATCTCTCATATATACATTATTATAATAATTTCTGATGACCTAAAGAAAAACATCCACCGTTAACTTTTTTATTATAGAACGAATAATTTATTTCCGAATTAATTTCAAGCAGTGAGGTAATTCTGAAGTGTCCGTCTGACTTTCAATTTGTTCACTTTTTAGCGATTTGCCCACTTTCTCAACCGACACGAAGTGAAATTGTTTCGTCCGGGAATAGAGACATTTACGTGTTTTATACAGTAAGTTTTGAGTTACAGGATGGAAGTATATTATATGCATTTATCTATGCATGTAAATATACAAATAAGTAAACATTGGTCTTTATTGTATAGGAAAGGATTTATTTATTTGTTTCCTATGCCTATTAAGACATTTGCCCTTTAAAAATATCCGTTATATAGCCATGTTGTCGGCACAAAAAACTAAACATTGTACACGATATATGTTCATCCCTCTGAATAAACAGTTGCAGAAGCACAAATGTCTTACATCACAGGAAAGTTATCCGGCCAGGGAAAATATGGAAGCAAGTTATTGGACAAGACCGCACGAAGTGGCATTTTGAAACTGCTGACGTGCTGACCTGCTGACCTGCTGACATGCTGACATGCGAGAAATGGAGAGTGAGTTTGCGTAGTATCAGAAAACGTCTGATCCCTGAAGAAGGGAAACGTTACATTAAATCAATAGAAGATCATCAAGAAGAAGAAGAAGAAGAAGAAGAAGAAGAAGAAAGATATGTAAATGTATCTACCTTTCAGTGGTTATTACTAAAGATTTCTAATAAATTAATATATATAACAGTGATGGTACAATTGTTATATTTACAACACACCAACATGTGCCAACATTTAATCAGGTGCCCCAAAGAGACGATTGTCAAATGTTTCTTGTGGCTTGCTGATGATTGTTTCTTAGGGTTATGGAACCCGATGTAATGTTGGCACATGTGAGATGAATCTCTGCATGAATAAAACTATCAGACAATATTTCGTGTGTATTGTGTTACTCACCTATGCATAACTTCCTTAACTACAGATTGATTTTCTTTATTAAAATTGACTTAGTAGTTTTTGTTATTCTGAAACAAGATAGGTAATTTATTTTTCGCACGTAAATACTATTATTAATATAGGTAATACGGAATTCAACTGTTCAAGACGAAAGTTTAACTCGACTTGCCGAACACAACGTCCGTTGCCACCCAGCATTTGGAATAGATATCACTAGTTTACGCTAGGCCATCATGGATTTGACATTTACGTCATCGATACTCGAACTATCACTCGAGGTGATGCTGCCTTTCTCCTGTAACTTCTTTTAATTTTTAAAATTTTTTATTAATCGATAACCACCGTTGCTTATCCAGAACATGAACACGCTTTTATCGTGAATATTCGTCGAACGCCATTGGCTATTTCCGGAATTTTATGTTTAACCGTTATCTGGTACTGTTCAATTACATTTCAGTTCGTAGTTGATATTTTAAAATTATAGTCAAAAGAAGTCGTGAAAATGGCAGGTTTATACCTTAAGCCATTTTGATACAGGGGCATGTTACCATATAGGAACGTTGGGAGGTATAAACAAAATATATAATTATTTAATTAATTTACCTTTAAAAAGAAAGAATATAGTTTGAATAGTTAAAAAGTTTTTAAAAACAGGTGTGAAAATAAAAGGTGTGCTTAAGTAGGGTATTCGTCCCACGTGACATAAAATTGTTGTTGTTGAGTTTTAACCATTGTTGGGTGATTTTATGCCGAGACCGTACATGTTTAGTATAGGGTTGATTTGTAGAATAATCTGTTACATAGAGCACGCGATCTTTCCAAATGGTCACCCATTTAGTACTCGCCAGACACAACGTTGCTTCAAATTGATACAAAGTTTCCAGCATGTGACAAATTTACGTCTGGTCTATAAATGCTTTCTTCACATAAATCATATTCTTTTGTTTCTATTTGATTTTCTCTATTTATTCGCTCCCCACGGGGCAGAGTAAAACACGAGGTCGGTTTTAATGTGAGAAAAATCCAGCCCACCCCAAAAGAGCACTCTGGATTAGGACAAATTGTAAAGTTGACTTTGTCTAGAAAGATTCACTGATCGAGAACAGAAAATATGAATTGTGGTATCGGAACAGATAACACACTTTGCTCCTAACCAAGAGACACTAGAGTTATTAGTCGCTACTTAAGATTTTCAATTTGATTACACTTTAAAAGCAAAGTTGTTGCGATCTATTTTATGCTTAATCGACAATAGAAAATTAATCCTGGTCAAACGAATTATTTTATTTAAATACTATGGGATTTATATGGTGACCCCCCCTCCTCCCCAAATAAATTTAACTCATGGAATCATTCATAAAATTCACAATTCTTTTTGCGATCGAATCATATTTATGTACAGATAAACTTCAGTCTATGTCTGACTTGTTCACCAAGTTTCATTTATTAATGTCGAAACGTCTTTGTCTTATCTCTGGTCAATGACGCTAAAATTACTAAGAACCCTGCCATTGTTTGGCTGTAATTGACCTCTTCAGTTCAAATATAGTCTTGATAAACATTATCTTAGCTTAAAACCCACAGATAAAAGTCATGTCGGCATTCACTCTGCAAATAGAAACACGACCTGTGTATTTTATATTTTGAATCCTCTATAAATAACGATGGTTAAGTGGCTAATGACACGGACTGACAACCTCGATGTTCCAAGTTCGACTCCACTTCGTTCTGTAGCACCACTTCTACTTATGGATGTTGGCAACATCCTGACTGCCCCCCCCTGTAAGTACTCGATTATTTCCAGACAAAATTCTCTCTAGAATTAATCTGAAAACAATGCCAACAAGAGTTCATCCTGATTCATACGAAGTTAGGTTATACTCTGAAATCCCTCTCATCAACTTGTATATATTTAAACACGTTTTTGCTCGTATTATCTCTTTATTCCCATTGGTGTTTTGATCTTGATAAGCGATGATAAAAACCTGTTTGTATTATTCATATCTTCTATGTAAAAACGTTTTTGCTCGTATTATATCTTTATTCAAATCGGTGATTTTCATCTTGATATACGATGATTCAAACCGATTGTTTATTATTCATATCCTCTATGTAATACGCTTTTGCTCGTATTATCTCTTTATTCAAATCGGTTGATCTTGATAAGCGATGATTCAAACTGTTTTTTGTATTATTCTTATCCTTTATGTACAAACATTTTTTCTCGTATTATCTCCTTATTCAAATCGTTTAATCTTGATAGCGATGATGCAAACCGTTTTTTTTTATTATTCCTATCTTTTATGTACAAACGTGTTTGCTCATATGATCTCTTCGTTCAAATCGTTTGATCTTGATAACCGATGATTACAAACTGTTTTTTATTATTCTTATACTTTATGTACAAACGATTTTGCTCGTATAATCTCTTTATTCAAATCGTTTTATCTTGACAAGCGATGATTCAAACTGTTTTTTTTTATCCTTCTTTTCTTCTATGTACAAACGTTTTTGCTCGGATTATCTCTGTACAAAAAAATTTAATCTTGATAAGCGATGATTCAAACTGTTTTTTTTATTATTCCTATCCTCTATGTACAAACGTTTTTGCTCGTATTATCTCTTTATTCAAATCGTTTGACTTTGATAAGCGATGATTAAAACTGTTTTTTTTTATTATTATTCTTTTCCTTTATGTAAACATGTTTCTGCTCGTATTATCTCTTTATTTACATCGTTTGATCTTGAAAACCGATGATTCAACCCGTTTTCTATCATTCCTATCCTTTATGTCAACGTGTTTTTGTTCGTATTATCTCTTGATTCAAATCGTTTATCTTTAAAGCAATGATCAAACCGTTTTTTAATTATTCCTATCCTTTATGTAAACATGTTTCTGCTCGTATTATATATGTATTCAAATCCTTTGATTTTGATAAGCGATGATTCAACCCATTTTCTATCATTCCTATCCTTTATGTAAACATGTTTCTGCTCGTATTATCTCTTTATTCAAATCGTTTGATCTTGAAAAGCGATGATTCAACCTGTTTTTTATTATTCCTATCCATTATGTAAACATGTTTCTGCTCGTATTATCTCTTTATTCAAATCGTTTTATCTTGAAAAGCGATGATTCAACCCGTTTTCTATCATTCCTATCCTTTATGTCAACATGTTTCTGCTCGTATTATCTCTTTATTCAAATCGTTTGATCTTGATAAGCGATGATTCAAACCGTTTTTTCTTATTCCTATCCTTTATGTAAACATGTGTCTGCTCGTTTTATCTCTTCATTCAAATCCTTTGATCTTGATAAGCGATGATTCAAACTGTTTTTGTTTGTTATTCTTTTCCTCTATGTACAAACGTTTTTGCTCGTATTATCTCTTCATTCAAATATATGATTTTGATCTTGAAAAGCGATGATTCAAACCGTTTTTTTATTATTCCTATCGTTTATGTAAACATGTTTCTTCTCGTATTATCTCTTTATTGAAATTGTTTGATCTTGATAAGCGATGATTACAACCGTTGTTTATTATTCCTATCCTTTATGTCAACATGTTTCTGCTCGTATTATCTCTTTATTCAAATCGTTTGATCTTGATAAACGATGATTCAAACTGTTTTTTTTTATTATTCCTATCCTTTATGTGAAAACGTTTTAGCTGGTATTATGTCTTTATTGAAATCGGTTGATCTTGATAAGCGATGATTCAAACTGTTTTTTTTTATTATTCCTATCCTTTATGTGAAAACGTTTTTGCTCGTAGTATCACTTTATTCAAATCGGTGATTTTTATCTTGATAAGCGATGATTCAAACCAGTTTTGTATTATTCCTATCCTCTATGTACAAACGTTTTTGCTCGTATTATCTCTTTATTCAAATCGTTTGATTTTGATAAGCGATGATTCAAACCGTTTTTTAAATTATTCCTACCATGTATGTAAACATGTTTCTGCTCGTATTATCTCTTTATTTAAATCTGTGATTTTGATCTTTATAAGCGATGATTCAAACCGGTTTTTATGATTCCTAACCTTTATGTAAAAACGTTTTTGCTCGTATAATCTCTTTATTCTTATACTCTATGTGTCCATCTATTTTATACGTGGTAGCTGTTCGTTTAACCTTTCGTGATATCCAATACGTTTATATTCTATGCCATGAATTATACAAAGCTGTTTTATTTGGCTGACTATTACATTTTGTACGTCACATAAGATATTAAAGAATACAAAAGCACATAATATTTTAAAAATAATTTTTTGGGGGACAGAGTTCAAAATTTGAATGTCTTCTCAATAGTAATTAATGCTGAAATATGATATTTAACCTCTATATTCTTAGTATCATTTATGTTGTCTATTGGGTAACTTACGGAAGCAGTCGATGGTGTCATGCGTGTACCACGCCTTATTAGTTACCGAACATCAATTTAAAATTCATATTTCACTCGCTGTATATACCCGGCACTGCTCGGTAGTGTACTTATTTGCAATTTGTTTATATTGTTTTTAAATTCGCTCAAAAAATATTTTGTCTGTTTCGGAATTATTTTCAAATTGCCGCCTCTCCAACAATGCGGCACTGTTTTCTTCCATACAGATTTAATACTGTTTGATTTGAAAAAAATATTTTTGATAAAAGAACCATCATTGTTTTATAAAATACTACTTTTTGTTCCAATCAAAGGGAAATAAGTAATATGAATGAATACAGAGTTACACCGATCTTTTAACATGACGGCCACTTGAAACCCATTCTGCCCCGGACAAAGTATTTTCTGGAAGGAACTCAATCAAATTCCATTTTATTTTTCTCAACAACATGCTTCAACGACCCACAAGAAAAACTGACGAATCAAAACGACGTATTTATTTTGTAGAATGAAAGCTATCCATTATTACAAAGTAACAATAACTGGACTGACTTTATTTCATATATTAGATTATTGAATAAATCAGCGTGCAATCATCATTTAGTTGGAAACTTACTTTTAAATACCTTAAATACCACCGACGTTGGCAAGCTTGGCCAAGAACACCGACTGTGCTAGATACGGTGACACAATATCTAACGATATCTGACGAGATTCCTACCGAATAGGATACTACTAACGCTTTTCTTATGTCGATGTTATCAAATTCTTCCCTTTTAATGTGAATGAGCATATACGTTTATTGATTTTCTGATAGTACAATAATGATTTACAATAAAATACCGTTAATCGGAAAGTGATGACACCCGCAGCAAAGAATGCCTCGGCGCCATCCATGACGCATGTGTTAACACATGCCATTATATTATAGCTAACAGAAAGAAACTTTAAGAGTGGGGTGGAAGAAGAATTTGATTGACACGATCTAGGATGAGAGGATGATATTGACAATATTGTAATGTGGTTGAGAGGATTGAGAGATAACGATGGTTCTGATTATTCAGGCGATAACGTGAAGTATCAGACGCGCGTATGTGGGCCTCTCTCCCAAGGCTGGCTTGGTAATCTTAATTGAGAATACTTAGCAGTTTATGATGCTAGGTAGAAACATGGCTTCCAGAATTGAATACATTAATATGATGAATACTAGATGGTATTTGTATTTATCAGTTTATCTATAGCGACCTTTCAGGGACACAGCAAAACTGATGATGCAGCGGTTGATCAAGTAGGTGAAGAATCTTCAACAATATTTTAATGTGTCTCAATTGCCACACAATTGGAAAAGAATTATAAATTGAAGAAATTCAAATGCAACAAATAAGAAAATTAGTATTGTAGAAATAGCTGGTCATGGGTGTATTAAAAACGGAATTCATCTCGTGAGATTAAATTAATTAAGAAAATCTATTAGAGATTAAGGAAGATGCGTTATGCCAGTAAGTAGATGTAACAAAAAGCCTTGGTTATCGAAGGTCGAAGTGAACGGACAGGGAATAGTCGCGAAGATGAAATGTTTTTTGATGAACTTGCTGTAAAAAACTAAATGAATAAACAAGAAAGAAATATGCAACCCAGAGCAAATAATGGAGTTGTTGTTCTTTGTAATGTTTTCAATTATTGCAGCTACAAAACAGAAAAAGAAAAAGAAAACGATAAACATCACAACGATAACTATTGCTGATACTACAGAGATGCACCACTACTCATCGATCTGATTAACTACAAAGTGTCAAGAAAACTACATGTATTTTTGTAACAAGGAAAATGCCGGCTAGATGTTTACGGTGGTGAAAATTATTAATCGACTGTAACTCTACCCTATAACTTACAGATAATACCGACGAAATTGTTGAAGTTATACCTTGATTGGAAAACTTTGCCTTTACAAGCAAAAGGTGATTATTTTTTTAAAGATGAATAAAATAAGGCAGCAGTTTTAAAATTGAGTTAACTTATTTGTTTCTTTATGTATGCCTTCTCGCAGAGATCCACCGGTACAATATGCGACAGAATTCACAACCCCATTACATTAAACTAAAAACAAATGTTAATTCATTTGTATTTATTTAAAATATCTGTAAACATAGAACGTAATTCGTATGATTTTGCATGGTCTAGTTCATGTGCTTCCTCAGAAGAGCAGAAGTAGACACAATGACAGTTTTTAAGGGGGTAACAATCTATCTCTCAAAAATGGGCACTTTGGATTAGAAAAATAATTGCCTCAATTTCTAGGATTTCTTCATCACTGACCGAGGACTGAAAAAACTAACTGCAACATCAGAACAGATACCACACTTTGCTCCGAGCCAAAAGGTCAAGGTAAGTTTAAATTTGCATGTTATTACCAATTTACCTGCTTAATTATTTTGTTGGCATTGTTTTGCTATGATGATCTTTTAAATCAGATACACACAATAGGGACCACGTGAAAGTATTAATATTTGGAGTAAAAGTGGTGCTAGAGAACTGATCAAATTCAAATACAGTTTGCCTAGTGCTTAGTCCGCGCCGGTATCAACTTTATAACCGTCATCTCTTAACACATCAATACACTTCGTAGTAAGTTCATATTATATTTAAAATCTTCGTATTATATTTAAAATCTTAAAATAAATATACCGTAAACACAACCCATTCTTAATTACCTTAACCCAGAATCAATAAATATTCTTTAAACTATTTACAATCCATCAATCAATCAGCAACTAATTTAAATAATTAATTATTCTCTCGGAAAAGCCATCTTGAAAAAGAAGTTTGTGTTTTTTTCTGGGAAGGCTGGAGTTAGATGTTTTGGAATGTGTGAAATGTATGTGCGTACATTTGTATACGAGGTTATGTATAGACGACAAGTATAGCGACTATATCAACGTTCCATAAATGAAAAAAGTATAATTTATTCAATCAAATACACTCAAAAATTCCTCTATAACATTCAGTCTATCAAAATATTTTTCTAGCCCGAACTATGTATTAGAGCTCATCTAATTAATGAAGGCATTTTAAAAATCTTTACTCTATCATGAGAATACGCTGTTATTATTGACATATAAAAAGAAAATGTACCAGAGTTATCTGTACGATATATGTTTAAATGAATCAATTTGATCACTACTCGACTTTCGCGTCAACTGTTGATGAAAACTGTGACGATTTAAAATTCGCTGAACCTTACGCGAATAACTGTATATGCCTAATATTCGTGCAATGATTTGTATCAGCAAAACAAACGCAGAGATCATACGTAGAGTCCTACATAGGTTAGAAAGTTAGTCAAAGTTAACTTTACAGAAAATAGCCGAATATTCCCAGATATTTGTAAGTGTTAAACAAGATTCTAAATATATTGAAGAGTCGGGCATTGTGCACATACGAAAGATAGTCAGAAATCACATTTCAACTCTCCTTCAAAAACAAGTCAAACCAAAAAGAGAGATTATTTTAACGCTTCTACAAAAACAAGCTCAATAAAAACAGTAGTTGTGAGTCCTTTCATTGGGTTCCGGATTGCCCATATCGTTTTAAAATCTGTATAACTTGTAATAAAGTAGAACACAAGAGTTCACATTACATAACAAAAAAAGGAAATAAAAGTCGGGTCAAATCCACAAAAACAAACGAACAAGACGGCACAAAAATAAGAGAGTGCGTACAGGAAAAAATCCTGAATAAAAATGTCAAGTTACAGCTAGACTCTGGTCCAAGCGTGGCGATAATCAACCTGCATACATAGAAAAGGTTTGATAAAGCAACCATGCTAAAACCAACAAAATATCCAGAACGGTGACTGGTGAAAAAATGTAATTCGAATGTGAAATTATTACCAACGTTACGGAACTACAAAAAATTTAAAATGTTCGTATTAAAAACACCAACAATTTATGTGGCACAGCTTGGATGTAACAGTTCAATCTATGGGATTTACCAATCAGCAATTTTCGCCGGAAAATAGAAAATCTTACGACTGAGTCAGAAAAATTAAAGAAGGAATTGAATAAACCTTTCCCGAAATTTTGTAAAGAATTTTCCAACCACATACATATGATAGCGCTCACTTGAGCTCACCGATTTTTAAAACAAGTATTATTTAATATAAATAAACATTTAATGTATAGCAATTCTATTTTTTATAAAAAAATCTAATTTTAAATTTATCAAACTTATTTTAACAGTATATTTGTGGCGCTCACTCTAAATGGTTATATTTAGCAAATATAATGGGTCCATGTTACTTACCGGGTTACCGAGAATACATCTTTCAAAATTCATAATGATCTGTTCATTAGTTAATGAGATTACCTAGTACAATGATATATACAAATATATGCACATACCTTACTTTATATATATATATATATATATATATATATATATATATATATATATATATATATATATATATATACTAGCAGGTAATATAGTAGCATACGCAACATCATATCATTGAGAGTTTACTTAAACAGCAACTTTGATGCTGTTAGCTTGATATCTTACTCACTGGGCTCTTCAAGTATATGTTAATAATCTTAACCTAATACTTATAAATAGATTAATATTGGTGTGCAACAAGTTAGAAAAGTGTAATTAGCTCTTTCTAAGAGGTAGGGAGAAAAGCAGAACTATTGCCATCCAAATAATATACACACTTATATTTATTGTACACTCTATAGTATGCTTTTGTTTTTAAGGATGAAAATGCACACATACAAAAAAGTGTTCTCTTTTATAATATATAGATCGAACTAGGTATATAATGAGCAACAAAAAAGATAGAGAAAAAGAGAAAAACTAGACAGAGAGCCGTTGTCTATTAACATTTCCAAAATTCTTCACTTAGATTAATTATATTAAAAAAGGAAGAATATATTCTTTGATTTAATATCATTTTATTTAAAACTTATCAGGGTTGGGGTAGAATCGAAACACCTCTCTCTCTCTCTCTCTTATCTAAACAATTCAAACATTTGTAAGTCGATTTTTAAAATAACGTAAGAAAAATCATATATTCGTATTTTAAGTTTTAAGTATGTTCTGTCCCCATGGGTCACTTAGAACTTAGTCAAAGTAAATATTCGGCACATAGAGAGAAACGTAGAGATTCCGGACCACATACATAGTCTTCCCCGGATAATTTTATACATATGATAACAATTTCATTAAAATATGATATAGTTGAAGTGTTAAAAGGGGTTCGGCTCTCATAGCTCAATTAGGTAAGGAGGACAGTTAGATATTCGGGACCACTTACATTTTATTCCCCAGAAAGTGTTATACGTAGGGTTAACATTTTATAACAATATGATATATTTTAAGTTTTAATAGGATTATGCACACATAGGAACATTAGGGGTGCACCTAAAGATTCGGGAATACTTCCGTTGTCTTTGCCGGTAAATTCTACATAAGAATCCACTTTTATATTTCATGTAAATACTTTAACGTTTTGTTCTATAGATAACACACGAACATCAAACACACACATATACACACAGACATCGAGTTAAATATAGATATATATTAGAAGATATATTATTTTTATTTATGCATACATGTGCATAATCTGCGACACTGGCATAATCTGCGACACTGGCATGTCGATGTCATCGATCAACAGCTGTCAAAGATTATGTACATCAACAGTGTCGCAATATATATATATATATATATATATATATATATATATATATATATATATATATATATATATATATGTGTGTGTGTGTGTGTGTGTGTGTGTGGGTGAGTGTGTGTGTGGGTGAGTGTGTGTGTGTGTGTGTGAAAAAGGACAAACGGAAAACAGGTTAAAGTGCAGGAGGAAAAAAAAATCCAAGAGATTTTACCGGTTTCGTTCGTGTTGGCGAACGTCTTCAGAAATATATTTTTTTCTTAAATTGAATTACCAAGGGTACTAAGATCATTATATCTAATTTAATCTAATTCAATCTAAAGAGTTATTATAATATATTATATAATGTGCAGATAAAAACGAAATATGTCCCAAATTATTTCTACCATTTTTGGAAATACGCCAACTAGCTATAAATATCCTCAAACTACATTAACCAGAGTACTTGCATAAGTATATTTCATTTTGATCAAAGGGAGTGAATAGATATTGTGAGGTCTGCGTTCGTGCCAGAGAGACATTCAAAAGAAAAGTGTCACAGACACCGCGTACGATTTTAAAGATAGACCGCCGTAACCATGTATATTCTGCAAACGACATTTAACAGAGTAACTGGATAAGTGTACCTAATTTTGATCCAACAAGTGCAATAATACGGTGAGGCATGCTTTCAAGCCGGATTTCCATAAAAAGGAATTATATCAAGAGATCCTTTTAGCACTTGGAAAATAGATCCCTGTATATATATATATATATATATATATATATATATATATATATATATATATATATATATATATAAGTCACCTTATAAAAGAGAGTTACTTTCAAATAGGGAATAAATTATTGCTCCAAACAATAGGTATTCCAATGGGTTTGGATCCGTCTCCATTTTGGGCAGATCTATATTTACATAGACTGGAATATATATATATGTCATCATTAATAAAAAATGATATATCTAGAGCGTATAGTTATCATGGATGTAGGCGATATATTGACGACCTTGTTTGCATTAATGATAGCGAAGAGTTTGCAAATACTAAACATTTAATATATCCTAAAGAGTTAAAAGTAAACTGTGAACATAAGGGAACACAAGCTACTTTTCTTGATTTGGATATAAAAATTGAAGATAAAATATTTATCTATAAACTGTTTGATAAAAGAAATTCATTCCCTTTTCGTATCGTGCGAATGCCATATAAAAATAGTACTAGCCCTTTGTATATATTTTACGGGAGTATTATGTCTGAATTTCTGAGAATTGCTCGTGTTACCTTAAAATTAGTAGATTTCATGCCCCCAATTTCTGATCTAATAATAAGAATGATTAACCAAGGTGGCGATCAAAATAAAATATTTGGACAATTAAATAAGGCAATTACTCGCCATCCTGATGTTTTTAAATCTTGTCAAATTAATCAAAATAAACTGATAGAACAAATCATAGGATATATAAATAGAAATAATGTATAATATGTATAAACGTATATATAACACATCTGCTAATTATAATAAGAAAAACAATAAAAATACAGTAGAAAGAAAGTAAGAAATGTTAAAAAAGAAGTAGAAGAAGAAGAAGAAAATCGACAGTTATGAACGCCGATTTTAAACACCGGGAGTTGGCAAAGAAGAAGAAGAAAAAGAAAGAAAAAGAGAACAAATTAACGGTTAACTTATAGACGCAGATTTGAAACAATGAGAAAAGAAAAAAATCGACAGTTGTGAACGCAGATTAGAAAAACTGTAAGTGAACAAGGAAGATTAATATTTATTTGAGGTTGACGACAACGGGGAGATGGACAACAAAGGAGGACGAGGGAGAAAAAGAGGAACTAAAGGTATATATATATATGTATGTATATATATATATATATATATATATATATATATATATATATATATATATATATATATATATATATATATGTATATACATATTTATTTATTTATTTTTTATTTTTTGATGTGTTGATGTTTTTTATATTTATAATATAAAACTAAAAATAATACATTAATCACTTAAATAATAGTGTCATGGATTCGTCCAAACACTTTAAAATGCAGCAACATTTTTGTAAGTAACGGATAAATTTTATTAGACAGACGAACAGCACAGGTAAAGAATTTTTTTTTTTTTTTGTCTTAAATAACTAATATAAGTTAGCAAAACATGTATATGGAACAAAACGTAGATTTAGTATAAGGAACGTTTATGTTTTTGTCTTTTAAGGGAAGTGGGGTCTGATCAACTCTGCTGGGGAGCCATGAAATTAAATACTGTCTTGGTTTTAAATTCCCGAAACAGTTTTTCATGGTAAACAACTGATGATCCCTTAAAATAGTGTTAGAAACTAACTAATATAATAACTGTAAAAAATAAATTGACTTACATGAGTGATTTTCCACTGGAAGACTTGAGACTATGAGTTTTTTTATATGTATATATATATATATATATATATATATATATATATATTTATATAGTTTTAATGGTTGAGAAACTTCCGAGACTATATATATATATATATATATATATATATATATATATATATATATATATATATATATATATATATATATATACTTTATTACCCAGTTTGTTTAAATAATTATATATCATTTTGTTCAGACGGGTTACAATAATATTGCGGTGGGTGGGGCGTTCATACCTGACATTAATAAAAAAAAGCAAAGCTGACATTTAATTGTTTTATTTAAAACTTTAAAATTATAGAAATGAAAAACAAAAGAATTAAAATGGAAATATGGGGTTCAGGGCTAGGAGCAAGTTTACACATGGGTATTCATAGATTCACGAGAAATGCCGACTGCGCTTAAAGACTTTAAATTTACCGAAAATTATTTCAATAAACAAAACAGTACTTATCCCCTTCTCACCTAATCGATGCTGAGTGAATCTTCATGCCGCAACCTCAAAATTGTACATCATAAAATGTGAAATAGAAAATAACAATTAAAAATTGTAATCGGGTATCATGGACTGAGGATAAGTAGGCATATTGTTCCTCTGGATGGTTATGTCAAAACTATTTTAATATTCACATGCTTAGGGGTATCATAATCTAACTTAGTTGATGGGAGTAAGAAATAATATATTCAATTTTATATTGAAGCAGTTTCCAAAGTTTGTGCATGGATTTAAGTGAAAATTTACCAGAAAGAGATGTTGAGAGAGAAAGAGATAGAGAGAGAGAGGGAGAGGGGGGAGAGATAGATAGAGAGAAAGAGAGAGTTGTGTGTTTACAGAGTAACAAAGAAATGAGTTTCTAAAGAAATACGTTGACATACGTTTTGCTTTTAAACTAGTCGTAAACTGAAAAAGCACTTGTAACGAATCCATAATCAAACATTAACAAACATATAATTACCGTAACTTCGGTAAATTACACTTGTTTTAATTATGAATTTGAATAGACTTAGAATCTTTTTCATATTATTTATAAGTAAAAGCATACAGTAAACGAATTTTTTGTTTCATTATAAAATTTATAAAATCTACTCAATCTGTAATTTTTATAAAATCTATAAAATCTATGGAATCTATAAAATCTATAAACTCTATAAAATCCATGAAATTTATAAAATCTATAAAATTCATGAAATTTATGAAATCTATAAAATCTATAAAATCCATGAAATTTATAAAATCTATAAAATCTATTAAATCAATAAAATATATAAAATAATTAAATTTATTAAATCTATAAAATGTATTCAAGATACGAAATCTAGAAACTGTATTAAAGCTATAAAATCTATAAAATTAATAAAATCCATTAAATTTATAAAATCCATTAAATTTATTAAATCTATAAAATATATACCATATATTTAATCTATTAAATCTATAAAATCTATAAACTATTAAATCTATTAAATCTATAAAATTTATTCAATCTATTAAACATGTTAATCCTAATAGCATTTTTTGTATTGGATATTATAAAGCATCTTTACTCTTGAAATCAAACATCCTGACAAAAAGAGTAAAACAGAATGTTTCTGTTTTCATACAAAACGATTCTGCTTTGCGTAGAGTGGTTCCTTTGGCAGCTAATATGCTGAATCTTTCGGATACACACTGTACACTTTTTCTTCTTAACCTTCATTTCTCTTTGCTTTATGATTTGAATTGCTGTCGATTGTCGTTTATAGCTTATCTGGAATATTCCAATAAATTCTACATCCCACCTCTGGCATTGGGAACGCCTTTTAATATTTTACTACCTTTTTTCTTTTATTGTTATATTTTTTGCTTTAAACATTTTTTTCCATGTTTGATAATTGTATGATATTGGCGAAGATAGTGAATTAATACATAAAACGTCATATCAATTTGGAGAACTTCGAAGATTAACAAAAAATACGCATGTTTTACATGATGCACAACAGAGAAAACGTGATCAAATTATACACACTGCGGAAACTGTAAGCAAGATGCTTTATTAGAATAGAGAAGAATGCTTCGAGAAAACGCAGATCTCTAGATATGTATCAAAAAGTGAATAATTTCTTCTTTTATATATTTTGGAATATATTGAGGTAAAAGCTGTGTACAAAACTGGTTATTAAAAGAGAGCTAAAGGTGGGGGAAAAGGACTACTTGATGTGCATTTTGAACGCAAAATAAAGAGGTGAAAAAGAAGATTTAAAGTTGCGGAACTAGCATTCCATGTTACAGCCCATAGCGAAGCCTATACAAAGACTCAATTCGAAAATAAAGTTAATATCAGTTTGAATATAACAAGTGTAGACTGTTAACCATATCGCGGTTCCTGTCAGATTCATAGACAGAATTACAACAAATTGTACTATGATCGTCTTCTAATATCCCCATTGACGCATGTAGATGGTTTTTAAGTAACCACGAAATAGTACCGTTATAAGTATATAAAAAAGTATTCAAAACTGAAAGGCTAAAATGATGTAATATTTTAATATGTAAACTGATAGTTGTCGTTGATAAAAAATATAGTACGTGTAAAATTATGGACATTATGATTCCTGGAGATCACAACTAGAAGTTTGAAATAATAATTATTCTTGACTAAGAGTAAAATTAGACAGACTTTGGAATATAAATACAAAGATTGGTACAAATTGCAATCAACACTCTTTGATTAATCACCAACAAAGCTGAAGAATTGCTCCAAGGAAATTAGAATATCACAAAAAATTACCCCGGCACAAAAATATATACACACATCTGTACTGCCAAATCCTCTTTTAAGTAATTTAAACTCTGTTGTAATCAACGGTTTTGACTATTATTTTGTACGACGCTCCATATATTTTGATAAAATCAAATAAATCATGATACGCACGATTAACCTCTTACGCTATGTAATGAATACACAATAATAGGTTCTAGGTCGTTCTCGATGGCCGTAAATCTAAACATCACATTAATGTCGATACTGACCTTCATAAACGACTTTCCTAGTACTACCACGCCCGAGATGGGTTTATTTAATGATGATACGACGCTCTTTTATAGACATGCGGGTTAATCGAACACACATTTCCAAGAAACTGGCCGGATCTTTAGAAAATGTCACCCAGTCTGTAGTAGAACGTGTCCATTCATTCATTCATTTCGTATAAATCAGATGATTCTATTATTGACATTGGGTTTCCCTGATATCTTTCTAGTCAGAATTCTGTCTGGAAAGGCATCGGATACTTACAAGAGGGACCACGTGAAGGTTTCCAACATCCTAATTGAAAGTGTTTCTGTGGAACGAACTAGATTCGAACTTGGCATACCCAGGTTGTCTATGGGCGCCGTTAACCACTTAGCCACCGTCACCTCTGAATGGGGTCATGAATGAATGATTACATTTGATACTACCAAGACAAAACGCTTTTCTTTCAACAGTTATTAGGAACATTACTAACACCAAGCTGATAGCACCCTTCCCGAAAGTCCAACGTTTAAACTCAATTGGTCTATCATTCACCGGCAACATCGATTGGAATGAATACATAGAAGATACTGACAAGTCTACTGCAAAGAATCTACCAAGCTCCAGCCGCTGTTCTATTGCCGCAATGTTGCATCCCTGCGTTTGTTTTACAAGTACATATATGGAATGTGCTCTGGCAAACTTACTGCACTTGTACCCCCTTCCCGGAAAATGTATACTCTAATAGATTTTTTCCCAGACTGCTTACCTTTTGGAATATCCCCGACGATAGATGAATCTGGCAAACTGCATACCATATGTAACCGGTAATGTAGAGTGAAGTTTGATTGAAGATGTGTTTTCACGGTATAATTATTGATTGCATCTATGTGAACTTAGTTTTTCTTTGGAACTTTGTTAGTCGTTTAATTGAAGTTTGTTGAGTGTAATCAGTAATAGCAATTTTATTTAAATGTTATAGACAGATATGTTCTTCAAGATAAAGAATATAGAGAGATATAAAATAGCTACATCATCCATCCAATCCCACATCCTGCACTGTACAATTCTGACTTACATATGCCATTCTGCTTCGTCTCTTGTTGCGTAACTACCGTTACCATATTTTAACGGCCATAAATATTTCACATAACTGGCATGATAATTACTCATACGAAAAACAGTTGTCCATCATCAATTACTAGAGATCATGTTCTGACTTCGGCTAAAATATCTTAAATTCAGTGCTGTCTAGTCTGAGAACACTGCATTCAATATTTAACACATGCATGTCGCTATTGACATCGAAATGGTTATTGAGAAAATACCTATTACAGTAATTGTGAAAGAATACAGTTCCTCAAGAGTAATGGATGAAAAAAGTTTCTGTAATCCTTGAAGAATAGGATAACAACTATGCTGACTATGTACTTTACTAAATCAAAGGTGGCGCGATAGCGCTCTATCCCTTAATAGACTTCAAAAACGGCCTATACTAGAAATCTCATTTCTTTGATCAATCATAACTCAAAGACCAATGAACCAAATTAGTTAAAACATTGCACAACATTTCCTACCAGTAAAATACATAGCCCTTTTGTGCTCGCATACCCTTAATGACAATAAAAGTGTAAAAATTTGGGAATTTCTTTGCTTTTGTAAATTTAGTGTTTAGTGTATATGATTTTTCATCTTAACCCTATCAAGGGCATATGATTTCAGTATACTGGCATTTTTCATGGAATATATATAGCATTCCGATACTACCTATAATCTAGACCCTCTTGCTATTTACGAAACGGAACATATAGTCGAACTAACCGGCTTCTAAAATTGCATATACCTATATAAGTATTAAACCAGATTGTTACATGATAATTCTTATTTAAACAACATGAAGGGGAATAAGTGCATAAAGATGCGGCGAAGTCTGCCGCAAAGAAGGTAGACTCCCTCTACCGGGCTAGATAACTTTTCACACCTGCTAGTATTCTATATCCTTCTAAAGCCACCATTCGCCCGTGAAAAGAGATTCGTTACGAGATATGGGCTGGTGCACCAACCACTAGCATCTCCCTGGGTGCATCATTTCTAACTTAATGGATCTGGCATTGGCGGCCAAGCTCCTTTCTCTGTCGCATCCCCGAAGTGTTGCATCCTTGTACTAGTTTTACAAGTACTTCCACGAAATTTACTCTTCTGAACTTTCTGCACTTGCACCCTCTTACCGTAAATACTCCTGATTCACCCGACTACCTTCTTTTCTCGGACTGCTGATCTTTGGAATTTCTATTCCTGCTCCCTGTTTCCCGACCGTACGAACATGCAGAAATTTAAATGTGATGGTAATAATCATTTCGATGCCTAACTCACCTCACAAGTTGTCCCGCTATAAATCTGGCCCTTATCATAGTAGCCCATTACACCTCAGTGTAAATATGCATTGTTTGGGGTGAAAAAAGTAAAAAATAAAATAATAAAAGTAAAGAAATCTATTTAGATCTAAGTAAAGTCTTGTATAAAATTAAAAGAGGGTTTAAACTGGCACAGAATGAATTGTGTGTAATAGATACACCCAATTATTACACTGGTGTATACGGTTTTAGCACTATCTTGTCTGCTGCGGCGAAAATGTTGATAATAATTTTCTAGAAGTCTGGTATATTCTTGAAGACGGAGACGACTACAATTTTTATTCTAAACAAAATCTTATTTACTAAATTAAATAGACCTTTAATTCCATACCTATTGGTTTTTTTAAAACTATTTTTATGAGAGTATAGAGTTGTCTAAATACGCCTTTTTCATAGTTTTAATATTACGTGTGTTGTCACTAAAGTTCTGACAGCGACTGAGTTCAATCTACATCCTAAAATTTCTTCTCAGATAAGAAGTTAAGCTAATTTATCAACGGTTTTCTTTTCAAATTGAGTGTTAGCTGATCATTAAGATCCACATCAATCATCCCTTTAATAATTATTTGTACATTTTATTTCAAAGTATATTACTGCCAAGAAATACAATATTCTTATACTAACATTTTTCGAATTTGTGAATTTAACATCATTTATTCTTACGATTTTTATTTATTGTCTATCAGATAAATTGGAAGAGATCATGTTTTCCAAAGGGAATCGGACATTTAATTGAACAGTTTCGAACTACTTGAGATCAGGATTGATAATTCCATAGAGCTTCCAAAGTTACACATAAAGATTTCCAAGTTCGACAAGATGCACCTGCAAAAGATCGTGGCTTACATCGGCTGACACTTTGAGAATAACATACACGATGAGAACAGTAGTCCGAATAAACGAAATACTATAGTACTCCGCAAACAAAGAATTCGGTTGTGAGTATGCATGCGTATCAAAACAATACCAACAACACATTTTATATCAACAAGTTTTCGTTTTAATCTTGTTTAACAGCACCAGCTATTATTATATTTTCGGGTTCATCTCCTTAATCGTTGTCAATAAAATGAGCATGTATGCACATAAAAACAATACTAACACATTGTATGTCAACATTTTTTCGTTTTAATTCTGTTCACGGTGTTGGATAATGGCCCTATGGAAATGGACGTATCTGTTGGAAGTCGTTGGTTTGACTTGCGCGAATTAGCGCGGGTGCAGTCGAGTGCAGAATAGGGCCTGTTCTCACAGTCGGAGCTAACAGACGTGACAAGGTGACCGCGTGACGAGATCTCAGATCAAGGGTCAATGTGCACCTGCGAGAGGCTCTGTGACGTCACATGCCTCTGCGTAGGAAACAGAGGGATCCGTGACGTGACTCGTTCTTCGTGAGAAGCGAGTTTAAGCAGTCTGGGTTTTGGAGGCGGACCTATCAGACGTGATTGTTACCATGTAATCTACAACAGTTTAAGGGAAATATTTACCTAAGAAAATACAGGCGAAAGATTTCCCCCCTTTACGAGTGATTAAGGACTTAATTGTTAAGTAATTACGAAAACAGTAATTTGCTCTCTCTCTCTCCCGACGTTAGTGAATATCTCCCAGCTGATTAAATTACTAACGCTTGTTATTACAAAGAATTAAATTTTAAAAAATTGTTTGTCTTCCGACCCGATCATAGAGCTTTTGTTACAGCGTCGTGGTTCATGGCAGAAGAAGGAGTTCAACCACTAGACGACGACCCTCTACACGGCGATGGAGAAATTTGGAGGTATGCAAATTTTATGATTTATGTTTAAAAAACATGACGAGTATTTAAACGAGAACTGCCACGGCCCGTACTGGAACGAGTATACTAAATGAGTACCGCCGCGGCCCAAGAGTGGGGCTATGCAACATATACCTTTTTGGTTTGTGTGGCCGGGGCTTTCTTAAAAGAAAAAAAAAGAAAGAACATTTTTGAACTTGGGTTCACATAATGTGGAGATCCTAAATGATAAATGAACGCACGGCACGTAGTTGGCGAAGACGAAGAGAGAACAGTAAGTAAAAAGCCGTTGTTTTGTATTGATAGACGGCGTCTTAAAAAATTGAGTTACAAAAAAAAAGACTGGTATGCAAATTATATGATTTATGTTTTAAAAAAATGACGAGTATTTAAACGGGAACTGCCACGGCCCGTACTGGGACGAGTATACGAAATGAGTACCGCCACGGCCCAAGAGTGGGGCTATGCAACAACGGCACCATCTATTACTAAATTATATGGTTCGTTTCCTTAATCCTTGCAATAAATTGAGTATGCATGCATACCAAAACAATACTAACAACGAAATTCTATATCAACAAGTTTTCGTTTTAATTATGGTCACTGCACTAAATTTATTTTTTATGAAAATCGCTCCAGACAAGGCATGAATCCACTTAATTTAAGGAGCTTACAAGAACGAAATATGACTATAGTAAACACAGGATATGATTATTAGCCGTAGTCTTAGAAAAGAGCAAGGTTATAGGTAGGAGGAAATAGTCAGCAGGAAGAAAGTTCCACAAGCATGTAGTTCTTTAGAAGGAAGCTACTTGAATAGGAAGTTGTATTACAATGAGATGTCAAAACAGCGAATTGATGGAAACCACTAGACCAACGAGTCAAACGAGCTGAAACAAATTAAGCAGGGAATTGATCACATAATTCCGAATGAACACATGCCATAATAGTACTCATAAAAAAGGCTGAGGCTAGCAACATCACGTGAGAGAAGGAGAGAGAGAGAGAGAGAGAGTGTGTGTGTGTGTGTAGAGAAAAAGAAAGTGTGGGGCCAATCAAATTACAGATACGTTTCTGCACCTTATTAAGAACCCTCAAATGGGATGGACATTCACCAGCCCAAATATGACAACAGTACTAAAAACATGGCCTGATAGTAGATTTGTAGAGATAGGGAATAGCTTCAGGTGTGAGAAGGTGTTTAGAGCGATAGAGAGAACCGACTTTACGAGAAGCAGAAATAGCAAAGGAACTAATGTATATAAACTTCAAGGAAGATTTGATGAGAGAGAAAGACCAAGAAGTTTTAGAGTCAATTTCTTCTTGAGAGCAGAGCCATCCATGAGAAGTTCAGGAAGAAAAGGGACACGCCTACGATTTAAAGACATGAGCTAGGCCTTTGCAGGATTGAACGAAACAAGCCATTCCGCACCCCAATCTACAACTGAACCCAGGTCAACTTCTAGATCAGCCGCTTATTTCAACTGATTCGAGGGAGATGAGCGAGGCGCAACACCAGAATAGAGAGTGGTTATTATCAGCATATGTGTTAATCTTCTGCATATTCATTACTAAATTAGATTAGTCAATAATTTAAGATCCACAATTCTACATGCAAAGTCTATTAGAGCTAATAGTATTAGTAATTAAATTAAAGCAATACACCAGATGATATTTGAAGTCGACTTTACAATTTCATATCCATAGCAAGTATCCATTATGCAATCCAAATTTCTAAAAATATCAATACATTGCAAACGAAATATGTTTACCTATTTGTCGAATGACGGGTATTAAATCGTAGAATAAAATGTGTTCGCTTGAGACCTGAGCCAAATATCAAATAGCATAAATACGAGCATGTTCCGCTTTTATTCGTGAATCGCATGATGCGTTCTGTCAGAACATGAAGAGAATCCCCTGTGTGTCATTCCGGCCGGATTCTAGAATCAGAGAGAATTATTTGCATGCCAAGGCGTGAAATTGAAAAGTAAAAAAAAAAATTACCTCCGCAAAGAAGCAAAATTACAAGTTAATAATAATATTACTGATAATAAAAAAACACTTCTTTATTTATTGTTTTGAATTTAAATGGATAATATAAACTTACAAAATGCTCTGCTGCCCATAATCTTCAGTTATTAATGTCTGCGTAACGGTGTACGGTCGTCGTGAAGTGTGGATAATAGCATCCACACTTCTAGTCGCTCGCCCGTGTGTTGCCTTGTTGCGGCCCTTCGATCACACTACAGGTCACAGATTTTTCTTTTAGATGGAAGATATAGATATATTCGCATGAGAAAAATATTACGTCATTAATTACAGACAAGCATTTCTCTCTCTCTCTCTCATATATATATATATATATATATATATATATATATATATATATATATATATATATATATATATTAGTACTTCATGTATCCACATAAAATATTATAAGGAGATATAATTTTGTATGTGTCAGTTTTCAGTATTAACTTCAACAATAAGCATCAAATAAGATAATTACAAATATTGACACAGAAACATGTTCAAAACGTTAATGAGTTCCGATATTTCGATTTTACTTGTCAACTCTTTGTCATGGCAAGAAAACTTTATTCGGGTAAAGTGGAGTCTTTAAAAAAACGACTGAGGAAGATAAAGTGAGAGGATAGGGGGTGGTGTTTGGTGCTAGTATCAATTTGGTGGGGAGAAAGAGGGAAGAGAAAGGAGTAGGTCAGATATTACACAACCCCCCTTTATATATATATACAAGAACATTAATTAGTCGTGAGACTGCATACCTTCGACTTACAACGTAAGAATGGGTCGCATTTTTTCTAAGCCTTACTTCTCCATATTGTATTAAGTACTGTCAAGGTTATGTCATGATTAAAAGTATCAGATCCATACACCAAATGTTGACAAAGCGGAAGTTGACATTATGTCAAAATTTCAACATTGAGCAAAATTTTAAAGATTGAAGTCAAATGTCAAGATTAATAGCATATGCTATGTGGGACTTCATTGGCTACATTATGGTCCAAGTAGCGATTCTCTACGATAAATAAATTCGAAGTTATCGCTTAAAGTTTACTTTCACTTTCTCCGTGACATGGAACCTGTCATGTGACTTAGATATTCTAAAATAAAACCAGTTTTAAGTTCGAGTATGGCCGATAGTTTGTACTAAGTTTGGTGGAGATTGGTTTAGCGATGTTTACGCTAAGCTGTACATGAACAAATAAACAAACCTGACCGGAAAGGGCTTGGGAAGGTAATAAGTTGACCAAAAGGAAACATACGAAAATAACAAAATACAAAAATTAGTTTATGTCTAAGAAACAGATGAGCGCAAAACAATATTTTTTTTCTTAAAAGATTAACAACCAAAAAATATATGTTGCATACTAAGTAGACATTGAACCAGACAAAGTTACGAGACGTATTTTAGAAGAAAACAATCTATGGACCTTTTAGCAAGGACAAATAAAAATTAAGCAATAGTCACGTTTTGAATTAGGAGCTGTAATATAGTGAACGATTTAATCGACCGCCAGGTGACGTTTTTGATCCATCCGCATAAATATGTGGGACGCGTACTTGCTGTCACTTCTTTCTGTAAAGAGCGTATAAAAACAATGGATAACGTTATTGGTTGACAATCAGTTTTGAGTAAATTTCCTTGTGACGGTTGATAGTTCGATCCTCATCACAGGCGATGATAACTAATTTAATATATAATAATTGATTAACGCTTCGATCTTACTCTGGTTTCTCAAAGTCCTTCCTCAAAAATATATCGCTTCTTCTGTTTACCCATTGATGTAACCTTGAAAACATATACATTTTTCTACACCGTTTGTATCATGTTTCTGAATCGTGTTGCATATGCGTTGAATATATTTGCATATAGTGTAATGGAAGTACAATTGTTTTCAAAACATCATATAGCCACCATATAATACGCACGTCTGTACCTCTAAAAAACACGACACACGCAAAGAGGCATAGGCGACAAGTCTATATTATTAGCTTAATTCAGTTATCTGACTTTTAAAATGATTTTATGAAGTTTTATCAACAGTGTTCTTCCTCATCCAGGTGTAAATATTATTGTCTGATTGCCAGTTTCACATCAATTAAATCAGATTCTTTATACATCTGACAGGCTGGTTGTCTTCTCTCATCAGGAAGATATGATACGCTCTAAATGAGTATTGATTTACTCCTCTTCAGGTATTAGGCACAGGGCCAGTTTTTATCTTACTCCCACAAGTAAGATGTGACCCAAGGTCGGGTCGGGAAAGTGGGGTTTAAAAATTGCCTGGGCAGCCCCGTCGGTATTCCCCGGTAGAAGAGCCTCAGGCAGTAAGCAATAAACTTACTCCTCCCCAAAGAGGGGAGGCAAAGCCTGGGAAGGTGGATCTCCTAGAACTGCAAAGGACAGACCCATTGACTGGCGTAAATCAAGACCCGAAGGCCAATACAACACCAGTATGGGGTGAAGTATCCGTCGGAACAGATACTACACTTTGATCTTAGCCAAAAGGCCAAGAAATAAGAAGTAAATGAGTATCTAAATGAGTATCTAAATGAGTATCTGTGCGAGGATGAGTTTATAGTGAAGCAAGGGTAGGGCAATCTCTAACTGTTATATAAATATTTTATCATATTTTTATAATATATATGTTTGTTTATTACTCACCACCTCTGTTTTCTCTCTCCTCTTATATTTTTTTGCTTTTTATTTCGATTTTTAAAATTCTGGTAATCCCCCCACCCCCCTAATCATTGACGATATTTTTCAATCCCGTTCACCTTGCGTGTTTGGCTTGTGGTTATTGTCTGGGTAATTTCCTGTGCGATTCTTCGTTTATCTGGCTCTCACGTCTTCTATCTTTTTTTTTCTCTCTACTTTGCAGATCTATCTTTCTTTCTTATTTTTTCTTTTTCTTTTTCTTTTGTTCTGCATATTTATTTTTAACTTTTTTCTTACTTTCGGTTTTCTATTTCTTACCTTTCTCTTGTCTTTTCAATTTTATTCTTTCTTTGCCTTATATCTTATTATATAAAACTTTTTTCTTTTCTTTTTCTTTTTTTCCTTTTCTTTGTCTCTATCTCTGATACTACTTTCTCCTTCATTTTTTCTTTTTTTCTTTTTTCTATATTCATTTCATAATATCCTTAATCTCTCCCATTCTGAATTTGGTCGTTTAAGGCCTTTAATAACATTTATTTACTGGACCAAGGAAGTCAAATTACCTGGCCGATGGATTTACGTATATGGTAAGTTTTATTAGGAGATTTATACTCTTATATTCTTCTCTAGCGAGTAGCACATATTTTGTTACCAATGCATTTTAGCATCGAATTTGTACCTCGATATTATTAGAACTTCTGGAAAACTTTCTGCTATATTTTCTTGATTGATATTCACAATATCCTGAGTTAACATTTTAGAGAAATATTGCATTTTTCATCGATGTAAACTTTCTTTGCTCAAATTTTTTGTGTAATTATTTTATTTTTATACATATATATTTTCATATATTTTCAAATCTGCGCTAAAAGTAATATACTTTTTGGAGTGATTTGTCCCGATGATCTCTTCTGGGTTAAGGAAAAGAAAAAAAGTTTACTGATATATTCCTAGTTTAAAGTACTTGATGATTCAATAAATAGTTCTTTTTCCAATTTTCTCTCATCATTCATTTCATGTTATAATTTTATAATTACTATATCTCGTAAATTGAGTATTGGCTTTTCATGATATGATTATTTTAAAGATAACCTTAATATCTATTATCTTTCTATTATATATATATACATATATATATATATATTAATTGAATGAGATAATAAAATGAGAAATTAATCAGATTTGATTAAAGTTCACAAACAAGGAATAATACTGCGTCCTTAACTCACGAGTTTTCAAAGAAAATCTTCTCCTCAGAGGACAATTATCGCAATGACATTATGCTATATAATGATGGACGTAACTTGTAGGATTACAAAAACCTTTATGATAATGTTATATAATGATGGACGTAACTTGTGGGATTATAAAAACCTTTATGAGAATGTTATATGATAATGGACGTATGTGGTGGAGAACGGGTGTGGGGTTGTTGGTTTGGCTTGTGCGATTTAGTGCGTGCCGCCGAGTGCATAGAGTGCGATGCTGTTTCCGGGAATCGAAAAGTGACAAGTGACGAGACAATGGATGACCCTAGTTCAAAAGGTCATCCTGCACCTGTGTGGTGATCACGTGATATTACGTCACAGTTTTGAGATGTGAGAAAAAGTTTTTTAAGTTAGTTCGGACTTAGGAGGCGCAGAAGTCGGACGAAGGAATTAAGATGTAGCCAGGTCAGAACGGGAAATGTTTTTCCCTAAGAAAGAATACTGGCGTACAAGATGCCCTTCTCCCCTCTGTCTCCTCAAATAACAAAGGACTGATTAGACAATAAGCCAGCTAAGAATTAACCACGATATTCGTAAATCTCTCTCTCTCCCTCTCAACGATAGCAAAACATCTCCACGGGCAATAGAAACTGACGCTGAATAAAAAGTAATTAAAATGAAAAGATTGTTGTCTTATGAAGCGGGTGAGAAAGGTCTTTTGTTACAGACAACTCACGGAGATGGCCACTACAGTGCAGAGGCGAAGAAAGTACTCAACCACTAGACGACAGAGCAAACCGAGAAGAAACGAAGGTATGAAGTATTAAGAGTCTATGCAACAATTAATGTAGATAATAAAAATTAAGCTTTAATATATATATATATATATATATATATATATATATATATATATATATATATATATATATAATGTGTGTGTGTTTGAGATAAATCAGATTAGCAATGTACTTATATCAGTTCCAAAAATTCAAACACTATAAAATCTGCCGTTTCTAAAAACAATTTGAAATATTTTATCTTATATATTATTTAAGATTATTTCAAATAGGATAATCTTCAGTGACCCTAATAACATCACACATAGAACTCAATCAAGAAAGACATCACAGGTAAGTATTATTTAAGAATACATATATCTAGTTATTAACAATAGAATTTCTCCTTATATAATTCTATGCAACTCTATATATTATAACAATAATAATAAAAATTAAAATACTACTACTACTTATAGTAGTATTATTGATGATAATAATATATAACATATTGTTTTGAATATAAAATAAAATAAAGTACTATAAATAATAAATAAAATAATAAATAAATAAATTAAAAAATGATGAAAAAAACGAACAAATAAAATAAAGTACAGGTTAAAATAATAAAATATTTAAATACTTTGAAGATAAATAAAATCTATAATAGGAAACATACATAATTGTTCATGAGAAATTGAATAAAGTAATTGATTGAAAATAATATAAAACCTATATAAATAACATCATAATTAAGATAAAAATAATTTTAATAATGTATTTAATAAAATAATATTATTTATTGAATATAATCAGGATATATTAATATATATCTATACATACATATATATATATATTTATATATATATATATATATATATATATATATATATATATATATATAGTGAAAGAGAAAGTTGAGATATCTAAAATTAGCACCTAATACAAATAGAAGTAAAGTAACAAAAACATCAAGTTTTACTAGTTTTAAATAGATAAATATCAGGTTACTATGGGATAAGAAACCCTAAATATAATATTTTATACCACTCTATAGCATTAATAATGATGATGATGATCATGATCATAATCATCATCATAATTATCATCATCATCTTTATCATCACCATTATCATCATCATCATCATCAGTATAATAATAATAATATTTAGTATATAGTATTTAAAATGCAAAAATAAATTAAGTAAACTAAACCAAAATAAAGTACAGGTTAACATAATTAAATATTAAAAGAAAAGTTAAGATAAATAAAGTAAAAATATATAATGAAATTAATCGAGGAATGAGGTTAAAAAAGAAGTAATCATATATAAACATAATTATGATAACCAAGATAAGAATAACATTAATTTTTAATTATAATCAGGACAATAGTCAAATAAGACATATATAGAATAATAAATAATATCAAATTATGAATAATATAAAATATTAATGGATATTCTTAGCATATAACAGAATAATAAAACCATAGTATTAAATTAATAATATATAAATCTATGAGAATATATCTATAAGAATAAATCTATGAGAGTATAATTATATATAAATCTATAAGAAAAATAAATGAATAAAATAAGGACAAATAACAAATAAATATATAAATACAATAGAAAGAATCTAAAAATTAAAACTTAAATTAAAAAATAAATATTGAAATGAAATATTAAAATTAAAATTTAATATTAAAATTAAATTAACATTTAATAATAAAATCAAAATTTAATATTAGATATTAAATAAACTAATTAAAATATAATATAAATAAATATATATTACATATAATAAAATTATAGGAAATAAGATTCCAGAAAAAAGAACGATCGATAGAATTAGTTATAATATATAGATAAAGTATAACATATACCTATATTCATATTTATATAAAAAGGTTTGGACTTAGTGAGAATTACAAGGAAAGGCAGATAAACAAAGGCGTACATATATATATATATATATATATATATATATATATATATATATATATATATATATATATATATGTATATATATATATATATATAACAACAATAACTCTTTTTTAAGAATTCACAACATAATCAAAGAAAATAACAAAAAAGCAATTACAGTATAGATAGTAAAAATCACATAGTTCTTAGATTAAAAGTATGTATAAGTTGTTCATATCAAATATCAATTCACAAAACGAGTAAAGGTAAAGATATATTGCTGGTCTTAACTATAAGTGTAGATAGGATTGTTAAATTAAATTATGTCCAAATAAGATTTATATTTAAATATGTTTTAATAATATCAAAGTTAATAGTTCAAAGTCAAACCAAGATAGAGTCCTCTTAGAGTATATCAAGTAAAATTGATTCAACCAAAATATAGTAGCAAATAATTGCCACGAAATTCAAACACCAGTATAATCAGACCAAAGTAACGGTTTTCTATTAAAGAGAAATAAATCTGGTTTCCTCAACTAAATAGCTCCTATTAAGGCAAATGTAACAACCCATGGGAGATAAATCTTCTGTCCGTTCGAAAAAAAAATATTACCAAAATATATATATTTTTCAAAAGACCTTACTCAAAAGAAAAATTGTAATATAATTTAAAAAATAATGGTAATTAAATATATATATATATATATATATATATATATATATATATATATATATTTAAAAAAAATTTTTGTGGTATAAAATGTAATAACGGCGAGGAATGCAGACGTTTGGGACATTTTTTTTTTTTGGGGGGGGGGGGGGGTAGAATGAAATTGAACAAGTATAAAAACGAGACGAAATTTAAATTTCCTCTCGTTTTTATATTTGTTCAATTTGATTCTACCCCAAAAAATGTCCCAAACGTCTGCATTCCTCGCCGTTATATATATATATATATATATATATATATATATATATATATATATATAGGGATAGCATTAGATAAAGAAATACATAAAAAGAGAGAGAACTTGAGAAAGATAGAGTCAACTAGAGAGAGGACTAGAGAGAGATAGAGAGATAGATAGAGATAGAGAGGTAAAAGTGAGAGCGAGGGGAAGAAACAGAAAGGATGGATGATAGAGTAGAAGTAAAGATGGGGATTACACTGGGGACATGTGAATCATTAGTCAAAGAACATATTTCGAACTTCTTTTACGTTTAGTTTCTTTGTAGTAGTTTAACCATAATTTATTTCACTTCCATCATTCTCGTAAGACCCAATCTACTATTTTGACTCATCCAGCTGGTCTCTCGCGAAATTTGATGGCTTTTAAATAGAGAATTCTCCCCGGTCGTTTATTTCTCATGATGAAAAGATATTGTTCGATGACTTCCAAGCTGGTCGGTTGCAATTTCTGTCGAACATCACAGTATTCTATATTTGGTTGTCGGCTACTTTTCTACTAGTCCATAATGTTTGTTTATTTACTATGTTTGGAGTGCTTGTTTTATTGCCATTATATTCGACGGTTTCACATGAAGTCATGTATATATCAGATATTTCAATCAAAACATCTAATAATAATTTTCATTAATGCCGGTGTATTAGTTACACGTCTAATGTCGAAGAGAATAACATCAAAATAGAAACATGAAACTGATCGTTTGCCTAGTATCTTTTAATCAAGTCGATAATCATTAAATGTCGTATTACAAGTATATCATTTTGAATCATCGCAAATGATTGTTTCTCAAATGTTTAATATGGCGTTGCATATGAAATATCCTGTTTCAATGGTATCAATCAACAATTTTAAAAATAATAGTTTCGCTGATGTTTTTCTATTTATTCATTACATTTGTAATCTTTTATCGCAACTATATCAATCAAATACTCTGAAAAATGAATGTTTCAATTATTTGTTTGTATATAGTTACAGAAATGATGATAGGGTTTTGATAATTTGGATGACTGTGATTATTCGAGTTTGCCTAAGATCAAAGTGTAGTATCTGTTCCGATGGATACTGCACCCCATAGACTGGTATTGTCTTGGCCTTCGGGGCTTGATTTACGCTGGTCTATGGGTCTGTCCTGTGCAGTTCTAGGAGGTCCACCCTCCCAGGCTTCGCCTCCCCTCTTTGGGGAGGAGTAAGTTTATTGCTTACTGCCTGAGGCGCCCCTACCGGGGAATGCCGACGGGGCTGCCCAGGCAATTTTTAAACCCCACTTTCCCGACCTTGGGTCACATCTTACTTGTGGGAGTAAGATAAAAACTGGCCTTGTGCCTAACTCCTGGAGAGGAGTAAATCAATACTCTTCTGATCTTGGTTGTTATTTTCACAGCGTTTCGGCCGATATAACCTCCGACTCTATTAAAGTGCATTTTTCCGAACTTAGGAATCTTTCTCTCGAACTCTGAAACCTATACATTATTTCGAACTGAAACCTTTATTTAATCAATGGGGGTTGATTGTTCTCGTTCAGTCAAACTCGTGACTCTCTACCCAGTGGATTAAATAAAAGGGTTCGTCCGAAATTCCGTACAGATTCTCGAGTTCGACATAAAGATTCCAGAGTACGACAAGACGCATATGGGGAAAGTCGGAGGTTACATCGGTCGAAACGTTGTGAAAATAAATGCGAAGATCAAAAAAGGAATTCGAATACTTCAAGTCATATGACTTATAAAAGAGATATAGTCATTTCTACATACACAAAATAATTGAAACTCTCATTGTAGTCTAAATAATCCAAATAATATACAATACAGAATTAGAACCTCACGCGTATTCACAAAACATGTCTAAATTAGGTTGCCTGGTAGCTGTCGCACGGGAACCTATGGATGTGTTGCAGCACTATATCTGTTGCTTATGTATAACTATTGACAGAACATGTTAATATATAGACAACTCTTGCTGTTCAGTTATTTTACTTTATTTCCGCGAGAAGTAGATGTTTATATTGGAATTAAAATTCAATTTCTTGAATTTTATTACCATTTATTTAATTTTGCCTAGGTCGACCAGTTCTTCAAACAGCGCCAAGACAAAAAAACAGATAAATCTAATAACACTTCGGAACATTAAACAAACTCGATCCTTATATCTGAATGAGGTGTTGTATCACGTGAAAGTAATAATTTCAGAGGACATACAACATCAAAGATTAGAAGTTTCGCTTGTAGATTTTATTTATCTACCCCCCACAAGGTAAGATGTGACACAAGGTCGGGAAAGTGGGATTAGATAAGCCAGCGCTCGAGAGGTGAGCACTCTAGCCATTTAAAAATTGCCTGGGCAGTCCCGTCGGCATTTCCCGGTATGGGCGTCTCAGACATTAAGCAATAAACTTACTCCTCCTTAAAGAGGGGAGGCAAAGCCTGGGAGAGTGGACCGCCTAGAACTGCACAGGACAGCGTGTAGTATCCATCGGAACAGTTACTACACTTTGATCTTGGCCAAAAGACCAAGAAAGTTTCGCTTGTAGATGAAGCGATCCATAGATCAGAATACAGATTTCTCAATGGCGATTGTGCTAGTTCTTTTTGTTCCATGGTTAACCTTATTTCTTTGCCGTGGGCCATCTTATTTAAGACGAAATAAAGAAACACTTATTCTTTCATTATAGAATTCTGCTCACATTTTCTGTGGAATCTTTCCCTTGCAGGTAGCCTTACCACTAAAGACACGAACAAAACACAAAAAATAAAGTGTTATCACTAAGTTTCTTTTGTTAGTATAACGTTTTCTTACACTCTTTAATTTACCGTGGGTGGCTGCGAATTCCCACCCGTAAGAACCAGCACGAAGATAGCTTCACTAATGAGGTAAAAACTCACTTTGATGTTCTGTTTATTTGCTAGCTATTCTTTTGGTTTCTGTATTCATTCAATTCTCTGTTTATACACATATTAAACTCGCCTAGTTTATTTTTCAAATCTCACAATATCATGTTCGAATTTTATCAACGTATTCTTCTTCAAATTCCAAAAATTGACCTCGTATACCCTCAACTCATTAAAGATTATCTCCTTACAGTGTGATTTAATTTCACTATAGAATGTCGAAGATATGTTTTCGGCAGCCCTAGAATCATAATTAAGAGCGATAAGTCATTCGAGAGGAGTCATATAACATACTATGCAGAACTGATGTTGGATGAACTTTGACTTTTACAACAACCTCCTGATAATAAGCAACTTAATATTTGATCTGAGCAATAACTTACACTACCATATCATTGATACTGTTTTTGTTCTGTCTTTTAATGTATGTTCAAAGAGACGATTAACTTCACAATTTTAATTCTATTTAACAGGTAGATTAATCGGCCATTTAGATGTTACTTTATAACCTTTACTAACACAATCATTATCTTAGCCATAGAATATTTACCAATATGAAACAATTACAAACTCGCGTTAATACATACTTTTATGCAGCACTTCACGGACAGACATATTTACACACACGGAAGCGCACATGGCGCGAGCCGAAATAAACATGTCTACTTAAATACTTTTTAGTAACAAAACACTCTTCACAAGGAACGTTCTAAAATCATCTGAAATTTCGTATTTTACAAACTCTTTATATTTCGTGGTTCTAGCAAGTTTTCAAGAAAATAAATTATCTTAATGGGTAGACTTTATTATTATTTATTTTTATAATTTCTCATTCTGAACATTAGTGACCCCGTGTGCGGTCTCTTCAACACTTATATACTCGGACACATGACGCATAACTCATAGTCTAGAATCGTTTACTTTTAATCACAAAAACACGCGCATTCATAGATACATTAAAACACACATACTACATACACGTGCTTGTGTACGCCCAAGCATAATGGCGTTTTCGTCCGACAAAATGGAGGTGTGAAATAGGTTTACACGCTTGGGCATTGGGTTTTTAATAAATCATGTATCCATCTTTTCTCACACCTTTTTGGCTACCGTCATCTCCTGAGCAGCGAGTGTAGCCAATCACGGCGATTGCAACTAAGGAGATGGAAATTTAGCGGGAATATTAGTAATATACTTGGAAATTTATCTTTACTTTTTCGTTAATGTAAATTGAATCTGATTAATATTTATAAAGCATGTAATTATCGCGGAGAACACATTCTGGTGATTCTAAGGTGATAAAATCATATAACATAGCCTGTAATACCTATGATAACATGTGGTCATTTGTTTATTCTCAATAGACCCAGAAACAACTGAATGGATTTCTTATTCAGATAGACAATGAACCAGGTGCTCGACTGAGCTCTAATTTCTGATTCCTCCTAGTAAGAACGCATCTTCTACCACAACTTAAAAGAACTTTCCCTTCTTCTACCGTGTACCGAGCGTCATACACTATTTCAATGAACATAGTTTTTTTCGTGGGAGAAAATACACACACCTATCAGCAGAAGATTAACACGTGCTGAAAAGATTTCAACCGAAATCTGTATGCACTCACTTGACCGTCGTAAAAACCTTGAAGCCATCCGCACGTTCTGCTGTTTGACAAATGAATTCATTTGTACGGATTACGTTGTTAATTTATTCAAACTGCATTAATTGCCCTACGATAGAAAACATTTGAGTTCAGAAGCAATTATTTCAATCTATTGTATTAAAGACGTTTTTTTTGCTTGTGTGCGTGTTTGTGTATGCACCAAAAAGTCAGAAACTACACAAGACGCATTCACTAAGCTGGTATCATTTATACTGATTTTGTGCTGTCTTTCAATGAGTTTTCGCAAAATAATAAAATCTTCAACAGATGCTTTACTTCACAATGTTAATTCCATTTGACAGGTCGTTTACTCGGTCGTTTAAATGAGGTTAGCAGAGAACAGAGAAACGCACTGTGCCACGAACAGATATCACGTGACACTTCGTGATTTCTTTGTATTCCTTTTAGTTACTTATTGCTGTAAAACTACAAATGATTAAAGTTTAAAAAATTATAACGCCAGAAACATTCTGGAATTGTTCTAGTTGTACGTTTTGGCTATAAGTAAATTCGTATTCTTTTTTACTAATAGGTGACTACTTATCAAGGCCGTAAGGCCACTCGAGGATAAGGGGTAAAAAGAGTGTCAGTTGGTTGAAGAACGCCACCACGAAAGAATTGGAAACAATCAGTTGAAGCGCAGAATTTGATTATCAAAAATGTGAAACACGGCTCAGCAACTATTTGTTAACATTAGACTTGAATACGATTGTGGTATTTTGTTCCATGTATGAGATGTTCTTCGAAATAAACTTTAGTTTTTAGTACAAAGAGAGAAAGAAATGGGGAAGGAAAGTGTTTTACTGTGATTGTACCTAAGCGAGTCCTTGCTGTGAATGTTTTACAGGGAGGGCAGGGATTAGAGCATAGTCGTACACCTATCATGAACATAACGAGAGAGAGAGAGAGAGAGAGAGAGAGAGAGAGAGAGAGAGAGAGAAGGAGGAGATAGACATAGAAGGGGAACCAGCATATCTCTTCTAGGTGAAAGGGGCTGTAGAGAAGGGACGAGTTCACTATCAGCTAAATTGCGAAGGCGGTTTTATGCTCTTAATCAGTCAGAACAGAATAAGTTTTCTACCATGAATAAGTATGGTACGACCTGATTCTGTTGTTAGTATTATTATCCTCGATTCGTGAAGGTTGCCAACATTCATAAATAACAGCGATGCTATGGGACTGACTTGATTCGAACTCGGCACACCTAAGTTGTCAGTCCGCGTCGTTACCACTTCACCATCGCTTGGCAAATAATGCGATCATATATTGCCGTCTTCGCTTGTATTCCAAGAATCTTCCAAGACAATCGTTTGAATTCCGAGTTGTTCGACTCTTTGGTTGTTTCACTTCCGAACTAATATTGTTATTCATCTATGCTATCTTCTTACAACGGATGTGTCATATATATCTTGTCCGCATATGATGCAGAATCAGCTACACTGTTTCTTTTCTCTCTAAGTAAAATCCAATTAAATCGAGCAGAGTGACACTTACGTGGTCTACCGACGTCATCTCAAACGAAAGTAAATCCTAAGAACATATTAGGACACCCGTGGCTTCTTAACAGCAGGGGGATTATTCTTAAGTAAAAAAATCCAATTATTTAACGCATGCGCATAAAATATATGCGTAGATCAGCATTCTGCGCATGCCCCGAGCCTGCGCATGTATGCAAACGGTGTTTGATAGATTCTTTTTAGAAAGTGATTGTCAAGGCACACATAAGTCTCTGATATCAATGCATTTCTTATCAGGAGACGAAAGATTAAGATGTGTAGATTTATAGCGAATCAAGATTGCTTATACGTTATGCGAACTTTAACTTATATATATATATATATATATATATATATATATATATATATATATTTCATTCGTATATTTATTTTAATAAAAATCTACACCATAGAAAATCGAACGCAATGAATATTTAAAATAGAGAATAATATATTATATTTACAATATTTCTTTCATCTTTTTTTTTCTTTAATTCTTAATATATTTTTCTATTATTGATCCGTCTTTCGTATTTATTCTTATTCTTATATTTGTTTTCCTCTTTTTATATATATATATATGCCAAAGGCAACTCGAGAATAAATGTTAATGGGATTGTCAGTTGAATGATGAAAATATTATGAGAGGGTTGGAAATGATGAACTGAATTACATAATGGGGACGGCTCGAGAAAAATGTTCACATTGGACTTAAAGACGACTATGTTGTTGTCTGTAAAGACACTCTGGAAAGAAACTCTGTTAATGGAAATTCCGTTTTAGTTTTAGGTACACAGAAGAAGACAAGTATATTTCTGCAGTGGTAGCAGAGAGGCGAGTTCTTGCTGTGAATGTCTTCCGATAAGGAACCAGAGATTGGAACTCAGTAGAGCACCTTCCATGGCAATAACGAAATGTTTTCTTTAATACATTATATGTTTTTAATATATTTTATCTTTTTTCTATCGTAATATATTTTCCGGTTGTTTACATTTTTTTTATTATCTTTTTTCAACCTTTCATAAACTAACAAAAATATCCCGAAAATTCGTAATAGCCTTCCCAATAACTGTATATACTGATTTATTTCCTTATTGTTTCAAAATTTATCCAAAACTTTCAACAACTTTGTATTCGAATATATTATTATTATTATTATTATTATTATTATTATTATTATTATTATTATTATTATTATTATTATTATTATTATTATTATTATTATTATTATTATTATTGTTGTTGTTGTTGTTGTTGTTGTTATTTTTATTATTATTTTTATTATTATTTTTATTATTATTATAATAATAATAATAATAATAATAATAATAATAATAATAATAATAATAATAATAATAATAATAACAGTTTTGTATCATAAATACATTAATATATTGGAGCGTTCGAAACGTTCTGTACGAATTCTCGCATAGTATCTATACTACTTGATGAGCCATAGGGGAACTGATATATATATATATATATATATATATATATATATATATATATATATATATATATATATATGAGCGCTCGTAAACGTTCTGTACGAATTCTCGAATAGTATCTATACTACTTGATGAGTCATAAGGAAACATATATATATATATATATATATATATATATATATATATGTATAATCCATATATTTTAAAATAAATATGTTCATAGATCCGCAGACACGTGTTTCGTCTTATAAGGACTCATCAGCGTTGTTTTTTTTTAAACGATCTCGAACATTGAACCTCACTCATCACTGGTTATAAAAGTCTTAGTTTCAATAGCTAAAAAGCAGTTGCGTTTACAGGAGAAATATATCATAGTTATTTACGATACGAAGTTTCAGAGTATTCACTTAAAATGTGAATAATTGTGCGTATAGCTAGGAATAAACATTTTTTTCTACAGGAGTGTGGTCTTTCCTGGTATATATATATATATATATATATATATATATATATATATATATATATATATATATATATATGTAGGTATATGTAATATTTATGTTATGTTTAGATGAAATAAATATATGTAACACATATAGGTATAAATAATTCAATTTTGATTTGTAAATATTATTATGAATCCCCTTTAAGAAATTAAAGTTGAACACTGTTCAGATAAGGTTAAAAACAGAATGTCACTCAGCTATAAGCAAGGTTCCGATAATGTGCGTGCCTCCCTCTAAACTGTCTGCTGTTTAGTAAGTGCTGTATTTTGGCATAAATTGAACTTAATAACTCCTGTATAACTACATGGTTTCTGATGGCCGTGGGGATAAAGCGAAAGCGTGCAGTCTTTGTTGATACTGTGAATCGTGTTCGCGCCTTATGACTATTTGAAATTGTCACTTCTTACACTGATCAGAACGAAAGCTTGAAACGCCAGCGTATGTAATTTTATATTTATTTGTAAATATTAGAATTATGTATTTATATATATATGTAATTTATATACATATATAATCTACATGTGTAATATACATGTGATATATATTACGCATACATATATATTACATATATATGTATATTTCATATATATAATATATATGTTTATATAGACATAATATATATTTAAACCATATATACTTTACTATATACAGGTAATATTTATAATATATATATATATATATATATATATATATATATATATATATATATATATATATATATATGCAATGCGTATGTGACCTCTACATATATGCGATATATATATATATATATATGTTTTATATAAATATATGTATATATATGCTATATGTCATATTTATGTAATATATATAATATATATGTGTATGTAAAATATAAATAAACATTAAATATATATATAGAAATGTAATATTATCTATATATATTTATATATATATATATTTAATGTATGTGTACTTGATATATTTTAATAATCATGATATATATACACGCGAATTGAAATTGATTTTATTCAGCTTCCGCTTCATCTCAACACTTTCAACTCATAGAGTTTCATAAAAAATATATACCTATGGACTGACACTGCTTTCGAGGCAAATATCTTATTTGAATAACATCTGCTTTATTTGGTTAGAAAATTAAATGAAATTTCTAAACAATATAAAAGATGTAAAAATCTGAAACACTGAAGATAGTAGTCCCATTTTAATTTCAATACAGTTGCCACTATCTACGTACACACATAAACTTACATTCACAAAACAGTTTGAATTACCTACTCGGGTATTTGAATTACCCACTGAGGAGTTTTAATTACCTTTTAGACAAACAATTTATTCTGTCTGTATGTCCACGAAAACATAAAGCCTTTTTGGCTTAGTCATTCTCTCAACGCAATTGTTGACAATGCCTTAGTCACTTTGGTTTGTATCTTTAAATTCAGGTCAACATTTTTAAGCTTATTTATCTCCGAACAAACAATTTCAGTTTTAAATGGTTCACAACTTGCTATTGTACCAACAGTTACTTGTTTGAAATGTTTTTTTACTAGATGCGCGCGTGGATTAAATATGTGTAATGTCCGCAGGCAAAGATATATTCAGTTTTCTCTAAGTTACGTAAAATCAAATTGTCAGGTTTTGCGTTATCAATGTTTAAGCGACTTCACTCGAGTGTTTCTGTAGTAGGGGTCACCAATATAGAGGAGGGTTTTTCTTTGTTTTAATGGCCTATATTAACGTCTTAAATTATCTGTATGGTATGTTGTATATTGGATTTTAAATACTCGAAGATATATTAATTTGGTTTGTGACAGCCGAAGATAAAGAGGTCGTGAAAAATGAGAGTTCAAAGTGTCCGAGGAATTTTTTTTTTATTCGTACGTGGAAATTGCGTACATATTTTTGTTTCGGCTGTATATTGGAGTTAGACTGGGCGACAATATATTAATTTAGTATAGAAAACTAGTTAGAGGCAACGAAAGATAAAGAGTCCGTGAAAAATGAGAGTTCAAAGTGTCCGAGGAATTTTTTTTTATTCGTACGTGGAAATTGCGTACATATTTTTGTTTCGGCTGTATATTAGAGTTAGACTGGACGACAATATATTAATTTAGTATAGAAAACTAGTTAGAGACAACGAAAGATAAAGAGTTCGTAAACGATGAGAGCGCAAAGTGTCAAATAGACGTTCTAGATGAAAAGTTGTTTAGCGTGTATAAATAAATTGAGTACACATGTTTGTTCCGCTAACGCCTTGTATATTTACGTGTGTGTAAATTAATTGGCATGAAGATATATGCGTGCGTGCGTGCGTGCGTGCGTGCGTGTATATTAACGTGCTTGTTTTATTAGTGACAGACTATATATACGTCAATTTCGACCAGCGCAATGTAAAAGAGTGCAGTTTTCATGTAAAAGTAAATAATTACTGCATCATAGAAGTTACGAGTAACACATAGCAAACATAACGTTGAATAGATTTAACCAGCGAAACTTTTGACTGGAAAATATAGTAGATTCCTTTTTATATGAATCAGCAGGGACCACAAATGTTCAATGCGGACCACCAAACGAGATCTGACAATCTTAATTTTCAGCCATTAGCAATCAAATGGACATCGGATGCCGTTGCTTCTAATGCCAACGTCTGAGTGGCTGACGAATAGAATGATTCGAAGCAACTTCCGGTTCGACTGGTCTCCTCTGATTCGGAAATGGCCATTATAATGGGAGTTTTCACATCTAGAATGATTGATAGACGCTGTTTGCCAGGACCAATATGGATAGACCACCCATTAGGTCACGAAGAGATGTCGACATTATAAAACTGAACTAGAATGGGAACACAATTAATATATATAAGCCCTCGGAGAACACAAACGTCCGCCAGTAATTTTCATTTCACAAGATATATGGTTGTACTATGATGCATGTTTATGTTAATATATATATATATATATATATATATATATATATATATATATATATATATATATAGTAAGCTATAAAAATATATTTATGGCGATTAAGCTACACAGAGGCTCTCGCGTTTCATTCCCGAGGGGAATCTTCAGGCTAAAATGCATGGAGTTATTTTTGCTGGGTGTTTTCATATACACTGCTAGCTAGTAAACCAATCAGATTCTTTGTTGTTCTCTGAGCCAATCGTTGGGCTTCCCGCGAATAAAGATCTTGTTTGTGTTACTTCCTATATTCTGTTCTATTGTTCTGTTTTCTATAGATTGGCATATATCCTGTTTCCCTTGTTGTGTTAATATCATGGGTGAATTTATTTTAACACGTTGTTCCTTGTATTTCTATTTTAGGTTTTAATTTTTAAATTGTTATGTTTTTGTTTGGTAAAATTATGTTTGTGTTCGCAGCTGTTTGCTATTTCACTTCTACAGTTTAATAAATTTCAGGGATCTTTAAAATTTAGGTTTTCAAATTTTTCATTCGGGCATAATCTACACGGGGCGTCTAAATTTCTACTGATACATAAAAATCTCTACTGATACATAAAACAAAATATATTTCCTTATAAAATTTTATGTGGATACTTGAAATACTAATATATATATATATATATATATATATATATATATATATATATATATATATATATATATATATATATATATATATATATATTAACTAAGACTAAATATCGAACTCTTTTAAGTCTTAGTTAATCACTATCCCACACCGGATTTTTTCGGGGACCCCCTCAGAGATACACCGTTTTCTGTCATTGTTGACGCCATTCCCTATCAGGCCGTGACTACAATCGTTTCAGCTTGCCGATGATTCCATTGGGCACAGAGATTTACTAAAGATGTCTAAATCTGCCCTTTTGGATGAAACCGCGGTACATTGCTGAAATATGTAATATACAGTATCTAAATAAAGTATATTTGCTCTCTTATATGATCGAGCACTTTATTTGATTTCGTTTCATATACAACCTGACACACACACTATATATATATATATATATATATATATATATATATATATATATATATATATATATATATAAACAGACAGAGAAATACACACGAGGTACCATACACCATATATATTTGTCGTGTTGACCTGGAGGCTCACCAAGTTGTATATGGAGTAAGCAGTTTTATTTGGGAGTGAGAGGGAATAATAATAATACTACTACTACTACTACTACTACTACTACTACTACTAATAATAATAATAATAATAATAATAATAATAATTATTATTATTATTATTATTATTATTATTATTATTACAAGGACTTCCGTCGGATGAATGAGTTCCTTATGACTGGATGCATCATCTAGTGTCTTCGTGCTGTGTGTTTGTCGTTACTGCAAGAATAGAGAGACTATATATAAGTAGAAACAGAGAACAAGTGTTTATTCGGTGATATCAGACGATCAATTTTCAAGTCGAGTTTATTATGTTGTTTTTTGGAGATTCAAGAGATAATGAAAAAGTAAATATTTTGAATGTGTGTTTCTGGGTCTCTTGAATCTCTTCTTGTTTTGGCCTTAAGGGATCAGACAAAATAACACGAACTGAAAGTAATTAACAAGAAATTATATTAACAGAAAGTACGAAAGTAATGAGTTGACAGAGAATGCTTCCTCACTTCATATAGCTTCTCGATTCTCCTGATTGGTCAATACTACTCTTTTAATAGAGTCAGGAAGAGTCCATACAATGACGGAATAGGGTAGATCACCATAACACTTCTGTTCAACGTTCTGGACATCTTCTCATTATTTTTTTGCGACTCATTATTTCATAAAATTACGGGCATTTATAATAACACAACTTATCGGAAATATTTCCTCGTTATCATTGGGTTTCAATTGCGGCCAGTCACGTACTAATTATACTGGTAACGTTATTTATTTACCTGTTTACTTATGTTTCTGTATGTTAATCAATGATTCTATTACATTTTAGTAATTATTGAAAATGTTAAAATATCATAAAAATTATTATATGAACGAATAGATCAAGTGGCCTTCAATATTTCATCACAATTTTTTTGTAATTATCCGAATTACTTTCTGCTTAAAAGTATTTACCTGTTTAAATTAACGTTTAAGGTTTTGTGATTCAATGCGTAGTCTAGCTATCAGAAAGTATTTGGTTTGTGGCACAAGGACCACTGACGTCTTGATTGTGCACGGCCCTGAGCCAAACTTGACAAAAAGATATGACACAAGTTTTCAACGTTGATATAACGCTGGGAAGCTGGGTGAGTAAAGCTGTAATCCCCGTCCCCGTTCCCGTGATGAGGCGACCTAACGGTGACGGAATTCTAACAAGCCAAAAGTTACACCTGCTGAAGTGTCTGACGTTTCAATTTGTCAGCGGCGTGTACGGGAATTTTGCGATGACAGGTGTCATTTTGACTGACTAGTAATGTTATTTTAACTTTCTTTATTTTTTAACCTTATGTATCTAAAAGTTATATTATTTTATCAGAAAAATATATAATTGTGTGGAAGATGTAGTTTTTGAAATGTATTTAATTGTCGGGGGATACATTCCAAATTGTCTTTCATATATAGAAATGAAGCATTTTTTTTGATAATGTCAGTTAAGTAAAGCCTCGTTCTTCTTTTGATTAAAGTTGTTATGATTAAAGTTACACTTATTTAAAATGTTTTATTCACTTCCTTTTATTAATTTGGCCATTTCTCGTTGTACAGCTAATTAAATATATCCAAATCCGCATGTCTAGCTAATGTGCTTAGGGTAGAGTACAATATATATATATATATATAGGCAAACATTATTAAATAACACGGAGTGGTTTTGTTTGATGCATTTTTTGGGGGATCATATTTACATCAATTTGACCGAAACATTAGATGGACAATTCGGAAAATTAAAAAGTTTTTTTTCAAAAAGTCGCATCAAACAAAACCACTCCCTGTTATTTAATAATGTTTGCCTAAATGAAAATATTCTGCCTAAATACACACAATATATATATATATATATATATATATATATATATATATATATATATATATATATTTATTTACTCCTCTGCAGGAGTTAGGCACAAGGCCAGTTTTATCTTAATCCCACAAGTAAGATGTGACCACAGCTTGGGTCGAGTAAGTGGGGTTAAAAGCCAGCGCTCGAGAGGTGAGCACTCTGGCCATTTAAAAATTGCCTGGGCAGCCCCGTCGGCATTCCCCGGTAGGGGCGCCTCAAGCAGTAAGCAATAAACTTACTCCTCCCCAAAGAGGGGAGGCGAAGCCTGGGAGGGTGGACCTCCTAGAACTGCACAGGACAAACCCACAGACAGGTGGAATCAAGCCCCGAAGGACAAGACGACATCCGTCTATAGGGGTGCAGTATCCATCGGAACAGATACTACACTATATATATATATATATATTGATTTTAATAATAATGGCGAGGTAGTCATAATTACCACGAACGGAGAAACCTGTAATACTAAAGCGAGAAAGAAAAAAGAATAAATTATTCATTCTATTCTATAGTAAAACGGTTAAAATATTTAAAAAATGTGAATGGAGGAGAAAAAAAAGAATTTTTTAAATATAACCGTTTTACTAGAGTAAGGAATGAATAATGTATTCTGTTTTCTTTCTCGCTTTAGTATTATAGGCCTCTCCGTCCTTGGTAATTATGGCCATCTCGCAATTATTATTAAAAATCAATTTTAAAATGTTGTACCTATAAAAACTTATTCATATATATTTATATATATATATATATATATATATATATATATATATATATATATATACACAACCGCAATTTCTCTACAGCTATAGGAAAATATTGCAACCTATATTCAATTACTTATAAACAATATATCGTTTAAATAGCGTTATGATGGTATACGATATTCTGTCACTCTATGGTAACAGTGAGACTAGCTAAGACGAATTCAGAAGCAGTCTCTGGCATCACATCACTCCTGTACTTTCTGTAAATACATACTCTTGTTAACTACCTCCTTGTTCTCTTATTTCTCAGACCTATAATGCCACAACAAATAGGTATTGTGCTTGAGCTTTAAATTACTCCACAAAGGTATGATATTACGGTAAATAAATATGCCAAAACAAATCATCATATAACTGTATCTGATATTACTAAATGTTGTTCTACAATACACAAGTCACTTGATATCATCTCTACTGTTAATTGTCTGTCAAATATTTTCGGCAAATTCTCCTATAATTCTTTTTTTTTCAAACTTTTCCAAATTCACATGACCAGATATTTCTTCTAGAGGCGTAACGTGTGCTATTTGCATCTCCCCAACGACCAGGCAATCGTTTTCTTAATACTAACTTCAAACAAAACATATGAATTATGTTCAAACAAGTCCTACTCCCCTATTCCCACGTCAGACAATGCTGAATTGAAGTACCACAAAAAGTTATTTTAAAAAAAATGTCAATTCTATTTTATTTTTTATTTTGCAAAAATGTTTTGTAGTTTTAGATTATTTCATCGTTATTCTCTTCTAAAACAAACGATATAATCGACGTAAGAGGTTAAGTAATCTTTTCGCTATAAAAATCATTTTCTTAATATAGTAATAGAAATTAGTGTTATTGTTAATAATATGTCCTTTTTCAAAAGCAATATACAAACATCAGGAAAATTCATCGAATGCCTTGCTGGCTTCACAGGCCGAGTGCAGGCTCAAGCTATTTCCACTAATAGTGGCGATGGAAAGGCGCTCGTAAAGCCAAGTCATTTAACGATAGTCACCGGTGTGACGCGTCATTCACAGGCCAAGGCTGTTGAAGAAGTCGCGCATGGTGGGGCCTATCGCTCTACTCGTCTACACGGCGATCGGTTGGAACAAAAATCTGTCGAGAAGATCGACATTTCAGAATATTGTTTATTTCTTCGACGTGACGTAATGAAAATAAATTTGTTTACGATTTTTCCTGAAAACTTTACACATCTAAGACTTTATTCTATATAAAAACTTTATAGTTAGAGGGTCGGCTTTCCAATCATCATATTCCAAAAATATATTTTCGGGGATGGGAGATACATCTACGGAAGATGTTATGGATTTTTTTCGTAAATTTTAAGTGACTTTTGATGGATTATATAGACTTTATCTCTTAATCTATGTTACTAGGACGGGTAAGATTCTACGAACATAAACGTTTTACACTTCTTTTATTCCCCCCTTCAAAATATAAAGTCAAGATGTAATAGTACTAAAACTTATATCTAGAATCCTTATTTAAGTTTTTGTATTATTTGTTCTCATCTTGGTTAATATTCTCACAACATTTTCGACCGATGTAACCTACGATATTCTTAAATGTGTATTTTTCTAACTCAGAAATAGTTTTGTTTGAGTCGTAAATCTATACAGAATATCGAACTAAACTTCTTATTTTGTCCACAGGGTAGATTGTTCTCGTTCTGTCATCTATGACCGAGTAGAAGTGCTAAGTAATTTTTAGTGTTTTGAATTAAAATACTCGTGAATCTATACGGAATTTCTGTATACTGAAATTCCGTATAGATTCACGAGTTCAATATAAAGATTCTCAATTTCGAAGAGATGCACCTTAAGAAGATCGGCGATTACATCGGCTGAAACGTTGTGAAAATAACAATCAAGATGAGAATTGCTTTTACTTGCTTTAGGTTTTATGATGTAGGAAAGATAGTGATATTTAAAACAAAAGTGTTTCATTTGTTTTAGAAAAACGAACTGTGCACAGTGTTAGTAAGAGGAAGTGTAGTGAGCAGAGTTATCAGCTGATGTGGTCCTCATCGAGACACGTTTGTTGCTTATACCTTCCCCACCCTGTGTAATATATTTGATTTATCTTCTTTTCTCCAACTGATTAAATCTTTGTGAAAATTAATGAAACTCATTTATTTTTCCAATTAATTACTTTCTTTATTGTTGTTCCGGAAATTATTACTGTGCCCCGCTCATAAAACGGATCAACATCTAATCTTCGGAAGATACAACATTCATCAAGTAGGATAGCGTTGGGAAGATCTTCACGGACAAAGACGACCAGTGACCGAACTAAAATGGCGTGTCTGTTATATTACCGTATACTATTCCTTAAAAATTAAAATCAGGCTGTTATATTTCCCCGGGCAACGCCGGGACACGGGTCCTGCTAGTTCCTTATAAATGGTTCAATGAAAAGAAATAAGTTGCTAGTTTACTCGTAACCGAGAAGGGGTGCGCATGCGCATCTATTTCTAACTATAGTGATATACGGCTCTAATCACCTTGCCAAACTGGGTCCTGTAAGATCATAAAAGTTAAGCGATATTAAGCCTGTTCAGTACTTAGATGAGTGGATATTAATAAATACCGGATGCTGTATGCAAAACACTCCAAGAACCATGTCGTGCCCGGAGGGAGAATAACTGTCAGCTATACACGACATGTTGACCACGTTTAGAAGATGACATATATCTGAACCTTTCTAAGTGGCTTTACTAGCCGAGTGTTCGCTATCTGTTAAATATTGATGTGAGTAGGCTTGCTAGTAGATATGTTGGCTAGTACATATTAAAAATAGTAATGATTTGCTGTAAACGGACAGGTCAGCAGATATCAAAGGATTGATCTTGATTGTGTGGGCTAGAATCGTGAGCAAATGAAGTCGATGCTATGTAATCGGATATGACGTCAGATATAAACGACATAGACATATAACGGTAGGTAAAGTCTCTCCCCCAGTCTTGGTTAAAGCCTCATGAGACAAGGCGTGTTAATTATGTTCTAACAAAAACTGCAATATGCTGACCAAGCGCCTATCATAAGTGACCCTCTCTTTTATTCTTTTCTCTCGCTACCCTGTCACAATATAATAAACTGTCGCTTAATTAGAAGTACCAATCAATAAACCATCATTTTATTTTAGTTATTTTAGTTCACAGAAATTGAGGTGGAGATAATGCATGGAGAAAATGTAAATGTCGATGCTGAACGACACCTATTCCAAACTTCATCAATGGACCAGAATTGATTTCCCGAGCATCTGATAAAGCCAAACCTTTTGCAAAGAACTTTGCATAAAATCACCCCTTTGCGATCAGGGCCGCTTACATCCATAACTTCCATCTATGACCGAAAACACTCTGAGCGACATCTATATATCTGTCCGGGATGTTGCATAAGTTATTAAGAACATTAATGTCAGCAAAGTAACTGGTCCGGACAACATTCCAATTATAGTGATTAAGAAGAGGAAACCGGAACAAGATCCCATTCTTACAAAGCTGTTCAATCGTTGTTTAAACGATAATGCTTACCATCACCTTGTAAAACTTCGTTAGTCTGCCCAGTATTAAAAAAATACTAGCGATCGGTTTTCTGCATCTGAATACAGACCAATCAGTCTTCTGTACACCATGAGTAAGTAGCTTGAATCTGTGATAAATGAAGAAGTTGTCAATCACGTCAGCAAAAACAGTCGACACAGTGACACGCAATATGGGTTTCGTCCTGCAAGATTTACAGCTTATGTGCTGACTGTAATATTACACATGATCAGTGAATTTATTGAAGGGGTCTTCCTATCTAGAGCAATAGCTCTTGACATATCAAAGACCTTTAATGGTTTAAGCATAAAGGTCTACTTCACAAGCCTGCTAGCTATAGGCTATCTGGAATGTTCTTTTCAACCTTCAAATCTTTTCTGTCAGATTGGTTCATAAAAGTAGTCGTTGACGGGCAGAAGTCTGAAGCACATAGTATCAACGCTGGCGTGCCTCAAGGATCCATTCTTGCCCCGACACTCTTCCTGATTTTCATCAATGACCTTCCAAATCACATTCTAAAATCATTCGTCAGCATTTATGCAGATGACACAACAATCTATGGCAACACGTTGAAGAACATTAATGATACAATCCTTTCTAATTATCTCTCTTTCGACATGGATCACGTGGTTCAATAGGGGGAAAAGGTGCTTGGTTACTTTAAATACGTCGAAAACCAAACGCCTCTCGTTCAACCACCAACGCTCAGATCCTTACTTTACCCCAATTGAAATTAATAAGTCCCCCCTTAAGGAATCAACCTTGCTTGAGAAACTGCTTGGACTGACTTTCAGCTGAAACTTGAAATGGGAAACTTACATCAAATCCGTTGTTAAGGTTGCTGGAAAATGGTTGGATCATTCTACCGCTCCAGAAGGTATCTCACGCCTGTCGCAATCCTCTACCTGTATAAGAGTTAAATACGTCCTAGGATAGAGTACTGTTGCCATGTCTGTGGAGGTGCCGCTCAGAGCAAAATTTAATGACTTGATAGCATACAAAACCGACCTCCAAATCTAGTGAGGTATCTTCTCTTCGCTTTCCTGCAGCCTTATTCTCAGAAAAGTAACGTTGTTAGTCTTTGTCGACTGTATCGTCATTTTCATGGTATGTGCTCAACTGATGGTTAAGGTCATGTCGTTTTCAATGGTTAGGCCTTGTAAAAAATACATCAAAAACTCGTCTACGTACAACCATTGTCAATAAATTCCATTTCTCTTTATGTGTACCTGAAACTAAATGAAACTTTCATGAGCACTGTTTCTTCTTAGAACTACCCATCAGTGGACCACAGTACCACGAGGTGTCTTTCCATCCGACTTAGACATGGTCGTTTACAAGTGCAATGTAAACAAATTATTGTTTAGCCGTCTTCTTAAAGAATAAAATTCTGACCAGTTACAACCATCGTTACAAATCCTTACGGTGCTGTTTCACTATATACTTAATATTTATTTATAAATGGGAACCATTTACAAAATGTGGCGCAAGGCCTAAAAGGGGAGGGGAAAGGTTCGGTCCAATTCTAACTTTCTAACTTTCTAACCTAGCTAGTTTCATTTAGGACCATCAATCACCAAAATACCACATTTATACTGTACATCCTTCTCAATCACCAAAAGAAATCACTCCATGAATAACCTAGTTAAAACCTATATTTACAAATATGCAACGGGAGAGGGAATGAAAAACCACTATGTACAAAACAATAAATGAAAATATATACAATGAAAATAAAAAATTAGTAAAAGACCTTCCATTACTAAACTGTGGCAGATACGCTGATTTGCCAGTCGAAATCGAAACTCGAAAAAAAAATTTGATGCAGGCCCCAACGCTTTATTCTAAACACCACCTTCGAAAATTTCGAAGGGTGACCTGCATCCTGACAAATCTAGTGCTCTGTCACCTAAGTGGGGACGGGCTGAAAAAAAATTGAATAAAATAAATAAATAAAATAAAATAAAATAAATAAATAAATAAAACAGGCCATAATGAAATCATTCACGCACTAGCTAAGTTATTAAACTTAAAATAACTGAAAAAGGCCTTATCCTTAACTTATTTAAACAAAATCAATGTTCGTTTCTGTTACTCAATATCCTTTGCTTAAGGCACGTCTAAATACCACTCTATTCTAGCTCCAGGCACTTTACACAGTCGTGCACCTGTCACCCACCTTTCACCAAAATCTGCCGAAGAGAGTCTCACTCTCTCGGCCTTAATGCGAGCTTTCAGGTAATATTTGAAAATCGTAATAAGGTCGAGAGTGGTGTAGGTCTCAGCTCCGTAGACTGCCTTCATGCGAGTTTTCCATATCGCGTCTCTCATAACAGCTAGTATGCTTAAGAACAGAAAACGTTTCTGCCTATCTGTTGTCGGAGCCCAGTTGCTACATACATTGATAGGTTCCAGTTCAAAAGACGGTACATTAAGTATGCGAACCATGAAACCCGAAACAAGCCTAATCAGCGGCACAACTATTCTGCAATAAAAGAAGGCATGACTCAAGGTCTCGTCCTCGTCATCGCATCTAACGCAAGTCGGCGAATCAGCCAAGCCAGCTGAATGAAGCCTTTTCCGGACCCAGAGTGCATTTCTTATCATCAACCAAGTCAACGATACCTCGTCGTTATCGAAGCATCTCGACTTAGGCGCCCAAGGCCAGACTGAGCGCAGCTCCCCCCTCGCCAAAGCGAGCCCTTCAATCCTGTTTCCCTATATACTTGACACACTCAGTAACCCGTATCCTCGAATGGTCTTTGGGCCTTGGTAAGCAGTGACTTGTTAGTACAAAAATAAAATAGACACAGAGCAATACATCAAACGACAAAAAGGGATTGCTTTAGATGGATACAAGCCTTCCGATTCCGTCTACAACAACGATGTCCAACTCGTCTTTATTGTGGTAGGTGCGGTAGCAACGTGGTAGTATAAGTGCTCATCAGCTAAAAAAGCTCTGGTGAAAATTCAGAAGTAGTCTGCATCAGAATAATTCGTCTTTGGTCGTCACTTCCCCTACATGTGACAAGCAAAAACGTATCAGGTGTGCAACCGCAAATCAATAGAGTGGAATTGGCAAAGTCGCTACTGCTCCATTCCTTTGTGTGTTCAGGTCAAAACCTTCCCCAACTTTGCATGCAACTACTGAGCCTTGCTATTCTCGCTGTCAGAGATAAACACAATAATATAGATTAACGAATAGCTGGAACCGACAAAGACGACTTCATTCAAATCTGATGATCATGAGGCACGATTTTGGGATTTTTTTGAATCGAAAAATTACAAAAAGAACATCGATGCTTTTCAAACGAAAGCTACTGAGAAGAGTCGTTCAAGTCGGCTGATCAAGAGAGTCTTAAGAAATGAACTCTACAGTCGCATTGAAGATAAATCATGCAGTGTTGTAATAATGAAAAGTAGACTGTCATTTATTACCATTTAATAAGACGGCCATCAGAAACACCTGCACGTCAAGCACTTTAAGTCTTTATAAAGCCTATGAAAACAGAATGTCTAAAGATGACATGGCTCGACCAAGTGATAAAAGACCTTGAAAACTACATGACCTAAGAAATGTCTGGCGATCAGTTGTAAACAGCATCATGCTAACCAGGTTAACGAGTATGCAGTGACGAAGCGAGTATATGAAAAGGTTCTGACCGCTTTCGTTTCAGCATGGCATCGCAAAAACACGCGCAAGCAGCGACAACTGTCGTCAGTCAGGCAGCATAGTAACAAATCGTAGACACGCACAGAAAGTCGAGATCCCCAGTCAAAGTATAGTTTTTAAATTGATTAAATCACTTCAGAGAACTAAATGATAATACTCTCAAAGTATAACACAGTAGTCAGATCTTGGGCTTCTATTGTGATTTTCGCCGACTAAACACTCACCAGTGATGACAAACCGATTTCAAATTTCAGATTATAGTTATAATCGACCGCATTTAGTTCAACAACATTGTCTTTTTATAAGACGTACATTAATGCATGTATTGAATAGGATGCCCTTTGTCTATGGGGCTATAGATTTTGTTCACTTCTAAGGACTCAGGAATAACAATGCAGTCTGGAAACTTTCTATTGGACAGGTAACCGAGACTCATGAAGAAGAAGAAAAAACACAAAGATAATTCGACCATTTACTAGTTTTTATTTTGTTATTTACTAAATATGGATCCATTTCCTTAACTGTAAGTTGCCTCGAGTTAGATCATCCCCATCTGACGAGCATCTAAAGTCCATACCTAATAGCGTGCTCACCGTTTCCAAGCTTATTTAATACAATGTAGTCCTTTGCCAAAATGACTTGAAAAAACATGCTTCGCTAGTGTTCACACGACTATTTATTTTTATATAAAATAACGTCTCGGTCGGTGAAGGTATGAAAAATAAATGAAAAATAAAGAAATCGTCTCCAACTGGAAACTTTGAGAAAAAGAAAATAGAAAAACGTATCAATCGGTATGGGAAGAAGAAACAATTATTTTTATTGTAATCGCTCCAGACAAGGCATGCAGCCACTTGATGTTAAGGAGCTAACAATAACGAAAGATGATTTTCGCAAAGACAAGAAATGCCTATTAGTCTGAGTCTTGAAAAGACCATGGCTATAGGTAGGAGGAAAACAGTCATCAGGAAGAGAGTTCCACAAGACTGCAGTTATTAGAAAGAAGCTACTGGAATTGGAAACTGTGTTACAATGAGGTATCAAAACAGCGAATTGATGGAGACCACTAGACCAACGAGTCAAACGAGCTGGAACAAAAGAAGCAGAAAACAGATCATATAATTCTGAAGAACACATAAAAGAAAGATATTTTATCATGGAAATAGAGTGATGATTTTCTTTCAGCATTCATTTTAGACGACGGATGATTGTCAGACTTGAAATTTGCTTTCTTTATTTCACAAAACAACGGAAATGGTTTCGTCCGGCAGTTGTTTATTCGCTAAATTCTGTACGAGGGTGAGCATATATATATATATATATATATATATATATATATATATATATATATATATATATATATATATATATATATATATATAATATGTATATATATACGTATATATATATATGTATATATATATATATAATATATATATGTATATATATATGTATATATATAATATATATATATATGTATATATATGTATATATATATATAATATATACGTATATATATGTATATATATATAATATATATATATATGTATATATATGTATATATATATATAATATATATATGTATATATATATAATATATATATATATATATATATATATATATATATATATATATATATATGATGAGTCTCGATTGAGAAGAGACGAAACGTATACGTCCATAGATAATAAACAATAACAAATATTTATATTTGAAGCTCCTCGTAATGAAGTAGAGCACTGTAAATGGTAGTACTAACACAGCATGACGTCACTTGCTTTATATGCACCATTCCTTCCCTTATAGAAGTAGAATGTCTGTACGTCTCGCCGTTTTAAATGTGTTTAAATTATCATTGTTTACAAGCTATTCAGAATTGGCCGATCGGTTAGCGACGTTGGATTTGGGTTGATAAATACTTGTAATCGAGGGTTTCGAATCGTGTGACCGGTAGTGAATAGTCATACTTCTATGCTTTTGAGTCTCGATTGAAAAGAGACGAAACGTATACGTCCATAGATAATAAACAATAACAAATATTTATATATATATATATATATATATATATATATATATATATATACAGGTAAATACACATTGGTCTTTATTATAGAGTAGAGGGTACCTATTTTATATAATTCCTTGTAATTGAAACATTGGTAATTTTCAGAAATAAGATTGGATAGTGTGTACTCGAACTAATGGATGACAGTGTGAACTATTGAATTAGCTATGTGGCGTTCTAATACTATTAAATTTAATATCAACATTCGATCTTATAATCCGCCTCCGTATCCATCCCATTAGTCGTATCCTCTGAAATATTTTTCAGGTAAAACGGATTTATTAATTGGTAAAAAAAAACACGGGGAGCTTATTAAGATTACCTAAATCTTTGAATAATCGGAACTTATCGTTTATATTGAATCTCATTCAACTGTGACATTTTTTGGCGAATAGAAAGGAAACGATGAATCTTGCGGGACGTGACAAGAGATATGAGGTTACAAACTCGCTAAAGATGATCAACTGTTATCAACTGATACGTGAAAAAACATAATAGAATTGTTTAGTCAATTTTGGCAGCCATGATTGCAAGTATTGGTTAAAAACTCCGAGCTTTCTTTACTTATTCGTATCGTATAATTCGGATTATTTAAATCTACCAGCAACTCAGAAAGAAATGTAGTTATCGTGATGAAGCTTCTTACATAGAAACTAAACCAACAAACGCTAAGACGACGAAGTGTAATCTCAATTCGATGCCTGTTTGCTTCTTCTATTTGTGACACGCTTTCTCTCCCACGTGGTCTTTGTCCACATGTGTCTGGTTACTTCTTGATAAAATAAGACGATATCATTTTCTTTTTTAACCAATCATCGTTTTTAGTTCAGCCTACCTAGAAAGTAAGTTTTTATTCTAGCGTATGCAGAGCGCTGTTAGGGTTTCACTTAAGTGTTTAGCTAGTGTATGTAATGTAAGTGTTAGCTTTGCTAATGAACAGCCGATTGTGAACATTTCTTGTTTACGTACGTTATCCGCCCAAAAGGAGTTAATGGCTGGGAAGATGATCTCATGACAATATAATATATACTACACTATCCCCACAAAGGACTTATTAGCTGGGAAGATGATGTCATGACAATACAATATATACTACACTATCCCCACAAAGGACTTAATGGCTGGGAAGATGATGTCAGGACAATACAATATATACTACACTATCCCCACAATAAACTTAATGGCTGGGAATATGATTTCATGACAATACAATATATACTACACTATCCCCACAAAGGACTTAATGGCTGGGAAGATGATCTCATGACAATACAATATATACTACACTATCCCCGCAAAGAACTTAATGGCTGGGAAAGTGATCTCATGGCAATACAATATATACTACACTATCCTCACAAAAGAATGGCTGGAAGATGATCTCATGACAATACAATATATACTACACTATCCCCACAAAGGACCTAATGGCTGGGAGGATGGTCTTATGACAAAAAAAATCTTGCACCAACGGCTCAAAAAAGGAGGTAATGCATAAGAGGATGTTATAATGACCGCAAAACTAATATTCCACTAACACAAATTATGACTCTTGGGAATTTCCCTTATCAACTTATCTGCTTGTGTTCGTTTAGCGATAAGATTTACTTCTTTGAAAAGCCATTGATTAAGAAAGAAGCAATAACTTTTATTTCATTTAGAAACATATTGTTTTGAACAACCTATGCCTTAATAGATATTGTATCTTTTACAATGTTTATTCTCATCTTTTACTTGTTTATATAATTGCTGTATCTTGTATATCGAGCATCGATTTTTCATGATAGGTTCTACTTTAAAAGTTTACATTATATCTTAATTCTCCTGTTCTCTCTCTCTCTCTCTCTCCCTCTCTCTCTCTCTCTCTCTCTCTCTCTATATATATATATATATATCAAACAACAGATTATTTGTCGTGTAAAACGTTTAGCGGAAAACTTCTTTTCCTGTCTTTGAAGTGTGTGTTTATACAAGAGTTACCCATTGCTTTACACAGCCATTTGCATTATCATTAAACTATGCGAGATATTTCAAGCTGCATTTGTTGGGGAGTAGAGGAAGTGTTACATCGTATGGTTTTCTTGCTCACTTTCGCAGATAGTTCGGAAGATTTTCTAACCTTATCTGACAATAGGAGCTTTTGATCATCCCATTCCTTTTCTGAAGTTGTGGTGTGTCCTCCACTGAACTCACGATCCCTTTGAGCCATGAGAAAGGACCTCAGAGAGTAGCACTCACATACCAACAGGGAGTGGTGATCATTATCAAGCGTTTTAGTTTCGTTCACAAGCTTTGTCTTGTTTCTTCATGAGATGTTTTCATGGGCTGCGCATGGGCTGAAGAAATCTTCTCCCACGAGTCGTTGGGTCGGGAGTTCCTGTCCGTTTATCATAGGTAGCGGTTGTGATCCAACATCTTCTATGACTGATGAACCGAATAGAAACGGCGAACTAAAAATGCGTCATTATTGGTTTTACTGTTTTGACGTCTAATTTGTTGGCATCGAATGCATTTAACAGAAGGACACTCGTGTTATTCAATTCTCTCATAACTGGCAACTATTCAAATAGTGATACTTATTACTTTCTCTATAAACAAACACATATACAGATATCATAGTATCATACATGTTATATATATATTCAAAAGAAACATTACTTATTGAAAACATTTTAAAATGCTTAACGTAATGCGAATTTTTATTATTTTTCTGATTTTAATACAAAAAAGACCATCAGAAAAAAAAAGAAGATATAATGAAAAGGAGGAATTCTGTTATTTTTAACAATGTTTGCATATATATATATATATATATATATATATATATATACCACACAACCCATACTAAGAAATGTTTCCTCCCTACTAATTCTCGCAACTAACATATTTTCTTTTCTCTTTCCCAACATCGTTTCAGAATTATCCAAGCTACCTCACATACTATTAAACACATTTTAAAAAACATAAAAACAAAAATAAAGTCCTTACATCTCCTACTTCAGCTGGAATCTATACTACACAATGCGCCGATTGCGGAAAAATATATTTTGGCGAGACACAACATCCGTTAAACGAATCTATGAACACAATCGTGCTATAAAAAAACTGCGACACTTCAAAAGCGTTATGTACCCACATGATTTCTTTTGGTGATCAGTTTATTACACGTGGCTATATTTTTTTCCAAATTGCGTTCTTTGTACAAATTTGAAAATTTTCTGTTTTTAATTAAAGTTCTGCTGCCAACCGATGATGATTGTCCTAACAATTGAAATATTTTGGTAGAACTATTCCATACGTGTTTGAGTTTGTATTTTTGCTAGTTGTTGATTTTCTTATCCTTTATTCCATTTTATATATATATATATATATATATATATATATATATATATATATATATATATATATATATATATATATATATATATGTGTGTGTGTGTGTGTGTGTGTGTGTGTGTGTGTGTATAAACTTGCGTAGACGTGAAAATCGTTTTCAGGTGTCGAGTGGAACACCATTATAGAAGAGGGTTCGAGATACATAGCAACTTTTATGTGAGTTTTTTTTCGTGCCTTTTAACTTTCCATTTTTTTTTATCAAGCTTTCTTTCTTGGGCTTTTCTCATCTTCCTTTCTTTTGTTTTATATTGATATGTTTTTTCTATGACTATATTATGAACAATGTCTATATATTTTCTTAACAAAGCTGTAAAACCTGTGTAAGATATGAATAAATAAATGCATTACAAAAAAATAAATATAAAATTAATATGTAAGACGAATAAAGAAAAATAACATGGTATTCGTCAATGTCGGAAAATAAAGATATTGAAAAAAAAAATTATAGTAATTGAATTTTCTTTGGTCATTGAAATATAACTAAAAAGTATACATATATATACATATATAAATATATGTATATATATAGGTAAATATGTAGGTAAATATAATATTATATTTATTTATGAGTATTATATATATATATATATATATATATATATATTTAAATAATAATCTAGGTAAAGTAAACACCCAAAGGATAAAAATCCGAAGAATTTCAATCGAGCTTATAAATTATCAAGCCCCCCCTCGGTCCCCCTCTTAAGGTTCGGTCCTCCACTTTCCGTTCGGTCCCCCACTTTGAGTTCGGTCCCCAACTTTCAGTTTGACCCCACACTTTCAGTTCGGTCCCCCACTTTCAGTTTGGCCTCCCACTTTCAGTTTGGCCCGCCACTTTCAGTTCGGTCTCCCACTTTCAGTTCGGTCCCACTACTTTCAGTTCGCCCCCCCAATTTCGGAACGGTCCCCCAATTTCGGTACGGTCCCCCACTTTCAGTTTGGCCCCCCACTTCCAGTTTGGTCCCCCAATTTCGGTTCGGTACCCCACTTTCAGTTCGGTCCCCCACTTTGAGTTCGGTCCCCCACTTTGAGTTCGGCCCTCCATTTCGGTTCGGTCCCCCACTTTCAGTTCGGTCCCCCACTTTCAGTTCGGTCCCCCACTTTCAGTTCGGCCCCCCCCCCAATTTCGGTACGGCCCCCCACTTTCGGTTCGGTCCCCCACTTTCAGTTCGGTCCCCCACTTTCAGTTTGGCCCCCACTTTCGGTTCGGTCCCCCACTTTCAGTTCGGTCCCCCACTTTCAGTTCGGCCCCACATTTCGGTTCGGTCCCCCAATTTCGGTTCGGTCCCCCACTTTCAGTTCGGTCCCCCAATTTCGATTCGATCCCCCAATTTCGGTTCGGTCCCCCACTTTCAGTTCCGTCCCCCTCTTTAGGTTCGGTCCCCTAATTTAGGTTCGGTCCCCCACTTTCGGTTCGGTCCCCCACTTTCAGTTCGGTCCCCCAATTTCGGTTCGGTCCCCCTCTTTCAGTTCGATCCCCCAATTTCGGTTCGGTCCCCCACTTTCAGTTCCGTCCCCCTCTTTAGGTTCGGTCCCCTAATTTAGGTTCGGTCCCCCACTTTCGGTTCGGTCCCCCACTTTCAGTTCGGTCCCCCTCTTTAGGTTCGGTCCCCCAATTTAGGTTTGGTCCCCCAATTTCGGTTTGGTCTCCCATTTTCGCTTCGGTCTCCCACTATCAGTTCGGTCTCCCACTTTCAATTCGGTCCACACCTTCAGTTCGGCTCCCCAATTTCGGTTCGGTCCCCCAATTTTGATTCGGTCCCCCACTTTCGGTTCGGTCCCCCAATTTCGGTTTGGTAACCCAATTTCGGTTCAGTCCCCCACTTTCGTTTCGATCCCCACTTTCAGTTCGGTCCCCCTCTTTAGGTTCGGTCCCCCACTTTCGGTTCGGTCCCCCACTTTCAGTTCGGTCCCCCTCTTTAGGTTCGGTTCCCCAATTTAGGTTTGGTCCCCCAATTTCGGTTTGGTCTCCTCTTTTCGCTTCGGTCTCCCACTTTCAGTTCGGTCTCCCACTTTCAGTTCGGTCCCCACCTTCAGTTCGGCTCCCCAATTTCGGTTCGGTCCCCCAATTTCGATTCGGTCCCCCACTTTCGGTTCGGTCCCCCAATTTCGGTTTGGTAACCCAATTTCGGTTCAGTCCCCCACTTTCGTTTCGATCCCCACTTTCAGTTCGGTCCCCCTCTTTAGGTTCGGTCCCCCAATTTAGGTTCGGTCCCCCACTTTCACTTCGGTCCCCCAATTTCGGTTCGGTCCCCCACTTTCGGTTCGGTTCCCCTCTTTAGGTTCGGTTCCCCATTTTCGGTTCGGTCTCCCACTTTCAGTTCGGTCCCCCACCTTCAGTTCGGTCCCCCAATTTCGGTTCGGTCCCCCAATTTCGATTCGGTCCCCCATTTCGGTTCGGTCCCCCAATTTCGGTTTGGTAACCCAATTTCGGTTCATTCCCCCACTTTCGTTTCGATCCCCCAATTTCGGTTCGGTCCCCCACTTTCGGTTCGGTTCCCCTCTTTAGGTTCGGTCCCCCAATTTAGGTTCGGTCCCGCAATTTAGGTTCGGTCCCCCAATTTCGGTTTGTAAGTATATCGCCAACTGTCATTAGCTTTACGGCATAGCTCATTGGGTAAAACTAATTCGAGCCAGCGACACTTACAAGTTTTACATTTAGATATCACTTACCAGTAGTCAGTGTCGCATGATAACGTAGGGGAAGAGGCACTGACTGTCAGCATGTATGGTTGAGTTTCAATCCCGGCTTGAGGCACTAATTGCTCTAGAGCTGTGACTACATATATATATATATATATATATATATATATATATATATATATATATATATATACAGACAATAGCTAACTTCGCCTGTTAGTGTGTGCGTGTGTGTGTGTGTGTGTGTGTTCACATGTATGTATCTGTTTAATATCTACTGGAAAATATAATTTGAATTTCAGATGTATAATATACATCCTACTAAACGTAAAAAAGATTTCATGGTTTAAATAAAAATGAATACCAAAGTTCGAATAATATTTTAGAAATCTTTGCAGTTTCTAAGGCAAAATATGTATTATGTACAAATAAATCGCGATGGGAATGATTTGAAAGTCTAAACCAATTTGAAACGAAGACTGAAATGACTGAAACAACAAACAAAGCAATAAGAAGTAAAAATGCTTACATAAACACGTTTATATATATATATATATATATATATATATATATATATATATATATATATATATATATATAAAATTTTCTACCTTCACAAAATGGGAATAAAAAAATCCAAACGCCTAATGTATTTCCGTGGAAAGCCATCCGTTTATGATTCCGTTTAAATTGAGAGAACGCAAATATTCCAGCGAGATTTTCTATTACTCTGCGAGGCTTTAAGAGGGAATATATTCGCTTTGGAAGTCAGCATTAATATACGGCTATACTATTCAACACTTTAAAAAAAATCTCAACTAAACACTATGTTAGATTCAAACTGCAAAATTATATATCATCTATAACTCAGAAACTCAAACAAATATCGCAGTTTTTACGCCATTTTAACTTTCACCTACTTAACTTCTCTTTGTCTGACTCATTATTACTGCACACACACACACACACATATATATATATATATATATATATATATATATATATATATATATATATATATAAAGTGCGTTGAAGGATTATATGCAAATCATGAAACATCTAGTATTCTTAAATTAAGTAAAACGAGTTTTTTATAACTCTTTTTATCTATTCTGTATAAGATGTTTAACTTACATGCAAAGTGATAGCGCATTGTTATTTTATTTACCTCTCTTCTTGAGGTTATACACAAGGTCAGGTGTGGGTTTTCATGAATGTTTTTCTGTGGATTGAACTGGATTCGAACCCGTCAAACCCAAGTCTTCAGTCCATGTTCTCAACCACTTAGCTACCATAGAGTATTGTTATCGTTGCCCTTTAAAAATGTAATGTGATTAATAAAATAAATACATTTTACTGTCAATATTTTATTTGCAAGTACATGACTTGTACAATAAATTTTACTTATTTGTTGATTTCGAAAGAATATATAAATATCAAAGAATATGACTAACAAAGTTTACACTGTTATACAACAATAATATAAAAGAAATGAGATTGAACAAAATAAAATTAACAGAAATACAAAGGAAAATGGTGCATCATTTACTGCACCAACGCTTCTGTTTTGTCAATAGCTTTTGACAGCCTGTCATCGCGAGCCGATGTTAGATTTGCTATCGCAGTAACTTATAAGCGATTCGCAGAGTATCTTACTGCTTACCAGAGTTCATGTTTGCTGTTTAACTATCTCTCATTGGAATAAATATCGCTCTTAAGGATACTCTGTAGGTTCTGAATTGGATATAAGTCACAGCTATTGGGTGGCGAGTATATGCACGAATTCCCTTCAAATCTATTTTTCTTTTAAACATCTTTTGCTGAACTTTGAGGCGTGACTTGGTGCGTTGTATTGCATAACAATCAACGATGTACGTTTGGCTAAAGCTTGGTTATTCAACCACTCAAAGAGATTTTAGTCTCGGAAATCACAGTCGCCTTTAGATTTAATTCTTGCGCAGTCGTTGACTTTAAAAGGACCCACAAGTTCACAGTCGATAATACTAGCCCATATCATGGTCCTAACCGCACATTGTTGCCGTTTAACAAATTTTCTTGAATCACGTTGTTTACAGATTAAACCTCGCACCCTTCACTCAGGCCCATCAAATGGGAACCTGAACTCGTTTGTGTACAATACTTTTCTAAAATCAGTTTTAATATATTTTCCAGCCTACTGAAATCGATTTCGTTTTGCTTCTCAGGTAATATAGTTTTTTTTTGTATTTGTTTCCTTACATCAGCAAACTTTTTAATGCTTTGCATCGTATTTCTGTTAAAACACGAAATATTAATGAACTATTGGCAATAATTACTCTTTGGATATGTAACATATCTCTATTAGCTACGTTTCTGAATTCAATTTGAGACTTCTTGTTTTTCGGTTGAAATCCATTCTGACCAACTTTCTTGATTGTTCGATGATCTCTGTTTACATCCGTTTTAGCGATGACTTTTCTTTTCCTTATTATCTTTATAATGTAGTTCTTTTCATCACTTCTTAGTTCTTTTCTGCGAGCCATTAAGCTTAATTTTAACACTTGCAAATAATATCTGAAAAATGCAATAATTATTTTTTTAAATATTAAATTCATATCGGCAGAGACAAATTCATTAGATATCATATATATAACACAGGAACATGAATGTAAATTACAGTTTTACATTTAAATCTTTTGGACTATTTTCTATTATCACCATCATTTCTCTTCATATCATTGTAAAAACGGGTCAATGTGTTTTGTTTGTGTTCTTCAGGAGCAATAAATGTAAGATTACAGTATTACATTTAAACGAGGTAGCTCTGTAAAGGAATTGCATTATTATTATTATTTTTTTTAACAAATTACAACAAGAGAGAGGAATGAGCTCAGCTAGAGAGAATAAAAGTGTTAAGAGAGAGGCACGAAAAAATGTGAAAGAGGGAAATAGAGAAATGTATAAAGACAGGAATAGACATTTTAATGAAGATATGTTACACACACTAACTTCTCTATTTTGTTTTATGTCCCAGTCAACGCCGAGTAGCTCTGATAGTATTACATAAATGCTAAAATAGTACTTGCATAAAATAACTAGACGCACTTTATATATATATATATATATATATATATATATATATATATATATATATATATATATATATGATTATATATATAAATAAAATATAAATAATATATATATGCAGTATTAGTGCAGGTTCAATGAGAGAAAAGTATATATGTAAAGGCTACCAATATTTAAAAAAAGTTTTTTTCAACATTTATTTAACATTTTGTTATTTTATCATTTTATAATTTTATATAACGCGCTTCAAGCGGTGGTCCGCTCTCATCAGATATGTAAATCCATTTGAAGAAATGTCTTTCGATTTGAAAGAGTGTTGTTTCATTTGAGGAAATGTGTTATATATATATATATATATATATATATATATATATATATATATATATATATATATATATATATATATATATATATATATATATGTATATATACATATATATATATATGTATATATACATATATATATATATATATATATATATATATATAAATATATATATAATATATATATATAAATAATATAAATAATAATAAAAATATATAAATAATGCACAAGCTACTTTTCTAAGACTTTTCTAGGACTTTCTTTTCTTATCGTTGTTCTTCCTTGCTTTTTAAGTTTGACTTTTATTTTTATTTTTATTTTTTTCCTCTTCTCTTCTTAAGTGACCTCAACTATTACAACGCCACATTGTGTTTTGTCGGCAGTTGAAACCAGTATTCCAGACATTTAATTTCCCTGATGATCTGCCAAGCAAGTAACTGCTTGGTAGTGAAACACGTGTAGGAAAAAACATTTAATTTGAATAAATAGTATTTGTAAGAAAAAATATCTTTAATGGTGATCATTGGTGTCTTGAAAGGAATGCTTTGGTAAGCCTTCATAAAATCACATATAAATGCTCTGTACTCTGTAATCGAGTATCATCGAGCTTGTTTTTTATTGGAACAACCCCGGTCTTCACTGAATGATCTATTTTATAAGTGAAAAATCTAAATCTATATATATATATATATATATATATATATATATATATATATATATATATATATATATATATATATATATATATATGTATATACTTAAGTCAGAAATGTATTAATAAAGTTATTACGGTCTTCATACACCTATGACGATTGGATTTCTTGTGCAACTGCAGTAAAGTATTTGGATATTTATTATTGTTATATATTTTATATTCATTAATTTTAGTACCATTTGAAGTATTTGATAGCGGTAAAGTGCTGCGCTTGCGTTATCCCGGTCTATTGCTAAGCAACCATATACTGCCGTTCCGGGCTGGTAGTTTCGGCGTCTGTTGATGTTGCGTCTCTGGACTATTTGGCTGTTATTGGGGACGCAAAATCGATGATATTCCCCCATTTCAGAAAAGGCTACACAGCGTGGCAAAAAAACCTATTCGTAAACAGGCCAGTACTTCCCGCCACGCTGTGTTTCTTGTCTAGTTTTAAAGAATATACCTACATTGCCTGGGATAGTTAGTGTGAGACAGGCACATGAAGTATAAAAAAAAGAAGAAAATAGTTAAATCAAAGTGAAAATAGTGAATTCAAATACACGATAAAGCTCTTTCCTTTGGTTTAAGAAAATTAACATATGTTTTCCTTCAACCTGGTATATACATGAACTTATAGTTTTTCGTAGGTAGACGTTGTAGTGTATTTGCTTTGTAATCTCACTTCTTGGTGTTTTCTTCAGCTTGCGTTTTAATCTAAGGGAAGAGAGATAGAAAAATTTTTTTTCCTGGTTTTAGGAAAAGTGAATTCGCTCGATTCAGGAGAGTGTGATAGGACGCAGCGCCAAACCCAGTATTTCGCTCCGATCAACGGAATCAACGCATGGATCCTTGTTTTGCTCCAGTCGAAATGAAAGGCTTTCTAGTTGAGTATTTCCTTATGACTAACGTTCACTCCAGACCTAAAATGGAAAGCTTACATCCAGTCTGTGTCTAGGATCACTTGGGAAATTGTTGTCCGATTCTACTGCTATAGAAAATGTCTGCCAGATGATGCAATCCTCTACCTATATATGAGTCAGATATGTCTCAAGATGAAGTACTGCGCCACATCTAGGGAGGTGCTGTTAAGAGCACTCTTCGTTTGCTTAACATAATTCAGAATCCACTTGGAATTCTCGTGTGGGATGATCTCTTCCGTTTCGTTACAGCCCTTTTCTCACAGAAGAGACGTTGCTAGTCATTCTCTACTTTATCGTTATTTTCGATTGAGCTCAAATCGCTGGGTTTTTTTGTAAGACATTCACAACAAAACTCGTCTCCCTATCACAACGATGAAAAACTTTCCTTTCTACTACACTGTGTCTAGCGCCAGGCGAAATTGCAACATACAGAGCTTTTTCGCAAGGGCTACCAGTCTGTGGAACACATAGCCGCAGGACTGCTTCCCCGCTTATTACAAGTTGGTTGTCTCGTTCCCTCTCATTAACCCTTATCCGTGAGTGGCATCTGGCGTTGATAAGTGGTGACCAGAAAAAAAATGAATCATTTATGACGTCATCATGACTCTTTGTCCCCCTCTTTCGATGTTTAACATATGACGATATCCTTTTGTGATTGCCATCCATTGTTCACAGCAAGTAAAGTCCACATATTTTTATAAGTATATAGATGTCTATCTGCCTCTCTCTCTCTCTTTCTCTCTCTCTCTCTCTCTCTCTCTATATATATATATATATATATATATATATATATATATTCTGTTCTCTCAATATGTTTCTATATGGGATGGTTATATATATATATATATATATATATATATATATATATATATATATATATATATATACTCTTCTGTGACATCCACTCAAAAGTTTGCAGTAAAGTTCGTCTCCAGTCCAAGTCGATTGATCGAACCAAACAGAAAAGCACCTCGTCGCATCACCACCAGCAGAACGGGAATACCAGACCTGCGCGAGTGCTTCGTCAACACTATCGAAGACGCCCTTAAAGACTGTCCGACTGACAATGTTGTAGAGAAGTGGGTTCACATCCGTGATGCCACCTACAACACCGCAATTACCACTTTTGGCAGGAAAGAGAGGACACATCCGGACTGATTCGAAGCTAGCATTGCAGAATTAAAGTCAGCAATCGATGCCAAAAGAGGGGTTTCGTTAATTACAAGAGGAAACCTTATGAGAGGGCAGTCATTGCACTCAGGTAGGCCAGTAACGACGCTTAACGGTTCCAATGACTACTGGCTAAACCTCTGTGATAGTATTCAGCTCTTTACTGACTGTGACGAATTCATGGCATGTACGATGCCTTGAAGAAGGCTTTTGGCCCAACCATAAACAATATCGTATCGCAGAGATCACCTGCCGATGACAAAATATTAGACCGAATCAGGCAAATGAAGAGGTGGGCTAAGCACTACCAGGAACTTTACGCGGTGGAAAACGTTGTCACGGACGCAGCCACCTAGAGCACCATAAACCTACCTGTGAAAGAAGAGCTAGACGTTCCCCATTTCTAACAGAACTAAACAAGGCCATCGACTCCTTAACCTGCGGCAAAGCTCCAGGAAAAGATGGCATCCCACCTGAAATCATCGAAGTGAGAGTCTGTCACTGAAGATTGCAGCCGCTGAAGAAGGGCTGTAAAAGCATGCTGCAAGAGAAGTGAGGAGAAGAGAGACCAGCAACAGAGGAAGAAGAGAGAGCTCAGACGGCAGAGGACTGCAACAGAGCTCTCGAAACCAGGCATTACCTACATCTGTGGCAACTGCAACAGTGCCTGTCGATCAAGGATAGGCTTGCACAGTCATAGCAGGCGCTGCAATTCGGCAACGGACAAATCTTAGGTGCAGCCTAAGTGACTAATCTCCTGCGCCCCAAAATCGCCACTGACAGAAATTATAGCGTAATATGTATTTTATTTGTTTAGATAATCTATCACGTTACCGGTAACCTGAGTGAAATTCACAAAGAGTATTGCTTTATGCTTAATGGAAACATTTAATTCCTTTACCAGATCACTCAACTCATATGAAAGGAGAACACACACACGCACACACACATATTGGTGTAAAATAAATAAAATTTATTTTAATCTTATCTTTCGAGAGTATACTTCTTATTTGCAAAGAGTGTTTTTTTTTTCTTCTTTTTTTTTCATCGTCCGATGGAAATGGACTTTTTGGTCAGAAAATCACGTTATGTCTGTAGGCGAGGTGACGCCGGTTTGAATAAGAAAAGGTATTTAGACATATTTTTTAAACCATTGTTTCGTAATAGTATTATATTTTTTTTTACTGAAAAACCATAAGAATGGTGGTGTAAAATAAATAAAATTTATTTTAATCTTAGCTTTCGAGAATATATATATATATATATATATATATATATATATATATATATATATACAGAGAGAGAGAGAGAGAGAGAAAGGGGGAGATTGAATGATTTAATACGGAAGGCAATACAGTGAAGTGTAAAGAGAGCAATACATATATATAGAGGGGTAAATTGTATGATTTACAACGGAAAGTATAAAGGGAGGGGGAAGGAAATTGAGGTATCATAACCAGGTCAGTTTGTCTAGGTCCCATTCCAAACGCCTAACCCCAAGTTCTTTTAAATCGTCTAGGAACGCCGGAAATTCAAGACGTTTATATATTCTCTCCTAATATAAATCTCTCCTAATATAAATCTTTCTCTCCTAATATAAATCTTAAATAGTTCATTTAACCCTCTCTCCAAATATGTATTAAATATGTTGTCGCTCTCTCTATATGTGTATTGAATAATAGGTGTGAGTTTCTTTTTTTTTTTCATTTTTACAAATGTAATCGCCTCGTTTGGATGCTTGAATAAGGCCGGGGGTCGAAATAAATTATTACACCGGTGATTATGTGATTCTGTGTTACTTTACTTTATTTTATATATATATATATATATATATATATATATATATAAACATTTCTTCATGTCATTGGCTATATTATTTTGTTCCTGCTATATATATATATATATATATATATATATATATATATATATAATGTTAATATTCATTATTGATAGTCAGGCATTCAGTATTATATATATATATATATATATATATATATATATATATATATATATATATATATATATATATATATATAGTCATGATTCAATTATATCATGGAATTTGCCTCCAGGTTAACGCAACTCAAGAATAGACACCAACAAAGATATTTGTTTAATGATGAAAATATAAAATAAACTTCATAAGCTATTTACTTGGTGAAATAAAATAATTTTCAAACTACCTACCTTGGATAATAAAATGTAAATGATTGAGAATTTTCAATGCCGTTTTGAATATTGGCTTCCATTTTGTGTTGACTTTCTTTTTTTTACTCCAGCAAAACGAAATTGTATGGAAACATCTTAAAATTATTTTCCACAAACATTGGTTTTGCGAACGCATTTTTTAAACAAATTGAAAATTTGCCATACGTAAAGAAACATTGCCTCGCTTAAATGGAAGCAACGCTTGTAAAATGAAAAACACAAATAACAACACAAATAACACCATTCTATTTATATATGCACATCGAGGTCCATATTTACTTGTCTCCCTACGAAGGCAGAGATAGATAGACACAAGCTCGATTTTCATTGTGAGGTAAATCCAGCACCCCCAAAAAGTTACTGTGGATTGTGTTATAAAAGTGACTTAGTCTAGAAAGGATTACTCCTTCGGTGACCGAGGACAGAACAGATTAAGTGTTGTATCGGAACAAATACTAGTTTGCTGCTAGCAAAAAGAAGATGATTTTAATGACGTTTGCAAGGATGAGTTCTCCTCCTTAGGCATACAGCGCCTTGTATTCCCAAATTGTCTCCCATCCGATACTGACCAAAGTGAAAATGGCTTAACTCGAGTGATCTAATGAGATGCGTCAACGTTATAATGTCGTTCAGTTTTTGTTACGTCACATCAACTCCTTTTATAAATCAATAATTTTCAGAACAATTATTTTTTTGAAATGTTGTAATAAAATATGTAGCGACATCTCTATGTTAGTTTCTGCTCGTTTTAATAACTTCGATAAATGGTAGGGATAAAGTCATTACTCTTTATATTTTCATGACATTTATTTAACATTAAATAACAACGTGGCAATTTGTTCATGTTGATAATGCGGACCCCGATCCGTCTTTCCATGATCACTAAGGCCATAACAGTTAACTGCTGCTGATTGGTGCTCTCATTCACTTGAACATCTATTAAATTACCTCTTTAGTGTTACAGGCAAAGGCATAGCTATTTATATGAAGCGTAGTTGAAGCAGAAAGTCAACCTGTATAATATTATTATAAGAAAGACTGCATCGAAATTCCACGGTGCTTTCTACATCAATCTGTATAATCTACTGTCAAAAATAATATTCATTTTGAAATAATTAATGTCCGTCTTAATTAATACTATTAAGAAACAATAATCATTTCTTCTTCAGTAAAAAAATAATTATCATTATCAGCAAAATATTACTTTAAAAAATAAAAATAGATATGCCGCTTTCTATTTATTTCTAATTGTAGAAATTTAATTCTTTTTTTGTCTTTTTACTGTAAGAATAATTTTCAGGTAAATATTCTTAAAATCAATAAAACCAATACCACATTTCGTACATTTATTTTAAATTGTACTGGAGGGAAGACATACTTGATTTTAGAACAATTCACTTGAAATAGGTAAATTCGGAATTGTTTACCTTAGTGTCATCAGATTAATCATAAATGATAATCTTTTCCTCATCGGAAGATCAGATCTATGAAACAAAAACAGTAGAGGGTGCTAACGTACCTACAAACATTAACTTGCCTTAGCTTCTTCTTCTTCTTCTTTCTTCTTCTTCTTCTTCTTCTTCTTATTATTATTAGTAGTAGTAGTAATAGTAGTAGTAGCAGTAGTAGTAGTGGTATTACTATAACAAGCGAATATGTACTCTCTCCAGTTGGGTATTGCTAGCAGTTAAACTAAATATTTTAGGCTGAGTAAATAGTAATGAAATCAGTTTCTAAGGGTGTAATATATAAAGGTGGGTAAGTTACCTAGTTTTTATGTAGGTCGATTTTTGGTTCACAGGACTGAAACTAAATCTATTCAATTTACTGATGAGAGTTTGAGTCTACAAACGTATGTTCCAAATCGTTACCACCACAAAAGATGTTAACTCTAATTCAGCATTTGTAAATATGCTATTATTGTTTACTACTAGTAAGAAAATACAACGTTGTTCGGTATTGAATGAAGAACACTACTATGTATTTTCCCACTATGCTCATAGTACTATCTGTTTTTTCACTGCCCTTTCCGTTTCCTCTTCTAATATAGTTGAAAAAGCTGAAATTTTAAAAAGCTCCAAAATATTGGCTTAAGTTTATAGTTTACGTTTTATTCCAATCAGATATTGCCAAGGTTGCTGCAAGGAGTGGGCTCCCTTTACAGTGCTAGAAAACTTCTCACACCGACCAGTATCCTTATTTCTACATCTGCACATGCATAGAATATTGTTGTCATATCTGGGCTGGTGCACCATCCCCTAGTTTCTTCCTCTTAGAGAGTGTCTAAAAAAGAGTCGCTAATCTAATAGGTCCCTCACTATCTACCAAGCTCTAGCCCCTGTCACATAGCCGCAATGTTACATCCTTGTGCTTGTTTTTTCAAGTACTTCAGTGGAATGTGCTCCGATGAACTTGCTTAACATAAATACACACGACCAACTCAACAATCAGTTAAATCCTATTCATTCACTGTGGAGGTCCCGAGATGCTAGTGAGTTTTCTACTCCAACAGCTTCTTTCTTTGAGTTGCCAGTCTTAGGAACCCCCTCCCCGCTCCGTGTCCATGACTGCACCGACATGCAGAAATATAAATGTAATGTACCCAAGCATCTCGAAGCAGAACACTTCTCTTAGAGTGCCCCCTCTAATTTCTGGCACCTAATCTACAGAAGTCACTTATGTCTCAGTGGCAATATGTCTTGTCTGGGGTGAACTCGAGTTAAAATAAAAGAATACACGTATTTGAAGAGTTTAGGAGTTTCTACCATCATAGCTTACTTAGAAGGGACACGTTTCCAAGGAAAGTTCACTAAGATTAACATCACGCATCGCTGAGAAGATATGGTCGTGTCCCATTTTCTTGTCAGTAAAAGACACAACATTTGCTAACAAGATTCTATATTATCGACAACTTCATTCGCAACAACCCATGGTAACTCATCCATCATAGAGCAATAGCGAGGATGATGAAGTTGACAAGACGTTCCGAGAGTTATTGGATACACAGTCTTTTAAAAAGCATTTTAATGTTCTTAAAGTGACAACTTACAGCATTCATTATGTTATGAATGAGTTTAAGGCGGTCATAAAATCATATTTATCATCATCAAAGCAAGTTTAATTACTGGTTAATATATCTAGTATGAATTAAAACTGTACTAACTTCTTTAAAAAGATATATATATATATATATATATATATATATATATATATATGTGTGTGTATGTGTGTGTGTGTGTGTGTGTGTAAAAGAATGCATCGAAATTATGAATTAGAATCAAACGAGTCATATAATGAATAAAATCTTGGTTACTGGAATATAGACTAATATTGTATATTTACATATGCTCAAGTATTAGCAATTATAGGGGTTTCACCTTGAAAACGTTGGTCTATGGATAAACTGAATGTATATGAACAAACATATATTTAGTATTTCATGTATCCAAATAACATTTTATAAGGAGATATAATTTTTTATGTATCAATTTTCAGTATTTACTTCAACAGTGCTCGATAGTAAGTAGAGCTAGGTAGTAATTTATGAAAATATATTTATGGCAATTAAGCTACACAGAGGCTCCCGCGTTTTATCTTCAGGCTAAATGCATGGAGTTATTTTTGCCGGGTGTTTTTATATACACGGCTGGCTAGTTAATTTCCCAACACCAACGCCTTTTCTCAGCTGCCAAAAATTCAACTCCTCGTCTACTTTTAATCTATTTTTTTTAAGTCAGCTGATCTCTACACATGCGCATTAGTTACTCACGCACGCAAATTAGTTCTATCTATAAAAACATGCAATTATGAACACTAGAACTTTTCTCTTTGGAAAACGACCGTCAGACACACGAAACATTTAATACGCTTTGAAGGTTTTGTCTTTATTGTTAGAGTGTTATCTGAAAAACTTCATGGAACAAATTTCGCGGATAATATGGTTGTTGTCATTCGTGATAACATAAATAAGGAAAAAATAACTAATATTAAACACAAGAAAAGGAAAACAGAACGGCTATTTGAGATTGTCTATTCAACCTAGGCGTTTAGTGACGAAAATGCTATTTCAAACTTACGCATGACATACCAATGCGTAAACCGTATTTATGTTCTACGATTGGTTCTTAGAGTAATTTGTTTTTAGGCGTATATTTTGTAAAGAAATAATCTGTAGACGATAGTTTTTAATAAACCCATAGATGACACCCTGAAAAGAGTGGACCTGCGGGTAGCCGCAACTTAAAAGCGATTTTACACCCCCGAAAGCTTGAAATAACTAATATGTGCAATTTTGTGTCATATCGAGGTCAGTTGAAGAGAAGGAGAAAATATAGTTGTTGGTAGAGTTGGGAATTAAAAAAGAAGAATATCCGTTTTTGGAATGGGTATAGGGTTAAAATTAGGGTTACGGTTAGGGTTAGCATTAAGGTTAGGGGTAGTTAATAATGAAATGAATTCACCGCACATAACAGTTTTGCACAACCTTTATGTCCCTGTACGAAGATTAACATGTATATGCTACTTAATTTGAACTATAACATTCTAGTTGCAATTTTGATCAACATCCATTAAATATTGTTGATTCTAGACACACGTCTAAATCAATAATCAAAAACTGTGAATTAAATTTCATGCAAATATCGCCTTCTAAAATACTCTAAAGAAATTGAAATTTTGAGAATATTTATTAATTAAAGTCTAATGTAAAATGTAGTATCTGGCAAGATGGTTTCATTAAAACAGAACAGATACTACCTTTACCTTCCTTCAAAGGACGATGTAATAGCTGGTAGTATTAGCTCCACACTTAAAATAGGAGGTAAATCCTAGGAAGACATTTGTATGACGGCAGAACAGATACCCATTAAAAAATAATACAATAAATTAAATCAGTAATTTTTAAATCATTTAAAAATGCCTGTCATCATTTTTTAGAAATCCTTGGATTTTTGGCTAAGATCGAAGTTTAGTATCTGTTGTAAATCTTTAGCGACATCAGACATGAAAAAGCCGCACCGTTTCTTTTCCTATAAATGCTATTATAGCATGTGTTCTTTGGAATTGTGTGATCTATTTCCTGCTTCTTCTTTTCCAGCTCGTTTGACATGTTGATCTAGTGGTCTCCATTAATTCGCTGTTTTTTTTATACCTTATCGTAATACAACTTGCTACTATAGTACCTTCTGTCCAAGAACTCAACGCTTGTGGAACTCTTTTCCTGCTGACTGTTTTCCTCCTACATATAGCCTTGATCTTTTCAAGACCAAGGTCAATAATCATATTTCGTTCTTAATAGCTCCGTACATCAAGTGGCGTCATGCCTTGTCTGGAGCGATTTCCATTAAAACAAGTAGCGTGAGGAAGTGCGGAAAAGGGGGTGGACACATAGCCAGCGAGAGAAAGACAGATAATGAGTAGCTAGCTAGCCACCCTGTTTCTCTCTTCTTTTTGTCTCGCTTATGCCCGGCCGGTAAACATTCTTGTAGGCGATGTCAAGACTAGTTTTTCTTTAGTTATTCATTTTGTAATTAAATCTTTTTATTAATTACTTTTAATATCAGCGAAACAATAGCATATACGTTGATAAGATAGTACAATAAAATTAGAACTGAATAACAAAATATTAATTCATTATGAACTGTTTTAAGAATAGATACGAAAATTAACTATTCTAATGACTGTCTTTAGATCGTTCAGCTCTACTATATATAGGGTATTTCAAAGTTATATGTTCCATTATTGATTTAAATAATAGTAAGCCGTTTTGATAGTAATATAAGCGTGATAAATTAAAAATATCTTTCGCATTTATTCATTTAGATATATAATGTAAGAAAGGAAAGATGGAGTGAAGAACTGTCGATAATAAATGCACTTTCTAAAGAAAGGACGAAGTATGGACATCAGAAAAGGAAAGAAAATCTCACTTTACTTTATATATAATACATGATGAATAAATAAAGCGTCATGAATGCTTTACAGAGGTTAGAAAAAAGCGGCCTTAAATGGTGGAGTTTTAACCAGTGTATTTTAAAACCGAAACAAAACATTCCGGTAGAAATCAGTTGTCGGCGGTTAAATTAAACAGGCTTAACTGAAACCACGGATAAGAAGATCCCCTCATATAATGTTACAAGTTGTAACGGCTGCAAAGAGAGAAAGAAGGAATAGAAAAACCGGAAGCCACGGAATAAGGTATATGTGGCTGTAGATGTGTGATGAGCTGATACAAGTTTACATTGCGTGTCCTTAAAGCCGAAGAAAATGAGTTAATGGTCGGATAGAAACGGGGGTGATGCTCTTTGAGAAGACGGCAAAAAGGAGCGGCGAAAACAATCGGTATCTGCTAATTGGTAGCAATGAAGAGGGCATCACGCATGGTACGCTTGTCCGATCGTCTCCAGCGTGATACATCAGTCGTTCAAATAATTGTGCCTCCCATAGACACACGATGTTCTTATTCAATTAGGTAGGAGAGAGGTTTGCATATTTCATGAACTAATCATTGTGTCCCTGCCAGAGTTTCGTCTCATTAATTTTTCTTAATTGTGTTGTTATAGCCGAGGTGCGAACATTAATGGACTTGGCGCTTTGTTAACTCATGTCTGTGTGTAAGCACTTTTAGAATTACTTTCTACGGCCATTCTTTACGTTATATAAACTAACAAAAGGAAAAAGAGTTGCGTTTTCTTCGTCAGGTAAAATAAACGTGATATAATTAATTGATTATATTACGGACTGTAATCATTGTCCGGAGACGGGTTTATAATAGTTGACACATTTAATAATTGCCATAGACCAGACCACAATACGAAATAAAAAAAAACATATTGGCATGATGAAAAGTATGTGGAAATATATATATATTACACAAATAGAGTTATGGACTTTTAAACAATTAGCTCACACAAATATGTTACCAATAGTTTAAATGACATTAAAATCAGTCGAAAAAGACAGAGGGGATGCATGGAAGTTCAAAAGTTTAGAGACCTCAAATATTTCATAAGCACCTGTGACATTAAATACGCCATCGGTACAAACAGATCACTTTATCTATTGTATAACAATCTCAAGATGGGTAATAATTTTATGCTTGAGTTTTACTAGGCTTCGACAATTACAAAGTGACAAGACATTTGTGAAGCTCTGTTTAATCGGTTATTACATATTTATTCTTTTTAAAATATCTTGTAAACATTTTGATGACTACATCGTGTATTGTTCCAGATTAATCCTAATCTAATTCGTATATCCAGGATATGTAGTTACTAAGACATTGACATCTGAAATAATGTCCATGCTTTAAGAACAGCTTGTATAGTTTAGAATTCTTTAACACTGCAATAGGTAGGTTATTCTGCTGATATATATATATATATATAGAGAGAGAGAGAGAGAGAGAGAGAGAGAGAAAGAGAGAGAGAGAGCGAGAGCGAGAGCGAGAACATAATACAAATATATGGAAATGGGGAGAGTACATATAGCGCTAGAATTTCTTCTATTGTTAATGACAGTTTGTTAGTGCAGAGAGTTAGGTAATGTACTGTTGATCGCATTCGTATGTGTTTCGAATCTCAGCGTGAATACACTTGCTTCATTTAGTCACACTGATGAGTTATACACGACGAAACATCAATTTATGGATGACTTTATATGCATATAATATTCGTATGTTAGCAAATCTCATCTAAAAAAATCTAGTAAATTATTGTGTCTATAATTTTAGGATGTGATGATCTTGTTGACATTATTCTAAACTCCTCTCGTGTTCTATGTCGTTTAACAATCGCAGATTAAATCTTTATCGCTGGTATTCCCATTCGGATCAATTGATGATTACTATATTAATGAACCACGTTAAAGAAAACTGTTCGTGCGCGTGTTTAAACAAAATCGCAAAGAATATCATGATTTCCGTCATGTAAAACCTGTCATTCGGACTTGTGCTGATTATTATTTCGCCATAAACATTTAACTTTACTGCGAGCAACTTAATCAAGTCTACGAGAAGTTGAATAGTATGAAATTCTTATAAGTTTGAAAACGCGCATCATTTTAAAAAAAAACAATGTAAACTCACATGTCGGTAGAATATCTGAAACAAGGTTTCCCCATCTGACTACCGCCTATTTTGATCAATGCTGAAATAATTTGAGCCATTCGATGGGGTTGGAGAAACTTGCCATTTTAAAAATTCAAATCCAAATGATTTGCACTTTAAATAAACGCAAAATGTTCTATTCTTTTGTTGGCAGAAGATACTGATGGTCTTTATTTTAAATAATAAATATTGTGTTTTAAATTGTTTGGTTGTTTTGTTTTACGACATAACAACCCTTTTCTGGTTATTTAATGCCGAATCCAGTCATTTTTGTAAAAGTATTTATGCTTGAGGTTTTTAATATCTTCAAATATTCGTTATGTTGCTTGGTTTGCTTGTTTTGTTTTACAGCATATCAACCCTTTTCGGGTTATTTAATTAAGAACCAAGTAATTTTTATAAAAATGTTTATGCTTCAAGTTCTTTATATCTTTAAATATTTATAAAACAAGAAGAAATATGTTGTTTTTAGCTTTGCAGAACAGAACTGAGTTTTGCCAAGGGCAAGGAAAAAGACAATAACATCAATGGTTGGTGTATTTTTGGTCAGGAAGTCGGTATCTTCAGACAGCGTGATCAGGTAGTACCTATGTGTTTTGAATACATACGTGCATAATGAAACATTTCTCATTGCACTAACCCTAATATAACAAACCGACTGGTTGGTTTCCTTATACGTATCTAAAAACTTACATTGTTCGTTTCTCTTTACAAGGTGGCCATGTGGAAGAGTGATCCAGATGGCCACGTCTATAGAAATCTTGCTTTAATTTAATTAACTCAATATTTCAAAGTCTGTTTTCTCTAATCAATTGACATAAGCTGCTCGAACAATCAAAACTTTTTCTCAACATCTTTACTCGGAAATGATGTGATATCAATAACTACTAGAATAGAAATATTAAACTATTTAAATAAGAATATGTTTGTTCACAAACTTCTCCCTTTATTCTTTTTCTATGGAAATAAATCACGTAATGTATATTTTATTTATATCAGAAAATAAATCATTTTACGAGGTATATTTTTAAGCATTGCCTTAAGAATGAAAGATTCTTTACAGACAATAAATCTTTCAGAGTGAATATCTTTTCCTCATATATATATATATAGATATATATATATATATATATATATATATATATATATACATATAATATACGAACATATATACATATACATATATATATACTACATATATAAAAATTTCAAAGTACTAAGATGCCCATTGAAAAACATAAATAATTTATTAAAGTAAAAGTCTATATTTTATTATTATATAATACTGTTGATATTTATATAAATATATATGTGCGTGTGTGTAATCGTACATATTTATATTTATGTATCTATAAATGCGTATTATATAAACTAGAAAATATATATTCGCTTCGATCGCATTCTGTTGCTAACCTGGAAGAGTGGTACCATGAAAAGCATACATATACTCCAATGTGTCCTGGTAAAAGAGAAAATGATGCCTGGGGGATAATTCCACGACGAATTAACATATATTACACTACCTACCATAAGAGGAGGTTATATTTTGGAGAATGGTTTCATGACAATAGAACAAATACTACACTAATTCCAAAGAAGGGTGTAATGTCTGAGAGAATGGTGTCATAAAAATCATGAGAGATGCAAGACTACCCATAAAAAATTAGTACAATAGTTTGAAATGATATTGCAACCTGAATTGAGCATTAAAATGTAGTTACAAAAAGATACAAAATCGCCATTAGTCAATATATATATATATATACATATATATATACATATATATATATATATATATATATATATATATATATATATATATAAATATATACATATCTTATATCTGCATTCCATAGATTATAGTGAATTAATCCAAAACCATCATTTTCATTGGTTTTAACAACTCCTTTATTTGTGTATTTTGATGATTTTTTCTCTATCTCAAAAAAATTATTTATTCAAATTTAATAATAATTCCTATCGATTACGCGCATTTTATTGCAAAATTCAGATAAGTGTATTTTTTTCAATAAGTACAATTTTGTCAATCTGCAGAGGGCTGCAGTATATGTTGTTGAGTAGCGAAGAAATAGATCATGAGAAAAAACACCGGAGGGAAAATACGGTGAAAATCCAAGTTGATTACTGATAAAAATTCGGCAAACTAAAGTATATTAAAAGAAATACACATATTTGGGAAAAAGGTTATCACTTCAGAAAAAAAAAAAAAAAAAAAAAAATTCTACTCCTTAATAAGATTTTCACACTCGACAAAACTAACAAGACAGATTATTCAAACGATGGCCCCAAAGCTAATATTTACGAAACTAACTTAAATAATAAATCCACATTTCCCTATTAGAACAATATAGCTCCGAAGACCCCGGGACAATCCATAAATTATTTTAAGCTGTTATTAATCATTAATTATTACTCAAACATCTTAAAGAATCTACTAAGGCTATTTTTGAAAGCCAGAGATGAAGTGCGAAACTGCCATTGTCATATATATATATATATATATATATATATATATATATATATATATATATATAAATAATATTTGTTTTTAGTTTATTATCTATGTACGTATACGTTTCGGCCTTTTTTATCAGGACGCATCAGCATAGAGATATAACTATTCACTACTGGTCGCGTGATTCGAAACCCTGGGCTACGAGTATTTTACAACTCAAATTCCGACACCTAGAACAATTCGGCGACCACTGGATAATTTTAACACTTATTTCGGCGGCTTACCGTCATGAGAGCGTACAACTTAATGAAAGGAACGATGCATTTATAGCTAACGACATCATGCTGTGTTAATACTACACTTACAGTGCCCATCCAGAGGTTTTTTTCTAGGGCCAACAAATAATAATTTATTTTTTTTGTTTATTATCTATGTACGTATACGTTTCGTTCTTTTTTATCAGGACTCACCAGCGTAGAGATATAACTACTCACTACTGGTCGCGTGATTCGAAACCCTGGGCTATATATATATATATATATATATATATATATATATATATATATATATATATATATTTAACTTGTTACAAATATCCAGGGGGTATAAATCCGAAGGAAGTTGAAACCGGGTTTATGAGAGTGCTCAATGAAAATTCAGAGCAAAATATATATTTTTGTTGGTGATTTTATTATTCCATTAATTGCGACAAAATATATGCTGTTTCATTGCGGGCGCTAATGAAACAGCATATATTTTGTCGCAATTAATGGAATAATAAAATCACCAACAATATATATATATATATATATATATATATATATATATATATATCTGACATGTTCGGTCGCAACTATTACTACTATTTATTTAATCTCATTAGGAAATTTATATATCATGACATCTTCTTATTTGGTCGACATATTTGCAGCTCACCCACCAATTTAGTTGTGCAAGTCACTGGTTCGACGTTTCTGTCTCAATTCATCAGCTCACATCTCACAGCCTTTATACGCACTGAACTGCCGTTAAGATTTCCGATTTTTTAAAATCCAGCGCCAATGATTATTACGCAAATCAATATTTTCTAATATTCTGGTGCTTTCATATCGTCAATGCTATCCAACACTCAAAGTCATGAATAGAACACATAAGCAGTTATCGTTGCACTTTACTGTCTTTGAATATTGCAAATGGTTCTGAAATAAAATAATATTTTAGATTATCAAATTTTTCTCAAACACTCGTTATGGGAAACATTTTTTAAGGAAACGATATAGTGAAAATATGAAAATAATATTACAACTTGATGGAACTTAAAATAGAAAAAACAAAAAAAGAACAAACACATTCTTTTCACGTAAAAATCGCCCGACATTTTAAAATTCAAACGACTATGTGTCTCTTAAAAAATAAAAATCATTTCATGTGATATACGCATTGCACATTTATAACTCTAACGGCTATGTTTCGTTTGAAAACGTACAAAAACATTCTTTTCACATCACAGACACACCAAATATTTTCAAATAATGTATTTGTATTTTATTTCTTCAAATCAATCATCCCGATGAAGTTTTGAAATTAAGATATAAAATAAAAACGGAAAAACTAAAATTATTTATGTATTCATCAACGTTTTATCTTAATTCGGCTTTTTTTAAAAACAATTAATATATATATATATATATATATATATATATATATATATATATATATATATATATATATATATACAGGGTGGGCCAAAATAAGGGTCCTATCTTTAAATTTGAATAACTTGAATTTTAATAACTTCCACAAAATAAAAGTTAAACTCACCAAACTTTATGTGTGTGTAGACTGACCCTTCCGAGATTTTTTGAAATAAACAAAACAAATTTAAGCCGAAACACACTTCTTAAAACTTACAAAAACTAAAGTATTGTTTTTTACACTGTTTTGAGTTTTTTAAGCAAAAATAATGTTTTCTAAATGAGGGTACGTTCCTTAGGGCTAATACGGCTCATGCTTGCTTCGGAAGGGGTCCTTTACTTATTCTAAAAAAAAAAAATCAATAAATAAAAAAGTTATGAATTTTTAAAAATAGGACCCTTATTTTTGCCCACCCTGTATATATATATATATTAATTGTTTTTAAAAAAAGCCGAATTTTCGTCTCTACAAAATAGTCTCTAAGGCTCTTTCGTCCAACATCTCATCAGGAGAAATCGTTGAAATACAAAATGTAAAATAAAATTCAGGAGAAAGAGAAAGCCTCCGCTTTGCGAAAACGTTTTATTTGCAAGCAGAAGGATTTCGGAAAGACGTTGATTATCTTTTCATTTGTTCTGATCTTTTTTTGGCTATTAAAACTAACCTGTCTTTACAAAACTTTTTACTAAATTTATAGAATTAAATTTATTTTAGACGTTTATTCCCTAATCTCATCGGCATTCAATTTCCCCAATTCTTGCTCTTTCTCGTCAATTTTAATCTACATTTCATATTGCAACAATTTTTCCGAATGAGATGTTAGACGAAAGAGCTCTGGAGACAACATTTTCGGAGACTAAAATTCTGCTTTCATTTAAAAAGATTTGTAAATTGCGTACCTCGAAAATACCTTTACATATATATATATATATATATATATATATATATATATATATATATATATATATATATATATATATAAATTCTGCTTTCATTTAAAAAGATTTGTAAATTGTGTACCTCGAAAATACCTTTACATATATATATATATAAAGGTATTTTCGAGGTACACAATTTACAAATCTTTTAAAATGAAAAGCAGAATTTTAGTCTCCGAAAATGTTGTCTATATATATACATAGACTGTTTCGCTATATCACAGCCTTTCCGTGCGTCTAAACCAGTTAGTGCCTCAAGCCGGGGTTGAACCTCAACTATCGAGCTGATAATCGGGCGCCTTTACACGTGCGCTATCATATGACACTGACTGAATGTAAGTGATATCTCAATGTAAACATCGTCAAGTGCCGGGATCTCGAATTTGTTTTACCGAATGAGCTATGCCTTTGCGATATCCTTACAAATAAGCTCTACCCAAGAAAGGTAGCTTCATATAGTCATCTACATACAAACTGTTTCGCTGTATCACAGCTCTTCAGTGCGGCTAGACCAGTTAATGTCTCAAGCCGGGATTTAAACACAACCGTCAAGCTGACAGTCGGCTCCTCTACCTGCACTATCATACGACATTGACTGAATGTAAGTGATATTTCAATGTAAACATTGTCAAGTGCCGGGAGCTCAAATCAGTTTTACCCAATGAGCTATGCCTTATATATATACTTTACATCCAATTTACGCCAATCTAACATTGAAAGAACAATTCATTTAATTTACGATTTACATATACTTTATATCTAAGTATTATACAGTTTAAAGATGTATTTCCCAAATAAAATGTTAAAAGTTACTAAGAGCAAAGTATTTTTTAAATCAAAATTCGAGTGCTTTTTGACTGAAACCAAATAAATAACGTGTCTGAACCTAATCTACTTAGAATAACTTGCAGATCGATATTGATATCGAAAACGTTCATAATTTAACTTCTGAAATCGGGTTTCAATCTTATTATATGATCAGGCGTAAAATTTATCATTTTGGAAATGATTTGGCGTATCATTCTTTTTATTAGTACAACCAAATTTTGCGCTCGCTTATAGTACCTGAATCTGATATTAAAAGTTTATTGTTGTAAATACATGCGCATATAGAAAAATATATATATATATATATATATATATATATATATATATATATATATATATATATATATATATGTGTGTGTGTGTGTGTGTGTGTGTATGTGTGTGTCTGTGTCTGTGTGGTTATTTCCATTTCTTTACAGAAGAAAGACTTCTTCATAAAATTGATGTGTGCGGTTGTGGGCACACCGGTGGCTCAGCAGCCCAGATTTATTTTCACAAGTCTTTCTGCAGATATTACGTACGAGAGAACTGGCTCTCGTCTTTACATAACTATGGTCAGCTCTTGTTTGTCACTCACGTAGTTTGCTACTGCCATAGGATCTCTTCTGAGTAGTAAACTAGACTTTGACAAACAAATTCAGCCACATGAACCACAAACATGGCGGGGCTTAATGGCGTCTGGAATGTTCAGCATTGACCGCTTCATCAAAGAAATTCAAAATCGACTGATCTAACCACTTTCACGCAAAGCTCTCGCCAACGTCATAAATATACCGATAGAGGGTTTTCAAACCTAGTGTCTTAATGGTGGAATTTAAGGCGCGAATATAAGAGACAAATTTGGTAGTGTATTTTTAGGCTATTTTGAGGTTATTTGTTTGGCAGCGTGAGATTATCGAACATCCTTTATGTGTACTGGTCAGTCCAGTTTGTAAGAAGTACTTGTCTCCTATAGACACATCCTTTAAAAATTTCGTCCCTCGTTTAAACAGTTGGTATTTGGGTCAATAATTGACCGTAATATGTAATATTTTTCTGCGTCACATAAAATGGCACCTATTTATGGCTGGAGATGATGATGGTCTTCTCTCTATTACTTTCCATTTGATGGAGAAGTGTGTCCCCTTATCTTTTAATTACCATATACGGGTAGCAAGTGTTGTTCTGGCGTTGTCATTGTATATAAAGGTATACCTGTGTGTGTACAATCTCCGCTTAAGGCTTCCCTGCGTCCTGCCTATGTATTTTCGGTTCTGCTGCTGAGCTGGCTTGTGACAGTCGCTTCACAGTTGTTTTTGTCCTAGCATATATATATATATATATATATATATATGTAGATTATAACTAAAAGGTAAACTTTTAGAGAGTTGGACCTATTGTGAAATAAGGAAAGCTCAATATACTGGATAGAGCAAAAAATATGGTATGGTACTAAACTACTTCTTGTTTTGAACAACTGAAAATACCGATTTGCTTCCATTTGCAGGTCTTACTAATTTTCATTGACGTACCATATATATATATATATATATATATATATATATATATATATATATATGTATATATATATATATATATATATATATATATATGTATTTTTGAAAAAATATGTCTAAATACCCTTTTCTTATATATATAAATATATATATATATATATATATATATATATATATATATATATATATATATATATATATATATATATATATATATATATATATACCAGGACAAAAGCAACTGTCCCCTAGGGAGGAATTACAAAAATGATTCCCTAGTCTATGAAGCGACTGGCACAAGCTAGCTCAGCAGCAGAACCGAAAAATACATAGGCATGACGCAGGAAAGTCTTAAGCAGAGATTGTACACACAGGTATACTTTTATATACAAAGACAAAGCCAGCACACACACACACATACACACACACACACACACATATACATATATATATATATATATATATATATATATATATATATATATAAGTAAGGTTAGTGGAAGAGAACCCTTTTCAAAGTGCTTGAATATTAAGAAAATTAAAAAATAAGAGCGTAATATTTATTGATATATTTATTACAGAAGATCAGAACAACATCGGTAATGTCAGTTTCAAATCTATACAAAAGAGGCCTATAGTTGGTCTCCTAGATCGGACTTACTTCAGCCTCTGTTGATGTCTGTCTCCCCGGAAAATGGCGGATCGCGCGTTCTGCGACTTTTCCGTGATATTTCAACTGTGTGCTCTATTTTCATTTTTGTTCCCTTCTAAAACTTTTACATATTAGCGCGGTAATGTTTCTTTACAGACTACAACATGGTCGTTTTTGAGTCTAATGTCAACAAATATCTGTCGAGTCGACATGTAAATTGATGATAGTTTTAAATTATTCTATAGTACTGTTCCATCGTCTAACTGAAAATCTAATTACCCCTTATCCTCGAGTGGCTTTTGGAATTGGCAAGTGGAGATTTATTAGTATAAAAATCATAGACGGTCTCAAATAGAATGCAATGAAATATGAGCTTCACAAATGAAAATGTTGTAAACCGGTACTTATTGAAAACTTTCTACGTAAGAGGACAAAGATAGACGGATTTTGTGCTCTGTTCTTTGTTAACACTTTGGCGTGACCTAAAGTGCTAGAATGACAGCTTTTAGCAGGAGAAAAGCGATATGATTTATTACTTGGCGAGCGTTACAAACTCCTGCCATCTGATGAGTGTCTCACTGAGCTCACTAGAGGTTCTCTGATTAATCTGTCCGTAAAACCACAAGTTTTGATGTGTTGCAACAGGACATCCCTGAATACGCATTCCCTTATCTGCATTATTCTAGACTATTTGATAATAAACTGTTCATGGGTATCAATTCTTTGGTACTGTGATCCAAGGGGCTTACCCTTACTGTATATACAATTGGAGTTCTCTTATATACAAACGAATCTGAAGAATAATTCTATACACGTACCCATTATTCCCAGAAGCCTGAAAACAGAAAACTTTTTCTGATAAATAGAATGAAGTGGGCTCATTGGTACACTGTCTTCTGTGATGGTATCAGACGAGATATCCAAGCGTTTATAAACTATCCAAAATGTCGGAGATTCTGAATTAAAACTACTTTTTGACTGATAATGGGTCAATCCTAATGTCTTACTACCTAGTACTTTAGGCACAACAAAAGATGCATTCGTTGGGATCTTAGAAATACACCCAGTACATGGATAATACAGTTTGAATTGGTAATGATTCCTCTGAAAGTTAAATCGTAAAAAATTGCCCGTGACCTGGAGAAACAGAAATATATAAGTAAGCATCCTTTAATTCTACAGTAATCCCCCAATCGCTTTTCCTCAAAGCCTGACAAATAGTTCTGAAAGTTTACATCTTGAAATGTAGCAGTTGTTTATCTCCAATTCAGAATAGGACGTTGGGATCTTAGAAATACACCCAGTACATGGATAATACAGCTTGAATTGGTAATGATTCCTCTGAAAGTTAAATCGTAAAAAATTGCCCGTGACCTGGAAAAACAGAAGTATAGAAGTAAGCATCCTTTAATTCCACAGTAATCCCCCAATCGCTTTTCCTCAAAGCCTGACAAATAGTTCTGAAAGTTTACATCTTGAAATGTAGCAGTTGTTTATCTCCAATTCAGAATAGGACGTTGGGATCTTAGAAATACACCCAGTACATGGATAATACAGCTTGAATTGGTAATGATTCCTCTGAAAGTTAAATCGTAAAAAATTGCCCGTGACCTGGAAAAACAGAAGTATAGAAGTAAGCATCCTTTAATTCTACAGTAATCCCCCAATCGCTTTTCCTCAAAGCCTGACAAATAGTTCTGAAAGTTTACATCTGGAAATGTAGCAGTTGTTTATCTCCAATTCAGAATAGGACGGAACTGTTAATCTTTCTTGGGAACGAAAACGAAAGTGCCGTAGCAGCCCCACTCGTTTTTGGCTATGGCAATTAATTATATTTGTTGTTTTCCTTAGCTCTTAAATGCTTTTTGTTTCAAATATAATACATTCCAACAAAGGGTATATTTTAATATAATATTCAACGAAAATGTGTCAAACTGCAACTTGTTTAACATCTGAAACAAGCCTGTTGGCAAGTGTGAGTATGTATTAGTATGATGTTGCATCAGCACACCCGCTAAATAGGTAATCAGTATCTTCGATGTCACTGGCGAGTGTCATTCGTGTCATCTGGCTAATTCAAGAGCGTTAAGTTTTAAACCTGGTCATTATAATGGTAAGTAAAAATTATTATATGATTCTCTTCTAGTGTATTATGATTATTTGTATTCATATATCGTAGTGTTATACATGTAAAATGTTATTCCATTTGTTGTACAGTTGCAACATCATTTATTTTTGTTGAATAATTTTTTTTTCCAAATCATTTAAACTACTTTATATTACTCCTATTAAACGTTTTTCACCCTTTGCAAACTAATATAAAAAATAAAGCATTTAAGAGTTAATATGTATTTTATTTCGTCTGAATCACGCTGCTCTTGCGAGATGAACTTTATACTATCTTGTTTACGCCGTTTTTTATGGTTTAGAAAACTGAAGCCCAAGTATGTAGCAGTCATGCACATTGGCATCTTTTTCCTCTTGCAGGGAGCAGCCCTAGCGAAGTTGTTTGGCCATACGATGAACAATCAGACTCCTGGGTGTAGTAATTGTGAGCGGTCCCTGTTTGACTACGTCTGGACCCCTTGGGAATTGCAGGGCAGGCAGATAGAGTGTAGGCACCCACAAAGAAAGACGACACTCTCTCTTGCCACTGTCGCCTAGACACCGACCAAACCAATCTGCACTTGAAGAAATACTTCTCTAAGGAGGGGATTTCGGCAGTCGAACTTTATTATTACTACTTTTTGTTAATGTTTTAACATCTGCCAGCCTACACCCAATTGTGTAGGTCACATAAATAAATACATATACGTTGTTGTTTATAGTAGGCCCTTTTTTCTTTTATCTGACTGTCCTTTTGTTAGATATTATAGTTTATGACTTTCGCGGCATGGTTCGAACTGTGTGACTGGCAAAGATTGCATCCTCCCATACTGACGATTGCAGGTTTGGCATGAATCACATGTGTATATGGGTTTATTTTCAAAATAATATTAATATATATATATATATATATATATATATATACATATATTATAACTTAATAAATTACTTGTAGCCTCTAATCTTGGCTCGGTACTGTAGTGAGTAGCATTAACACAGCCGTCATCGCTGCTTTTATGCTTGCTCCTTCAGTAGTTGGTCAAGGCGTCGGAATTCGGGTTATAACCTGACTCTTGTTCAGAGGTTACGAATCCTGACACCAGTATGAATAATTATCTTTACACTGACGATTCTCGAAAAGATGAAACGTATACTTAAGTAAATAACACAAATATATATATATATATATTATATATATATATATATATATATATATATATATATATTATTGTTTCATTTTTTTCAGTCGACGTATTGATAAATCAAGTTGCTCCTTTCTGAGGCTAACGCTTGATCTCTATATGAGATACATAGATATTCGAATATTCCATTAATGCTCTATTTTACCTGTCAAACGTTGAGTTTGTAAAGAAGTTAAAATATTAATTTTCCTCTTCCCAATTGACCCGTGAATTATGCTATAGTATATCTTTATTTGTGATCTCTTTAGGTAACATTACTTGGAAAAGGTGCACCATTCGTATGAGTCAGTGTATAGTCGTGTCGAAGGGAACTTATTTGGGCTTCTAATACTATGTTATTTAATATTTGGTCAGAGTTTACTTGTAGGGGAAGTTATGTCAGGTTATCCTGACAAAATCTTGTACAGAGAGACCGAAGACACTCGAAGATAGTGTCTAGTAAGTCATTCAAACTTCTCTGTAAGTAATTCAAACTCCCCCGTATTGTGTGTGTGCAATTTTTAAACAACGTGATTATAAACGGCATACTGTAAACGGGTGGGTTTTGTACTTGTATTTTCTTCCTCTTTTTTTAGATTGTAGGTGTTATATTCTCGTGTTAGTTTGGTCCACGTGGGCAAGTTGAACTCATATGAGGCGTTTTATTTCTATTCTGGTTCTTTATTCTTCATTTATTGTTTATTCTTATTTTTATCTCCATCTCTCCTTTGTTTACTTTATACGTTATTTTTATTTTTTATTTCTAAAGCTTAACATTTTTTTTTTGTTATCTATTCATCTGTTTATTGTTTAGTTATTTACTTTATTTGTTTTTAATCTTTTACTAATCTTTTTATATATATTTTTTATATTGTAACTTTTTAAAATTATATATATCTTTTTTTATATATTTGCTTTTGTTCTAGGGAAAATATAAAAAAACTTAATTCCGATTTTGTTCTGATAAAGTGTTCCAATAAATGTGAAAATGAAAAAAAGATAATGATAAACAGTCCATATTCTTTAAGGCCAAAGTATACCGAAATATCTTTATTATCTGTTATTTGTCGATTTCGTTTGGGAATCTTCTAGATTAAGAAATAAGAATTTGGAGTATTTACATCATTTGAAATACTATTCTCATCATGTGTTTTTATTTTCACAGCGTTTCGGCCAATGTAAATACCGATCTTGTTCATGTGGACCCGTAGCACAACTGATAAAGGCGTTGTTTAACAGTCTACTCAGTCATAGCTTACGGAACTAGAACAGTTTACCCCATAGATTAAATAAAAAGGTTCAGTTCAAAATACCAGATAAGCTAGACATAATGTGGCCTGAGTTAAAAATCATGCACTTGTAAGAGGTTACATCAACCAAATGTTGTAAAAGTAACAGTCAAGATGAGAATAGTTGTTCGACTAATTCAAATAATAAAACTGTGTTGGTTATCCATACCCTTATTCCAATAATAATACTAATGTCACTAATCATAATGACACCAGTAATACTGTTTAAATAGATGTGAGTGAGCATGATAACAATAGTAGATGAACACAATCACCCCTGCTAATTAGGCGGTATATATAGGCTCTACGGCGAGTTCGCTGAAAGATAGGATCTCAAGACACTTTTATACCTTCAATAATAGATATCTCCACTAATCCACATTCCTAACTACCCATACTTCGTATTTGAAAGACAATAACAGAGGTTTTAACCTCAAATGGGAAGTAGTTTTAAAAATGAGTCATATACACACTTAGAAAAGTACTGTAGATTACGTAGAAAAGAGGCGCTTATTTTCATGAAATACAAGGATCTGTTACTAAATGACAAAGACGATGTGCTGTCCAATTGCATGCACACAATTAAGTACAGGTACTGTAATTTAAAGGTACCTTAACCTTGATCAAGTCCCCTCCACATAAAACCCGTAACCACCCTCACTCTGTCTCACCTAACTTAAACTGTTTAAGTTAAATATTTCTACGCGCTCAGTGGATAATGTGTATTCTAAAATTACTCTTCACATTGTCCCCTCCCCACTGAAGTATCATGCCCATTGTTTTCTACCTTCACCCACACGTTTAACAAACTATTCCACTTTTCCTAGCCTAAACTTACTCATGCACCATTTTATTAATGCAACTTATAATTATACTGTAATACTCTTTAATTTTTTATACTCCTGAATTATTTACATGATACATTATAGCTATTTACTATAGAATAAAATATTTTAGTGGTATTTTAGAAACATATGATTTGTCTGTGTCCTAGACGCAGATAGCTATGTGCCATTTCAAATCTATGTAAGATGGGGGATTTCTGGACATGTCCTAAGAAAGAAAATTCAATAATATCTCTCTTAATGGAGATAATGTTGTTTATACATATATGGCAGGAATACATTTTTCAATGGATCTATAGCGTGATGATCACGTACTTTAAATTTACCTACCTTTCTTTTATAATATAATAATAAGTAGATAACTATTGACGAGTCGACCTTGTGGGAATTAAGTCATATTTAATCTTACATATACGGACTATATATTGCTATTGTCCTTAGAACATGTAGGTGACGCTTAAATTAAAACTAAGTCAGATAACTTTCACCAGAACCTACTAACTCACCAGTTTGTTTGGAGTTACCTTCAAAGATAAGATCTACTTTGACTCCTCCCTCACCATCTTACCCCTTTGCGCGTGACAGCTACCTACCCTCAGAGCGTAAACCTTTTCTATTCCTCAACTCAATCCTCCTTATTCCCTCTACCTCCTTCTTTCCATAAATATTAATGTAGGCATGACTGATTCTCGTTCTTCGGTTATAAAGGTGTGGCCGAATACTTCCATGCAAGGCGAATAGTTAATAAATTCCATTCACAAGTAAGGTTTTGGCCCGATCACTCGTTATCTGTGACTCTCGACTCTACATGTTGGCTAGTAATTTGAACCCTTCTATTATCGAAAAAAAAACACTTAAATTATTTACGTTCTTTTACAGTATTTGAGACCCTAATCAATCGGATTACATTGTGGAGAAACTGTTTTTTCCACTTCGAATTACAAAGTCATCACTGCAAAAGAACTATCTTTTAACCATTAGTCATTTTTAAGACAACACACTCTTCCCTTAGAAAACCTCACCTAAACTTTGAGAATAACCTCATTTGAAACTAGACTTATCATATCACATTTGTTGTTTTATGCCCACCTTTGTTAAACTGTTTCTTGTCTTGTATGATTTTCGCTCTAGAGAATTGCATTTCGGATTTTTCATCATTAAAAAAAACCGGTACACTTTTACTTTCATGTTAATCCCATGGAAACTTCTGTCTAATTTCTCTCTGCTTAGTTTTTTTTCTACCATAATCTGGCTTTAGTGACGGAAGCAACGTGATTATTCTTGCTGCGGTTATTATTACTGTGATGTTCTTAGATTGCTATTAATATCATTTTCTCTTATCCCCTAATATTCTATTTTAGATTCATATCAAATATAGACCGCATTGATTCTATATGTATTGCTTTAACTCTGACTATTATTATCGCTAATAAAATTATTATTATCATTATCATTGTTAGTTTTTAGGAGGCATAATATAAGCGCACCCCTATTTGAAAAGTAAATTACATCATATTTGCATTTAATTTGATCAATAATTATCAGACAATAATGACGAAAGAGTTTTTGGATTGGAATTTCCACCTAAGCTGCCTTAAGCTTAATCCTTCCAGATTTTCTAGATTAAAATCATGTAATAGATTTTCAACAAAATTAGAACAAGGACTCTAGACATTAGGTTCAGTATAATTGTATCTTGATTTTAATCTTCGTAATATGATGCAAAATTGTTTTGTTCGGGAAATGAATTTTACCCGTGCTGGGGCGAGTATTCTTCTAATATATATATATATATATATATATATATATATATATATATATTGTGAGCGACAGACAGCTGTTTCGTCGGACGGCTATTTTTCAGTGTGGCCTGATGTATGCTAACATTCAAAACCCGAACGGCAGATCACTTTCCACTGTGATCAACTGTGTCAGTTGTCTTACCACTGCGCCTACATACTCGTTGCTGAAAATAGAGAAAATTACAGCGTTTATGTATTTCTATTGTTTACATTTCTATTATTTACCATACTAGTAGCCCGAGAGAACCCTGTTCTGTAGAGAAGAGTACTACCCAATTGCGCCAATCATAAGACGGAGTTTTTTTTTACGTTTTTTTTTTAGATAAAAAAATCTCTAATCAGAAATGTGTTATAGTCTACATAGTCTATATAAAGTGTAAAACAGGGAACCCGATTAACTTTTACTGTTGCTTGCTTGAAGAAATATCCTTAAACACAATGCCTTGGTTGAAATTATTATCTCTTTTTCCCCCTTGCGGCCTGTCTAGTTTTATAACTGAAATAAAAGTCCGAGTATCGGAGTTCCGTACGCCGGAGATAAAAACGAATAATGAACGACCAGGTCTTAAGACAAGTAATCGCTTGACGCATGCGTAGCCAATATTACCTAACTGACAATCAAAACACTTAGAAGACAAAATGTCGTTGTCTTAAAAGCTTTTCCCAAAAGTAATAGAACGGTATAACGAATGAGTCGTTTGCGGTAGGACTCATTACAGATTAAGTCGAAAAGGGAAAGAAGAATTTAATTACGTTACAATCTATTACGCTCTGTTAACACCGGTGATAATAGTTTCGTCTTGTTGGGATTTTCTTTCTTTTCATTTTAATCCTAGTAATTTCGGGTGAGTGGCTGTAAATTACCTTAGAACAGAGGACGCATTATTTAGGTATATTACTGAGGATATATAGGTATATTATCATCGAGATATATATATATATATATATATATATATATATATATATATATATATATATATATATATATATAGTCTTGGAAGTTTCTCAACCATTAAAACCATATTAAAAAAAAAACAACCTTAAGTCCCAAGTCGTTCAGTGGAAAATCCCTCATGTAAGTCAATTTAACTTTTACAGTTATTATATTAGTTTGCTTCTAACATTATTTAAGGGATCATCAGTTGTTTACCATGAAAAACTGTTTCGGGAATTTAATATATATATATATATATATATATATATATATATATATATATATATATATATAGGCAAACATTATTAAATAACACTGAGTGTTTTTGCTTGATAAGATCTTTTTATTTTTTCACTTTTCCGAATGGTCTATTTAGTGTTTCGGTCAAATTTCTGTATGTAAGTTCCATGGATTTCGCGTTCCATTTTCTTTCTTTTTTTGCGAGTACTTTCGATTTGATTCGTCAAATCAACTTCAGACGGTGTTAATTTTTTTTAATATGCCTTTACTGTTAAGTTTGTTTTAGCGGCCAGTAATTTACAACTTTAAAAAAGCGTCCATAATATTGAGATGTTACACGAGAGCGTGATTGCGTTCTAAGAGCGTGCAAGATTCAAAAGTTTGATTATATATATATATATGGGAAGAGAAGGATGAAGGTAATCCGACGTGATGGGAAAATGAAAAAAGAAAAACCAAAAGAAAAAAAAAAATGGATGTTTTTTATGTGTACATCAACGTTTCGTCTTTATTTATAAGACTTCATCATTTTTCACTCCTCACCAAGTACGGACGTCCAACCAGTAGTGGTCATTATTTTCTTCCTTTTTCCATTATGTCAACCCCACATGTGTTTGTACTTGCATGACATATTTCTCTATATTATCATCCTGATGAAGTCTTATAAATAAAGACGAATCGTTGATGTACACATAAAAAAACATCCATTTTTTTTTTCCTTTTTCATTTTCCTATATATATATATATAAATCAAAAGTTAGATTGCATATATATATATATATATATATATATATATATATATATATATATATATTCATGTCAAAATGGTGTTTAGTTTTGGCAGCCGTAGGAAAAGACATTAAATTAAGAAAGGAGTAAACAGGGAAAAGGAAGAAAAGGACGTCTCTTAAAACTTTCTTTTCTTTGTTTACTTGTTCGTTTTAGTGTGTACATTATTGTTGACAAAGTTAATGAACGAAGATAATCAAATCCTAAGCTTCACGAAAGAAGGGAACATCGCGTGAAACCAAAAGTTACATACTTGAACCCTTTTTTTTGTCAAATGTCTTCCGAAATTGTTTAAATTTCTTTCTGTGATTTATTAATAGAAATGCAGCTTAAGAAGAAAAAAAGAAGAAAATAGATAAAAATCAAAGGTAGATGTCAGTTTTACGGTTGACATTTTTGATTTTTGTCTGGATTTTATTTGTTGGGAAAAGAAAGAAAACCACTAAGAAAACCTTTTGAAAACATATCCTGTGTTTATTTATTTATTTATGTATTCATTTCATTTTACTTGACTGCAATAAAGGAGCGCATTTCTGGGGATAACACTTGATCTATATATGAGACACATAGATATCCGACTTTTTAACTAAAGAGAGAAAGGTAAATTATTTATGATATTTCTAGCTAAACGTGTTTTTGTCATGAATGTTTCATAGATTGAAGCTCAACCTAACACCTGCAATGACAATATCGATAGACTAGCAATTTATATGAGAAAGTGTTTTCGAACGAAACCATGAAACCTTCAAAACTTTCGGAACATTCCAGAAAAATTCACCTAGATTAAGCAGACAAAGATATAGCATATTTTCAGTCATTTCAAGAAAAGTTAGAAAAACGAAAATATTAGAAATATGTTTGCCAGAACTTCACAACAATCAACCGAGGATGTACGTGCATAATGGAACATATCTCTGCTGATTACTATATCTGGTAACCCTCATAAAATTGGTCACTCACTCGTTTTGCCTGAAATGCCAGAGATTTAGTTTTATTAGGTTGGTGCAAAAACAATGGCGTTTTCTCACATATGTTATATTTATATATGTTTTCTGAATTAATTTATTGGTAAATATAGCGTTGTTATAGGTCATTTTAAAGCACGTCTTTCGCTCTATCGAATCGTGTTATTCGTTTCCATTTTTAATCTCTTCATTCATTATTTTTTCAGGCTTTTCGACAGCATGGGCAAAATTGAAATCCGCACGATATTCTTGTTCCAGTTTAAACTAGGCCGAAAAGCTGCCGAGAGAGCTCGTGACATCAATGATGCGTTTAGCCCAGTAACCACTAACGAACGTACGGCATAAAAGTGGTTCTGGAAATTTCGCAATGGTGACGAGAGCCTTGAATATGAAGATGGGCAAGGCCGACCGACCGACTGCGGTTGATAACGAAGATCTGAACGCCTTAATTGAATCCGATCCTCGCAAAACCACACGAGTAGTTGCTGATAAACTCGAGGTCGATCACACAACAGTCGTTCGCCATTTGAAGCAAATAAGGAAGTCAAAACAGCTGGATAAATGGGTGCCGCAAGAATTGAACGATAATTTTTTTTTAAATCGTCGTTTTGAGGTGTCTTCTACGTCTTGCTGTGCAATAGAAACTGCCCATTTCTCAAGCGAATTGTGACCTGTGATGAGAAGTGGATCCTCTATGACAATCGGCGACGTTCAGCACAGTGGTTGGATGCTGGCGAAGCTCCAAAAACACTTCCCGAAGCCGAAATTACACCAAAAAATGATTATGGTGACTGTTTGGTGGTCTGCGACAGGTTTCATCCATCACAGCTTTGTGAATCCGGGCGAAACGATTATGGCGGAGAAGTACTACCAACAAATTGACGAAATGCACCAGAAGTTCCAACGTATGCGCTCGAGATTGGTCAATATTCAGGGACCAATTCTCCTCCATGACAACGCTCGCCCGCATGTTTCACAACTGACCCTGCAGAAGCTGAACGAATTGGGCTACGAGACTCTGCTTCATCTGCCATATTCACCGGACCTCTCACCCACCGATTATAACTTGTTCAAGTTCCTGCGTGAGAAATGCTTCCAAAGCCGAGATGATGCCGAATCGCCATTCCATGCCTCATCGCTTCCAGAACTCCAGATTGTTATGATAATGAAATAAGTAAAAATGTTTCCCGTTGACAAAAATGTGTTTTGATTCTAATGCCTCTTATTTTGATTAATAAAGTTTGGTATAAAATAAGTTATGGCTTTTTTAAAGTTGAACGTCAAAAAACGCCATTGTTTTTGCACCAACCCAATACATGACTCACCGGATTAAATTGTAAAACCTTTACTTCTCAGAGATAACTCAATTCAAAGACGAGTAGATGAAATGACTGAATAATTTGAAGAAACATCGTGCAACATTCTGATCGCAACAGAAGTCAGTTTCCAATTAGATGTGTCTACTCTACCAGGAAATGAACCATTGTATCTGGCTTATCTTCGTTTATGCCGAGCACAAAATTGGTTCAATAACTTTTATTTAAAAGACAACTTCAAAGAACCAGTAAATGATAATCATAATGTTATGCTGTTCGCGCAACAGATAAAGCATACTTAATGATAGGTCGTCATCGTGTGTTCATCATTTTCTTGAAGAATAGGTTATAGCGCATTAAATAAATGAGGATATATACGGGCGTGCATGCATATTAAATATACAAAAAATGAAATAAAGATTTTGATTTGAGACAATAGAATAGATCACCAGCTAGTAAGTGCTACTACAAACATAAACAGAGTTTTATGAAAGAAAATATAAGTTGACAAAACATTTATATCACTACAAGTTTACATGGATATAAAACTCATTCTTACTCAGTAAATGTTCATTTGATAAATTTCACACAACTAGTGTGTTATGTAGTACAAAATAAAGTTCTAAGGATGTGTATGTCTATATATAGTTGTTAGTGTAGAATATTGTTGTATTGTGCGGGGCTTAATAAAAATGACAACACAGGTATCTTAGGAAAATATAACATGTATATTTATTTGCCGGTGACGATGAGGGTGGTGGTCGGAGAGGCTTTGTGCACAGGGAATTAGACGGTTGATTCTCCCGAGGTTCGACCGTCAACTCTGTCTTTTGATTTTCGGTTGTTATTATATAACGATTTTGTCGCCACCTGGACGAACTCATTGAGATTGCACTCGGTGACAGCTTGAACTTTATTTGACACTTCCAAAATCTGTCCATCTTTTCCTGGCATAACACAAACGCACCTGGAAATATGATCTTTAACCTTTCCGACATCTCTGTTTCTTCTGACATCACTGTTTAAGTGATTCTTGCAGGTTCATCCTCTTCTTTGTCAGAAGAAACCTACCTTTTGACAATCGATCATATGTTGCCTCTTCCTGTGCAGGTGTTTGTCTGGTTATGAGTTTTAAAAAATTTATTTTCAAATAACTTTTTGGTCATCCGACAATTATCTTATCAACTGACAATCGCCAGGAGCATCTGTTTTATCAACAACCTCCGTGCACCGACTCGGATATGTAACAATATGCCCGACTACTTATTGTTTGTAGATACACGCTAGATAGAAAAAAGCTTGTACGTGAGTTTAAAAAGTGTGTACCTGATCTACTTACAATGTATTGTGTAATATACAGTCAACATCTGGTAGAAAAAAACTTAATTACCTGACTTGACAAATAAATGTAATGGGAACTAGCATCAGGAGGCACAATGATAACGAGATCTGAATTGTAGTGCGTCTAAAATAATTCTGATGTGACCATATTGTTTTTATTTGAGTTGGTACACCTTGTGTATTAAAAATCCAGCATGGCTTTTAACTTCTCGATGTTACTGTTGTAATTAACAAATTGTAGAGCACACCACATGAGTCTTTTTCGAAAATCCAACATCACCAATTGTAGTAATGGTTATGTTGTATCCGATATAAGTCCGAGTTCAGTGTTGTTCTTTTTAAAATCCGTCAAATTCGCACAGTCCATATTATAACGATCTTCGTATCATCTGAAATACGAAGCAAACGTAATTTTGTTTCCGGGTCGTAATCAAAATAATCTATAGCGCTCTAAATATCATAATGTGAAAATGTACTTTCATCGTATACTATTTTCTGTTCTTGTTGGTTATGAAGAAACATTTCCTCAAATTTTAACATTTGCTTTGTCTTTCTTGAAATTTCTCAAAAGAATTTCTTCTAGTCACAGCTGTTCTTGTTGGTGTTAGATAATTTCTAACATAGCACTTTTAAATTCCTCCATTTAGTGTAACTTAAAATTGGCTACCGACTTTTTCGTGTATATTTAAAAAATAATTGCACGGTCGTAACTTTTCTCACTGAAAGATAATTCTTCGCTTCTTAACGGGAATAAAATGAGTAATCTTGTTCAAACTTATTTACGTGTTCCTGATTAAACAAAAAAGAAACGAAGAAAAACTGACAAACCTTTAGTTGTTTGTTTTTTCGTGGTCGAACTGTTTAGATGTCAAAACATCGTGTTGGAGAATGACTTGAAAACTTTGTTCTTTCAATCTTATTTTCTGACGTCAGAGTGTTAGCTATCGCACTTTTGGCACATCTTGTGTGTTAAAAATCCAGTACGGCTTTTAAACTTTTAACTGTTACTGTTGTAATTAACAAATTTTAGAGCACACCACATGAGTCTTTTTCGAAAATCCAATATCGTCAGTTTTAGTAATGGTTATGTTGTATCTGACATAAGTCTGGTTTAATTTGTGTCTGAATAAGTCCGAATCTCTTGTCGCACGTATTGTAACCATAAAGGGCTGCTAATAAATAAGACAACAAGGTGGTATATTTATAGGAGTGTGTATTCACAAAAGTATAGAATAGTATATTAGAGAAAGATAGTTCATCCTTCGTCAGAGGCTCGTCTATACATAATGTCTAGTATAACAATTATGGAACACAGTGAAAATATATTTTATTGCCAGTCGAATATCATATTCGTAAAACGGTGTTCTAGTGCACTTACTTTGCTTCTTTCCAAGCTAAATAAAAACAGACTCAAATTTACCAAATGTTGGGATCATCGACTCTTCTTAGTGAGTTTCAGTCTTAAATCGAGAAGCTAATATCTCTGCACGTATCGTATTAGAAGTAATTGTCACAACTACATTAAATGCTTCATTTAATTAATTAGTACTTTTTAAATATTTATTTTGTCTTTGATATTGTTGTTCTTAATTTGAAGAAAACAACAATAAAAAGAAGCTTGATGTGTGTATTGGAGTAATTGTAAAACCCAACATTAAATAGTTTATTAAATTAATTATGATTTTTAAAACGTATTTTATCTTTAACAATGTGATTTAAAAAATTTTTTAAACAAATGCCCGTATAATGTTTTATTGAATTAGTATTTTGAAATACATATTTTGTTTAATCTTATCGTTTTAATTAAAATTAAGGGGGTGCTTAGGTTTGATTTTAAATCCAAGGAGTCGCCAGTCTGAAAATGTTTGAGAAACATTGATCTAAAACTCATGGCTATGATTACACAATGGGTGTCATTAGTCATCTTAATTATGTCGTTTAGACAGTGTGTCGGAAAATCGTACTAGGAATCATAGTCATTGCGACCAGAAACCGCCCGCCCAAACTCCACAGTGACATCATTTCATAACACGATCTAAACTAAAGGTGACGCGAGTTCTGGTTGGCAAGCGCATTCTCTGTCGTTAAGAAACGTGGTTCGATGGCGGTGAAGTTTTTCTTGACGGTTCTTGACGAAATCTTCAGTCAATACAATATTTTACGAAACGAATAATTAAATGAATTTTTGAATGGTTATTAGATTATTATTGATTATAAATATTCATAAGAGCTCTTCAATTACAATGTCATAAAACCAGCCGGTGACTAATGGACACTTTCTTGTGTTATTCAGATCCTAATAAGAACTGTATATGATTATAACAATAAAAAATAATAATGCGTAAATACAAGTATTTATATTTGGAATACAAGTAAGAGTTGACACACCGATTCTCGTTAGATCACTGAAGTTACGCGATGTCGAGAATGGCCAGTACACGATGGGTGACCATTTGGGAATACCAGGCGCTGCATGTGTGAGGATAGCGACACCTCTTTTCAAAAGATATAAAGCCTTCGAGATGCCTTTCGCAAGTACTTCAGAATAATCTGCTAATCCACACATGTGTCACTACAACGAGACAATCGTACCCTGGGCGGAAATTCTGCTCTGAATCATATGGCGAATCACCCCAGAGAAAATGTACAGTTGTTTTTATTCGTTTTGTTCGTTAAATGTATACGTCATGTGAAAGCAAGTCTTACCTTTCTGCAATGATCAATAATAATCAGAGAATAATTCGTCTTTAATTTTACATACGTTTATTGTTTTAAACGAGTTTAAACAATAGACTGAAATTTGCGTTTTCTGGAAAATTAAGACAGGTCGAAAGAAGTCACTAAAGTATTCTATTTACACTTTAATAATTTTATATTTAAAATGTAAAAGTTTAATAACATAAAGTCGTTTTATAGCTCAATATTGTGAGGCAAGAGCTATGGTATGAAATATTTTTTATTTAGTTTTAAACAACAACAAAATAAGAAAGGACAAATCCACACATTTTCAGAAAATTGTTTTATAATTCCAAGTATCAGCCGAAACAATTGTATCGTAATAAAAACAATTTTCTGAAGATATGTGAATTTGCCCTTTCTTACATTTTGTTGTGGTTTAAAATTTAATATATATATATATACATATATATATATATATATATATATATATATATTTAAAAAAATGTCTTGTACCCCTGACGAGGACGTATTACGTCGAAAATTTGGGATTACTTTAAAATAAATTACTATTCATTTAAAAATAAAAATGCATTCTTAGACTTGAAACACTCTTTCTTACATTTAAATATTGAATGCTTTCTAATGGGAGACCAACATATCTTCTTATATATATATATATATATATATATATATATATATATATATATATATCGACCGAATGGTTTGCTATATATCGACGCTTATGATTCAACATATAAGTATATATATATATATATATAGTTTTCAAATGAATATTATTTTAATATCAATATACTTATATGTTGAATCATAAGCGTCGATATATAGTAAACCATTCGGTCGATCGCATGATTCGTCCCTCGAACCTCAATCAGACCAACACTCTGCAATCGATACGGCAGCCATGACAACCACATGAAATGAGAAATAAATAAATCTTTTATATCGCTAAGAACGATAGTAAGTTTTTAAGAGGATTTCATTTCCAAGGGAAAGAACTTAGCTTAGCTTAGGTAGACACTTATTTTCATATTTCCATGAACACACACTTATACACACCCACACACGAACATATATATATATATATATATATATATATATATATATATATATATATATATATATATATATATATACTAGCGACAGATGTAGCCTTTTTTACAGAAACAAAAAAAACACTTTTCATATCACATTTTAGTAATTTAGAGAAAAACAACAAAAAGATTATTGTCTTGGAGTTATTTGATATATTCTAATATTAATGAAAGTTGATGTGCATAAACATAGTCACAGTTTATTAATTAGAGAGAACAACAAAAAGAGTATTTAATATGGTCTTTTCGATATTCAAAGTCGAGGGATTTGCATAAAAATCAAATCAAATTTCCATTAAACTTGGGTTATATAAAATGAATAAACTAAACAGCGGAACGTTGATGAGTCAAATAAAGCAATTATATACTCATGAATAATTTGAAATAGTTACTTCGTACTTTTTGACTTCATTATTAACGACATAAATATGATGATAAAAATAAATGAAGATTTAAAACATATTAATCTAATTTTTTTGTAATTTAGAAAAAATAGAGGAATTGGGCGAGCTTTTCTTTTTTTCTTTTTCATAGTAAATGTAATCATCATCATCATCATCATCATCATCATCATCATCATCATCATCATCATCATCATCATCATCACCTTTACTGTTAATAATAAACGTATCTATTTAATTATTAAAAGGAAAATAATTGTTTATTCAATGCAAAGTTTATTATTTTAAAGAAATTATTCTAAAGTAATCATAGAGTTCTTATGTTTATACAGATGTACTCTTGCGTAAACTTAACGGGAAGTTGTCATTTGAATTACAAAATAATCAAACAGAAGCTATAATTTGGAATTTCTAACTGGTTTATTACATCGCTTTCATTCATATTATTATTGATAATAATAATAAGAATAATAATAATAATAATAATAATAATAATAATAATAATAATAATAATAATAATAATAATAATAATAATAATAATAATAATATCTACCAAAAAATGCGTTTCTATAAGAAATAGGAGAACAAAATTACAAATAGAATCGTATTATGAAAAGTTTCCAATTAGAAAAATCAATTTAATATTTAAAACAATAGTATATAATAGATTAGATGTTTGTTTTGATAATTTGCTTACGGTGCATGCATAGACCACATTTTTATGTATGCAGTTATTATTGAGTGGGCTTAATGGTGTGTTATGGCAACTAACATTTTTAGTAGGAATGGAAAGGGGTACTTATCGATTGTGCATATTTAATTTTCTCATTGTTAGTAGTTTTTATAGTCTGGGCTAAGTTCGGCATTGTAGAGTAGGAGATCTTAATGGCGTTTTTTTATTTAGGATAGTACTATCTCTGTGTGGGCATTAAATGAGTTTTTAATTATTTTGAAGAATTCTTTGGGGATATTAGTTTTAACATTATTGTTGTATGGAGGATTGAACCAAATGCTTTTCTTCATCTTAAACGTTTACGTTGATCTTTAATTTGAAGTTTAACAAGTGTGGCCACTCCTGTAGAAGTACTGGGTTCGTTATCCTGTGTGTTATTTGTATTATTCATATTATTTGTATCAGTGGCATTGGTATTAGTTCTATTTCCGGGATTTCTATGATTTTGCGTCATATTGTGTGTAATGATATTAAGGGGGCGTTTTTTTATGTGTATGGTGTTCCTGCTTGTATGTTATCTTATCAGAGTATCCTGAGTTCAGTAGGGTATTATTATAAAAGTTAGAGTTTTGGTAAAATGCTAATTTGTTTGCTGATAGGTTAGAGATTCTATTTGAGACGGATAGGATTATTGACTTCATGATGGATTTAGAGTGGTTGGAATATTTATGCAAATATAATAGAGACAGGTTGGGTTTGTGGTAGGGGGTAAGATTCAAAGTTACGGGTTAGTGCAACGTCAAGGAAATTTGATTGTTTTTTCCCCTAGGTCAATGGTTATTGATGGACTTTGCCAACAGCCGTCTAAAAATCATATTCTTAACAACAACATTTTGACTCCTAAACAATTAAAGTATTCCTTTTCAAACATTAATTTCAACTACTGTTTTATTTTTTATGTATTTTTGACGGCGTACCCATACCCTACGTTCTCATCTCAACAAAAGATTCTTTATCTTTTGGTTTTTATTTTGTGTATAAATTTCTTCAAAGATAAATATTGCCGATAATATTTATAATTATATTGTCGGTTTGTTTCTATTCTCTGATGAAAAGTTTTTATCTTTGAAAATCCATGGATAAAGGATATGAATCTTGCTTTGAACTTCTCATGTTCTGGTAAATATTGTATCTTTACAATTTTTATTCTCATCTTTCATCCGTAGAAGTATATATATATATATATATATATATATATATATATATATATATATATATATATATATATAAATGGATAATATAAATATCAAAAATTATATTAAATCTCATCGTGATAAGGTGAGGCTCAATATAGTAGATAGACCATTTATATACGGATAAAGAAGTAATAAAATAGATACAATTTGCATAGTTTACAAGTTTATTAACTCATCAAGTGTTCGAGCAAGTTATATTTTAAACAATGGATTTTCAAAGATAATGCTGTTATTGTACTACGGGCTGATCAATAACAATTAAATATTAAGTATTCGAGATCAATATCTTGAAAAGGCAAAAATGGAAACAATATTTAAAAAAAACATTAAAAGAAACAAATGTATCAATATAAGTCTTGAAACAGATCGAACACGATTCAAATTATGGGCAGAGAGTTGTATCAAACGTAAATGATCCAAACTGCTTGAAGAAAAAAGTCGAACAATGTTCTATATTTTTCCAAACCTTGAGTGCCCTAAAAAAGGTTGTGTTTGTAGCGTTGTTAATTGATGTGTAACATTTCATGATCACAAATAATCGCACACATTTAGACCTGAATGATGCTTGAGCATTATTCAAAGATCAATAACAGAATATAAAAATCTATGACTCAAAAAACATATTTGGCTATCTGCAAGTGATTTTAAATGGTTAAAAAGAGTCAACGTTATTAAGCGAGCCTATTAATCGCTCTGCCCATAATAGTTTGATCTGTTTCTGGACTTATATTGAGACATTTTCTTGCTTATTTTGAGAATTATTTTTACTCATATTGAGACATTTTATTCCTTATGATGTATTAAAAAATATACTTTCATTTTTGCATTTTTAAGAGACTTACCCACAATAATAACTGTTCAATTGTTATTGATCAGTCCTTCTGGCGATAAGAGCGTTATCTTTCAAAGCCATGTATTTGTATTGCTTTTATGAACACTTGATGAGTTAATAAACATGAAAACTATAAAAAGTTTATCAATTTTATGACTGTATATATATATATATATATATATATATATATATATATATATATATATATATTACACTGACAAAGATCGAAGGCTCGTGGCAAAAAATCTTGTACTTCGTTTATTAAAAAACTTTTTATTTTCATATTTATTTTTATTTTTATTTATTTTTTCTTATATAAGGGACAAATGATGTTCTTACAGTCAAAATATAAAAAATAGATAAAAAATATATTAGAATATATACTTTTCACATGATTTTTATACATACACACGCACATAAAAATATATATATATATATATATATATATATATATATATATATATATATATATATATATTTAGATTTTATCACTTATAAAATAGATCATTCAGTGAAGACCGGGGTTGTTCCAATAAAAACAAGCTCGATGATACTCGATTACAGAGTACAGAGCATTTATATGTGATTTTATGAAGGCTTACCAAAGCATTCCTTTCAGGACACCAATGATCACCATTAAAGATATTTTTATCTTACAAATATTATTTATTCAAATTAAATAATATTTGTAAGAAAAAATATCTTTAATGGTGATCATTGGTGTCCTGAAAAGAATGCTTTGGTAAGCCTTCATAAAATCACATATATATATATATACATATATATATATATATATATATATATATATATATATATATATATATATATATATATATATATATATATATATATATATATATATATATATACTCACGATGGCCGCCCCGGAACTTTCAAGTGAGATTATAGCCGTTAAATATTTTTTATGGCTCTTATGGTAGAACCAAAGCCATAATAAAAGTAATTGAGTTGCACGTAGTTAATAAAACAGATCAAAACAAATTAATGTATAAGGAAGTATCATTGGCAATTTTGAAAGTTATAATAGCTTTTAGGAAAGTGTTTCAACTTTTATTAAAATAATTATCGTGCTACTTCATGTATTATATATATATATATATATATATATATATATATATATATAATATAAATTATAATGACAAGTAATAAAACAACCAAACCAAAGGTAACGATATCACTGAATATATTGCGAATTAGCAAGAAAACACTGGAGTGAAACAGTCAAGTATATATATTAGCGCGAGCTGTGCAAGACATTACAAGGGAAAATTGAGAAACCTAAGTAATTAAATAATTGTATCTATACAAAACACTGATGGGAAGATGATATTTGATATGAATAAAAAAAACATGCTTTTTATTAACTCTTATTTTTATGGAATTCGCTCGAAACAAGGAATGAACTAACTTGATGTAAGGAGCTAACAAGAACGAAAGATTATCATCGCAAAAACAGAAGATGCCTATTGGCTTTAGTCTTGAAAAGACCAAGGTCAGAGGTAGCAGAAAAACAGACAACAGGAAGAGAGTTCCACAAGCCTGCAGTTCTTGGACAGAAGCTACTGGAACAGGAAGCTGTATTACAATGAATTATCAAAACAGTGAATTGATGGAGTGCACTAGACCAGCGTGTCAAACAAGCTGGAACAAAGAAGTAGGGAATAGAACACCTAATTCTGAAGATTACATGTTTTGATAGTATTTAGATAGAGTGCAAAGTAGAAATAATGGCGGGGTTAATTACATTTCAGATTCGTTTCTGCACATAATCAAGAATCCTCAAATTGGGCAGAGATTCACCAGCCACAATATGACAACAGTACTCCATACACAGTCTGATAGTAGATTTGTAGAGATAGAGAATAACCTCAGGTGTGAGAAACTGTTTGGAGCGATAAAGAACCGACTTTAGGAAAAGCGGAAAGAGGAATGAATCTAATAAGTGATCTAATAAATGAACTCCAAGAAAGATTTGATGAGAAAGAAACATCAAGAAGTTTTAGAGTCGATTTCGTAGTCAACAGGATTAAACGAGACAGCCATTTCGTACCCAAATCAACAACGTAACCCATGTCAACTCATAGATCAGCTACATATTTCAACTGATCCGGAGGAGATGAGCGAAAAGCTACACCAGAATAGAGAGTGGTGTCATTGACATAGATGTTACGTTTTTGAATAATATTCTCTCAATGTAAGTGTATGAAGATATGCGAAAAGAGACGGAAACGCTACGCTTGCAGTTGACGTAATGTAACGATTAAACGTCAATTTATAGTCTACACCATCATTAAATACAAGATTTGCCTAGAAATGTATCGTCGACACTTCCTCGCGGATGAAAGTACATCAAGAGACAGACAATAAAACCAAAAAGAGGTGGAATTCTTGAGGATTTCTGTTACAGAAGAAAATGTTATAACTTCTAAATAAGAAAAATAGCGCTGTTTTTTAAACACTAAACATAAGTCCGGGTGGCAAAATACACATAAAAACACAAACTATAAAAGCCGGAATGTGTGAGCGTAACAGAGCCGATAAAAGTCAATGTATAATCAGAGAGACTATTAAAAGTAATTTCGTCTGAAAATGTTCCGATTGTCCACATAGGTACTCTCTCACAGATTAGAGCACTGCAGAAGAAAAGTAAAAATCCTTCCTCCTCCGAAATAAATTGGGCATGCTTGAGATGATGCATTACCGTTATCTCTGAACGTTGTGATGAATTCTAAATAACACAATTTATTCAAAATATAACAAAAATGTTTTGTATCTTAACAGTCATCCTAAATTCGGGTGGCAATTAAAAGTAAAGAATAGAAGAAAAAAGAAAACGATGCTCATCGGGCGTAACTTAACTTTTAACGAAATAGTAAGTAACATATTTATATTTTATTTTAATTCATTTTTTCACACATTTATGTGTTCTTATGATTTTTCTTCGGATGATTATACGCCTTATATCTGTGGCTTAATTTCCGTAAATATATGTTCATTACTTACTATATATATATATATATATATATATATATATATATATATATATATATATATATATATATATATTATAATATAAAATGAAGTAATAGAATAAGGTGTCAATCCGATTTTATTAGAATTCAAAGTTCAAGCAAAATATCTTAAAGTCCTTAGCTCATGAGTTTTCAAAGATATATATATATATTATGTTATATATTTTTATGTATTTTTGTATATATTTTTATATATTTTCAAAGTTTAATTTTATTACCTGTAGTGGTATATCTGCGGTAATGGTCCTCTGAAGATAAGAATTGTCTTAAACCTTTGTGTTAGCGAATGTTATATATATACTAGCAAACACTACCTGCCCCCGGGCTTCAATTACTGACGCTGTAGTCTTCTTTACAGAAACCAAATAAGTAATTTTTATTTGACATTTTACTAATTTAGAGGAAATTAAAAAAATGATGATTGTCGTAGTGGTATTTCATATATTCCAATGTGGGGGAAATATACTGTGTATGAACATCGTAAAATTTTGCTTTTAGAAAAAACGGTTAATTGATATGGCTTTTCAGATATTCAACGTCTATAAAATTTATTTTGTTTCAGTATAAATATGAACATAAATTCCTCATTACAACTGGTTATATAATGAAATGAATAAACATAAGAGTAGAAACGTCGATTGGTCAAAAGAAAATGATTTTATATTACTGAGTAATTACAAAATGGGTCCTTTGTACTTTTCACCTTTTTATAAAAGACAACAAAACACATAAATAATATTAAATACAAATACTTTTTTGTAATTTAGAAAGATTAGAGAATGTTAATTTCTTTTCTATGACAATTTTTTTATGTATCATCATCATCAGCATCATCATCTTCATCATCATCATCATCATCATCATCATCATCATCATCATCATCATCATCATGTTAACTCCTTGGCCTTTTGGTTAGGAGCAGAATGTAGTATCTGTATTGAATCTGCACTTAGTTTTTATGTTACTGTCAGTGTAGGAGAAATCCTTCTAGACCGAGGCAATTGGAATTTTTGTTCCAAGTCAGAGTACCAATTTTGGGGGAGCTGGTTTTTCCCACGTTAAATATTAACATTGTGCCTAACTCTTCATCGTGGGAGGAAGTAAATAGGAACAGCAACAACAACATCAACAACAACAACAACAACAGCAACAAATGTATTTAAAAAATAATAAACGCATGTATTTAATTATTAACAGATTAGAAAATATAAATTCATTAGATACTTAAAAATAAATAAATATGTAAATGAGAGGCTAAAAGGATGATATCATGATGAACGAACTACATACACTGATCCCCCCAAATGGAGGAGGTAATACCTTGGAGGATGATATCATGACAACAGAATAGATAGTACACTACCTCCACACGCTCAAAACTGCTAATCTTGGAGAAATAGTACGTAAAGAACGAACGTATACTGTACGGACTTCCCCCCGAAGAAGAGGTAATGCCCTGGAGGAATGTATCATGACGAATGAAAAAATACTACATATAATTAAATAAGCATAAGCGTTTTTAATGTCAATATAGTTAGAATAGGTGGAAACACTTTTGCATTTATTTATTAAGATAACATTTAAAACCATGGCAAGTTTAATTGTCCACGTGAAATGCCTAAATGAAAATTGTCTGGAAAAATATAGTCGCCATCTTTATAAACAAAGATAAATATGCTAGCTAATTAATAACGATAACATCTTTCATTGTCTAGTTAAAAAAGACATGTTTATTATAAACTTGAGTTATCGTTCTTCCTTAGCAAGTATTATAGTGAACGAATATATATTACACTGCCCCCCCCCCCCTGGCATCGGATAATATCATGATGAACAATCACTACTTCCCTCCACCCAAAAAAGAAGGAATTCATTCTTGCGTGGACGATCTTATGAGAACAGAACCGATACTACACTACCCTCTTAAAAGATATTCTGACTTAATCGAGTTTTGGATTTTTTTTTTCATTCTGAGAGGACAGTCTTATGACAACAGAACCGATACTGCACCGTCCATTAAAAATATTCCAATTTAATCTTTTTCTTTTAATTTAAAAATGCCTAGTTACAAAAAGTATATTTTATAGTTTCTTGCCTTTTGGCTAAGATGGAAGTGTAGTATCTGTTCCGACATTCAGCGACATTTGACACTTTACTTAACCCAGAAGTAAATTATCTCCCTTGAAAATGAAATTCTAAATAAGTTTTTGAACGCTATCATTTCTTTTATAAAATCTCTTTATCTTATTTTATTCATAATAATAATAATAATAATAATAATAATAATAATAATAATACTAATAATAATAAAAAACATAATAATTATGATAATAGTACTATCGATAAAACGATTGCGTATGTAGAAGAACATTTGACAATACGAAGTAGAAAAGTATATTACAGAATATTAATTTATTAAAAACTTTAAAATGAATAAACAGGAAAATAAGCAAAATTGAGATTTGTTTGAGTGAGTTGGCTATATATACGGTATTTCAATATGTTACTATACCATAAGAATTAAATAAGTCTAACATGTTTTGATGTTAATATGGTTAGGATAGATTGAAAACACTTTCGCATTTATTCATTTATATATATATATATATATATATATATATATATATATATATATATATATATATTGTGTGTATTTAGGCAGCATTTTCTCATTTATGCAAACATTGTTAAAAATAACAGAATTCGTCTGTTTAATTATACCTTCTTTATTTTTTCAATTTTTCTCATGGTCTTTTTGCATTAGAATAAAAAATAATAAATGTTCAATAGGTTTCACATGTTTCACGGACGTTTTCGATTCATAGTCGAATCATCGTCGGGTGTCAAAAGCAAATGAACAAAAAAGCTGGAGAAAGAAAATAATTTTAAAAGGACGGTGGAGAAACGCACATAGAATGTTTTCCACATTGTTCCAGGAAGTCGTTGGCGATTTTAAATTCAGCAACGCTGGATGGCTCATAGAACAAAATCGCATTACGTTAAGCATTTTTACAAACTGCTATTGGTTTCATATGTGATGTTGTTAATTTTAGGTTGTTGTGTTTTTATGTAGATAGCTTCGAGTATTTATTTATTTTTTAAATTTGTTACGGAATGTATAATTTTAGTGTTATTAACAAGAATTTGTCTTAAATCAGAGGGAGGTATAATTAAACAGACGAATTCTGTTATTTTTAACACTGTTTGCATATATATATATATATATATATATATATATATATATATATATATATAAGGATAGAAATAGAGAGATATATGCACAGAAAAAGATGAGGTAAAACCAAAACCACAATAAAATAGTTTAACGTAGTTAACTAAACAGGTAAAAACAATTTCACGCACAAGGGACGTGTCATTAGCAATTTTCAAAGTTTTAATATCCGCCCAAAAAATAAATAACCTCTATTTGAAACAAACAAATCAAAACTATGAAAAACTAATAAAAAGGAGATGAATTTCCCGGTTGCTTCTAGCTTCCTGAAATAAAACTGCTGTTAGTCGGAATTATTCTAAACAATTTCCCAAGAGTTGTGACAGCCATAAAGTAAATAAATTGACGAATAAGAGATATTTACTAAGAAGGTGTCACATAGTGGGACTTTCTCAGAACAGGGAAATGTTCGGAAGCGGAAAAAATAAAGATAAGGAAATAATGGAAAACGAAAATTGTTTGGAACTGCCAAATCCTCGAAACTGTTTATTTATTTCTTATGTCGATTTTGATATTTCTTATTTGAATCAATAATTACATTTAAACTTTTAAAAAGAAAATTTAAACTTTCACAGAATATTTGAAATACTTATACAGATATTATTCCGCAGTGAAAGTGATACGCAAAACGAATTCCCTACCGCATCTGGTGATGTCCGCTGACCTTCTCCGGCGAAGTACAACAGTATTGTGCGCTGTGCCTACGGAAGAAGAGAAAACCATTGCTTTCTCAAACAAAGCTAGGCCGGCACTAACCGGGGAACGTATGGTCAAAAACAACTAGTTGGGGCAGTCGACTCATCCGTGTCGCCGGCTATCCAGGGGGAGTCATTTTACTAGCCAATCACTGACGGCATTCGTATGATGTGCAAGTAATATAAGCAGGCAATTTGACTAGTGGAGGAGTTGTTTTCTACGTATATCAAATTGACGAACTAAAGACTCCATCTCTCTCTCCCTCTATCCCGTGATCATCTGCTCCTATTCCTGATGGTCATTTTCGTTTTATCACTCGCGAAAGTTGTTTCTGTTGTTTTTGTTTGTGGTCCCTGCCCGTTTCTCAAACTACCTTATTGGAAGACCTTGACTAATATTCTTTTATATATTGCAGACTCTAAATGTGTAAACTAATATTTTTAATATTATTCTTACCTCCATCCAGCTCATTCTTATGAGAAATTAAATTAGAGCTATTTTAACCAGATTAGGCATTTTCCCCACAAATACATTGTATTATTAGAAAAAATGAATTGTGTGATATATTTCGTTTTTGAAATAAATACATTTCTAATGTCAGGGGAGATATCAACATTGTGTTCGCTATTTAGAAATCACATTAATAATTTTGAAGGTCTGCATAAACTCACCCCTTTATCATGTCTTTAGCAAAATAGTTAAACCTTAGGATCGCAATCTATTTTTTCCTATAAGAGATTCTTTGTTTTTCTATCAGTTTAGCAATTGTTGTTTAAATATTAAATTCCAATTAGCATGTCTAGATACTAGTGTCCATAATTGAGTATTGATTTACTCCTCTCCAGGAGTTAGGCACAAGGCCAGTTTTTATCCTACTCCCACAAGTAAGATGTGACCCAAGGTCGGGTCGGGAAAGTGGGATTTGAAAAGCCAGCGCCCGAGAGGTGAGCACTCTGGCCATTTAAAAATTGCCTGTGTAGCCCTGTCGGCATTCCCCGGTAGGGGCGCCTCAGACCGTAAGCAATAAACTTACTCCTCCCCAAAGAAGGGAGGCAACGCCTGGGAGGGTGGACCTCCTAGAACTGCACAGGACAGACCCATTGACCGGCGTAAGTCAAGCCCCGAAAGACATGACAATACCAGTAGTGGGTGCAGTATCCATCGGAACAGATACTACAATTTGATCTTAGCCAAAAGGCCAATAATTCTATATGAGGCCACACACAGTACGCGTTTACCCGACGTTTCCTGGTGATATGCATGAAATAGGAGTGTCAAAACAAGTGCGTTTAATATCTTCTTTGGTAATGGCCTAGTTTGGAGTTTTGTAATTAAAAGTTATGTATAAGGATTAAAATAGTTTCATGTTGTTCTTTTTTAAATAATATTAAATGCGGAACCATTTCGAATAAAATCTATCTATTATTAGCCATATGATTGGAAGAAAAACGAGTTTGAAATGTGTACAGCTGTTACAAAATAGCATAGACAATGCTACAAAATGAACACGAACAATCGGAAGTAGGGCCTAACGAAAAATGGGATGGAAGTACGAAACGAAACTAGCAGTTATTTTTATAATTCACTTTACGATGAAAAACAGGCGAAAGACATATTCATTTTTGCATTTTTATTGAGATAACAACAGTTGTGAAATCAAGAGTCCGTTTCAGTACTCCATGCGTTTTCGTATGTTTGATGTTTATATTGCGTGTTTTAGACGAAAAAATGTATTAAAACGTCTTAAAACGGGTAATAATAAGTAGAGTTTTACTCGAAATGGCTACTCATTTGATATTATTTAAAGAAAACAGCAACATAAAACCATTTACATCCTCTATGCCTGTTTTTATTACAAAACCCCAAAATAGGCTATTATCATAAAAAAAACAACTTCCGTCACTTTTTACCTCTTCCTCCGACGTCCTCTTCTCTTTCTACCTCTTCCTCCGACCTCCTCTTCTCTTTCTACCTTTCTCTCTACATCTATCGCACTGGCTCTGTCTCTCTGTCTATCTCTCTCTAGCAACTAGTGGGGAAGTGTTCGAGATAAATAAGATTAGAAGACTAAAAACATATTTTTATAGTTTTTAATATTTCTTTTAGTTTCATCTTGTACATTTTTTATCCGCCTAGTCGGGTTTTATTGTTTCACGTCTAAATAAAAACAAATACCTCTCAATTGGTAAAACTCTCAAAACCCAACGTAGAGATGTTAGTATGTCTTCCATTAATTACGTACTTCAATACTGCCTTTGAAGCACTAACAATTTAATTTTAAAATTCAATGTAAAATTTTGACTAAGAAAATCACATATTTATTATGAACGACGAAGAATTGTATGTATGCGTATATTGTATTTAAATCGGTTAATACTGAGAAACTCTTATTTTCTTTAAAATGTGCAATTAAGTTATACACGGAAATTTGTTTTAAAGAAAAAAAACGAAACTTAAGTCAAATATCAAAATGCAGCCAAACACCAAACAAAAGTCAAATGTTTTTTGTTTAACTTTTACTTAATCCAAACAAGGCAGATTGCCACTGAGACATAAAGGGCTACTGTTATTAGGGGACAAATATATAAAGGATATTCTAAGTTGGGAGTTTTGCGGCAAATTTCTGCATGTTGATACAGTCGGAGAAACTGGGAGCAGATAGGGAATTTAAACGGCAGGCAGTCCGAAGAAATGAAGCTATTAGAGTGGAAGGTTTTCCGGTATCTGGAGACCTCTACAGTTGAGGAATATGATTTTGCTGCTTGTTAGATTGGTTGGGGGCATTTACGTAGATGCGCTGCAGTAAGTTTACGGGAACACATTCCGTTTAAGTACTTGTAAAACACGCACAGAGATTGCAACATAACGGCGATTGGACAGGGGATGAAGCTTTGTACACAGTACGGGACCTATTAGGTTAGATAACTGTTTGTATCCTGTCCAAGAAAGAAAGAGAGAGAGAGACTAGTGATTGGTGCACCAGCCCAGATGTGACAACAATACTCCATGCATGGGCGAATGGTCGCTTCATAGAGATATGAGAAACTGGCAGATATGAGAAGTTTACTTGATCGGTAAGAGGGAGCCCACCTTCTTTGCAGCAGACTTACCAGTATATTCTATGTATTTATTCTAATTCTTGTTGCATGTGAATACTAGGCCGATGATTTTGAACGTTGAACTCTCGAGAAGGGTTCTGCTCTTTTAAACATAGCTTTTTTACGATCTTAGATTCTTTTTAATTGTATGTAGTTATGCCTCAAATAATTGGGTTTTGCGTTATTTTCTTGTTACTACAATGTTAAAAAAGTCGTAGGAATTTTTCAGTTGGGAATTCATTACACTCTACGTACAGTTTTATAAGAAAACTGTATGAGTATATATTAGAAAGTGGTGTAGTTTGCTTGAATCATTCTGTGTATTATGCAAAGTACTGTATTGAAAGCAAGTACAGTGGGGGTTAACAGGTATATTAGGGCAAAACTGTATGAATATAAAAAACAAATAAATATGTAAAAGGGCATTATCTTTTTTGTCGACATATTATTATTGTTTCTTTCTCTATTCATGATTGTATGTTTTTATATTTATATTTACCGTTTGTTGTACAATACTTCAAAACACACACACAGAGAGAGAGAGAGAGAGAGAGAGAGAGAGAGGTGGGGATATGTAATGATGTTTGTTTAAGATTTTGTTATTTTCATATTTAACTAGCTTTGAAAACAAACTTTTTCATGATCCAAGCAATTTGACCGCTTCTTAATGGGTTACCCAACTGCTCAAATATTATGAACAGATTTAAAATTTAGCAACGTTGCGAGTTCTCTCCTTTGGGTAGATTTAACACTGTTTTTTTTTTTTACTATGTTAACAAACAAAAATATAGGGTTTATTTCTATTGCATTTACGGTGTGGTTGTTTCGACGGCCGAGCGGTAAGAGGCATGCATTCGAATCGTTCGGGTCCGTGTTCGAATAGTTTAACCGGCGTTACAGTTAGACCACCGATACTATTGTATCATCTATGCTGTTGATTGTTGGAGAACATCAAACATATATGTCTGGGGATATGAAATTGTTTATTTATCCAAATTAATTATATATATATATATATATATATATATATATATATATATATATATATATATATATATATATATATATTAGAAAACATTATTATAAAACAGAATTTTTCTAATTATACATGATAGCATTGATTTATTCTTAAATTAGTACTAAACAACGTTGAAAAATGGAGTTAAAAGCCACCCCCATTGGAGAAAAGTGCTCAGTCGACCCCGGAAGAGTCAATTTGTTTTTTCTGGTTCTGAGATATTACACGCGCCTGAGCTGGCCGGTCGGAATGATATCACCCGTGTGACCGTTTGTTGGGTACTCTCGGGGGAGAAGCTTTACATACATACATACATACATACATACATACATACATATATATATACATCCATACATACATATATACATACAGACAACTGGGATTTATATAATAGATAAGAAAGCATTATTATAAAACAGAATTCTTCCGTTTAATTATGCCCTTTTTTCTATTTTCCAATGATCTATTTGTGTTAAACAAATACAACAATACTGTTTGTTCCATACGTATACTAACATTTTCGATTCTTCGTTAAATCACCTTCAGGTGACAAGAACAAATGAACTAAAACACTGGCGAAAACGAAGAGATTTTCAAAAGATAGCCGAGAAAGGCGCATACGAAGAACGGTTTTGAAGTGTTCAAGGAAAGACGTTAACAATTTTAATTCCGCGACACCAGAATTAGCGTCACATGATAACATTGTATTACTTTAAGCATATAAAAAGGTTGTTACTGGTTGTATACGTAATGTTATTAATTTTAGATTGCTGGGTTTTTATAAAGATAGCTTCAAGTATTTAAACAAAGTTTAAAAATTGGTTTCGAAATGTTTATTTTCGTGTTATTATCTAAAATTTGTCGAAAATCAAGTGGCAGTTCTGTTTCTGTAGATGTTAGTAAATTAAGATATACTTTACAAGATGCATATGATACGGCTAGATAAGGTAGTAATTGTGGCCAATATAACTATTAGCTTTATTATTATTATAGGAATTATATTCTCCCAAACGGGCATTTAAACTTATAAATGATATATATATATATATATATATATATATAGTTATAAATATGAATTTCCAAACAAACCCTATACATACATGTGTTTTATGCCAAACTTGCAATCGTAAGTATGGGAGGTGACAATCCGTGCTAGCCACACGGTTAGAATATATATATATATATATATATATATATATATATATATATATATATATATATATATATATATATATATATACAGGGTCGGGCAGATAAATTGGAACTAATTTAAAATGCTAATATCTTTTTTATTTTTGATCATATGATTACGGTTTTTTTTACTAAGGATCCTTAAACACTTTATTGCAAGATAGCATAATTATATTTACTCAAATTTGTTTTAATATGGCGGAATTAGCACGAAGAATAACTATATGCGAAATGAGACGCGCCGGGAGTTCTCCTTCGGACATTGTTAAGAGCACTGGCTATGCAAAAACGACTGTCTATCGGGTTGTGGCTAATTTCGATGTCGAGTGTAAGGTTGAGAGAAGTCGGCACAGTACTCGTAGTGATCGAAAGCGTACAAACACTTTCCTGGTGGGGCTAAAAAGGTCGATAAAGGCAGACCCAAGTCAGTCGATGTCGAAACTGGCAAAAAAACGCAATGTGAGTCGCAGAACTATCAGCAGAGCAATCAACGAAGACCTTGGGATGAAGTCCTACGTTAGGAGACGCCATAATCTCCTCACTGCCCGTTCAAAGGCCATCAGAGTTAAAAGATGCCCCAAGCTTATCAACCATCTGAAACACAAAGGAGGACATGTGCGCATTTTTATTGATGAGAAAAAGTTCATCGTGGATGAGGTTCCAAATCGCCAGAACACTCGAGTTATTGCCCGTGACCCTTCGGAAGTTCCTCCTGTGATGCAGAGTAAAAATCCTGCTTCTGTGATGGTTTTTGCAGCCGTGGCAAGTGATGGAAAGGTGAAGCCTCCTCATTTCATCGAAGCGGGTCTTAAAATCAACACAGCGGAGTATTTGAACATTCTTAATAATGCTTTATTGCCTTGGATCCGTAGAAACTACAACTCTACGAAAGTCATGCTCATCCAAGACTCGGCACCAGTGCATGGATACAGGAAAGTCCAAGATTTCATGAAGGAGAATCTTCCCTTGTTTGTTCCGAAGGATATTTGGCCCAGCAGCTCTCCAGATCTAAATGTTTGCGACTATTATCTATTCGGCGTCGTCGAGGGACAGACTATTGTCAATCCACACCCAAATACAAACTCATTGAAGACAGCCATTCAACGAGCATTTCGCAATCTCGATCCCAATAAAATAAAGAGGAGCTGTTCACGCGTTCGTCAAAGAATCTCCAAAATAATTGATGCAAAGGGTACTCATATTGAATAATTTTGTTCAATAGACTGTAATAATTAAATAAATAAATGTTAAAATGATATCTTTCCATATTTAATCCTTTAAATTATGAATTTTGTAAAAATAAAAAAAAGTACCAATTTAGCTGCCCGACCCTGTATATTTCATGATTTTCTTTTGGGTAATGAATTTTATTAGGGTAATTACGAAGGGAGACCTGTTTTAACTTTCATGATTAAAACATACGAGAAAAAAATTGGCCAGACGCCCGATTTTGCCCAGCATTGACGAACTTCAGCATTGACTAATTTACCATCTTGAGTCGTGCTCATTCCATTTTCCACCTTAAAATCTTAAAGACTATCCGCGTACGTCTCAAAAGGCACCTCCCTCTGTAAACAGAGGGAGTGTCTATTGAGGTTGAGTGTGATTAGTCTCTAACACACCCCACCACTGTAAATAACAGAACGCGCTCTTTGTTGTAAATATTTACTTTCCTCTTTTCAACATCCTCTTTTTTGAAAATTCCACAATATGACTCCCGTTAAGTGTGGGCGAAACCGGTCGGCTGGCACATTATTTTTCTCTTGTATCTTTTAATTATTAAATGTGCAGCAGGTTTTTCCTTCGTAATTGTCATAATATATATATATATATATATATATATATATATATATATATATATATATATATATATATATATATATATATATGCTCCACCACACATTGTCTAGAAATGAGAACTAAAATCACATCTAAATAGCAAACATGGATATATATCTTGTCATTCCTTCTTCGATAATACAATACTTGATCTCCAAGTCGAATAAGAATAGGTATAATATTTGAGAGTTTTCTTCAGATATATAGATAAATAGATATTTTATTGGAAGTATGCACTGAAGACATTCGAAATAAGCATAGTTAGGGGATCAACCAGATAACACATGATGTGTATAAATCCTATATCTTATATAGCTGAAAGAAGAACACCCATATATATTGAGTGAGACACATGTCTTTTAGATGAATATACATATACAAGACTGGATTGGACTAATTCTTAACTTGTTCGTTGTTTTTTTCATTTATATCTGTAAATATATATCTTGTTTGGAGAAAAGATAGTGTTGTATATTCAACACGACAATTGTGTAATATCCGGCTGATATATAAACTCTCTGGCGCCTGTAAGACGAGCTAATATTCTAATTTTGTTAGTTCTTTCGTTATCAATGAGGCATCTTCTCTGTCATGATTACCTGAGACGGTTTTTTTCCTTATTCCTGTTTTTCACTATTTTATATTAAAGAAGTGGCAGTGATACAGATGTACGTATTTGAATATACAGTCTCAATGTAAATTCTAATTTTTTGATCAATTAGAACTTTTACTGTCCACCTAACGTATCAATCACTACCAGTATGCTTAACACTAGCAAACCTTCTCACATAGAATAATTATTGAAATTTTTTATTGTATTCGGTTAATTTAATGAATCCCGCTATTTGATTTATAGGCGGGTTATAACAATGCGTGTTTATACCGTTTCTAGCGGTATTAATGTCTGAACTGAATAACCCAGATCAAATAAAATTATAACTCGGCTTTGTTTAAAAAATATTTAATTCTCGGTACTCTTACAGATGACGCACAATGTTTCCGTGACTTCACGTTGTAAATGTTCGGGCAGGACTCGGAAGTGCTCGAGCATTGACAACACCATTAAACAATCAGGTTACAGCAGACATTAGCCAATCAGTTCAGCCGATAACTTTTGGAAGAAGTTAATCGCGTTCAATACCAAAAGAATGACTTTCTGTAATCAATGTCAGCTCGTAGAATCTCCCGAAAGACTGATTGGTTTCTGCTAGTAACAATACCAGTACACAAGAAAACTTTTGAACCAGCTGCAACATTTAACCTTAAACCAGTAACTGTCATAAAATGGAAAAGGAAACGTAGAAAAAACATTAGAAATAAATCAAGCGTTTGCTTTAAAACAGTTTTTTCGTTAAGAAACAGTTTTTTAAGCGTTTATTCAAGAGAAACTACACTGACAAAAAAACTGAAAAATACACTGAGAAAGTTTTTTAAAAAAACATTGAAAAAAAAAACGTTTACTGAAAATAGCAAATAAAAGCATCTTATATATTTCAAAACATTTCATTTACAATGTTTTCTTTGACAAAACATAAAATAAAAAATAAACAGCTAATTAGTATCATTTGTTTCGCTGTGGTTTGTTATTATCGTCTGCCAGTCTTGAATTAAGCGTTTTATAGTTGTCGCCTCGTTTTTGCCTCGTCAACTCTCGGGCGCTGCCGAGACCTGGCCGAACGTTGACAACGCGACGTCACGGAAATATGGTACGAATTCTCTATATATATTTTATCACCTATACAATCCGAACCACATGTTTTGCAACTAATCGTAGAAATTAACCAATTTCTTTTTAAGAATTTATTCACTTTTACACTCTAGGTAATTAACTAATAAATTCTTAGAAATTGTATTTGGTAAAGTGAAGCGAAGCACCAAAATACTATGATTTATTTTTGAAAAACAATATTCTGTATAAACTTGTTTTTAAATTTAATTAAAAGCGTGACAAAGCAGACAACTATAATTTTGTTAACTTTATTAATTTATTAACTAGCAGGACCCTGTAGAAATTCCACGGTGTTTTCTACATCAATCTGTATCATTTACTGTTAATAATATTCCGGTTGCTAGAAATATGCACGTATTTTACTCGCTAACTTTTGCGTGACAGGATGGAAGTATATATATTTATTTATATTACCTGGTTGGTCGGGGCAAAATATGTGTGTTCCAGGATCGCCTGCTTGGGGCAAAAGTACTAACTCCGTCTTCCTCTTTTTTCAAGTTAAAAAAGCCCCTCCCTTCTAAAAAGTTTGTTTTTAGTTCAAACTATCAGTGAAAAACAACACATTATTTAATATTCCAAACATTAATTTTATTAAAAAATATACTAAATATATTTCAAGAACATATATTGCCTTTTATATACGCAGATATTTATGTTTAAATTCGTAGAACTTATCTTTAATTTTGATAATGTTTTAGAGTTGAATAGAAAGTAAAAGTATTTCACAGTTCTCTCCCCCCCCTCTCTCTCTCTCTCGTTCGAATGTTTCACCGAACAAAAAAGTACATAAACATTTTAGTATACTGTGAAATTCCTTATTTATATAATTCGTTTTACTTACTATTCATATTACTCTTCGAGCAAATTTTCTGCAATATTTTGATAATCTAAATAAATAATGACGATGCCTCGACCCGCTTGCTTCCCTCTCACAATATCGTCTCCTCCTCCTTCCACAATTTCCTCCTCCTTTCACACTAAAGCAACAGTAGCAAACGGGGTCAGTTAATGGTTTAATTAAGTTAATTTGGATAGCGCTAGAGACTTCACTTAGCTCGCTAGTAAAGCTCCCGGACTTCAGAGCTCAACCTCGCCGTTTCGATTCCCAGTCTCGGCGTCCAATTTATTTGTTGTTTATTTATTGAATTTCTTTCGGAGCATAACGCAGGTATGTAGGTACACCTTAGCGTATTAATATATATATATATATATATATATATTCTGCGAGACTGAATCTTACGACCTTTATATGCACGCTTGAACTTGAGTTGAGCACGGTTCTGAAGAAAAATAAAAAAAAATGTTATATCATACGGAATTTCCACCAGACCATCTTGATACAGGTATTACATAACATTGTAACATTGTGTAGATAGACAGATATATATGTGTTTGTGAAAGGAAATATATATATATATATATGTATTTGTATGTACACATTGTATTAAAGTTGAAACTAATTCATTTGTTCCATCATTATATGTCTTATTTGCTCCATATTGTGTCTAACCGTCACACCTCTGCATTGTATTGCCTTCTAAGTATCACATTTCTATATACCAATAAACAATGCTTCAAGCAAACTACATAAACCTCTTATATATATATATTAGGGTAGGTCGATTTTACACTTTTTTTTAAATATTAAAAAAAGGCACGTACCGAAGTTGTATATAGACCTATTAAATACTCATGCAAAAAATTAGATAAAAAACTTCAGCGGTTTTTTGAGCGTTTGGTATCAAAGATCGTAGACAAGAATATACTGAAAATTCCTCGTTTTTGCAAGATTTGCTTGAATACTGGTGTGAAAACCAAATAATTTGTGCATTTAAAATCAGCGAATGTCCTTTTATTTTATAAAAATGATATTAATTAAATAAATCTTCAAATTGAAAATTTGCCCCCCCCTCATTTTCAGTATCTGCTTTTGTAAACTACCTTTTAACGTTATGAATTAAACAGTAATATTTGAATACCTAAAAAAATGATTTTTTCTGTTATAAGTGAAAATATAACAAGCAAAGAAATAAGGAAAAACCTAACACTATTTTAATGGAGCTTAATATTGAGAGTCAAATTGCTCCATATAAGACCCCTTAGACAAAAATGCTGGTCTCAATTTCTGACTCAAAACTTTGGCTGTAATGTGTTGATGCCTTGCTTCAAAACCATATACAGTTTGTGAAGCTTCTGTTATTAACTTAACTGCCCGTTCCACGCCCTGAGAATGCCAAAAATGCAGCATAATTTTAAATCTATTAATTGTGTCCAATGTGTGGCATTAAAATTAATAGGTGGTATTCTTTTTAATCTTTTTCTGGTTGACTCCTCACTCCTGAAAGAACAAATTAATTAATTGAATAATTAAAAAATTCCAATCTGTACTGCTTTAATAATTATGGTGAAATTAAATAAAATCTTTAAAAATCATTCTATAAATTGGAATAAATAATTGAGTCAGAAATATATGAATAAATATTACTTACCTAATGGTCAAAATTCTTTTTAAAGCTTCTTCTCTTACTTCAATCTCTTCAAATTTAACCATGGAATATAGAAAGTTTTCAGGCAGTAAACAAAATGTATTATCTTGTATATTTCTAAATGTGATATCTTGGATTTCCTGAGGCTGATCCTTAATCCTCTGGGTCATATTAAAAATGTGCACTTGCTGATTGTGGAATTTACTATTTCTTTTAATTTCAAACCAAGAAGTGGCATACACATTTACAATAAAATTTACTACATAATGTAGTTTTGTTGTGTGCCTTTGTGGGTATGCACCACGAGTCCACAAACACATGAGCCTGATGGCCAAAGTTAACCATCTTGCTTGGTTTAAAGGACCAATTTTCCAGGAGGTATATCTAGAGTCAACCTTACCTCTAGAAATACCTACTGTGTATTCATAAAGGAGTCTTTGGTCAGAACTAAGATCATGTATTTCATCAATTTTAAAAATTGACTCTAGAGGATTGCTAATAGTGGAAAATGATATTTGGGGTAAATCATGGCAATCATTTGAGCATAATTTCCCCAGAGGGCCACTGAATGTTGTAGGGCCCTTTGCGCAACCATCTATGTTTTTTAAAAGGGCTCTGAAAGGTAGTTCATTATGATGCAAAGAGCAACCAATTGTGTGAAGATTTTTAAAAAGTTTTTTTTCTAAAATTGCAACCATTCCACCTTCGCAACCTGTGTTAGTATTAGTGTTGTCAACAAGTATAGCCTTGATACTGTTCTCACTGTGGAATTCATGCAAAACATCCACCACTTGATCTGCATGAACAGCACCTGTTGCACCACTATTAGGAAGAACTCTGTGTCAGATATTTACTTTCACATGGTGTTTCTTTTGTAAAAGTTAAATGGTGTTCTGGTCCCTTAGTTTTTTTCATAATTCTCTGTCTATTTTCATCTACAATTTCCTTATACATCAATGTGTCCTTATCCATTCTCCCATCAACTCCAATACATATAATATTTTAGGTGGGGTAAAAACCCCTGGCTGAAATAGTTTTATTTGTCTACCTCCAACAAGGTAAGATGTGACACAAGGTCATGAAAGTGGGATTAGATAAGCCTGCGCTATAGAGGTGAGCACTCTGGCCATTAAAAAATTTACTGGGCAGCCCCGTCGGCATTCCCTTGTAGGGGCGTCTCAGACAGTTAGCAATAAACTTACTCCTCCCCAAAGAGGGAAGGCAAAGCCTGGGAGGGTGCACTTCCTAGAATTGCACAGGACGGACAAGCCCCAATAGACGGGCGTAAATTCAGACCCAAAGGCCCGGACGATACCGATTTATTTGGTGGGGTAAAACACCCTGGCTGAACTAGTTTTTATTTATCTAACTCCCACAAGGTAAGGTGTGACAAAAGGTCGGGAAAGTGGAATTAGATAAGCCAGCGCTCGACAATTCAATATATATTTGTGATAATTAAATTTGTAAACACAGAATCAACACGTGAATTCAAATTCGCTCGTTGAATTTTCAACCGGTGAATACCATAAAAAATATCCAATAAATAAAACGCCTATGTAAATAAATAATTATTTATATATAAAATTAAATATTATAGTGTTTTATTCCTTTTTAATTTGAATATGTACATTTGATTTCTTAAGAAAAGGAATAATAAACTTTAAAATATTTATTATTAAGTAATGTATTACTTTTTTTGTTAAAACCCGGGTTTAATTTAAAGCGACACTTCTGCCGGTGAAATCTAGGCTTTGAGAAAAAATCTCGATTTATTTGATCTTAAAGTTGAAATGCTCAAATAAATACAAAGTTTTGAAGAAAAATATTTCTTGTGGTAACTTTTGACATTATTTGGCAACTTTCTTCGAGTGCGATAATTTACAGTTTCAAAATCGACCTCCCCTAATATATATACATATATATATATATATATATATATATATATGTTTATTCTTTTTATTAATCTTCTTTAATCTACCTTCTTTATCGTTACTCTATAATATTATTATATTCTATATAATTATTATTAATTACCTTTTATTATTTTTGTTTGTTTATGTTATTTCTTAATTTTTATTTTATTTTATTTTATTTTACGTCCTTGTTAATCTCGTATTTTAAATATTTTAAATTTTAATCTGCTGTTTCTTATGTATTTTCATATGTATTTTCATTGCTATTAGCATCTTTAAACTTACGGATGGAGTGATATATGGTGGCTTAATAAAAGGTGTTGTCTCTATTATTTACTAGATATATGTAGTTTTGAATAATACTGAAATGTGAAGTTTTTTTCTTTAATGACTTTTGTATATGATGCTGAAAAGAGCGCCGATGAAGACTATTTGGAGTTATGAAAAGTATAACACAAAATAAATTTTCCAAATTTTCTTGGAAACGATCGTACAACAAATAATTGTTGTGTTTCAATTCTTGAAACTGATATAAATAATGTTTTAATTTCGTTTAGCTCAACTTACTTCATATACATATATTTATATATATATATATATATGGCGATTTATTTTGTAAAAACCGGGTTCAAGCCCTCCGACCAACATGAATTAACATCCCTACACTGAAGATTGCGTACGCATGAAACATCGATGTATGTAGGTAAAATGATTAATACTTGCTTAAGAAAATATAATTATGGCCCTCTTTACTAGGATTGGTTCACTCTGAGAGAATTTATAAAGGAGCAGTAATACTATGGTTTAAAAGATTCCGACCCAATTTGCAGTTGTAGTAGAATCACTTTCAACTACAAAAACACTGTTCAATACAAACTTTACATCTTGTATGTTCTAGTATTACATTCTTATCTAACTCAGCATTTATTTGAAAAACATTTTTGATTAAAGGTATATTCTGCTTATTATACATTTTTATTCCTTATTATTTTCTAAATTGTTTTTCTCACTAAATTTTAAATTATTTTAAAACCGTTACCTTCTCACAAATTAGTATTATGCAACTTACGCTTTGTATCAAAATAAGGATAAGAGTCTAGAAATGTCGAAAGCATTATTAGATGTTTACAAAAGTGAAAATTTCATATAACTTGATTCATGTAATCGTAGTTATCTCCCCTTCCTCAATTCAGCTCTTATTTTCAGCAATTCTCTCTAGTTTCAACATTTTATTACAAGACTCAAACAATGAAAGAGGTTATGTTGAGGTCATCGTCTATTCATTACTTCAGGAACCTTGTAACCTGATTGATATTATTTGTCCATTCTCTCGAAAGGTATTTATGTTTAGATGTGTTCTCATAGACGAGTGACATCAGAAGGGGAAATTATTCAACAATGAATTAGGATATTTGTCAATACATAATCCCATGAACGTAACAGCTGAAATAATTCTATTAACTTGAATCGCGATGGGGCTTCAATGCTCGTAGCCAAGCTAAATAATATTTCTTTGATATTATAATAATGATCTGATATATCTACTGCGAACAGCTGATCGGTTTTAACTGAAGAATAAGGTAATGAAATAAAGCAACCCACCCTCGACCACACGGAAGAGTTTAAGTTTCGGGTACCGAGTTAGGGTCAATCCCTGAGGTCTGAGGTTTCTTTTATAAGGTACATACAAGAAAGTAAGGTTACTAGAGATCAGCGTGTAACAGGTGTATAGGACCCATTCTAAACTGGAAGTGACAATTAATTAAATCCGCCACTTTGAAAGGGCTCCGTTCCTCTCATTAATAAAAATGAGGGTTAAGGCCAGAGTTAATCGGTGAAGCTTGCGCGTTTCTCAGTGACAATAAAAGAAACAACAGATCATCCTAAAAAAACTATGATAATACCTCTTAGGAACATGAATATAAAAATATAATTATACTAAACCTCATGTCTAGAATCCTCATTCTAATTTTAATCAAAATCTATTACATGATTTTTATTCGTGAAAAGGTCTAAAGGTTAAGCTTAAATTGGTTTGAAACACAAATTGAAATTCGGGGAATCTTGCTTAATTGGTGTCTAATGATTGACGATCAAATTTAATATAAATCTGAAATATTTGAATTTTCAAATCGAAGGTCGGGTTCATAGTATGCCTCAAAATTCCCTGTCAAATACAGAAACATATATAATTGATGTCTAATATATACTGTCAAAATTTCAAATAATAGAAGGTATATTAGCATTCAACTAAATTAAACTAAATATTACCGACATTACAACCACTCACGCCTTTCCCAAATAATAATGATCGGGTAATTAGTTTTGGAATAAACATGTGCTTACAAATATAGAAACATATTCGAATACACAACTTTATATAAATAGAGATAAAAAAATTGTATATATTCGAGATAGGTTTAGCTGTGCAAAAAGGCTATTCCCATGAAGCAATCTAATATGGCTTCTAATAAAATAACTGTTTATATAAGGGATCGTTCAGACACACACCATTCTTCATTCTATTAAAATAAACTATTCTTTTTTTCACCACCAATAACTCTGATATTTTTAAGGATTTAAAATGTTGTAACACAATGATTTTATTTATTTGGCTAAATATATTGTGTCTCAAATATCCTTTTGGACAAATGTCCGTCGATGAAATGTCCGTCGACTATCTGACCGGAAGTTACGTCATGCGCATCTAAACTATTACGATCCTAGTTGATAAAAGCGTTAGAAACCCACCATTAACTGGATTTAATTAAGAACTACAGAGATAAGACAATAAATATCAGTTTTATTCAATGTTAGGAATGTGACGATTTGTTCAGTATTTTACTCTATAGTAACAGAACCTCCCTGTCGAATTAAGTATGTTTTGCATTTCTATATGTTAATAGCAATCCGTTGTGCAACGCCGGGTACGAACTGTTAATCTATATCTTGAACCATCATTTTGCATACTTGATTCGAACTAGGCAACTTTTCTTTTATTTATCTACCAAGTTATTTGCACGAATAACATTTATTTCGCGTCAATGTTTTTTCTTAAAATACTTATTCCGGCTAAGAATACTTTTTGAGTAGTCAATATTTTTCTTACCCACCCATTATTCTTAGACATTAAAGAGAGGTAAGCATACCAGGAGCTATTTCCCTTAAGTTCTGTATAACTATATGTTATTTCCTCCTAAGCTTAATTCTGACAAACCCCGAATTCAGTCCACCATCTTTTAGGATATTTGTTCGTCTTTGTTTACAGTTTGTAACTCTTTACTCATAGATGTTTAGTTCTGAATTAATTATTTCGCTTCTTATGATGAAAGGGAGACAAGAAATATTTTTCCACGAAGAATAGCTTCCCATAGGAGTAGTTAGAATTTTTAATAATTCCTCATCTATAAAAAAAACTGCAACTTTTGGAAGCTATTATGTTTAATTATTTTATGAATATAAATTTTAACAACATTACTGTAAAAAAACACAGTTATAGTTGTATAAAAATTTAGTTCAATTAATAATTCAATTATGAAAAAATACCGTGATAATTACATTTAATTTTTCAAGTCCCATTAAAAAGTTTAGAATAATACTTTGCTAAACGAAAAAACAACAACACAAAAACAGCATAGATTTAAAAATATGCGATCCAAAAATGAAAGTACAAACACTCCTGGGCAACGCCGTCTCGATACAGTTAGTTTATGTTTTGGGTCCTATTGGGTGCTGTCTACATTCCGCAAATGCCTTGAAGAGACGCCTTTTGGCTGGAGTAATATTTGTTCTGTCTAAATACGCCACCGTCACAATCATTCCATCATTCTCTTAGAAGTGACGAAGGACATATCTCTTTTTAATCTCGCGTTATGCCCTGTTCTTTACTGGACCAAAAATGCAAAAGCTGTGGCAGCAAAAATTAAGATTCGAAATAAGAAAGGTTTTCAATGGATTACATACTCAACTAAAAATATTCAGTCAGCTCCCCAGCCCCCGCTTAAGGGAGCAGAAAGCGAAACGTCCGCTGACTTCGATCTAGAGTATGTCTGTTGTTTTTGCCAGATCATATCTCGATCAGTGACCGTAATTATGATTATTTTCTTTCACACATTACTCAATCCGCATACTTAAAAAAAATAACAGTAAAGGATTATCTTTCCATTTTTGTCCCAACCTTCAAATTATCAAAATAATCGCAGTCACATTCTAAGTAACGATGTCGACTTTTACATCGTTCATGACCTACATATCATTACCATCGAGATTAGTATTCTTATTCAATATCTTTCTTTATACGATCACCCAGCATAATCTCGTTACATCATCTGTTCCTTTCAGAGGGGCCATTTATTGTCTTTCGCCTGATGCGCCATAATTGACTTAGAAACAGATAACAGAACGGTTCGGTTCCAAAATACGTCACCCACTGTCTATGAAACTATCGCGACACTTGACATTAAAATTATATTACTTCTAAGAATTATTTAACATCATGTGTCAAACCTCAGCGGGTTACAACCATATATACTCACACCCCAATCTTGCGTCAGGTGTTGACTTTATGTGAATATATCTTATACATTGCCGCAATAGAACACATACTAATGCGAAATAAAATATAGTTCTGCCAATAACACAGTGGAAGAAAGGAACGGAAAAAAGAGGCTAGTTCAAATCAAGTATCGATATATATGAGACGGATGTATATCGTATATATTAAAGCAATGCAATCATACTTGTGGTAACTGAGATTTTCCATTGTTTATGGTTCACTTAAAAAGATAAAAATACTGAACAGGTTAGTTCCATAAGCGTCACCCCTATCCCCAACATTGAATTAAACTGATCTCCATTCTCTTTTTATTGTCATTGATTCTTTATTAATATGGGAGTGGCGTCCTGGCGTATGAGGATTGTATTTTTTCTCGCTAACTAAAACGTTAGGCGATTAGCTAAGTAGACACTTTATGTTTACGTTAGTAAAAGGGAAAAACGAGAGTGCAAAAAGAGGAGAGAGGAGAAAAAAGAGGGAGATAGATTACCTATTCCCTGTCTAGGGTAATATTCTTTGTAAAATATCATCCCTATATTTAAGTGCTTTTCGCCATTTTTTTATGAATTGGCTATTTTGAATTTCCGCCATTATTAAGTGTCGTGTAACAATCGAACAACTATGACAGGAAGCAACGTAAAATGTCCGCTGGAAAGAATTCAATCGAGGTAGGATTAACACATGCACCTACACACACACACACCCACATATATATATTAGACCTCTTCAAAATTGACCTTTTTCTTCCAACATATGGAAACTGCTATTATTCCCATTCTCCAAGGTCTAAATTAACTAAATCTACCAGTTATTGTGATCTTGGACCTTGGCTATGCCTGCCTCAAGAGCCATGTAATTTTATTGTTGACGTTTTTCAAAAACGCTGCAAAATATGGGATATTATGCCCTTATTTTCATTGTAGCTTTCCAGAGGTTGATGCTATAGCATTGAAAGTGGTACCAAATGAAAGCTAATAAAATTTTCTTGCATATGGTAGTAAGCACAATAAAACACATGAACACCTGTGTAAATTTTAACTAATTTTAATGCACAAACAGCTGGGACACTACAAAAAATCAGTTTGGTAGTATGATAGCACTGCACTGACACATATATTGCATAAGAAACTGTCAGATAGGATGTTACTAATACATGTATTATCACTTGTTCAATGTGGCTTTTTTGAAACTGTCAAATTTTTTTCTGTGGTACTTCACAACTTGTAGTAAGCAGCTTCTTTGCTCTGGGTCACTTGTGATCTGAGTTGCAAAGTCACTCATTAGTTTCACACCTCTCTCAGCCACATCATTGGTCACTTTCACTGACCTCACAAACTTCTGTGCATTCCTGTAGCTGTCATTGTCTTCCCAGGTGTCAGCAGGAGTAGTGAGCCAGTCACATTTCACTCGAAGAGCATCAAACAGAAAGTGAGACTCTGGCCCTACCAGGTCTGTGAGAACTGTAGCTGCATTGATGACAGGAAACACTGGCTTGCCTTTCCTGTAACTCTCAGGTTTCTCTGTTTCTGACAGCTTGACTGCGAGCTTCTCTTTTGCAGACTTGGTCATGCTGGCATGTGAACTGAACAAGGTGAATGGCACTAGTTCCTGGGTCAGATACCAGCGGTGGTTGTTCATTTGCTTGAGAACAGAGGTTGCCAGTTCATAGTCATACTGCTTGTATTGCAGCATGTTCTTCATAAGCTGGAGGTCATGGATAGGTGCATCAGCTGCAGATGTGGTGGTCACCCAGTGGCTGGTGTAGAATAAGGTCAGGAACTTGTTCATCCTCTCCAGCTTGAAGATAGTGTCCGTGTTGTATTTTAGTTCCTTGGAAAACATGAGCATCTTCATACAGTAAATGTTCCTGGCCATCCAGTGGGCTTGGTGAATGGCACCTGGCTTGGCCCAGTGGATACCTCGAGGAGGTTCCTCACCAAGCAGGATCAGGCACAGCTCTGCCACCTCTCTGTAATCTGCCCTCAGACTTGCTTCCTCAAGGAAATTGCTTAAGACTGCAATTGTGCGTGTCTTCTTCTGTTTCAAGTCTTGTTCAACTAGGCCCAGAACTCTTGGGCAGTCCTTAACCAACTTGTCCCACTTCTCTTTCACATTGCTGAACATTGGGTTGTCAGGACTCTTGACCGTGCTGAACACAGCCTCCCATACACTTCCAATTATTACCTCTGATATGTGATGGCGACAAGCGAAGTAGAATACCTTTTTGCCTAGTTTTTCTTCAATAAGCTTCGCTGCACCCTTTTGATGCCACTGTTGCTTGCTGTGGTATCAAATACCAAGCCTACAATGTTGTCTGTGAGACCCCATGCTTCTATCAGTTCCAATGTAGCATTACACTGTTGGATTCCTGTGGAACTTTCTATGAAGGGCACACCAAGCAGCTTCCTTTCTTCATACTGTGGAGTACCAGAGACGAGCACTGCAAGACTTTCCACTGGGTATCTTTCACCAAGAACATCCCGTAGAAGTTTTCCATCCCAGTGTAGTGTGCAGTAATCTAGCGGACTTTCCTTGAAGTTATTCATGTAACTTTGGCACAAGTTATGACGAGTGTTTATCCTATTTCGTCTTGTAGTAGAGGCTGATATAACAAAGTCATCAAGATCTGCGCCTCCTGCCTTCAACACTGCAGACACCATGGCTGTAGTCTGGTTGTCAGAGAGTGACAACCGATCTGCAGTGCTACAAATCTCTTCACTGGTCATAACTGAGTGTGGAAAGTGTAAGGTTATCGTACTTGGTTTTGATGAACAGCTTGGTGTTGTCTCAGTGTATTCTGAACCCTCACTAGTACCAGAGCCTTGACTGTTCTCTGGGTCTTCATCACTTGAAATTTTCCCAACTTCTGCTGCTGCAGCAGTCACTGATGATAACATTCTCTCTTCTCTTTCTTCTCGGAAGCTTTTCTCTCTAGACTTCTTCTCAAACACCTTATCATGACCTGACATGTGTGCCAGGCGAGTTGTCTGCTGGTCCAAGTAGAAATTGATGTCCTCTTCCTTGGTCTCCTTTGTGAGCAGCCTGTTGCTTCTTGTCTCCTCCACAACATCCTTTGCTCCAATATCAAATAACATGTCTAAGTCCTTCAGAAAGTTAGCTCGTTTCTCTTCCTCTGGTTTGTTATTTCTTCCCTTGTTTTTAACAATTTTCCTGTACTTTTCATGGAGGATCATGAAACGGTTGACTGCATTTGGTCTAGTTAGTGTTTTAATCCTTGCCATATTCCAGAATGGCAAAACGACATCCACTGTATCATGGGCTAAAGACCTATTGTCACTGTTGGGATTATCATTCCTCAAATGCAGGAAATACTGGAACACCTGGCGATTAGTAGGAAGTTGAGAGCCCCTGATGCTGGAGCTTGGTTGCCCAATGAGATACACATTACTGAATGACCTTGTGGCAAGAGTTGCCACCTTTCTTCTCTTTTCAGTTGGTTCATCCCGTTCACTTGTATCGCTGACCACTTTCCCACAGCATAGTTGTCTTCCAGATGCCATGTTGTCAGCAGTTCACAAATCTTAACAAATCAGCTTTAACTTACAATCTGAAATGAAGAGATAAAACATACTTAGTGATAATAAATTATATACATGCATTAAGAGTAACATTTTTGAGATAAAGTTATGTATTATATGATGGCATCCTTTCCAAGCATAAAAATATATATATAATCTAATATATAACGTTATCTAAATAGCAATGTATCTGAAAAAAATATATTCAGTTGTGAGTAGCGATATGTTTTTATTTTATTTAACGAAAGTCTTTCCGGAAACAATTATTCGACAATGACGATTATTAAATCGGAGATAATCTTAAATAATGAACATAAATGCTGAAATTGTAAACGAGATTATATATATATATATATATATATATATATATATATATATATATATATATATATGAAGGTTTATAACTAAAACATAAGTTTTAGAGAATTAGACCTATTGTGAGATGAGGAAAGCTCAATATACTGGATAGAGCAAAAATAAGGTGAGTCAATGAAAAATAGTTGCACATATAAATGGAAACAGATCAATATCTTCAGTTGTTCAGAACAAGGAGCATTTAGTAAATAAAAATATTTCTTCTTCTTCACTTTCAATTGCATTCCTTAAGCACGGCTTTTCAAAGATTAAAATCTTATCATCAGAGGAAATAGAGATTGATAAGTTGACAGATAAGAAAAGTCAATATTCAAAATTTGGAAAAAGGTTTTTTTTTTAAAGTTCTTTTTAAAAAGTTTTAAAAAATTCAAACGGGCATGTTTCAATGTAAATGAAAGTCACCAAATACGGAGACTCAAGTTGTATGGGGTTAAAATGTAATTGGTAAATCCAGAAGAATCTGCATGAAAATCCAACGGCGAAGATTCCACCCAAGTCCTTAGTCCTTAGAGGGGAGATCAGACAAAATTAGCCATATTAAGAAAACGCATTTCTTCCTGTTTTCAAGTAAACAGATCCAAAGGCAAAAAGCAACGAACCAAACTCAATGAAAAATGGTAATCCGAATTGTTGTAAAGTGTGAAACTTACTTGGAATTGTGGGATATGTAGGGGAAGGTAAGAGAAAGAAAAAAGTGGAAATAGTAAAGGAGGTGGGGGTTAGGAACCGAAAAGACAGAAGAAAAAAGGAGGAAAAGACAAAAAACAAAGAACAAAAAAGAAAAAAGAAAAAGAAAAAACAGAAGAAAAGGAGAGAAGAAAAAAAGAAAAAAAGAAAAAAGAAAAGAGTGAGGAAAAAAGCAAGAGAGAATGAGGAGGGGAGAGGCGCCAATCCTATGAGTGGGGAATGAGGTTAATGATGTTTAGGCAAAAGAAGGAAGAAAAATATTCTATTCTCCTCATCCTATTATTCTATCCTTTATTTTAATTTTCTATTTCTGACTTTCTATTGCTTATTCACTATTTAATTTTATTAATATACTCTGTATCTGCTAAAACATCCTTCCTCTCTTTCCCATATTTTGACAACCTACACTGTCAATTTATTTTATAGAATTACAATTAGTTTAAAATCCTTCAGAACAATTTTCTTTCTTATTTATATATATTATAGATATATAAAGTTAGTTATGTATATATATATATATATATATATATATATATATTATATGTATATAAATTAATGTATTTATATTTATATGTTACGTTTTTATGTTTACAATATAAATCTTATAACATAAGGCAATTGTAATAGCTCAATAGTGTGAGGCTAGAACTATGTTGTATACAATAGTTTTATTTAATTTCAACTGGACTGATTCACATCATTTCACAAAAAACTGTTTTTATTTCCAGCATACAACAAATATATTTGTAAACTGCTCCTATATCCTATGTATTTATTTCCTGTTGTGGTACCTAAGTGCTAACATATAAAACAAAGAAAAACAAAGATAAACAAGACAAGTATAGCCTGGATTACAACCCACACTCATCATCATCATCATTCACCTTTTTGAAATGGAGCTGTTTTCTCTTATATGCCTTAGTCGCAACATACACATACCATGCACGTTTCCTTATTATTTTTTTAATCGTTCGTCATCAGTTTGGATATTGACCCCAAAACACATGAATTGGTATGTTTGACATGCAAATGTATAATGTAAGAAAAGCATATAAAATAAGGTAAAATCGATGGTAAAACCCTGGATAAAAATGAAATACGGCCGGAACCACAAAAAAGGTGAGTAAAAACATGTATGAATTCGCGTGTTGTAGGGCTGATGACGAATGATTATACAACATAAATAGGGAAACGCACATATTGCGTGTATGTTGCGACGAGGACATATAGGAGTTAACAGCTGCATTAGCAAAATAAAAGTGAATGATGATGATAATGAGTACGGATTGTAATCGAGGCTTTGCTTGCTTTGTTTTTCTGTTGTTTTATTTGTTTTATATACCAGCACTGAGGATAGCATCACCAGGAAATAAATGCATGATATAGGAACATTTTACAAATATCTTTGTAGTAAGCCGAAACAATTGTATGCTTTCCATACATTTGGCATCGTTTAAATAAATAAAAAATATTTAGGGGTGTATATATGAAGTTTTTATTTTTGATACATGTTTTATAGAACCGATCATTATGAATTTTTGAATATATTTTAACAGCAATCCGGTGAGTAACATAGTTGCATTATTTTTATTGGAAATTTTTAGTTATATTTATTAATACATTTTTTAAGGATCGGAGTGAGCGCGTTAGCGTCAATATGTACGCATAGATAAATCTGAAATTATTGAAATTATCATTATTAGTAATAAAAAAATACTCTAGTAAACAAGATATATAACGCGGGCACATTAAAAAAAAAACAACACCACTTAGGGGGTGCTAATAAAACCGTATCATACCAGCCAAAGAATGAAAAAAACATTAAAATTTAAGACTAATGCTATATTTATTGCTAACACCTGTCTTGGGCCGGGCATTCTACCCCTTTCGCTCTCTCTCTCTTTCTCTCTCTCTCTCTCTCTCTCTCTATATCTATCTATCTATATATATATATATATATATATATATATATATATATATATATATATATATATAAACTTTTGATTGAAGACAAGAATATGTTATAGTTTCGTAATTCTTTTATTTACTGTTTCAACTCAGCGAAATATTTTCCGGCTCTCCGGTTGTAATTCGTAAAGTATGACCCCGAGAGTTCTTTCTTCGGTCGTAATTTAAAAAAATACGAAACAAGAAAATTCAGTAATCTTCAATCAGACTTGTATAAATAATAACTTGCCGCCTAAATATATATATATATATATATATATATATATATATATATACATATATATTTGCATAAATTCGTTAGGTCACTTTTCTAAAACTGCAACTGCATTTACAAGGTTCCGAAAAATCTTTAAAAAATTATTAAAACATTTTGTCAAGAACAATACTGATAAACATCATTGATCATTTAATTTTAAAAAAATAATATAAAATAAAGTTGTTGCTTTTTAAATGAATTTATTTTCTGCTGTCTGCCATTTGTTCGTTTGTTAATTATGTTGTTGGCTTTTGTCAGTTGGGCCTTTTATTGGTGAGCTTTTGTCCGGTCATATAGCATTGTAAAACGATAGAAAAGGTGTGAAAAAAAAACTGAATATTTTGAAAGGCTTGGTTTGGAGTTAAATTATATATTAATCCACTAGTGAATAAAAAGATTTTCACGTCTATGTGTGAGAAGTTCACACTTTGGCGCCAGTTTTTTTTAATTTCGAGTTTTCATGCCCGTTTACTGTTTAGAAAACGAAATGTAAAAAGATATAAAACATATTGAACTCTTATTATACAGAAATAGATTTTTAGCACAAATATTACACTTGTAACATTATTTTAATGCATAACTTAACAAGTTTCAACGGAATCTGTATTCCCCATTTACTCGCCTCTCTACTAGGGCAGAGTTAAACACATCTGCTGTATAAGGGACACTCTGGATTGGTACAAAACGTTAAATTGCCTTCGTCTTGAAAACGTTCCTTTCCCCAACGTATGACAAGAAAAGATGAAGTGCAGTATAACAACATATGCGTTCAAAAATTACTCAGAATTTTTTATTACGAAAAAGCAAAATAATTGATTTGATGCAGACTTTTTATTGTGTTAAAAAAATATTTCAACTTTTAGGGAAAATAAGCTAGTATTTATTTTTATTTTAGATTCGGGCATCAATCAGGAATTTGAGTCTAAATAAGTTATTTATATTTTTTTCTCTTCAAATAACTATCAGACTTCCACATTGAAAACGACCTGAACACCACCGAAACAGTCTGCTTTTGTAAGTATAAAATAATTACTGGATTAAAGATGAAATAATTTTAGACAGAAAAGACCAGATTCATATGTTCGCGTGTAGAGTATAAGCATTCCCTTGAAAGCGTTATAATTATCTGCTTAGAATATACCACTGTGGGGTAAGCAGAAATACGAGACTCAATGGAATGGTCTTCTCTTTAAATAACCCACAGTTCGAGCATTTATGGCGTATTTTATCTGAAGAAAAACATCGGATTTCATGAGAGAATGATGCTCGAACACTTTTCTTTTGTGAATACTTTAACCAATTTACTCAGAATCTCAAAGAAAGTTTTAGTACATATTCCCATCCAGTGACTTTGTGTATCTTAGTATTTTACACGTATGTTAATTCTTTATTAATTTTACCATAAAATTATAATAAAATATAGAATTGTATTTACAGTTACACTGTATATAATTTTTATAGCAAAATTGCGATCCTCTAATTCATATTTCTCAAATTCGAAATCATACTACCTTGTCAAAATTATTAGACTTCATGAATTTGAACATGATTAAAAAATTGAAAAACTTTACCTGTTTAAAGTTTAGATGAAGGAGAGTGGTCAGTTTGCTATGTATGTTTTTCCCAAATTGATTTCCAGATGATATGAGGTGGCATTCTCTCGTGTAAGTGGTCAAGAACATAGTTAACTAGACCCATCAGCTGACCTCTCTAAAAATAAAACAGATAAGTTTTTCAAAAAAGTTTTCTTTAATCTTAAATGCTGTTGCCTCTTCTTTTCATGTCTTTGAAGCATGTGGTCATATGACAGTTTCCCACATTTTTCTGCAGTCCTTTGTAATAATGTTGTACTCTGCAAGATCTTTCAAGCTATACCAGTTGCATTGTATGGTCCTCTTCTCCACATTTACAGATTGTTGGGTCAGTTTTGTATCCACATCTATTCATAGCAACTTTTGATCACCCTATTCCCGTTCACAGGCGGTTAAGTGTTTTCCACTGGAGCCAGAGTGTCTCTGAACCGGGAGGGAGTTCCTCAGAAGCAGGGATCCCCATGTCGTTATGAGGGGGGGGGGACAAATTCTGACCGTCCAGTCCACAACTGTAGTCTAGTCTCTCCTGAGATGTTGTTAGGGGTTTAACATGGTTGAGGAAGCCACTCCTTGACTTCAATCGTTGGACCGTTGGTTCACGTCCAAAAGGAGATGGCGCTCTTCACTGATAGCCTTTGTGATCTCTACTTGTAATCTGTAATCTTCACAAGCCAAAGTTGTTGCTGAATCTAGTGTTATTTAGTTGTTTTGTTTTACGACGTATCAACCCTTTTCAGAACCTTTAATGCTGAATCCGATCATTTTGGTTAAAGTTTTTATGCTTTAACATCTTTATATACTCAAGTATTTATTCATGGTGTTTGGTTTTGTTTTATGACATATCAACCTATTTCAAGTAATTTAATACCAAATCCGGTCATTTTGGTAAAAAGTTTTATGTTTCAAGTTCTTTATATGTGCAAGTATTTATTCATGGTATTTTATTTGGTAGTTTTGTTTTACGGCATATCAACCCTTTTCGGGTTATTTAATGCCAAATTCGGTCATTTTGGTAAAAGATTTTATGCTTCAAGTTCTTTATATGTGCAGGTATTTATTCATTGTGTTTTATTTAGTTGTTTCATAGAGGAAAACTTTATTCTTGTGTTGGCTTTGCAGAACATGATTGAGTTTTGCAAAAGAAAAGGAACAAAAAACAATAGCATCAATATTTGGTGCATTGTTGATCAGGAAGCCAGTATCTTAATACAGCCTGATCTGGTAGCACCCGACGAATCAAGTGTACTGTATAATGTGCGTAGGTGATTTTCAACATAAAATTTGTTTTCAAAAAGCGTCTACCTCTGTAAAATTCGCACCCTTAATATTTAAAATCTACCAGGGGAAATTAGTGGTTTTCTTTTAAGTTGTATTTAGCATAATTCTACTTCGTTTAGAACTTGACATTTTCATTAACCCAGTAAATGTAATAGTTCAATTTTTTTTTTGGATATATACATTTCAATATTTTTTTAGAAAGTATGACATCTAGTGTGGCGGTTAGATGTGTCGGTAATGAGGACACCACATCATCTCTATAAGTTGGTTGTTAGAAATTAACATCAAAGCTGTATACTTCATTATCTGCGAAGATAAAAGTAAGAAAAAAGGGGCATTTTTTGTCCCTTTTTTATCATTTCTTTTCTCTTTGCAATATTTTATTTTAAATCTAGTATCGTCAGACAGTCTGATCAAGTAGCACCAAATATATATATATATATATATATATATATATATATATATATATATATATATATATATATGGGAAAATGAAAAAGAAAAACCAAAAAATGGATGTTTTTTATGAGTACATCAACGTTTCGTCTTTATTTATAAGACTTCATCAGGATGATAAAATAGAGAAAAAATGTCATGCAAGTACAGATACATGTAGGGTAGACATATTGGGAGGAAAAATTGAATGAAATAATGGCCACTGCTGGGTGGACGTCCGTATTTGTTGGAGAAATAGAAATGAATGTTGAAGAAAATGAGTGGGGGAAAAATGGAAGGATGGGGTGAGCAAGGACTACTGTGGCTGGTGGTAAGAGAAAGAGGTGGGGGATGAGCAGGGGTAAAGTGGATGGCAGAGAGGGAGTGGAGGAAGAGGGGGGAGGGAGGTGTTTGACCAGATGGCTGCGGTCAAGATTGAAGGGGAAAAGTAAGTTGGAATGTTTGTGTATGGGGGTGTATGCAGGGAAAGGAGGATGGGTAGAGAGGGAGGGGGCTGTGATTTTAGTGGATGGGCGAAAGTTATGGTCTTAGAGAGCGTTTTGAGAAAATAAGGGAATTTAAGAAGGGGTATGGGAGAAAATAGTTCAGATGGGGGAGAGGGAGGATTTGTTGTGATAGGGTGTGAAATATTTGAAATATTTGGAAAATGATAGCAATGAGTGAGGGATTGGAGGGGTGGAGGGGGCGGTGATTGAAAGGGTGGGTATGGAATATTTGAAATATTTGGAACATGAGAAAGTTTATTTGGACTGCAGTATTAAAAGTGTTTTCTCTATTTTATCATCCTGATGAAGTCTTATAAATAAAGACGAAACGTTGATGTACACATAAAAAACATCCATTTTTTGGTTTTCCTTTTTCATTTTCCCATCACGTCGGATTACCTTCATCCTTCTCTTCCCATATATATATATAGATAGATAGATATATAGTTTAATTTTTCACTTAGAAAAAAGATTATTCAGTGAAGATCGGGATTAGTCCAATAAAAACAAGCTCGATACTACTCAATTACAGGGTACAGAGCATTTATATGGGATTCTTTGAAAGCCTACCAAAGCATTCCGGTCAGGAGCCCAATTAACATCACAACATATTTTTTCATTCAAAAATAATTTTTAAATGAAAAATCTTTTGCGGTATTGATTGGGCTCCTGAACGGAATGCTTTGGTAAGCTTTAAAAAAATCACACACACACACACACACACACACACACACACATATATATATATATATATATATATATATATATATATATATATATATGAATAACATGTCATGTTTTGTAAAACCCATTGAATTAATATGCCGTAATCTATTTTAAAAAAAGAAAAAGGAAAGTAGAATTTAAATAAAAACTAGATGTTATTGGATATAAAAATATTACATTTTGATAAACATCTCTTTAGCTAAATCAATCGACGACTGTTATATTTCTGCCCTTCTTTCTCTGTATCTGAATCTGTTATTGTCGGAGTTTTGCTTACGTTTATTTAGTGTTTGCCATTTTAAATGTTTTTCCTCCGGTTTTCATCCAATTTTGAAACTAACATTGCTCACAAATCGAGAAAAGCTTTGGCTAAATGCAAAAATGTATAAATTTCATGTTTTTTTTTAAAGAAATAACTAAATAGGTCAGAATATATGTTCTTATAGAGACTTATTTTAAGAAAAATTTTAATAACTTAAAACGTCTAATTAGCAAATCCATTTAAAAAACTTATTTTAATACGTTACAAGTATTTATTATTTCTAACTATTTGGTTTAATTTTAATACGTATTACAAATAATTTTTCGGAGAATTCTTAAATGAAGCGATCAAACCACATATGTATTATTTACTTACTTTACTTAAACAGTTTAATTCTGTTAATATCAAGTAAATAAGAATACGAATGAAGAACAAAGGTTTATATTCTATTATTTTTATACGGTGAATAAAGTTTTTATTTTTACTATGGGGGTCGACGCTTATCAATGTCAATATCAACTCGAAAATAAAAAGTTTATGGGGTGCGAATCAATGCCAGCAGAATGATGAGGAACATTATGGGAGTTCTAACATTGATAAATAGTATGAACTGTGTTTGATTATTTTTATGGTCGTCCATGCCAGAAATTTGTTGACATTGGATTTGAAGACGATCGTGTGGTAACCAGAAGATAAGAAGTCCTGAAGCAATGTTTTCCACAAGTGCAAATTCCTTGTTAATATGATTTGTCCATGAACATTCCACCTGACGCTAGGCATCTAGAGAGGAAAGAAAAATTGTTTACGTTGTGGTAGAAAACGAGTTCTAGCTGTGAATGCTTTACATAGATGGAACCAGACACTGGAACTTAGTCGAGTACCTTCAATAAAAATAACAATAGAGTTTACAGCCTGTAGTGATGTACAGGGTGGGCAAAAATAAGGGTCCTATTTTTAAAAATTCATAACTTTTTTATTTATTGATTTAAAAAATTTTTTTTTTTAGAATAAGTAAAGGACCCCTTCCGAAGCAAGCATGAGCCGTATTAGCCCTAAGGAACGTACCCTCATTTAGAAAACATTATTTTTGCTTAAAAAACTCAAAACAGTGTAAAAAACAATACTTTAGTTTTTGTAAGTTTTAAGAAGTGTTTTTCGGCTAAAATTTGTTTTGTTTATTTCAAAAAATCTCGGAAGGGTCAGTCTACACACAATAAAGTTTGGTGAGTTTAACTTTTATTTTGTGGAAGTTATTCAAATTCAAGTTATTCAAATTTAAATATAAGACCCTTATTTTGGCCCACCCTGTATTATTACGGTTATTAAAAAATAATTTCTTATTACTACTGATATATTTATATCAGTTACTACTGATATATTTATATCAGTAGTAATGAAGGCGTAAGAATTCATTCATCCAATTACTTAATTTGAAAAAAAAGATATCTTATTGATTATTTTCAGTATTTATATTAAATCTTTCATGTAGAAATATTTTGTCGGTGTAAATAAAAAAAATACTTATTAAATAAACTGTTGTACAAAGAGACGATGAATAAGCTAAACGCGTGCAATCTGATCAATCTGACGGCCATCCTTTTATATTTGTTGAATTGATTTTTGTAATTCTTCAGAATACTATAGATTAAAGCACTTAAGGTTGACCGCATCTTCAATACTTTCTAACAATTTCATTAATGAATGTGTTTATATTTCTTTCTGATACTATTGTTGAGCACAGTATTTTCAAATCAAATCGACTTAAACAAAACAGATTTGGCAAAAAATAACAATATGCAAGAAGCCATGTAAAGAGAGAGGGAGATAGAGATAGAGGGAGACGGACACATAGACAGAGACATAGACGGTTTGTGTCGCCTTTCTATGCTAGTTCACTTTATACGCCAGCCTCATTTTTTCCGGATCTCACGTGATATTCTCAACTCTCGCTTTTCATTTAGGCTCTTCCGTCTCATTCCCTGATCCGTTAATTATTTCCCCTACCCAACTGTGGTCTTTCGTTATGTCACAGATCTATATATACAAGTATTTGCACGTATACACATATACGTACATCATATATCTATCCAGTTCGTTCTCGCATTTCCGTAGATAATCATGACGGAAAAGGTTTGAATGTTTATTCTTAAGCGTATGGTCAAAATATCAACATGTTTTTCTACTAAGGTATACATGAGATTGTTTAGAATCGGTGTTGTGATTCGGCGTTTAATAACTGTTTTGGCCTTTAAGAGCACAGTAACAATCAAGACAAACACAGTGGAAAAAATAACAAAAGTTTATTAAGAAAAGTATGTTACAGAAAGCACGCGTCTTATTCTGGGGCCATAACTGTCTCTAATAGTCTTAACTGTATTTATTGTGTTTGGGTAGATGCATTTATTTCCGTAAGAGATAGATCAATTTACACGATAACAATAACAGTAAAAGAATTGATATGCTGTATAACAGACTAACGAAACCAAATTCTTTATATCCCCCTATCTATATATTTGTCTGTCTGTGTGTATTCGACTATAAACACGTGATCGAAAGTGATCGAATACTCTTCGTATAAGTGTTATTCTTTAGAATGCAATCAATTTAGATATTGGATTTTATACAAACTCCTTTCTTGGTTCTTTTTTTCCTTTTTTCTTTTCCCTCTTATCTTTATTCCTTTTCTTATTTTCTTTTTTTTGTTTTGCCTTCTTTTATTTTACTCTTTTCATTTCCCCCTATTTAGTTATAATGTTTTAATCACTCCTTCTCTTTTTATTCCCTCTTTATTTCTCTTTTATACTACCCCTTTTTCTCCCCTCTCTCCCCCTCTCTCTCCTTCTCTCTCTCTATCTATCACTTGTTTGTCCTCTGATCCCATTTCTTCTTTTAGTTTTTTCGTTACATTTTCCGGTGTTGTCCTATCTACGGATACTATTATCCGAAAGTTAACTTTATCTTTTTTTTAAGCGTTCGTGCTTAAATCGACGGGTTCCTAAAATATTATCATCAGACTTCATACATAATCAATGCTACACATTAAAATCCAACACATTAAGTGCTAATGTGTTCAAACTTGTCTATGATTATCTTTTGTTTCAATTGAAAGTTAATTTATATTGATGAGTCTGTCGATGTAAATGCGAAACTAAAACAGAAAAAATATCACTTTATTTTACTTAGCCAACCGACCAAATGTTTACTATCTGCTCGGGTGTTCCGCAAATAAACCTCACTGATAGACACGGAGACATGGCTGACCGGAAAATGAATATATTGTCATTTGAAGCAGATACAATCGCGAAGGTGATCTGTAAACGTTACCTACAGACGGAGATACACTCATCGCTTGATAAACAATATCATTGATGGAAGCAACATCTCATGTAATACATGCCGACATTGGGAGCGGAGATGTAATTTCAGAATGGGCGTTTGCAATTGTGGATGCGGATTGTCCAAAACTGTTATATAAACTAGCCGAAATTGAGATTGATAGAGTCTGTTTGCAAGCGAATTCAGGAGATCAACTTCCGTTAATTCCAGTGTTTACCTTCCCTCTCGTCGCTGCAAACGAGTAATACACTTTTTATACATAAGTGTTTGTCGTTAGTCTAAGTACAACACACGTCTGTTCAGAGCAATTGTTTTTCTTTCTTTCTGTTTCATGGCATATCATCGCTTGTGTAGTTAATTTAATCGTGTGGTATATTACAAATCGCAACAAATTCATTGCCTACAGTTGATTAAACACAAGTTGTTATTGCAGATTCACACCTTTACAAACTGTATCAGAACGAAAGAGATCACAATATATCTTCTGATGGAATCACTTCCGTCTGTTTCTTTTTTATGGACAGAAAACATTAAGATTTTACATGGTATGAAATACTGCATATGTAAATCACCCGAATATCAGCTTTTTTTCTCAAACTCACATGGATTACCTATTAAGCTACTCTAAACCCTGCCTTGGCCTTTTGGCTAAGATCAAAGTGTAGTATCTGTTCCGATGGATACTGCACCCCATAGACTGGTATTGTCTTGGCCTTCGAGGCTTGATTTACGCCGGTCTATGGGTCTGTCCTGTGCAGTTTTAGGAGGTCCACCCTCCCAGGCTTCGCCTCCCCTCTTTGGGGAGGAGTAAGTTTATTGCTTACTGCCTGAGGCGCCCCTACCAGGGAATGCTGACGGGGCTGCCCAGGCAATTTTTAAACTCCACTTTCCCGACCCGACCTTGGGTCACATCTTACTTGTCGGAGTAAGATAAAAACTGGCCTTGTACCTAACTCCTGGAGAGGAGTAAATTAATACTCTAAACCCTGCCTAGTCTAGTACAGAGTCAATAAATATTGACTATCTAACGATATTTGTATATATATATATATATATATATATATATAAGGTGAGTCAAAATTCACGCATATTAAGAAGTCTTTATAAAATGTATATTAAATCATATTAAATGAAACATAATCTAATCAAGTATACCGTCACCAGCTCTGAAGGCTTCATCAAATTTTTCACGGCACGCCCAAGTTCATCACAGGAAACTTTATTTACTATTAAAATAATGCGATCTTTGACCTCATTAAGATTGTTAAGACGAAATTGATGGTATACGCGGGCCTTCAGCATGCTCCACAAATTGCAGTCCAGTGGACTGAGATCAGGCGACCTTGGTGGCCACGGTGTTCCGTATCCTCGGCCAATCATACGATGTTCCTGAAATTTTGAAGCCAGAAAATCTCGAGTCAACAACGAATAGTGGGGAGGAGCTCCGTTGTGTTGATAGACAACAGTCCTCATTTTTACGCGTTCTCTGTAACTGAAGAATGAGGTGATAGCAAAGCAGAGCGGTATAATTCACTCGATCAATTGTTGTTCAGCACTAAATACCATCCACACTCACACAACTTTTTTTGGGGCAGCCTTGCACAAAATAACGCCATCAGAACGAACTATATCAAAATCAAAGAGAAAACCTGAGAAAAGCAAATGTATTTCGTTGCATAAAGTGAGGAAATGGCAACTCCAATAATAAGTGAATGCAGCAAACTAACTTCGATGAAAAGGAATTTCACTGAGAACTGTGCAAACCGTAAACATATTAGAAAAGGAAATTTATCAAATACTCTGAGACATAGGACTACAAACTGCAAATTATATATACTATACTAATCCACAAACACGTGTTTCGTCGTATCTACGACTCAGCTTGGTTAGACGTAGTAATATTTAAAAGAAGGGCGTTAGTCGTTGACATCTGGTGTTCTACAGACCGGGAAAACTATTTCTGAACGTGGCAGAATTTATATCGAATTTTATACACCTCCCACACATATATATATATATATATATATATATATATATATATATATATATATATATATATATATATATATATATATATGTTTATATTGAAATAGAAATAACTAAAAATATTACATATATTGTAGTTGTATGTGGTACCATTTCGGAGAAAATACCATTAGAAACTTCAAAATCTACATAATATACTGTACGAAAAAAGTCTGGATGGAAATATTCGACCAAGGTTGGTAACATTAGATCCTCATATGTAACTTCAACTAATATAACCCCAATGAGCACAACATGTATATATAGACCCTCATTTTCCAATTTAAAATAATACATATATTTAAGATTGCTTGAATTTACCATCCAATATAAAAATAAAACCACCGAAATGCGCAACGAAAGAAAAAGATTCGACCAGGGTAAGTAACCCTTGTTCTGTACGAAACAAAGATTTATTTAAATCTACTGTAGCTGTAATAAGTTTACAATAATGGTCTACACTTCGGAAGGAACTCTTGTTCACGCAACACTTTAATAACACTGATATCATTTAACAGTACCGCTTCTTTAAATGGTCCAAAATTCGACTCCTAATCTGCTTTCCATCCGTCTATAATGAAGTAAGTTGGTCTGTACACATGAACATTATTTGTTATTTATGAATTATTTGTCATTTATGAACAAATGTTCTTTTCTCTCTAGAAGAAAGTTGCTTGACACGCACAATATCTTATGCGCTTTGAAACTTGTAAGCTTTCGGTTTCGTCTCTAACATAAAAGGTTCAAGCTATGTAACTTTATTAAACGGGAGGAAACAACAAAATTATTTTATATTCACATACATTATTATATAGATTTGCATAGAAGAGACAAATATCCACTAGTAGATACATAATAGACGTTCCATTTTTATAATTTAGAGGTAAGAAAAGATGTCGAATTGAAATCGAGATTCACAAAAATGTAGACTTTTTCGTCACGACTGGCTGATTGCCTCAAACCGTGATCACACAAATGACTTCCTCTTGTACGCCCAAAGCATGTTTTAACACCGGAAGTTATAATGAGAAAATCACTATTGGCCAGACAATATTCGACAGCGAGCTTTGTTGCTCCAAGCGAGAAAGATCTCGGCCGCGGGAGCGTAAAAATTTGCCAACACTAACTTTATGTGAATAAAAACTTTTTCGCGGACATTATAAATATGACTACGAATACATTTTAACAAAAATCAAAATATAAATCAATTTTTTATCCGTCTCTTTCCTGCTGACTTAGTTACACAAAACACTGAGGCTACCTATTTGCATACATACGCAAATACAATCAAAGTACAACTGTGTTATGCACATGGGACAATTACATAGTAAACAGTTTACTGTAAAAGAGAGTTAATCGCCTTTTGACGTATCTTGTTTTTTATCGTGCCAGGTTAGTCACGCCACTCACCGTATATTTCTGGTAGTAGAATAGACATCTTGACAAGTGACCTGATATATATATATATATATATATATATATATATATATACATATATATATATATATATAAAACTCTAATTACGGTGTCCGAATCGTGCGACTGGCTTAAATGATTATTTTTACACCGATGGTTCCGCAAGGATGAAAAGTATACGTATGTAGATAATAATTTGATATTTTATTATTAAGATAAATATTTGTAGCCCCGTTTGGCTAGGCCCTTTAATCCTAGATAAAACAGCTGTCAACTTTGGTATG
>OY744528.1:95673609-95678609 GCA_963556195.1 Sepiola atlantica
CACGGTTTCAAAATGCATCTGTCATCTTGTACAGCATATATAGGTCTACAAGATCTGATGTCACGACAAAGTCTGAATAAAGGAAATTCGTCATTCCGCTCTTTATCCATTGATTATTACGGATCTTCTACATTTTTGAATGTGGATTTGATCATTGAAGGTGTCGATGTACGACTGTGCGACCTCTAATCAAATGTTAAAAAGATCTTCAAATATAAATGGATAAAATAATACGATGTAAAATTCTAAACAGGTACATTTATTTTTATTTTCAATACTAAAAGCAATTGTCTTAATAGCCTTAATCTATTGGTGTAATTCTAGATTATGTTTTATTAGCTTGTTAATTCTAGGTAAGATTTAGTTTTGTTAACACTTCTTATCTCGGATCAAGATGGGTAATTAAATTGTGTGGTTAGTTTAGTTTTTAAATCGCTTTTATGATTCTTTAGTGGCATGTAAAATTCCTTGGGATTTAATTTACTTTATTAGTAACTTTAACTTTATGCGCAATTAGTTTACTTACTGTTTTTATTTTATTTATGTACTTGCATATGTTAGTTTTTCTCATATTTTTCGTGATATTTTCTGTGATTTATTTATAATAGTCTTGTTTATATATTTAATAAAATATCCTTCTTTATAGATAGATATTCATGTTTATAGATATATTATACGATACGATAAAACATTATACAATACTTTACAATAGTATACGATACTTACATTATACAATACTTTACATTATACATTGTATATTACTTTACATTATACATTAGTTTAAAGTACTTTACAATACAATCCAGTACTAAAATACCACTACAATACTACTAGAATACAGTACTAGAATACAATAGTATGCTAGTGTACACCCTCGGTCAAAAATGCCGAAAACATTATGCTGCGTCAGCATTCGCACTGGCATTCATATAAAATGACAGGATTAAGTCAGTAATTTTATTTCTAATTTAATAATTATTTATAAATTTAATTTAATAATCATTAATAAATCATTATAATGTTTGATGACCTTAAGAAAAAGAACCTACTGTTAATTTTTATTGAGAGTAGATGTTTGTTTCGAATTTATTTCAGCAAGTTAGGGTTGTCTTACTTACTATTTGCTTTTTCGCTTCCCCTCACAATTTATAATTGTTTCGTCCGGAAGCTCGAAACGGGACAGATTGACTCTATTACTTTTATACATTTATTCATTTCGCATGAATCAAATGATTCTATTGTTGGGATTGTTTTTCCCAATATATTTCTAGAACGACGTCAGATACTTACAGCAGGGCTACGTGAAGGTTGCCAACATCCGAAGTGAGTGTTTCGGTGGAACGAACTTGATTCAAACTTGCCACACCCAGGTTGTCAGTCCGTGCTGTTAACCACTTAGCCACTGTCACCTTCCAGTTTACTTTTATGATACGGGACGATATGTTATTCTTATTCATATAAACATAAACAAATAAATACATATTGGTCTTTATTATAGAGTGGAGAATTTATGGGTTGATAACACACGTTTTAAGGCACGAGATAAAATCTTTTGGCTGGTATAAAACTTACTATCGAACAGATATGTCAGATTCCATTCGCATCCACATTCATACAAACTCGCAGGCGGGTTCACTCATCTTTTTTAACATAGTTCACCCTAAACAAAGCAGGCCGCCACTGTAGACGTAAAGTGGCTACTTAGAAAAAGGGTGAAAGTTTTTTTGAGAGAGTCAACCTAAATTGGGAGCTGCGCAGCGAGATGTCGAGTTACATTAGTTTTAAGTTTATGCATGTCAGTACCGTCAGGAAAACAGGGAGCAGGGATGAAGTTCCAGAGTCCAGCAGCATGGGGAAAGAAGCTTTTTTCGGAATCTGGGGACCTCAGTGAATGGATGGGATTTGGCATATTGTCGGGTTGGTCTAGTGAATTTAAGTCGTGGGGGTACAGAATAGCAAGCTCATCAGCGCACAATCCATTGAAGTACTTGTAAAACAGACACAAGGAAGCAACATTGCGGCGATATGTCAGGTGCTGGAGCTTGTTGGATAGTGAAAGAATCTATCAAGTTTGCGACCCTTTTTTGGACCTTGTCTAAGAGGGAGATACTAGCGGATGATGCTCTTACTTCATTTTAAATAATAAAATGAAAGTTTGTATTTATTAAATTGTTTCATAAGTAAACATTCATTCTCTTTCAAATTGGAATCTTATTTAATAATTAATAAAACATTCTGTAGCTCTTTCTTACGATTAATAATAAATGTTTTTGTGTAGTTATTGAATTTAATTTATAATTAAAACTTTTTTCTAAACCAGTAAAATGCAGAGGCTTTTTTTAAAAATAAACATATTTATTTAAATTTAAATTTTCGATTCACACAGAAATCTTCACCAGTAAGACAGACAATACTATTTGTCTTCCTTTTTTTAAAAGACATGGTGTCGTTTGATCTTGTGCTTTAGATGTTAACGAAGCTCGTTGTGTAATTGGTGTCCACAAGTGGTGTGTGTGCTCTGGCCGCACGTTATAAGTATTAGTAAAGAGTTCCACTGTATAGAATGCATTTAAACATTGTAATCGAAACGGTTTTGGGGGGAAACCAGTAAAATGTAGAGCCTTTTTTAAGTAAACATATAATCAAGGGAGGCGCGATAGAACTCTATCCCTTAATAGACTTCAAAAACGACCTATGTTAGAAATCTCATTTCTTTGATCAGTCATAACTCAAACACCAATAAACTAAATTATTTAAAACTTTGCACAAAATTTTCATTTGATAGGTTCTATAAGTGTGTAAAATTTCAGCATCATTAGTCAAGGCAACCCAGAGACCCAGAAAGGTCAGGAGTGATTGATTCAGTAGATTTTTGGCAGAAGTAGAGGTTCTAGGGTCTAGTTGATGGCATTTTAATTTCAGTTTACCATACACCTTAGTTTACCAGAAAATTTTAAAAACCTTAAAAATTACCATTATCTTGAGGCATAGCCTTTACAGAAGTAGTGACATTCCATGATAAATGCCAGTATACTGAAATCATATGCCCTTAATAGGGTTAAGATGAAAATTCATATACACTAAATGTACAAAAGCAAGTAAATTCCCAAATTTTTACTCTTTTATTGTCATTAAGGGTATGACTACATATCAACCAAACCATTTCATTATCACATCACTACAGTATAAATCTCTATGCATGAGTGGATGAAGTGTGTAAGGTGCGTTGGAGAAAAATTCCTACCAGTAAAATACATAGCCCTGTTGTGCTCGCATACCCTTAATGACAATAAAAGTGTAAACATTTGGGAATTTCCTTGCTTTTGTACATTTAGTGTATATGAATTTTCATCTTAACCCTATTAAGAGCATATGATTTCAGTATACTGTCATTTATCAGGGAATTTATTTAAATTCGAATTTCCAGTTCACACAGACATCTTCATCAGAATAATAGACAGTATTTTTTTTCTACTTTTCTTAAACGACATGGTGTCATTTGATCTTGTGCTTCAGATGTTAACGAAACTCGTCGTGTAATAATGTACAAGGGGTGTGTTAACTGGTCGCACGTTGTAAGTATTACTAACGTGTTCCACTGTGTAGAATTGCATTTAAATTTGGTAATTGAAACGTTTTTTGTTGAAACCAGTAAAATGCAGAGGCTTTTTACAAATAAACATATTATTTATTTAAATTCAATTTTTCGATTCACATACAAATCTTCATCAGGATAATAGACAATATTTTTTTCGTCTTTACTTTTTAAACGACATGGTGTCGTTTGATCTTGTGCTTCAGATTTTAACAAAGCTCGTTGTGTAATAATGTCCACAAGTGATGTGTGATCTTGTCGCACGTGATAAGTATTAGTAAAGAGTTCCACTGTATAGAATGCATGTACATTTTGTAATTGAAACGTTTTTTAAAACCGGTAAAATGCAGAGACTCTTTTGCAAATAAACATATTATTATTCTTCCTGCCGGTATATATCAGATCTTATCACGAAGTATGTGGTTTCTATGCAGAAAGTCAACATTTCTATTAGATTATCAATTGGGATACAAGTGCGTTCCTTCAGATAAGCATCAGCAGTGAGTTCTTTTGTGAACAGACTCACCATCTGGTTGGAATGAATGGGGGTATTGTTGATTTCTTCCACGAAATGAGCTGAATTCTTGAATTTCGATGGAGATTAGCCTGTTAGTGGAGTGATTATATCTACCAGGAATCAGCCCATTATTTGGCATGCTGGACCTCGGGCGCTAACAATTGTCTTTAATAGAATACCCTCTTTGTGAATCTTAGGGAAGCTGTCGTTTATTGTCTATTGTTATTTGGTGATATGCCGTTTTAAATCTATTTTTGTAAAAACACTCATTCCTGCCAGTTTATGTAATGCAACTTCAACATAAGGTAGAGTATATAAATCTGATAGATCTTTGTGATTTACGCCTATTTTATAATCTCTACGCATTCGTATATCTCAACTTTACTTTCGAAAACTACCATGGGTAATGCTCACTTACCTCCAGGTGAAACATATTCAAGAAGGTCCTGTTCTATTACTTTTAGTAATTTTGCTACAACTAATGGCAACACGTTTACTGGTAATTTTTGTGCCTCATAATAAGAGGAAGCAGCATTTTCTTTTAATTCTAAACTCGTTTCTTAGTATTTTAAATATATGAAAGTTAGCCTCGTTAATGGCTAGTCTGGCACTATATTACTGTACATCTTCAAAGAGAAAAAAATTATATATATATATATATATATATATATATATATATATATATACTCTTTTATACTCTTATGCTAATTAGGCATACTGAATAGCTTGTATTACTCACACAGGTTTATGTTGAGTGTTACCAGTGATAAATTTTAAATACAAGCTACGATTGTAAACGTTGATTTTCGCGGCCAAAAAACCTGTGATTTAGAACACAAGTCCACAGAGATAGTTTCTAATTTGTTTTGTTTTTGTTGTCGATTGGAT
>OY744528.1:95683609-95828609 GCA_963556195.1 Sepiola atlantica
ACGTTAAAAAATTGATAGAAAAATGAACCAACTATACAAATGTAGCGAAGCCCACAACTAATAAGAGATTTGTATCGGGGCACGATTTTCTAAGGGCGTCGACGTAATTTTGAAATTATCCGATGTTTTTTTGATACGCTGCTATACTTTTACTCCACACTAAAACAAATGAGTTTGTTCTTTTATTCGAACGAAACATAGTGATTTGAATTCAAAATGTGTAGTGCGAATTCTAACGACTATGTTCAGTTCGAATTAGAGAAAAAAATATCGATATCATAATTTTGCTTAATGATATTTTAGAGAAAACAGAAATATATTTTCTTTCACATTTATAGGTCCTCCGACTGCAATAAATAAGATCTGAAATTACACAACAGTTCAGTGTCAATTTTCTTTTACTTGGTCCCAAATTATTAAAGTGTTACAATGGTCGTTGCCAGCGAGTAATAAATGATAGGCGGCTACTACGATACTTCAAGGTCATTTGCTGTTGTGATCGAAAAAAGGTGGAGAACGTTTGACCCCTATACTATGTTGAATTTTATTTTATGTTATTTATAACATGCATTGAAAGACAATACACAGGGACATTAGTGTAGGAGCGCACTGGATTCCCCATTGCATCTTGCAAAACAACGGTGTTTTCTCGTGAAGATTAAAGACTATATATTTATTGAAAAGTATTCCAATTAATATAATCACATGGCACCATTCATATTCAATCAATGGTGGGTGTATCTTTTTATTGTTTTAGTTTCCCATGAGGCACAAGCAGCAAACACAACCAATTGCTATTGTTAGTTGTAAACATACTTTATATGTTAATTCATCGTTTAATGAACACGAAACAATTTTCCACTTTGAACATTCATTGATGCTTTTGTTGAAAACCTGCTACGCGACTCGTCTGTTCTTATGATGCCCATCGCGTATTTCCAGTCGTTAGCTTATGGTAGTCATGTATATGTATGCTTGTGTATGTTTGTGTTTGTAGCTGACTTTGAATGTAATTCGTCACTGCGGCGAACGAAACGGTAAACTCCGTTTAACATTCTCTTTTCTATCTACCCTATTTCTCTGTTTACCTATTTAATGAAACATATTGTTTTCGTCCTAATTACGCTAAATACATCATTCGTATGCATTTTCAGTTCAATATTCTAGCGACTGTCAAGTGTTAAGATCCGAGCTGAAAGTTTACTTTGTAGAACATTGTCCGTTGACTTACGTCATAAATAGTTTTGATATTGTTACATACTTTATTTTTTAAATTGTATTTTGTTAAAAAGCTTCCCTAAAGTATTTTACCCATTGCCCGTTCACTGAGGTCATAAACAAACATTTACCTAAGATATAGATTTACATACTGAAATACATCCACATTTATAGAGACATATAAGCACATACATATATACACATACACACTTATATACACAAACACATATATAAATACATATATATATAAACACATATATACACATGCACATATATATATATATTTACATATATATACATATACATATATATATATATATATATATAAATATATATACATATACACAAATACATATATACTCAGGAACAAAAAAATGTAACACAACGAATAAGGAAGTGCAGATGTTACATATTATTCTTGCTTCAAGCGTCTTTTATCCTTCTCTCTATCTCTCTTTTGTTTTCCCTCTCTATTCTTTCTCTTGTTCTCTCTCTCTTTCTCTCTCTCTATATGTCTCTCTCTCTCTCTCTCTCTCTCTCTATATATATATATATATATTGGTACTTAAACTTTTTTCTAATGCATCTTTTATTCCTATATAATTTGTAATGCTAACTACCATATCGAAGAATGCTTCTTAAGTCTAGTGTTTGAATATTATTATTATTATTATTAGAAGTAGTTGTAGTAGTAGTAGTAGTAGTAGTATTTGATATGCAAATTACTATGTCACATAGTCTTAAGGGTAATATTTTATTATTATTATAATTATTATTATGTATTTGCTTATGCGTATGCTAAGTCTGCGATATATTGGATTTAGTTAGTCTGCCTTGTTATATATATATATATATATATATATATATATATATATATATATATATATATATATATATATATATAATAGTGCTAACATCGCACCACACAACTCCTATCTTTTTTCCAGGTACATGACAAGGTCCAGTAACAAAGTCCTGTTTTTCGACATCAGCTAGAATCTCTTTTGCAATCGGCCCTGCCCTTCCAGTATACTCCATTTATCCTTCTTTTTGAATAACTGCACACCAGTCGCAACCATGCAGCCACTGAATACTGTTCCAGCAATCTGCCACAGATAAAACACAACTACCGTCTACTATTTTCTCTTGTCATCTCTGGGTTCTTGTTACCCCTTCTGAACATAAGCTCACCCATCTGGCTTGACTTGACATTTTGTGGTCTGGAACATAGCAATCAATGATAACACACCTTTTCTTTCACCTTTCCACGGTAAGAAAATTCCGCCTGCTATCATTTTGTCTACCGCCTTAATCTTGAAGTTTTTCCGAGTCTCCAGCTATATTGTTTTGCAACACTGGATGCTCTTCCACCCATTTCAATCTCACTGTCAATTTCGCATCATCAAAATATGCTTCAAAGGCTTTGTCCTGATTTTGCAAACATTCAGCTCATGGGGAGTTACAACACAGTGCACGTCTCCAAACTTCACTTCAGCATTTTTGAAGTCACATCTACCAGCTCATTGATTACATCTATTTAAATTATGACGTCGATTCCGTCACTTTTATTCATAATCGATATACTTTTATTCCGACTTACCGGCATCCCTTACATTTTACGCCCCTTCCATCAAGTGCTTTTATAGTGCCACTTTTAAAACACCCACTTACAATTTTTGAATTGAGTAATGTTGATGTACATCCGGTATTGACAAGTGTTGTTATTACTGTATCATTCCCTGCTACTTCTATCATTGTAAGAGTTCAGTACTGCGATTTCCCTTGCCGGAGTAGCCACTAGCGCAGACGCTCCGCCTTACTCGTTTTTTTTAGCCTGACGACAATACATTGCAATGTGCCCAAATTTTCTACAATTATGGCACTTTAATCTGGCTTTATGTTGCTTTGTACAGTCTTTAATATAGTGCGATCGTTGACATCTAAAGCACCGAACGCTTTATGATTCCTTTTGAGCTTTATTTCTGCGCTCAGTTCTTTGTGCACTCGCTACCACTGTCCAAGTGTCTCGAATATTTTGGCTGACAAAAAGCCGTGCAGTTCATATAAGTTGGCTCACGTTTATTTTCTCTACCTGATGTAACTCTTGTAGTTACACAGATAGGGAGTCTGAGAATGTTGTAATGAAAGCCAGTTTGGCTGTCTGATCCAGCCCTCTCCATAGGTATCCTGCTAGTCCAGCCAATCTTTTGATTGTATTGGCGTAAACACCTACTGATTTTCACGTCCACCTGGATCATTTTAGCTTTTTATAGGCTTCAAAATGTCATTCAGTGAACGATGTTCCTAGTCTCATTGCTATCTGTTTCTCATCTAACTGATCTTCATAACTCATCTCAAGGTAGAAGGCAAGCGCATCTCTGTGCAGAAAAAGTGGTATTAAACTCGCAAGTTCTTGCTCTTTGTGTAACTTAGCCAGCAATTCCAGTTTCTTCATCAATCCGTCTACATCACCATCACTACTAAAAGGCGATATCACATCTTAGCTTAATCACACAATTCCTGACTCCATAATCTCGTCTTATCGCCGAAATAGCTTGTAATGAACATAAAGAAACCTTTCTACAACAACACCGCAAGAATCAATGACAAATTTCAAACTCTAATGTTATCGTTCAGCTGTTATACATTTAAATGTCTATCTTTCCAAAATCTGTCTTTCTAAAAGTAGTTGTTCTCCGCATATGCAAATGAATTCCGCCTATAAAACATCTAATTGCGAACACAAGTTCTGTTTTTAACTACCAAAACAAGTGTCCAACATGCGAAACAGTCCACCTGCTTCGAAACTGGTAGCCCTTCATTTTCTTATCCTATTGTTTCAGTAGGCAACACGTAACCTTTCTTTATATTTTAAGCACATAAATATATTGCACTCATGACAACTTAATATTACTTTGTGTTTTTCATGTCACGACCTTTCTCTTTCTCTCTCTCTATATATGTAGGTATATGTGTAAGTATAAATATTTTTGTGGATATATATGCGAGTGCTTATCTGTGCACTTATTTATGTGTTTTTATTTATACCTGGATGATTCAGTATACGTTTATATATCAGTATTTTTCTGTGTGTGTATATACATACACGTATGTATGTTTATGATGGTTGGATGATGATACATGTGGGATCAGAGTGTGTCGATCGTTTTGTTATAGAATCGCAATGACAGCGGAGGTAATGGATTGTTTATTGTATCAATTAAAAGGCGTAAGTATCTACATCGACTACTGAAGTTTGGGGTTACAAGTCTGTATTAAAGAGGTAGGAGGGTTATACAAACATGTCAAAATGCTCAAACATTTTAAAATGCTATAAAGAAAAATAAACATGCTTACAACTGTCAAACAGAACTAAAAAATACCCACTTTTTGTGATAATGAAAGATTAATCTACATTCTTATGAAACTAAATATCATCCTCCCTTCAATGATAAATTAACTAAGCCATCAAAGTTGTCTTAGATAATTAAAATAGCATAAACACCACACTGTAACTTAAAAGAAATTAAATTGTGGTTTAAATCTTACATTTGGAGTAAAAAGCATTCTCCTAGTCGTTCAATGTAATGGTTCTTTTGCCCTCGAATTTTTCCTTATCTAGGTTTTGTTGTTTCGCCAATATACGTTTTGTTGTATTCTTATTAGCCTGTACGTATCGGTTGGTTTTCGCGCACTTCGTGTTATTAGTGATATTTTTATTTCATGTGATATATGATGCATATTGAAATGCTAAGCTTGATTAATTTATTAAATATACTTATTTTTTTCTTTTTATAAATAAGACCAAGTTATGAGATAATTTTCGATTTGTTTATATTTCTCGTTGAAATTTTGTCGGTGTCATTGAATATTTTAAAACCTTGTAAGTGGAAACTAAGTGTAAGATATTTTTTATTTAAACGTATATTATAGTATTTGTTTGTTTGGTTGTGGTACACTTGGGAAGTTAACATGATTTTAATATTTATTCATCAAAATGTTCATAAAAGTTATATTTGTGATTAAATTCAATTTCGTCTTTAAATTTGATGAAAGGACAAGTAGTATCATCTAGTTTTGTAGTGACCCCTTTTATGTTTATATTCTAAAAGAATGTTATAAAAATCTTATTAATGTATCTAAAGTATGTGGAGCATTTGGCAATGCAAATTTAAAGGGACCAGCTAAAAGAAATTCTAAAATTAAGCCAGTTAGAATGCTGCTTAGTAAGCGTACACTTAGGAAACCTTATTATTGTTGTAGTGGCTATTATTGAACTGAAAATATGATATATTGGCAATTTGCTTGCATATGTTGATGGGAGTTGGATTTATTTCTGTCGTTTTTTCATGTAGTCAGATTTAGACACAAACCGGGTTATAATATGAGAAACTCTGGATTGAATTTAAACTAAACATTGGCTACGTCTAGAATAATTTCTCCTTCACTTACCGATTACCGAGGACTAAAAATATTAAGTATAGTGTGAGAACAGATACTACACTTTGCTCCTAACCAAAAGGCCAAGACGAGTGTCTGTCAGTCTATATGTGTATTCAAGGATACAAGTACAAAAAATCCGTATACCAAGGTAAAACATACCTTATATTGAGTTAACTTTTTCGAAGAATCCAATGGTAATATTGATTTGATATTAAGTTTCATTTTGCGGTAATATCGCGAGGTTTGCTTTCGTGCCTAACATTAATAAACATCAACTTTTATTTTACTTCACAAGATAAAATGAACAAATAATATAAGAATTAAAATGTTGATACAGAAATCAGGGTCAGGAGACCGGGTATACATGATTGATAACCTGGCATCACCGGGCGTGCCTGCTAGTTATCTATGAATTTCAATTTTTAATTCTATACATCACTTTCTCTCCCATTAAATATATAAACATATATAAACAAAAACAGACAAGAGTGCGTGAACACATGTAAAATAATGTGCAGACATGTCCAGTAATAACGCATAAGACGTCACGGGGATGCTAAGGGCATGCCTTGGAATAATCCGAAGATTAGATAGACTGTCAATTAAGCTAAAAGAATAACGGAAATGAATCGGTGGCCATTTGAACGTGCCCGGGTGTGTGAGGTCGTCGAGTTCATTTCGGAGTATGACGTCGTAAAAAACGACTCGGTAACCCTTAAAAGAGTCAGGTGCACGAGGCCACACGAAGAAGGCACCTGGAGCGCAAAGTCAGAAATTAAAACGGCGGTTTTAAACGAAGGAAGAAGGAGCGCTAACGTAGCAGAGATCGAGTTAGGAGGATATAGAGAAAAACTTGTCGTGGGTCAGCTCCGAAGAGAGGTACCCCACCACGACCAGACTGCCGTAAACAACTGGCGTGGGGATCACAAGCCGTCCCTAGATTCCGGGAGCAGACTGTTACAGAAAGTATTTCCCTCTAGGTTGAAAGATAAATCACTATGCCTCGTTTTCGTGAAAATAACCTACGTTGGGTAGAGTTGAAAATCAACCGCCGTCAAGGTAAAGAAAGAAGTTTCTTCGTAAGACAAGGGAAAGAACAATAATGACAAAGGACTTTTGCTAACAAAGAAATGTTTAATCATATATATATATATGTGTATACCCAACTTACACCAGCTGGTGTTGAAAGATTAAAGAAACAGAGTTTCTCCTGCATGTCTTTGTCTCTTTCGTTGTGTTTTGTTTGATGCTTGGCCTTTTGGCTAAGATCAAAGTGTAGTATCTGTTCCGATGGATACTGCACCCCATAGACTGGTATTATCTTGGCCTTTGGGGCTTGATTTACGGGTCTGTCCTGTGCAGTTCTAGGAGGTCCACCCTCCCAGGCTTCGCCTCCCCTCTTTGGGGAGGAGTAAATTTATTGCTTACTGCCTGAGGCGCCCCTACCGGGGAATGCCGACGTTGCTACCCAGGCAATTTTTAAACCCCACTTTCCCGATCCGACCTTGGGTCACATCTTACTTGTGGGAGTAAGATAAAAAACTGGCCTTGTGCCTAACTCCTGGAGAGGAGTAAATCAATACGCTGTTCCCTAAAGGAACGGGTATTGCAACACATATAAATATATCTATACACGTGCGTTTGTATGTGCGTATAATCATAATGAAATATAAAAGGAAATGATTATAATTGTAAAGGTGACTCACCTTGCGCATGCGTTTAGTAAAGAAAGACACGAAAGTCAATGGAAATACTCTGCATTATTGCATCAAAATAGAAACGCAAATGTTTTCTTTACATGCAGAACACAATGGAGACCCTGCTGCGTCTACACGTAAACGATCGGGGCTCTTTCGCTAAGATGACATTTTAGAAAACACACAAGTTGATATAATAATAGAACGTATACATCTTCGACAAAGGTAAAAAAAAATTATGTAAGTTAAACGAAACCATTCATAATGGCAAAGAGTCTTCAATGAAAAACTGATTTAAGAAAGTCAAATACAATGCGACCCTGGAAATGAAACACCGGATGTGGTAAGAATCGATAACCATATATATATATATATATATATATATATATATATATACAGAGCCCGCCATAATTAACTATATCATTTTATTTTAACGTAAACCCATCAGACATAAATAACCATATAACTTTATTTAAACTCATCAAAATAATAATTGTTGGATACGTGTGTGCCTGGATCTGAAACTGGTTTCGAAATTCTCGTTGGACGAATGTCACGCTCTCGGCTTTCCTGAACCACTTCAAAAACCGCATTTTTTGCTGTTTTCTTTATCGTGTGGCCATAATATGCGAAGCGTGTCTAAAAAGTACCCGACCTTAGGCCAGAAAAAATATTTCAAATACCTGACAGTGTTGGGACTCAAATCCACTTACAAGTAGGCTCTTGTGTTTGCACACACTTAGCCCACCGATCCATCCACTGCCGGAAACACCGCTGGAAGTCTTCTTGTGGAATGGTTTTGAACTCCACCATCACGTTCAGTATTATTTCTCTTCTAGTCTCAAAACGGGAACCTTTCAGTGACGTCTTCTATTTTCGAAACAACCAGAAGTCGTAAAGAGCTATGTCTGTAGAGTAGGAAGGTAGGCGAACGACTGGAATTCCATGTTTGGCCAATAAATGTTCGATCAATTGGGATGAATGTGCGGAGGTTTTGTCGTTATGCAGTTTCCAGTTTTTCGCCGTCCACATGTCTAGTCTTTTGCGCCGAACTGCGTCACAGAGACGCCGGAGAATATCTTAATAGTACTTCTTTGTCACTGTTTGTTCTTCCGGTCGCGCCTTTTTGGAATTTGGAGACTCGAGATGCTTCCATTGCGACGCTTGTCTTTTTTTCTGGGTCGTGCCCGTACACTTATGACTCATCTCCAGTTGTCACGCTGTTCAGAAACCCAGGATTAGTGTTAGCGGTTTCCAGAAGGTCCTGTGCAGCTTGAAAACGGAGGTCCTTTTGTTCATGCGACAACAACTGTGGCACAATTTTTGTAGCCACTTTGTGCATGTTCAAATCATCACGCAAAATTGCATATGCGGAAGTTTTACCTACTCCGACCTCTTAGGCGATCTTCCGCACGGTTGAACGATGATCTTCCATAAACAAATTTCGCACCTTCTCAACAACAGATGAACTCCGAGCAGTTTGGGTCCTGTCAGAACGCTGGATACTCTCCGCTTATGTGCGGCCATACTTGAATCCCTTGAAAAACTCCTTAATTTGTGTTAGACCCATCGCATCTTCTCAAAACACCTGCTGAATCTTACGAATTGTTTTGCTTTGACAATCACCAAGCTTTTTTACAAAATCTGATGCAGTACCTTTGCTGAACACGTTCAGTCATCTTGAAAGAATCGCTAATCTGACGAACACGTTGTGTAGCACCTCACTCAGCGACCGACAGGCGCGGGAAGGTGGTGATAAAAGTCACACATGCGCATGAAGATGTCTTCCTTCACTATGTAAAGTGGCGCCGCCCTATTTCTCACGAAAAAATAAAGGTCGCATACTTAAAAGACAAGCTTCGTATATCTAGAATAAAAATGAAATACAATTTATATCAAAATGTTTATCTAATAAAATATACAATTTCCGCCTTCGAATTACGGGTTAAATAGAAGAATGCTTAAATATTGTCGAAAAAATTTCCAGTCCCAAAAGAAAGTTAAGACAGGTCAGGTCAAGAAGAGAAGCAATGGCACTTACTTTTTAAGTGCGAAATAAAATGTTCCTTCCGCAACGTAGTCGACCGTCTGAACCCCTCTACTATGTAGCTTTTTGTCTAACTTTGTCAACCTAAGCATAACCATACGGGCATGGGTAAAAATTGCTCGCAGACTACTTGAGTTAACAAACACATGTTCAGCCTAACCCCAGCCCGATCAGTCTCTCATTAAGTTCGGTTGATTGAGGACGTCGGGATGGGGTAATACCAGTCGAGGATCCATTCTCCACAATCAGTTCGGCAGGAACTGGGCCATTTCGGTGGGCTTTTATCTGCCGGGCTGATGTATACTGTCCTGGGTTTTCCTAGGAGGTGCACCCTCCCAGGCCTTGCCTTCCCTCTTTGGGGAGGAGTAAGTTTATTGCTTGCTGCCTGAGGCGTTCTTACCGGAGAATGCCGACGGGGTTGCCCAGGCTATTTTTGCTAGGCCAGAGTGCTCCTTCTTTAGGGCCGCTGGCTTGACCTCCCCGGCATTGTATCACATATTCCTGCGATGGGAGAGAATTAAATACCGTTCACAGAAGAAAGAGAAAGAGAGAACCATTACAATTCGTTTATAACTACAGTCAGTTAGCATGTGGTACAAGTCACATTACTCCAGTAATAGTTAGATAACAATTAATAAAAACCTTTGGTTAATTAAGAATGAAACAACAAAAGGTAACACCATTACTCCACTCCCACCTACTAGAATCAGTTCTCCACAATATCAACAAACTTACAAAAAATATATATAGTTACTTATGGCCGCCCCTATATACCTTATATATGAAGTAAAATCGATTTTACATACCTTTCTAAATAATAACTTTCGTAACATGAGGCTCATACATAAATCTGTGAAGTGAGCGATTTTAGGCAAATATCCGCCTATGCAGTTAGAAAAAAAACAGTTTTATTCCGATCGATTTCTTCGATTTGTATATTTTATCCTGATGAATATTTGGATGAAAACTCAATAAGAAACTAGTATCTACTATCACTGACCCATCGACACCGTTAGTAAGATTCAACAAAACATTTTTCCCGAAGCACAGGTTGTCAATCATATTTCAAAGTGTTTAATTGGCTAAGGTTTTACTTTTATTCGGACATTTTCCACATGGTCGCCACTGTACACATTAGAGTTAATTTTCTTACTTTATTTCCTTTTTAACATTTGAGCTTTTTCCCTAATACATTTTACAAACTAAAACATCGAACTTATTTCTGCTAAAACCATGTTCTAAAAAGTATATACACATTGACAAGTTGTAGAACGTCGTTTGAACATCTGTTGATTGTTACTAATTTTAAAGGGTGTGTTAAGACTACAAATTATAACAAATTACCACTTTGATTGTCGCTTATTTTAAAACACATGTTTTAAATACATGTTTAAAATACGCACATTGCTTCATAAATTGTCAATAATTTTTCAAATACACGTTAATAACTTTGATAATATTTAATCAGTTGTATAAACGATAAACAAACGTTTATCTCTTTTTCTTTTCGAATAAATACATATTAACACATCCTAGAAATACCGATTCGTTTCATTTTGATTTAATAATGAATGTTTGCCTTTCAACAATTTAAAACTGCCCCTTGACATTTTATTAATGTTCGTTGTACTGAAGCATACATCATCATCAGCAGCAGCATCAGCATCAGCATCATCAACAGCAGCAGCAGCAGCAGCAGCAGCAACGACAGCCTCTTCGTAGGGGCGGTGGCAACGTGATAGTGTCAGAGCAATCTGGTTAATAAGGCTTTGGTTAAAGTTCATAAGGAGTTAATATCAGGATCCGTTGTCATCTGGTTATTTCTATGCGTGTGTCGAACGAAAGCGTGTTAAGAGTGGGAAAGCAGATCCATGCTGTGAACACAACAACAATGCTTCTGCGTAAGTACAACCGCTATTCTTTTTTGGGGTTCTGAGTAAGAGAATCCATAATACAGGCCTGGAAAACATGCGACTGGGATACACGACTGGGGCGGACATGTGAAGACGAAAGTTAATTCTAAATAATAATTACCGAAAAAAATGTTCAATAAAGAATTACTCAGTAATGCCCAGTCATTAGAAACTATACCTATTATTATCAAGCAGCTTACAATAATTGATGTATTTCCATCCAGAACTAATTTTTTAAAATTACTTTATTCACCATGAATTAAACACATTTTTGACATTTCGAAAATCATAATCCAATTCGTTTATATTGACTACTTCCTTACAGAAATTATGAAATAATACGACGAGAAAGGAAATTTGGGATTTAAAATCAAATCAAATACTTTATGAACAAAATAATGTACGTAGAAACAATTTTAGTGATTTAAAAGAAAATTGTTATGTTTATTACATATGTAATTTGTTTTTACAGAAGATGAAGTAAATACTTATTTCTTCATGATACATCGTACACAGTCTTGATAATAAAATCAACTTATATTAACAAGAACATAACATCAATAAAACATGTAGAAAGGCGAAAAATATAAAACATAGCTGATAACTGCTTGGAAAATGATGCATTATCAATACTTATTATGTTGCATGAGAATAAACATTTTAATAACTAATATTTTAAGATAATTTCAAAACGTTTCTACTTGTCCTTACATTGTATTAGCTAAAATCTTTGAATCTTTAATTAATCAAGCGATAGTTCGCCATCTCGTTAATGCTAAACTTCTTTCTGACGTTCAGTATGGATTTAAGCAAACACGTTCTACAGCGGATATACTTACGGTCATCTCTGAACGTATATATCATATACTGGACAAAGCAGGAGAAGCTAGGGCGGTAGCCCTTGGTATATCAAAGACTTTGACAAGGTCTGGTATGAAGGTATTCTCATGAAAATAAATTCGTATGATATTTATGGACGTATACTTAACATATTCAAATCCTTCCTGCCCAAAATAAAGATTCAGGTTGTCCATAGTGGGCATTCATCTGCGCAACATGACATAAATGCAGGTGTACTCCAGAGATCGATCCTCGGGCCACTATTTTCCCTGATATTCATAAACCACCTCTCTGACGAAATTGAGTCTGAGATGGGTATATTTGCTGATGACACCACGCTCTACTCTCGACATGTGGGAAAAGCAGACGCGCACATATCCAATGCAATGGCCGCCCTCTTAGAAAATTACCTCCAGTCTGTTGATGAATGTGATATAAATAGATGGTAACATTTACGCCACTAAGACAAAGCTCTTTTCCTTTGACAACTACAAGAAACTCTTTCAACTACCGATTATCATGGCTAATAAAACCCTATTTAACAGTCCAACGTTTAAACTCCTCAGCCAAAAATTCGCGGGTAAAATGAACGGACTCTTTCTACCGTGCTTCTCACACCAACCAGTATCCTATAACTCACTTGCTGTTTTGGTCCCCCTTCGACGTAAATACACCCGACCAACTCGACAATCAGTTCAATCATATTCATTCACCCTGGAGGTCCCGAGATGCTGGAGAGCTTTCTTTCGAGCGGCCAGCCTTTGGAACTCCCTCCCAGCTCATTGTTTCCCTTACTTTACGACATGCATGAATTAAAATGTAATGTAAACAAACATCTGCCGCACAACTCCTCTTATAGTATGTCCTCTTTAATTTCTGGCCCCTAATCAGCTGTGACTAAAACAAACAATAATTTTTGAAGAATGTATTGGATAATATACACCCATGCCCTTTTTCATATTGAAATGATGCATATCAGAAACTGACATAAGATTTTACTTATGATAATTATTTCATCTGAAAGAGAGGCTATAAATCACTCAAGTAAAATTAAATTAACAAGTTTAAATACTTTTTAAGCTTCAATTGTATTATAGAGGCTGTTGAATCGTATTGCCCAAATGTTGGATAAAATTGATTTCTGGTCTGGTCTGTAATGACATTTCTGTTTTAACATAAATTTTATTTTTAATTTTTAAACAAGCTCTTTTGTTTACCCGTTTTAGCAACAAATACTCGTGTTTGACTATTTAATAATGGGGCATATTCGTGCTCTGTTCTGTTACTTGAATCTGAAAAAACGAGATTCTACTTTGTTTAGGCGATTACGTGTGAATACCTTGTAAGATCTGTCGGAAAAAAGCACAAACAATGAGTTAAGAATTTAGAGTTGAGATTCGTTTCGTATATAAAAGTAACGTTAAATGATCCCCTATTTACGGGTTATTCTAGTTTTTTTTTAGAGCAGTTAACTAAAATGTTTTTACCAATAACCCTAATTTCGAGTTAAACCACTACTCGCTCCACCCCTAAAAACACAAGATTTATCTCTCATAGAAGAAAAAATGGTCAACCGCCTTAAAACGCTAGAATGGCCCGGCCTTCATTTTACGTTAAATTAATATTCGAAACAGATCTTCACTTTAAATTCTAGAATAATTGTTTCTTTAATTTTTTTTCTGCTAAGTTTTTCAGGGTGTTCACACGTAATCCCCTAAAAAAATAGAATCTTATTTTATTTAATGCATAATTTTCCAAGCAATTATAAGATACGTTTTACATTTACCCCCTTTTTACATATATTTGATTGATTTTATGTCTTTGTTAATGAAAGTTGATTTTATTATTAAGACTGCGTATATGTACTATAGTATCATGAAGAAATAAGTATTTTCTTCATCTTCTGTAAAAACAAATTGTAGATGTAACAAACAGCACCAATTTTGTAAAAACTATCAAAATTGTTTCACCGAGAAGTATTTGTTTCATAAAATATTTTATTTTATAAAATGTTGACTTTGCTTTCTGACTCTATTATGTCATAATTTATCTAATCAGGTAGTCAATATAAACGAATTAACTCATAGTTTTTTGAAAATATATAAATGTATCTTATTCATGGTAAATAAAGTGAAATTTAGTGAATTTAGTTCTTTTATATTTTTGTTTTTTTTACATTTTATTTGATGGAAATAAATCAATTATTGTGAGCTGCTTCCTAATAATATGTATAGCTACAAATTACTGGACATTACTAAGAAATATTTTACTAACATTTTTTTGGGAAATAATTATTTAGAAGCAATTTTCATCTTCGCATGTCCGCTTCAGTCATGGATCCCGACCGCATGTTCGCCAGGCCTGTATTATGGATCGACTTGGTTCTGAACCAAGCCATCCCCGACTTCGTATGCCACCGTTGTGCAAATAGTTACGGTTACAAAAACATTAGCCTTTTAGCGTCCATCTTTACGGAATCCAATACTGCGTTTGTCGACGCTTGAGCAAGAAGACTCAAACTAAGTGAATAGATTTCGCTGCTGGTAAATCAATCAAATGACAAAACCATATAAAATGTTGCATTTTTGAATATATCGAAAAAATGCATTAACTTTTATATAACTTTTGTATGTTAGCTTCATCAGGGATACCAATTGTAACTTACGTACCCTATCACTTTTTTCAATCCACTTAAGTAGACTATTGTGCTTATGTTAAATTGCATCTGTTCGCTGAGACTAAGCAGAATGTAAAAAAAGTTCCCCCTAAAGAAATCATGTATTTCTCAAAATCTGAAAGTACAAAAACGGATACCTGTCTAGCAACCAGGTTGGGAATAACATCCAGTAACCAAGTTTTGATGTAACTTTCTAATGTCAGAAATATCATCACATATATTTCGTACATTATGCTTTGTGAATGACTCACACATATAATTATATTACACTTATATTATCACACAATCTATCGTATGTATATATTTGTTAGGTATTAATTTACACATTCATGAGGAGAGCGTTGTAAATGAGCTCTGACTAAGTGAAACACGGACATTTCTGAGTAACTTGCCTGAATCGTATTTTACTACCACCATATATATATATATATATATATATATATATATATATATATATATTGATTTTAATAATAATGTCGAGGTGGCCATAATTACCAAGGATGGATAGGCCTATAATACTACAGCGAGAAATAAATTATTCCTTCCTTATTTTAGTAAAGCGGTTAAAATATGAAAAAAATAGAATAGAAGAGAAAAAATGGTGGTGAAATCGAGACGTCTTTTGAGTCGACACATTTTCAAGATCTCACGTCGACTAAAATGTTTGAAAAGCGAATAAAAATCATGGATTATCGAATGAGTGGAAAAAAATGTACTCATCAGTTCCAAACTGTGGGTATATTTTTTCTGCTTGCACAGAGACGGTTTACGAAGGTTGATGGTGACCGAATCTTAAGGTGATTCTTCGAGCGAGCCCTGTGCAAGACAGTAAATGCCTCATTCGTATATCCCTCAGTGTATTATTTTCGCTATGTGGATGACATGTTTGCCACATTCAAATCCCACATAGACGCAAATGATTTTCTTCCACAGCTAAATTTACTTCACCCGGCACTTGGGTTTACAATGGAGGAAGAGAATAATTACTTGTTGCCATTCTTGGATGTGTTGAGGTCGGATGCCCGACACTGGTCGAATACTACAAAAATTAGCATTAACGGTTGTTCATTATATATATATGTTAGCCTATTTGCCTTGTTTTTATAGAGATGGCGACTATATTTTTCCAGGCAATTTTAATTTCGATGTTTTCAATGTTTTCTAAATGAATAAATGCGAATGTCTTGCCACCTATCTTAACTATATTAACATTAAACTGTTTATGCTTACTTAATTCTGTGTAGTATATTTTCATTCGTCTTGATCCATTCCTCTCAGGAATTGCCTTTTATTTGAGGTGGAGGTAGTATAGTATACGTTCGTTCCTCACAATAGAATTCTCACATGATTACCTTCTTTTTATTTGTGTAAGGGTATAGTGTAATATCTATCTGTTGTCATGATATCATGCTCCCAGGCATTAGCTCCTACTTTTTTCCTACGTTCGTCATCATATCATCCTTTTAGTCATTACCTTCTCTTTTGGAGTCAGTGTACATAGTTCATCATGATATTATCCTCGCATATTTTTGCTAGTATATATATATATATATATATATATATATATATATATATATATATATATATATATATATATATATACTTGTAATTCTAGCCTAAATTTTGAACTGCGTGCGATCCCATACGATTTCCTATAACCACCACTCCTGCACTGGTGAGGGCAAAAAGCCCGAAACAATATCGTCTGTAGGTAATACATACTTTAATATTTAATAAAATGCAGCAACATTTTTGTAAGTAACGGATAAATTTTATTAGACAGACGAACAACACAGGTAAGGAGGACTTAAAAAAAAATTTTTTTTTAACAACTAATATAAGTTAGCAAAATATTTATACGGAACAAAACTTAGGTTTAGTATACGGAACGTTTATGTTTTTGTCTTTTAAGGGAAGTGGGGTCTGATCAACTCTGCTGGGAAGCCATGAAATTAAATACTGTCTTGTTTTTAAATTCCCGAAACAGGTTTTCATGGTAAACAACTGATGATCCCTTAAATAATGTTAGAAGCAAACTAATATAATAACTGTAAAAGTTAAATTGACTTACATGAGTGATTTTCCACTGAACGACTTGGGACTTAGGTTTTTTTTGTTATTTTTAATATAGTTTTAATGGTTGAGAAACTTCCAAGACTATATATATATATATATATATATATATATATATATATATATATATATATATATAAATTTGCACCTAAATGAAATCCAGTATAATCCGAGATTAAATGGCCATGTGGAAACTATGCCTGATGAACACGGGTACATAAACAAGTTTTATATTGAGATGTAATTGAAAGGAAGCGTCCAGCACGCAAACCAAAATAATGTATAACGATTGCATAAACAACACTTTGATGAAAGCAAATATCAAAATAAATATATGGAGAGAAGTTCTTTGTTAGAGGATGTCAATGCAGAATAAGAAACTAAAGAAAGAGGCAAGTAAATGATATGGCACCATTCAGAAACCGTAAAAATCAAACTTATTGTTCTTGTAATTAATAAATGAATATTGTTTCGCTAAAAAATGTCTTTTGATTAGGGTTCAAATTGTGTTTGGTAGAGCGACTCGAAGGTTTCCTTTACATTTGCTACTACTCCGGTGTAAGGTAGAGTGTCACACCATTCTCAAGATTACTCAACTTACACTTTGTCCTAACCTTTTAATTCTGAGTTATTAACAAAGATATATTACGTTTATTAAGTCTTTTGTATGACTTGACCGAGGATTGAAACCATGGTTCTCGGTCCATTAGCGAACACGTTTACCATTATGGCAAATGGACTGGTAGCAGAAATAATCATAGGCCTATGCTTAAAATTGTGTGAGCATCGCGTTTCCACGACGTAACTGATCGTCTTATTAAGCTTATTTATTCGTTATAGATACGCCACAGATTGTAGTTAACAGTTTTAAAATGACTTTATTATTAATGAAAAGTATAAAACACATAATAAACCATTGATCAACATATTTCAATGGTTGCTTACAAACAATGCCGAATTTTCTCGCTATTCAATAAATGAAATAAAATATTTAGCTATCAGTCTGTGACTTTACAGAAAAAAAACAAAAATCGTATACGCCGTCTGGACTAATATTAAATAATACAGCTTACAGCAAGAAAAGAAAATAGTTATATCATCACATTTTCATGGTTTCCAGTCGATGTTTACACAATAGAAGCCCCGAGAATTAACTGTGAATACAGTGAAAGAAATACTATTGTTTGATTGTTACAGAAATAAATGAATGACGGCATGACGACTAAATATCTTCTTTGCTTAGATTTATTCAAATAAATTAGTCTGAACAAACGACATATTTATGACGTACTAATACAAAATAAAAGCTGACATATTATGTTTCGAATTTTTTGAGATGAGGATTGGTAATTTGTATTATTCGTACTACTGTTCTCACTTTTAATGTTATTTTCAAAACGTTTCTTTATGACCCGTCAAACAACGGATATAAGTGCTACGTAATATTCAGTTCTAAATAACAGTCGCCTGCAGGTTGATGGTTCAATCCTCAGTATTGGCGATACTAAGAATAGAATTACGAATTACCTCAAACGTCTACCCGGTCATGGCTGACGGAACCAGAGGAAGCTATCCCCGTGGATCAGATAAACGGTTACGTTCGAAATTCCGTACAGATTTCCGAGATTAACAAGACGCACCTAGAAAAGGTTGGACGTTACATCGGCCGAAACGTTGTGAGTTAAATATTCAAGATGAAAGTAGTCTGAACAATCCAAATAATACAAGAGCTGACATTTTAAAAATAGTACGTCAATTCAGTCTGCGTATTCAACAATGTACACTACATTTCAAACTTTATCGTGACAGTTCAACACTTTCACAACTTAAAGTTGAAAGTTCAACCAAAATGGTATTTCAGATTTAAACATGACAGTCTGACCGGTGTACAGATCTGATCATAGCGAATCTAAAGTTAGATGCATCCAGTATATGTTTGCATTTCTCAAATTAAAATGCTCTTACAAATTATTTTCACCACGACCCATCCCACAACTAATCACCCTTAAAAATGTAAAAGTGTATACAACACAAAATGTACATTACAAAATAGAAATAAAAAGCGTGACACACAATCGGCAAGAAGATTTTTTATAAAGAACCGCGAACACATCTAAAATCAAGGGTGGCGCGAGAGCGCTCTATCCAGTAATAGAATACACGAATGGCCTATGCTGAAAATCTTATTTCTTTGATCAATCATAACTCAAAAACCAATAGACCAAATTAGTTAAAACTTTGCACAATATTTTTATTTGATAGGTTCTATAAGTGTGTAGAATTTCAGCATCATTAGCTAAGGAAACCCAGAGATCCAGAAAGTTTAATCATGAAATAATGTTATCTGTGTGTACGTACGTACGTATGTGCCACCCTGTATCTCATCAACTATTTGATGGATTCAGCTGATTTTTGGCAGAGATAGAGGTTCTAGGCTCTAGTTGATGGCATTTTAATTTTAGTTTACTATATACCTTAGTTTTCTAGAAAATTTTAAAAAAAACTCATGAGAAGGCATTGTATTGAGACATAGCCTTTACAAAAGTAGTAACATTCAATGATAAATGCCAGTATACTCAAATCATATGCTCTTAATAGGGTTAAGATGAAAATTCATATACACTAAATGTACAAAAGTAAGGAAATTCCCAAATTTTTACACTTATATTGTCATTACGGGTATGACTACATATCAACCAAACCATTTAATTATCATATCACTACAGTATAAATCTTTTATGAATGAGTGGATAACGTTTGTGAGGTGTGCTGAAGAAAAATTCCTACCAGTAAAATACATAGCCCTGTTGTGCTTGCATACCGTTAATGATAATAAAAGTGTAAACATTTGAGAATTTCCTTGCTTTTGTACATTTAGTATATATGAATTTTCATCTTAACCCTATTAAGGGTATATGATTTCAGTATACTGGTATTTTTCATGGAATAACCATTACACTTCTATCTGGCAACGTTCCCATGTGAGAACATGTGATCAAATACTGAAGAACCTTACCAATTTGCATATATAATTAGTGAAACTCTTTTTTATTTTCATAAGTATTTATTCTTCAGGATCTTAGATTTAAAAAAATATTATACCTTAATTTTATATTTTTCCGATTATGTAAGTGAATTTCCATACTGTAGATCATAAAATATAGTCGATCACATTTCTTGGTCTGACTGGAAAAGGTTTGCCAGTCTGATCTTCGTCAACTGATGAAAATCAGTATAGGTTCTCGAGACAAGAGATATTCTAAATAATGTCAGAGTGGCAGCAATGTCTATTCTGGTAATTATATTCCATTGATGGTTGTAGCATAATTATCGAAACAAGCTGTAGAATCTTTACCACGTAAACAAAAATAGAGACGCCTGTTGTATGCAGTTGTCTCCGCATATATCCATAGTAATATCTGTAGCGATTGTAGAGTTGTCTGTCTCTCTTTTTTTTCGTAGAAGAGGCAGCAAATGTATCAGACTATGTAATGCGCCCGTTTCAATCTTCGTCATATTATTTATGTGTGTACAGTTGTCTAGCTTCCTATTTATCGTATGTAGGAGTTGTAATAGTTGTTTCAGTAATGAAAACAATAACACACACTTAGCGCTTTAGATCTTCGTGTAGTTTTCATTCTTTTTTTCTTTCTTTACAATATGTTTTACAGTATTTGCATTATATTGAGTATTGGATTAGAAGGAGAGGAAAAAAACTCCGAAACACGTCTGCTCTCTTCCGGACCAAACTCACAAGAGGATATATCTAGCTAAGAATCTGCCATGTATCATTATCTTCCAACTTCCTTTCTACGTCACTTCTTTGACACTTTCGTTAACTAACCTTCCTATAACTTCCTATAACTCACTTTCGTAGATACGGAAAATCTATTTTATGTAACCTAATTAACCTCCTGACAATCTTGCTACATAGGAAGTGATCCTTGTACATTTCATAATTGATTTTTCGAATTTTACTGATTGTATAGTTTTATCTGTCTAATGCTTAAAATGATACAATTATTAATTAAAGTATACTATTTTAATAAATTGCAGCTATATTCGAAGAGGCCAGAATACTTGGCTATTAAATAAAATATATTTGATATTATATATGCTCATAGATAATTTTAATAGATTAAAAATAACGGTATCCAAATCAAGCGAGTCCATATTTTGAGCTAAGGGTTGTATTGGTACGACATTTTCATGATTTTCTTTTCGACCACAAAAAAAACTATAATTCCAAAATGTTAAATTATAACTCAATAGGGATTTAATAATATTGAGTAAACATACATTTAGGGAAACGATAAACACAGGAAGTAATGAGAGAACAAAAATACATACGTGCCGATGAGATAAAGACAGTGTGTCCATCATTATAGTAAGCTTCAACATATGTACTGTCTCCCCAAGATACACAGATACAGTGTTCCACTAAGACCTATAGTGAGCTGCCGCGGCTCACTATGCCATCTACTGAGCCGCTACCTTGTGGATATAATAAACCCATTAGCATGCAAGTCAGCGACACATGTAAAAAATTCTGCCCACTTCATGAAACTGATTAAACCAAATGGTAAACCTAGATGTAGTCAGTCTATTCACCAAAGTCCCAACTAGTGAGGCATTAGCAGTAATTAGGGACACACTAGCTGCGGACCTCTCCATAGAAGAGCGCACATGTGTACCATTGCCGAACTTAATGGAAATGCTGACATTCTGCATAGAAACAACCTACTTCAGAATGGGTACTGACATATATCGATAAATAGAGGGTCTAGCTATGGGTTCGGCATTGTCACCAATGATGGCGAATATATACATGGAACACTTCGAAGACATGGCAGCCAAGATGCGGAAGTCAGTTCGAACACTGACATCCATAATAAAAACACCTCATCTCAGAAATACAGACAATTACTATGAGTAAATCAAGATAACATAAATGAATGAAGAATAATTAGATTAAGGAGACGGTTTAAAACGATTGAATAAAGAATTGACAGCGAGCAAAAACGAGAATATTTTCGGAAACTCGGGCGAAATAAGAATAAGCAAATCTTATAAGATGGGGAATACATTTTTATAAAGCAACAATTAGAACGTGCAAGGAAAGTAAATTCAATAAAATAACTGATCAGCTTTCGAATTAAGTAGAAAAGGCGAAAGTATTTTTTCGAAAATAGTACAAAAAGTAAACAAATAGATTTACATTAAAGTAAGTGACATTTGGATCAATAGAAAATAAATGGAAATAAAACGAATTAATTCAATTCAATCTATTGGCAAAATATTTCTATAGAGCTAGAGCCATGTAAAAGCGAGTTATTAAAGATGAGATAAGGTAATGTAAATAGGTAACAATCCAAAGATTAATGGTCACAATGCCTTTAGCATTGTCTTAAACCTTTAAGTGCATCTGAATGCTGACCACAGTATGCCGGAAGCTTTTTAGACAACATAGTGACCCGAATCGAAAAACATGCCTTCCAACGATTCCGGCGTCTTCGAGGGTATATTTCCGTACGAACGCATATGTTTTTATTTTTCAAATATTTACAGGAAGTTAAACCGGGCGGAAGTGAGCGGTCTCTGTTCCACATGTTCTTGTCTTATTATAACATTTTATTATAACATTATCGAGAGTAGAAAGTAAATTTTGGGTTTACTTTCGGCAGTCTCGTAAGTCTCGCTACCCTTATTTTGTCCTTTAGCCCTCACATTCAATGAGCGGTTTTTCTGACAATGAGAGATGAATTGCTGTTTTCTGAGTCAGAATCTATCCATCTAACACTCATTGTGGCTAGTTTTCGATTTTAAAATATTATGTTTATTCTTTTATTTATTTTTAGCTCCTTACATCAAGTGGCTTCATGCCTTGTCTGGTGCGATTTCTATAAAAAATAAAAGTACAGCTTCTGTGAATTTCCACGAAGCTCTTTCAGCGAAACCGGCGTCAAGAATAAGTTACGCGGTATATTATAGTTACCGCACATGATGTTAAAGGAACTGATGAGTCCGTCACGCATCCGCCTACGCTCCAGAGAGTACAGATTGAAGGCCTCTTCTTTTTGTTAGACATGCATATCAGTATATTAAAAGAAGTATCTATATACAATCGCCAATGCAATAAATAAAAGTTAATAACTAACAATACATTCAGCGTGAAACATATCGACTATTCTGAAGATACGTCTATTGAATTTGTATTTTATATTATCGTTTGTAATTAGTTTTACAGTTTCGTACCATTAATTCTGTCTCGTCTGATTGTGTTGCTGCGCCCGCAATTGATCTAGTAATTTGGATATTAGTTGTGCCGTTGTTTGATTGCTCATGCAGTGAGGACATAAGTTTGAAACGACGATAGAGCTTAAATGACCTTCTAAGAGATTTTTCTCTTTTTGATCAATATAAGACGTAACACGAAAATCTAGGGGTTTGGTGTTGAGAGATGTTCATTTATTGGGGTTAAAAATCACATTTTCTCTGCAAAAACGATCGAGACGAATAACAGAATAGCAGAATAACAGAATGACGAAATAACAGAATAACAGGCAATAACAAAGATATAATTTTCCGATTAGCACTGGGAACCGGACATATCGAGAATAAGAGTGTGTTCCAGATATAAGTTATTGCGAAGAAAATATTAAACACTAATTTTGTCGCCAATCAAATAAACCCTAACTCTAACACAAACCTTCGTCAGGATATCACCAGCCGTGTCCTTGTCGTGTGCCTAGTTTTAATCGCCAAATATCTCGTTGTTTGTGTCATTTACTGTCATAATTTTCCGGGTGAGATGTCTGTATTATATTTCTCAGCAAACCAAAACGCAGAAATACATATACGTTAAAAATGTGTAGAACTTAAACTTTTAATAATCATAGAACACTAATTTCGTTCTCTAATTAATTAGCATAATTTTGTCCATTTAACTCGTCAAACTGCTTAGATAGATGAAACAGCTAGATATTATTGATCAAGCCTCTATCAGTCAACAGTAATTACAGGGCTCGTAGCACATGTTATTTATATGCCTAATTAATATTATTGTTATTAATCAATTACCTTTATTCGCTCTACACTCAATCTTATTTTTCGGCACCTTTTAGAAAACAATACAAGTCTTTCTTTATACACAGTGAATAGAATTGCTCAGTATTGACATCTTTCTGTACTTTCTCACACTCTAACGACCATCTATGTGATGCGTAATCGGGATACAATCAATTTTCTTTTTCATTATCGTCATCTCTAAAATCTTTATTTCTTTTCTCCTTTTACTTTTTCTCTCTTCTGTAGGATCTAATGAAAATCGTTCATTATTGCACCCCCCGTCTCTCTCTCTCTCTTTATCTTTCTCTATATATTTATAATTTAATGATTAAATATTCATATCCACACACAAGCGCTTGTTTCGTCTTATAAAGGCTCATCAGTATGGCTCTATACAAACCGACCCGCCGAACAACGTTATACCTCTGATAAATCTACATCTATATCCATGAGCCTAACAATTCCGTTGTACGAATGAGAAATATAATTCTATCAGTACGATAAATTGCCTTATAAAAGAGTCAAATCGCTTTATGCATTTAACTATTTTCTATTTCGTTTACTCTCTATTCGGTTTTCTTGCTTTTCCTTGTGAATTTGGATATTACGATGAACCAATTTTGATAGAATTGACATTTAGAATGATGGTATCTTTTGAATCAATCATTTTTTTAATCAAATTAGCGGAAGAGAAGTAATCCGTTTCAGAATGTATGATATTTGAAATGGGAAGTAGGTTTTTATTAAAAAAAAACTGTTTTGACGTCATTGATGTGAGATTTTGCTCAGAGAAGTTGTTTCTGATTTACTTATTCTGTTAGTCTTTTGTTTTTTTGTTTTTTTTGCGTATGACAACACAGTTCTAATTCGATCATGAAAGGAGTCACATTTGAATACAACTTTAAGAAGAAAATAATTCAACATTCACTGAACACTGATTCATTTACTGGATTTGTGTTTCGGCGAACGGTGTACGAGGAAGGAGAAAAAGTAAGGAAAATGCGTTCTTAACTTTTTATAACTATACACTTATATTATAAATGGGAAATGAAAAAGGAAAAAACAAAAAGGACGTTTTTATGTGTTCATCAACGTTTCGTCTTTATTTGTAAGACTTCTTCAGGATGATAATATAAAGAGAAATGTCATGCAAGTACGTGGACATATAGGGTTGACATGGTGGGTTGAAGAGAGGAAATAGTAGCCAATACTGGAAAATAAAGATATATACATATATATATATTAAGTAGTTTATTAGAGATTGCTTAATACGTGATCAGGACATAGCAATGATATGAAAATATACTTACGTCAATTAAGCTCAAGAGACGTTCGTTTCCAGACGCAATTATCCTGACGATATACATCGGAAATGAAACACGACGGTTTTTGTGTAGCTTTCTTACCATAAGTATATTTTTCTACTATATATATAGTTTTAAAAAAAATGTTCTTTATTTAAGCTGTCATATCTCATTTGAGCTTTGCTCAGCATATCCGATAAAAATAAGTTTTTGTCTGTGTCGTCGAAATAAAGTTAATTACTGTCAAAATATTTCCGTACAACGCGTAGTTTTCTTTAGCATGACATAATCTCGGAATATGTAACGCACGTATCTTTCTAAGAGGCTCTACCCATCAATCATTCACGTTTAATCATGAAATGCACCGTCAGTCGAATAAACTTTGTATCGCGAAACGCATTGTATTTTTAGATCCCTACACACATCTCTATGAGAGGCTATATCGGTCCGTTGAACGGGATGCCACTCTTAAGCTTAATATAACATTTTTTATTGCTAAACCCTTAGATTTTATTGATTCATTAAAGAATATATGTTCTCATTTTCTTTTGTAAACCATCTACCTTTCGTACACGTGCACACTAAATTATTGTGTTATTTTGCTTAGTCCGGTAGTTCGTCGTATTGGATAATGATGAGTCCTGAATGATTTATATAATAAATGTGAACGGGCGTGTGTCCGGTTCACTTCAATAATCACGTATGCTAATTTATTTTTTATAGTTAAATGAGGGGATGCTTAATCTTAATAATAACTGATAATCTTAAAACAAAAGAAATAATAGTCACGTATGCCAATTTGATTTCTAAGTAAAACAAAGGATGCTTTATCTTAATCATAACTGTTAATAATAAAACGTGTGTACAAAGCGCTTCGCGTATTAGAACAGAGAGAGACAGAGACAGAGACAGAGACAGAGACAGTCAATTTTTCTTTTTCTTATCGAATACTTTTCACTTCTTCTCAATTAGTTTGTCTTCTTTTTTCATCGAATTTTTTTCGGTTTAATGATTTTAAGTAGTGAATAGGGAATAAATTGCAAAACGATCGCGAGCTAGTTGGGAATAAACCTAGATCTTTTCTTTGTTTCGAAAGCAAAACAAATTTTTTGCCTATTCTTTATTCCAAATATTTATTATTTATTAATATTGTTTCGCCAATCAATAAATAAATAAACTAAATAATAGCAAATAAAAAATAACAACGTGTAAGTCACGTAGTTGTGAAAATACACAAAGACACACACTAGAAATTGTAACTTAATTTTATGAATATGCAAATTTTTACCAGAACATTGTTTGTGTCACATTACACATATTACTTGGTTTAAAAGACACGTTAATAAAATAGGCACATTATTCGTCATTTCCAGGTCTGATGCTTAGTAGAATTTATGCTAGAGCCGTCATTATAGAAACCCCATAATATCGTCTACGGTTAAGGTGATTTAAATTAATTTACTAATCAGAGACGGTTTGTTTTGAAGATTATGTCACCCTGGAATATTTGCAATGGTGCAGAAAAAAACACTGAGGCTAACCTTCAAGTCACTATGAAAGAAAATTATAGAAATAATAGAAATTGCAAAAATAAAACTGGTCATAAATATGCAGTGAACATTATTGTAATGCTAATTGTTTAAATACTCGGATATTTTTTGATGATTCAATAGTAGAGTAATATAAAATATTATTTTTTTCGGATAATTTATTAGTTTCTGTTTTTAGGCCAGTCAGAGCAGGACGTGGTTAGAAAGTACGTTTACGCAATCCGACTTTATCTCAATAGAGATTCCAAATTTCGCGTTGATAATTGATTTGAACCCATGCGTGGTGGAGTATCTTACAGATCATATCATGGGTTAACATTTGGCGAAAGTAGGCCCTGGCGACTCTAATGGTACTTTGTTGTCAGTCACGTTCTACTCAGTTGAATCAAAAATATATATAATTGATTACTATTTCATAAATATACACTTATACAGGGTGACTAAAAAAAACGGGCCCCGTGTACACTTTATGTGATATCTCATTTATTTATTCACCGATTGCCCTTATTTTACAGGACATGGCAGAATCAACGACCGTGAGTACACCAAGACCTCAGTGGGAGCTGGGACAAAGAATACACTGTGTTATATTTTACTACAAGACAGGCTCGTTTAAGAAAACCCAGGACAGTTTCATGCATCAGTTAGAATGTGAAAAGGCTCCACCCAAAAGCCGAATTTAGAACTGGGTGGACCACTTCGAGAAGTATTGGACCGTGGAGAACTTCAACGCTGCCAGTGAGAACCGTCCAAGCCACTCGGCACGTCCCAAGAAGCGGACAGCTGAGCTGGTCGAAAGTGTGAGAGAGTCTCTCCAGGAGAGTCCGAAACGCTCTGTGCGTACGCGAAGTCAGTCCCTCGGTATCTCCCATGAGACTTGCAGGAGAGTGCTGGTGAACAATATCAGGGCTTACCCATACAGAATACAGACGCTGCAGACCCTTACAGCCTCTGACAAGAAGCAGAGGAGCGCTATGGCAGTCAAGATGCTCGATAAGATCGAGGAGACACCAGGTTTCCTTAACCTCTTTTGGACCTCAGATGAAGCCCACTTCCATCTTGACGGAAAGGCGAACTCCAAGACAAATGTCTTCTGGGGGTTATCCAGACCCAATGAAGTAACCACCAAGCCCCTGCGCTCTCCTAATTGCACGGTATCGGCTGCACTCTCGGTCAGAGGCATCATCGGACTAATCTTCATCGAAGAATCTGGCGCAGTAGTGACAGTCACCAAGGAGCGGTATGTGGAGGTCCACAAAACCTTCAAGAGTGAGCTCCAGACTCTCTACTTGTCGCTCATGAGCAAATTCTGGTTCTAACAAGACGGAGCAAGTTCTCACACCTCAAACCTGTCCTGAGATTGACTGAAAGAGTACTTCGGAGGCCGAGTGATCAGTCTCAAGACTAATTTTGAGTGGCTACTCCATAGCCCGGACATAAGCCCCCCAGATTATTTCCTTTGGGGCTATCTTAAGGACAGAATGTACGCAAGGAAACCCAGAACCATCACGGAATTCAAGGAAGCCATCAGGGAGGAGATGAGAGCCATTCCCAATTCAGTCTGTAAGAACGTTATGGACAACTTCGTTCTGCGCCTCAAGAAATGCACGGAGCTAAAAGGAGTCCATCTAGAACACATGCTGTAGAACGGAGAAAAAAGGCCAAATACCCAGTGTTTTGATATGATGTTGTGAATATAATAAACTAGTTATGCTCCAAAATTCATTTCATTCGGACGAAACACTAAGAAACAGGGCCTAATTAGATTTCGGGCCCGTTTTTTGGGGGGTCACCCTGTATTATAAATAAATAAATAAATAAATAAATATATATATATATATATATATATATATATATATATATATATATATATATATATATATATATATATATATATATATATATTCAGTAGTTTATTAGAGATTGCTTAATACGTGATCAGGGCTTAGCAAAAGTATGAAAATATACTTACGTCAAGTAAGCTAAAGAGACGTTCGTTTCCAGATGCAATTATCCTGACGATATACATCGAAAATGAAACACGACGGTTTTTGTGTAGCTTTCTTACCATAAGTATATTATTTTACTATGTATATATATAGTTTAAAATAGTTCTTTATTTAAGCTGTCATATCTCATTTGAGCTTTGCTCAGCATATCCGATAAAAATAAGTTTTTGTCTGTCTGTGTCGTCGAAATAAAGTTTATTACGATCAAAATATTTCCGTACAACGCGTAGTTTTTTTTAGCATGACGTAATCTTGGGATTTTTATTTACTTCATCACCCAGTCAGTACCTAGTCGATAGTTAATATTGCATCACATTGTATGCAAGTGCGCCTGCAATCTAGTTTATAATTACGCCATCCCAGCGGGCGTCCTCAACATATTATTTTCTGGGGAAATATTATTTACAAGGTTAACCGAATGTTTGTCATTTCGACATTATCGATTGACTTGCTGTATCGTGTTTCTCGGATAACTAATATCAACTGCCCAAAATATTTTGTTCAACCTTTTGCCAAAATGTTAATGTAATCACCATGCTCATCTCCATAACAAATGATCATTGTTAGATATTCATTTCCTGTTGATATTGAGCATTGAAAGCAATGAATGAAAATATAATTGTCTTTTCTTTTCATGCTGACAAAACTATTCTTCACATTGTATAAACTTGTCTACGACTAAATACATTTCTTTGTCGCTGTTTATTTCTCGATATAATTGATGCATTGAATATCAAAATAAAACACCTCGCACAATAAAACACGTCTTGTATGGTTTCGTATATTTATTTTTTACTAGGCGGCCTCTTGGTACTCTTCCTCCCAGCCCTGAACCTTATATTACAATTTTTATTCTTTTTTTAAAATTATTATATATTTTTTTAATTTTCAAGTACTAAATGAAACAGATTTCTAATTCAGTTTCCATCCTACTTTGTGAGTTCACTAATCGCGATATAAATTGTTTAAAATGTCACTGGTATCTTCATTTTGATTGTTATTGTTACGACGCTTATGTGAAAATAACTTCTACTCGTTTTCAATTTCCTCACGAGTATTTTTTATTTACTAAATAGTCACCACTTATCAAGGATAACACTCACTCGATGTTAAAGGTTAATTATATTAATAGATTATTCGTTGAATGATTAAGAATATTATGAGAAGATTGAACATGATGAATGCAATGAATAGAATTTGATTCCGTATGAGAACCGTGTATGACAGTTATTTATTGGCATTAGATTTAGAGATGATTATGTTCTAGTCCTCAGGGAAGCAAACTTCTGGCAATGTCTTAGTTATTAGAACAAAACTGTGTTAATTGAAAGTCCGATTGATGTTAGACACACGGAGGAAGAAACTAAGGGTCATCGCAGTTGTTATAGCAAGGCAGGTTCTTGCCATGAAGGTCTTACAAGACGTGACGAAAGATTGACCCTCAGTAAAGCATCTTCCATGGGAATAACAAGAAAGTAAAGAAAGACTAGTCACGTCTCTTCTTCGGGGACTAGATTGCGTAGTCTATTTTAAAATCTGTTAAGGCAAGAAATAGTCCTATGAGAGACACCGCCTCAGATGTGGTAGTAGTACTTGATTTACTTTATCGGTTTTACGGCATATCAACACTTTTGAAACTGCCTTATACTGGAACATTTTTTAAATATACAGATTGTAACTTTCATTTTTTTTAATATACTAACAAATCGGTTGTTAGTTTTGAATTGGAAAGTTCGGATGCAAAATGCGATAAACGCCAATTTAAAAAAATATTTTGTTTTGATTTCAATTAAAATAGACTTTTTGTCGAAGTCTAGAATTGATATTTACGTTGTTTAATTTTTTGATTTCTCAATTTAAAAAAAATTGGATTAATCGTACTCTTCAATTTGCAAAACGTACGTTTCAAATTCAACATAAATAAAAAAAAATATGATGATGTCTGTTTAAAAAGTTCAGAATGATATGCAGATGATGTTAATTTAAAATCTCATAAAAATAGGAAATACAAATATGTTAGTTTAAAAAAATATTAAAGTACATACATAAAAGTAGCTATTGTAAAGGATGCATTGTATACAACTAAATAAACACAAGTTGGTATTTGTTACATAGTTATCTAATATATAAAGTAGAGACGCTTTTCCCCCATTACCTTTTCGGAGTATAGGAAAATAACCACATGCATCACAAGCTACTAAATTCACCATTATACTACACTTATTCACTCAAGCGTGTTTAGAAAATGTGTTATTATTTTGTTCAACCTAACAATAAATATTACATTTGGCCCACCATCAACGTCTCTCCGAAAAACAAACTCCATGTAGGTGGTAGCAAAAACTTTTCTCCCTAACAATTCTGTACTGTCACGCTACTCATCGACACCGGGAACTAATACACACAGTTTAATTTTCACAAAACACCGGTTCTTATTTATTAATTACCTGGTATTAATTTACTACATAATATAAAGCAATACACAAAGACTTAATGAGCACTTCCGTTGAAGGCAGGTTTCGTGATCGACAGTTTTAGCGTTCGATCCCATTCTACTCTACCACTTTTTTCTTTTTTTTTTTAAATTTATAACATTGGCCAACACGGTAGAGGGGGGTAGAGAAACAACAATAGGCCGTTTTTTTTATTCGACGTCATGTAATAGGTAGTACTTTCTCTCGTGCAACGCCGGGCGACGGGTTCCGCTAGTATTTAATAATGGGTTCATACCTTTTCCCCACAGTATTAGAGTGTAATTGAACGCAAAAAATCCGAGACAGGAATTGAACTCATAATAGCCGATCTTTGATAAACGATGGAAACCATTGGGCGAAATAAGCAAAAAAATTTTGTAAATTTTACCTTTCTATTGATAAGTCCGGGGTGCAGAATAGTTTATATCGGACGTTTCAGAAATCTATGTACTCGAAAGTGTATGATTACAAAGTTAACCATGTTTTGTAATTTTATTTAATAACCTGACTTTATTCAATAATCACGCGAACGATGAACATACAAATATAAATGGGTTTATAACCAGAAGTGAACAAAGCATTAGCTAGTTAAAACTCTAGTAACTCTCTTGCAATGTATACGTGGAACGACTCGACTGTACTCCTACCACTGTTTCATTTCTCAAGGCGAACATCGTTGTCGTTTATATGTTACTCGAGCTAATTCAGTGTGTTACAAACGGTGTCAGTAATTTTTCTACATCATAATTTATCGTTGTTACAAACGGTGTCAGTAATTTTTCTACATCATAATTTATCGTTGTTACAAACGGTGTCAGTAATTTTTCTACATCATAATTTATCGTTGTTACAAACGGTGTCAGTAATTTTTCTACATCATAATTTATCGTTGTTACAAACGGTGTCAGTAATTTTTCTACATCATAATTTATCGTTGTTACAAACGGTGTCAGTAATTTTTCTACATCATAATTTATCGTTGTTACAAACGGTGTCAGTAATTTTTCTACATCATAATTTATCGTTGTTACAAACGGTGTCAGTAATTTTTCTACATCATAATTTATCGTTGTTACAAACGGTGTCAGTAATTTTTCTACATCATAATTTATCGTTGTTACAAACGGTGTCAGTAATTTTTCTACATCATAATTTATCGTTGTTACAAACGGTGTCAGTAATTTTTCTACATCATAATTTATCGTTGTTACAAACGGTGTCAGTAATTTTTCTACATCATAATTTATCGTTGTTACAAACGGTGTCAGTAATTTTTCTACATCATAATTTATCGTTGTTACAAACGGTGTCAGTAATTTTTCTACATCATAATTTATCGTTGTTACAAACGGTGTCAGTAATTTTTCTACATCATAATTTATCGTTGTTACAAACGGTGTCAGTAATTTTTCTACATCATAATTTATCGTTGTTACAAACGGTGTCAGTAATTTTTCTACATCATAATTTATCGTTGTTACAAACGGTGTCAGTAATTTTTCTACATCATAATTTATCGTTGTTACAAACGGTGTCAGTAATTTTTCTACATCATAATTTATCGTTGTTGCAAACGGTGTCAGTAATTTTTCTACATCATAATTTATCGTTGTTACAAACGGTGTCAGTAATTTTTCTACATCATAATTTATCGTTGTTACAAACGGTGTCAGTAATTTTTCTACATCATAATTTATCGTTGTTACAAACGGTGTCAGTAATTTTTCTACATCATAATTTATCGTTGTTGCAAACGGTGTCAGTAATTTTTCTACATCATAATTTATCGTTGTTGCAAACGGTGTCAGTAATTTTTCTACATCATAATTTATCGTTGTTGCAAACGGAGACCTACTTATACCATTTACACAGTCTTCGATACATGTCGCACGAAGAACTTAAGATACAAAGCGTCATCTTTACCAGTAAAGCCAATCGCAGTAGAAAAGGTAAATTCCATCACTTTAAAATTATTTAAAAATCTAAAAGGAATTGCCTCCCGAAGCAATTCCACTCAGTATGTTGAGTGGTTAGTTCTGTTAATGCATTTGCCATTATCAGTTGAAATCCCAAAATATCAACTGTGTGGAATTTTCAATTAGCTGACTCAAGGCCACAAAAACGATTTCTGCGTCGAACGTTTCTGTTTTGCACTTATGCATTGCATGGCAATCTTAAAGTGATGGGTAAAGTATTGCCGACAATTATAGTAAGAGTTCTTTCATCAGCATTGTTTACGAAAAACAATAATATGTTAATTTAAAAGTACAGATGTCTAATTTTGAGTTGCTTATATGGCGCAGAATTTATGTGACAGTCCTCAAAAATAGTAAAAAACGTTTTAAAAATTAATCATGATAGAATGTCTGGCCGAAATTCATATTACAAAGTCCACCAAATGTTCATTTTTGGAAGCTCATAACTTTAGACGTGTCATCCATTTTATACGGTTTATGCTATCGCAGTATATATTGATTGATTTTAAATATAGCGTATAGTATATTTTTAAAATGGCTATGTCTGAAAATCAACGCGCACTCTTTAAATTTGTATTAACTGTGATCTTACTAAAAATCTAAATCAGCGAAACAATCGAACAATTAATCAAATTTCAGATGGTGTCAAAAACCGAAACGGGAGCTTCACTTAACAAAATTAAAACTATCCTAAGTCAATAATTTCAGTTATGTAATCTCTATTTCCACACGCTTGTTAACCTAAGAACATATTTGTATATTCAGAATTAATCTCTAAACTTAAAGTTGTTTTCACTGTGATTAACCCATCCTTAGACTGTATGTCAGTAAGTATATATATATATATATATATATATATATATATATATATATATATATATATAGATTTAGATTTTTCACTTATAAAATAGATCATTCAGTGAAGACCGGGGTTGTTCCAATAAAAAACAAGCTCGATGATACTCGATTACAGAGTACAGAGCATTTATATGTGATTTTATGAAGGCTTACCAAAGCATTCCTTTCAAGACACCAATGATCACCATTAAAGATATTTTTTCTTACAAATACTATTTATTCAAATTAAATGTTTTTTCCTACACGTGTTTCACTACCAAGCAGTTACTTGCTTGGCAGATCATCAGGGAAATTAAATGTCTGGAATACTGGTTTCAACTGCCGACAAAACACAATGTGGCGTTGTAATAGTTGAGGTCACTTAAGAAGAGAAGAGGAAAAAAAAAAATAAATAAATAAAAATAAAAATAAAAGTCAAACTTAAAAAGCAAGGAATAACAACGATAAAAAAAGAAAGTCATAGAAAAGTCTTAGAAAAGTAGCTTGTGCATTATTTCTTCCACCAAGCCAACAAGCAAATAATCGGTCCCAAATACATTCAATAAAACCACAAAACCGGAACAATGTGCGATAATACACTTTCACGTCGGCCGGTACAATGATGAATAAATCCCCCCCCCCCCACAAGAAAACAAAAGAACTAAATCATTCAAGAACCGCTCACAAGTTACCATTCCAATCCAATGATAGTATGGGAATTCTAAATCCAACTTCTCACAAAGAAAAGTCAACACAAATGTTTGTCCGAGTTCAAAGAGTCTTATTTCAATTGTTGATTTATTACCCTTCGAAATAAACAGACGACGAGTTGAATGTCAATCCCGCAGAAAACTCCCTTCCATCAAGAAAAAATCTTAATATAGAAACTATTTATTCAAAATACTGTTTCTAAAAATATTTATTATTAAACCTATTCCTTATAGAAATTAATTATCTAGTGTCTGGGACGTCATTTTACATTTTGGGAAAATATCCTTCATTTAATTAACTGCCGAATTATTATCGTTTTGTTGTTTAACGAAGCGAAAAAAGCCCATCCCGCAGAATTTGTTTTTAAAAAATTATTCATATATCAAAAATAAACTGTTATTATAAAAAGGCCTTCTACAAAAATCTAGTTATTATTTTAAATCATTTAAAATATTTCCTTAACGGCTGTGTCTGTTTGCAACTCTCTGTGGAGAATATTATTCTATATTCCATAAATAAATGTTACTACGGAATATCGTTATCAGAAATCTATTTTCTATTTTGAGAAAAAAAAAAAAAAAAAAAAATTTTTTTTTTTTTTTTTTTTTTTTTAATGGACCGGTTTATTTTTTTGTCAACTTTACGGGAAAATATAACTCTTACTCGTTAAATGACAGGAGACTTTATTATTACTAATTTAAAATCCCGTACAAAATACTTTTTATAAAAATCCAATTGTTTCTATTTTTAGAAATTAAGTCCGTGTCGGCATGCATGTTTTTAAAATTATTTTTTCCTTAATTACTTTTCCCCATTCCTGCCACCAAATTGTTTTATTTATTTTAATCTAATTAAAAACTAATTTAATTTAACCTAATTTAATTAAATAGTGATAGCATTCAGGTTGCTATTTCTTATTTTTCACTTAAAATTACTTGAAATCCCCAATGCATTTCGTATATATATATATATATATATATATATATATATATATATATATATATATATATATATATATATATATATATATATATAATTTGTTACCAATATCCAGGAGGTATTAATCCGAAGGAAGTTGAAACCGGGTTTATGAGAGTGCTCAATGAAAATTCAGAGCAAAATATATTTTTTGTTGATGATTTTATTCCATTAGTTGCGACAAAACATATTCTGTTTCGTTAACACTTGCAAATAGCGTCAACTTCATCAGGCTATAATGGAATCAAGTGGCATAGATTCACCTCAACCGGAAATTGAAGATGCATTAGGGGGGAGGGGGACAGAGATAGAGCTCTGCCTATAACGGGGACATGAGAAGGGAGGGGGAGACCCCAACAAGTCATGTTTCAAAAAGTTGCGTTGGAGGTTTTCTCGTGTCTGGACCATAGTGACCTCAATTCCAGCCGGGGCGACGGGGGGCCAGGGTGAGTTAAATTTAAAATAAGAATAGAATTATAATCATAGTTATAACTGTCATTTTTGTTGTAATAGGTAATTATCATGTAGATAAAAATGTTTGATAATTTTAATTTATGGTATTAATTGCTACTTCTGCATTCAATTTTTATTCTATTTTAATGTAGTTATTTATAGCTTGCTCATTATTTGTAGTGAATTTTGTTGTATAATATTTTTTAATTGTGATTATATTATACTTAGATCAATACTAGTGGAATCATTTTATAAAAGAAGTTTAATGGTGTTACCACTTTTGGCAGTAATAAAATCGATTACAATAACAATAATAACAATGCTAATCATACCTACGATAGTCGCAGTGATAATAGCATTAATAAAAAAAAATAAAAATAAAAATAAAAATAAAAATAAAAATTAAAAATAACAATATAATAATAATAATAATAATAATAATAATAATAATAATAATAATAATAATAATAATAATAATAATAATAATAATAATAATTATCACCATCATTACCATCCTGCTACTTGTGAAGTCATTGGGCGAAATAAGTCTACAAGTGATGGTAGGCTTTTATAGTTCTACTACCAATGACAAAGACTAAGTACCAGTCAATAATTAAGTGTTCGAGATAGTCATCGAAGGGTTAAGTAATTGAGATTAGATTAGTCTAAGTAATATCAGTGTTAATAGCTATCCCAGTTATGGGTTTATTTGGGAGATGATTTTGGTAGAATTGGTAGTATGACTGAGAGGCTATTGAGGCTGAGCATTATAGGTAATATTTAGAGATTTGATGTTATTGATAGTTTAGTGGGGTGGTTATATATTTATAGATTTATAGATTCATCGGGACTTGTTCGGGTGGGGTTGGGTGGTAAATTTGGGTGGGTGGGTAGGGGGTTATAATGTGTTTTGAGGTAGTGTATAATGGGGGGGTTAATGTAATCATTCATTTTTGTAAAAAGATTTTTTAAATTATGTGGGGAGTTGGTGTGGGCTTAAGGTGGGGTATGTGGGTTGCTAAGGAGGTAGAGTCTATTATGTTTACAGTTGATAGATGTCTCTTGTTTTCTATTTAGGAGTTTGTTTTTGTCTTTAAAGCGGATAATTTCCAGTTTTTCATTTAAACATAATCTACATGGAGAGTTTATTGATTTGCAGGTGCTAGATTTTTTCAAGATTTTCCACTTTATTATGGGAGTTTCGTTTTTTGTTTTTATTTTGTGGTAGTGTAGTGAAAGTCCAGTTTGCCAGGGTGGTCAGGGTTGTTGAAGGAGAGTTTATGGTTGTAGAATCTTTCCTTGAAGTTGTTACCTGCCAGACCAATATAATAGTTAGTCTGGGATGGGTTTTCGGTTAAGGAGATAGATGCCCCATAGACCACTTGGGTTGATAGGCACTTTTGATTTAGGGGGCAGTTTGATTTATTATTACAGTTACATGTTCTTCTAGAATTTGAGGTTACTGAGGTGTTTAGTATTTTCATGTTGTGCTTTTTATGCTTTTTTCCAAGTTGTCCACACAACAATAGCTGAGTTTTAGTGTATAGTTATTAAACATTTTATGGAGTATGTTGTTATTGGGGAAATGAGTGTTAATTAAGTTCAGGAATTTATTCCCTAATTTGGTTTTAGTTGAATTGTTATTTTGTGTAGTTGGAGTATACTCTATTTTGGTATTTTTATATCCACTCTCCTTTAGTGCTTTATCATAAAAGTGCTTATGTTTATTGAATATATCTATATTGAAGGAGTTGTTGCTAATCCTTCTACTAATTGATTCAGGGATGTGTTTACTTACAGATCTAGGGTGGTTAGATAGTGGGTTGACATAAAGGGGGTAGGAATTATTTTTAGCATAGGGCTCATAAGTATCTCTAGTGAGGTTGAAGGTAATATCGAGGAAGTTGACCTGTTTAACATTTGATGTTATTTCAGCCTTTAGGCCTATTCGTTTCATTTCTTTGGATATTATTTTTTTGATTTGTTCACACTTTTGTCCGTTTGTGTTTTAACGTACATTAGGCCATCATCTCTGTAAAGGTCGATTGAATCGACTTCGAGATCTTTTGTTAGGTTATATAGTAAGTACAGGCCAACCAAGTCTGTCACCTCGGCAGAGTCAAGAGAGCCCATAGATACATCGAAGGAAGAGAAATTGTCCTTCTTTGTCCCTTGTTCTTTGTTATCTATTAGTACCGTGGTTCGGCATTTGTTAATTATGTTTATTTCGTCTTCAGAGATATTAGAGAGGAGAGTGGCGAATTCTATAACATTTTCGAAGAGTGCTCTGGTTATTGAGGGGTAGTAATTAACTATATCGAATTGTATAAAAAAGCATTTATCTTTATTACTAATTCTATTAAACCAGCTTATGGTTTCAGCAGTATTAATCCACTGGTTTAAGTTGTAGGTGTTTTTAATTTGCTTATTTATTTTTTCTAAGATGTTTTTACTGATTTTGCCTATCTCTTGTAGGATTAATAAGTCTGGTTTGAGGTTTAGTGTGGAAGTTAATTTTGTGATCACCCAGCCCACCCCAAAAAGTCCCGATGAATCTATGAATCTATAAATATATAACCACCCACTAAACTATCAATAACATCAAATCTCTAAGTATTACCTATAATGCTCAGCCTCAATAGCCTCTCAGTCATACTACCAATTCTACCAAAATCATCTCCCACATAAACCCATAACTGGGATAGCTATTGACACTGATATCACTTAGACTAATCTAATCTCAATTACTTAACCCTTCGATGACTATCTTGTACACTTAATTATTGACTGGTACTTAGTCCTTGTCATTGGTAGTAGAACTATAAAAGCCTACCATCACTTGTAGACTTATTTCGCCCAATGACTTCACAAGTAGCAGGATGGTAATGATGGTGATAATTATTATTATTATTATTATTATTATTATTATTATTATTATTATTATTATTATTATTATTATTATTATTATTATTATTATTATTATTATTATTATTATCATTATTATTATTATTATTATTATTATTATTATTATTATTATTATTATTATTATTATCTTGTTATTTTTATTTTTTATTTTAATTTTTATTTATTTATTTTTTATTTTTTTTATTTTTTATTTTTTTTTATTTTTATTAATGCTATTATCACTGCGACTATCGTAGGTATGATTAGCATTGTTATTATTATTGTTATTGTAATCGATTTTATTAATGCTAAAAATGGTAACACCATTAAACTTCTTTTATAAAATGATTCCACTAGTATTGATCTAAGTATAATATAATCACAATTAAAAAATATTATCACAACAAAATTCACTACAAATAATGAGCAAGCTATAAATAACTACATTAAAATAGAATAAAGATTGAATGCAGAAGTAGCAATTAATACCATAAATTAAAATTATCAAACATTTTTATCTACATGATAATTACCTATTACAACAAAAATGACAGTTATAACTATGATTATAATTTTATTCTCATTTTAAATTTAACCCACCCTGGCCCCCGTCGTCCCTGCTGGAATTGAGGGCACTATGGTCCAGACACGAGAAAACCTCCCACGCAACTTTTTGAAACATGACTTGTTGGGGTCTCCCCCTCCCTTCTCATGTCCCCGTTATAGGCAGAGCTCCATCTCTGTCCCCCTCCCCCCTAATGCATCTTCAATTTCATGTTGAGGTGAATCTATGCCACTTGATTCCATTATAGCCTGATGAAGTTGACGCTATTTGCAAGTGTTAACGAAACAGAATATGTTTTGTCGCAACTAATGGAATAAAATCATCAACAACAAAAAAAAAAATATATATATAAGGAAAAAGAAAATAAAGATATGAAATATAACTTTCAGGTCCTTTACCAACTTATCTATCTGCTCTCCTCTTACGATAGGATATAAATCTTTGACAATCCATGGTTAAAAGAAGGAATAATAAAAATTCTCTTATATAATACCCCGTTGTTTTGAACAACTGATGACATAATAAATATTGTATTTTGCACAATTTTTATTCTCATCATTTACTTGTTTATATATATATATATATATATATATATATATATATATATATATATATATAATTAATAGGATGCTAAATTTTAATTACTCTTTCTTTCTCTATTTTTTAAATGAAAAAAAAATCGTATAACTTGACGGTCCGTTTGATACATACACAAACAACTGGAATATATATATATATATATATATATATATATATATATATATATATATATATATATATATATATATATATTCTGGAATCTCTGTACATATAACTCTTCAGAAGTTCAAAGATCAAGTCCGGAAACATCACGAACCAAAAACAGAATAAAAATCAAAGACTCACATTGAAGCATGATGCATAAAAAATACCATTTCAATGAGTAACATTTTCTTTCCTCATCATTGTTAGGCTCCATCTTGTTTTAAAAAGCACAGGTAGGTAAATACGTATACATTACTTGTCCTGTAAAAATAGCAGATAGTTAATAACATGTATTAAGAACAGTTTAAATAAGTAGATAAATAAATAAAAATATTGTTAAGTTAAAAGAAGGAAAAAAGTTATTTCAAATTTAAAGATACGAGAAAGCAAGGAACGAGCTGAAATAAAAGGCTTGGTGAACATCAAAGAGATATAAAAAAAATAACAATTCCTTAAATGCACATTCTCTTATGTATTACACCATTATAATTCTACTTACTTAAAACCATTTTGACACATTCAATTGAATCAGCACTCATCATAAACTCTAACACAATTAAACAACGTAACGGCTTCTACAATGTATCTCCTTTAATCAGCAAACTAATACTAACCGACCAGAACTGGGATTAGATCCAATCTAGCTTTTTTTACAATACGAAAAAAGCTTTGTACATTACATCGATATTAATGACAAAAATATAATAGATCAAGGGAGGCGCGATAACGCTCTATCCGTTAATAGATTTAAAAAACGACCTATGCTAGAAATCTCATTTCTTTGGTCAGTCATAACTCAAAAGCCAATAAACCAAATTAGTTAAAACTTTGCACAACATTTTCATTTGATAGGTTTTATAAGTGTGTATAATTTCAGCATCATTAGTCAAGGCAACCCAGAGATCCAGAAAGGGCAGGTGTGATTTTGTGTTATCCGTGTGTACGTACGTACGTACGTGTGTTCCACCCTGTATCTCATCAACTATTTGATGGATTCAGCTGATTTTTGGCAGAGATCGAGGTTCTAGGGTCTAGTTGATGGCATTTTAATTTCAGTTTATGATATACCTTAGTTTTCCAGAAAATTCAAAAAAAACTTTAAAATTAACATTGTCTTGAGGCATAGCCTTTACAAAAGTAGTGACATTCCATGATAAATTCCAGTATATTGAAATCATGTGCCCTTAATAGGGTTAAGATGAAACTTCATATACACTAAATGTACAAAAGCAAGGAAATTCCCAAATTTTTACACTTTTATTGTCATTAAATGTATGACTACATATCAACCAAGCCATTTCATTATCACATCACTACAGTATAAATCTCTATGCATGAGTGGATGAAGTGTGGAGGTGCGCTGAAGAAAAATTCCTACCAGTAAAATACATAGCCCTGTTGTGCTCGCATACCCTTAATGACAATAAAAGTGTACAGATTTGGGAATTTCCTTGCTTTTGTACATTTAGTGTATATAAATTTTAATTTTAACCCTATTAAGGGCATATGATTTCATTATACTGACATTTATCATGGAATATTCATTAAACTTCATAAACGCACAACAAATTTTGAATTCTAACGTCTACGTTTTGTTCGAAAATAAGAACAAAAACATTCTATGACGCCATAGATGCACCACGTATTTTCAAATGATGACTTCTATCTTTTATTTCAAATCTGTAATCTTGAGAAACTTTTAAATAAATACGAAACTTTGATAAATATATAAACACATTCCGGTCTTTCTTGTTGCAATTTTCCATCATGTTGGATTATTATTTCCATATATATATTATTAAACAGACACATACCCACATATATTTCCATATATATATACTAAACGGACAAATACACCCACACACACACACACACATATATATATATATATATATATATATATATATATATATATATATATATATATATACATATGTGTATGCGTGCGTGTGCGTGTGCGTGTGCGTGCGTGTATTTGTCCCTTTAGTATATATATATGGAAATAATAATCCAACATAATGGAAAATTAAAACAGAACAGACCGGAAATATATTAATCAAAGTTTCGTATTTATTTCAAGACTTTCTCAAGATATCTGATTTGAAGTAAAACATAAAAGTCATTATTGGAAAATATGTGGTGCGTCTATGACGTCATAGAATGTTTTTGTTCTTTTTTTTCGAACGAAACGTAGACGTTAGAATTCAAAATTTATACATATATTGAGTAAGTGTAAGAGGCACCAAACATGTTATTTTTTTTATAATTACATTATATTTTTACAATCATTCTTGTTTACATTTAAATTTAAATGAGATGTCTGAATGCTACACATGTTCATGGCGTCGATCGCCGTCTCCAAGCATTTATTAATTTTGAAATAGTTAGTTTATTATGTTATTGAAAGTCATCTCTGTGTGTTGGCGCTTTCTATTTTCTAGTTGTGCGTGTACTTATTTCTCTTTTTTGTGAGTCGTAAAAGACAATTACCGCGTTTCTTGAAAATAGTTAATTTTTAATCATATGAAGTGTGTGTTTGTCTGCGTCTACACCGTAGTCGCGTCTGTTCTGCTGTTGACCCTTGTATGAGTGAGAGCGTCTGTCTTTAAGAGATACGATCTCTGTGGTACGTATGTGGGTTTGATTATTCTGTCTGTGCGTATTTATCATCTTCTGTGTGTGAGCGTATTTGTGCGTTCTTTACTGTCTGTTAGCCTGCCTGTGCTTCTTTCTCTTCGTGTGCCAGTGTTTATTGATGTCCATGTGTGCGTCATCACATCATATCGCTACTAACTTTTTGAGGGCATAAAATTATACTTTCACTAGCATGTATGCATATATATATGTAACTATATATTAAGAGTTCGAATGCAAACCGCGATAAACGCCATTTTTAAATCACGAAACTGTCCCCACAAAAAGTGTTGCATTTCAGCACTCAAGAACGCCCCAACACTACGTATTGCATGATATGATACCGAAATAATTTCTTTTTAATTTCAATTAAAATCAGCTTTTATTCACAGTCTAGATTTTATATATTCGTGATTTTATTGTTTAAGGTCTCAATTTACACGAATTGGATTTATCGCGTTTTGCGTTCTAACTCTTCACACACACACATATATATATATATATATATATATATATATATATTGGTGATTCGCACTTGTTTACAGAATAAGACACTCCCTACAAGATTACAATGTCCGCTTGTGAGCACTCTGACAACTCAGTAGGCCCGACGTATTTTTACAAGTATTGCTACAGATATGGTCTACACTTCTACTGGTTTCCGTGATTACATAGCTACATACACTGTTTCATAGTTGTTTTGTTGGCTCGCACCATTGGACTTCATGTAGGGATATGAGTACATGTAGATAGCCATGCTGTGCGCTTATACGACACGGACAGCATGCTCTACTTCTGAAAAGTCTTGTTTTAGTGACAAGCCGAGTAAAGATGACAGAAAGACAATGTAGAGCGCAGATTTTATATCAGAGTTTCTGTCTCCTAGATGAATGATTTACCTAAATCTACGGGTCCATTTCACCGAGCGGGATACCATCGTGCCTGGGTACTATACCAGGTATTTCTACACCCCGCATATATATATATATATATATATATATATATATATATATATATATATACACACACACTTATACTGCTAAATATGTATGTTTTTACGTTCTATATGTCTCTATATTGATTTGTTATAGAACTATTCTTGTGTTTTAACTCCTATCATTACAAAGCTGTTCAGTCGTTGCTTAAATGATACATTCTTTCCATCACCTTTGAATACTTTATTTGTTTGTCCAATATTTCAAAATACTGGAGACCGGTCCTTTGCATCCAAGTAAAGACCGCTCTGTGTTTAATGCATAATGAGTAAGTTGCTTGAATCTGTAATTGATCAAGTAACGAAAACAATCTTATTTTTGATAAACAATACGGATTTCGTCTTGCAAGATCTACAGTTGTCATGCTGCCTGTGATTTCGCACTGGATCAGTGAATCTATCGACGGGGGTTTGTTTCTAGGTTAGGGTTTAGTTTAGGGAAATAGCTCTTGCTATATCAAAGGTATTCGGCAGGGTCTGTCACAAACGCTTGCTCTACAAGCTTGTTAGCTATGCAATATATGGAAATATCTCAACCATCGCATACTTTCTCTTCGATAGGTCTATATTAGTAATTGTTGACGGGAAAATATCCAAAGCACACAGCATCAATACCAGCGTGACTCAAGAATCCATTCTACTCTCAACATATATATTGATCTTCATCAATGAACTAGTTCATCATATTCTTAAATTATTCGTTGACACATATGCAGACGACACAACTTTTTATGGCAATACATCGAAGAGCATCGACAATCAAGATCTTGATGACTCTCTTTGTTCTGACTTGGCGCAGTAGTGTAATGTATTTTTATGTTCAAGGTAGGTGCTCGTCTGAGCTTCAATCCCTGGTATCCCTATAAAACATTCACAGAGAGAATTCGTCTGGCTACAGCCACAGCAAATATTTTTCTCTCGTTCTCAGAAATTCCATAAACCAAGTTAGTTCCCACGAAGCAGAGTACAACATAGTCGTCGTCAAGTCTAACGTTGACAAATACTTGTTGAGCGGTCCAATAATAATCAATTTCCCTTAAGTAGACTTCTGCGCATCCCACCTACTGTTTTTGATACTTTCGTGGAGGCTTTTCGAGGCAATTATAGTCAAACTAACGATCTCTTTAACAATTATCCTCGAGTAGCCTTGGTGACTTGTTAAGTGGTGACACATCAATGAAAAATGCGAAAAGATATGAAATACAATCTGGCGATTGGCAGTGTTTACATAAGAATTGACATTTAAATCTTAAAGCATATGAATGACAGACGAATGGTTAAGATCGTCGACTGTCAACTAGAGGATCGAGTTTTATAGCCGGCTTGAACCACTTCTTGCTTGTCTAGCCACACTGAAGAATTGTCATACAGCAAAGCAGTTTGTGGATGAATATATATATATATATATATATATATATATATGGCACAATCACGTTGGCACACCAGTTCCCATTAGATCACCGAAGTTAAGCGACGTCAAGCCAGTACTAAATGGGTGACCATTTAGGAATACCAGGTGCTGTATGTGCTCTCTTCTTATCTCGGCATTGTTTCCAGTCGTCTTGAACTACTTGCCATTGGAATCAAGCCGGTCGCGACTCAATAGAGGTGTTGTTGACGATTGCGCAACCCTAGCAATTACAATTTACACGCGCGGGCAGCCCCTGGCGGGGCACTCATACGTCAAAATCGACGGGAGAATCCATCATAAAACGAACGCTACAATCACTAATAAAAATAAATTACATAAAAATACTTTAAATATTTAGGTGATAAAAATCGTACATATTTATAGACGGAGCGTCTTGGTCCAGTGGTAGCACGCTGGACTACAGACATCAATATCGAAGGTTCGATCCTTGTCGAAGTTTGCCATGCTGATGACAGCTGTGAGCCAGAAACACGTGTCCATGGATTACTTTTATGTACGTATAAAATAAACAAAAATATATATTAACAGAAAAAATACGTCCTAGGGCGACTAATAATGCAATTTTCAGCATCTTAATCGCTTAGGAAAGTGAGACAATCGAAATAATAGTAAACAAAATAACAACCGATTAAAATAATTATATAAAAATACATATATATATATATATATATATATATATATATATATATATATATATATATAAATACATATAAAAATTATCTATAAATAAATATATAATTCGCTTTACATACATGCGGCTGCATTTTCAGCTTTCGCTGTCATTAGTGTAGGAAGTGACAACTGAAGCCGGTCACAAGGCGCAAACCCGGTGAATAGAGTCACCCAAGACTCACTCACGCGTTCACTCTATCCTTAAGGCAATCAGTAATTATCACGTGATGCAGAAGAAATGATGTTCTATTTGTGCCTAAATACAGCGGGCAGTAAATAGCAGATAACGTAGAAGGTTCAACGAACGTTATCGGAACCTTGCTGATAGCTAAGTGACAGTCTCTTTAATATCTCCGAACAGTGCTGAACTTTTGTTTCTTAAAGGGAATTTATAACCATTTTTGTAAATACAAAACTGCAGGAAAGTGCTTATATAAGTCCATTTAAAAAAAAAAAGTTGTAAAGCTCTATCTGAAAGAGCTGTTATCTTTGACTGAATATCCGAGAGTTTGACATTTCATGTTATATATATATCCACAGATAAGTGTTTCGTCGTATCAGGGCAGTTTAGTGTAGTTAAACGCTGTGATACGAGACAAGACAGCTTGATAAGAAAACTGTGATCAGCAATCGGATATTTTACTCCCACACTATTATTCTCGGCAACAAAAGTAAAAGATATTATGATTTAAAAAAAAAAACTTAGTTCACCCAAACACCGCAAGTTGCCACTATAGACGTATCGGTCTACTGAGAATTAGGGTGAAAGTTTAGGGGGTTATCCTCATTTTGGAGCTGTGAAGCGAGATGCTTGTTCACATTGGTTTTTAATTTCTGCATGTCGGTACAGTCGGGGAAACAGGGAGCAGAAAGAGAGGGAGTTCCAGAGAACGGCAGCACGAGGAAAAGAAGCTATTGAAGTAGAAGGCTCTCCGGCATCTGGAGACCTCCACAGTGAATGGATGGGATTTAGCTGATTGTCGGATTAGTCGAGTGTATTTACGTCGAGGGTGCACTAGAACAGCAACTTCATCGGAGCACATTCCATTGAAGTACTAGTAAAACAAGCACAAGGATGCAACCTTGCGGCGATGGGACAGGAATTGGAGCTTGATGGATAGTGAGGCACCTATTAGATTAGATGCTCTTTTTTGGGACCTTGTCTAAAAGGAGAGACTAGTGGATGGGGCACCAGTCCAAATGTGACAATACACCATGCATGAGCGCATGATGGCTTTGTAGAGATATATGATACTGTCTGGTGCAAGAAGTTGTCTAGCACGGTAGGAGCCCACCTTCTTTGCGGCAGCCTTGGCAATGTCTTCTATGTATTTGTTCCCAATTCATGTTACCTGTGAATGTTAGACCGAGGAGTTTGAACGTTTGACTCTCAGGTAGGATGTTATTTCATGTGGCAATGTTTATATATCTTTACATTTATATTACATGCTACCGAGTGTGCTCTATTCTATTACGTTCTGTTCTATTATGAAAAAAAAATGCAACCGTTTATCTCTTTATTAGAGAGCTCTATCCGCGAGGGGGAGCAAATATCAGTGAATGTTTAATATATATTTTTCTAATTACGGTTTTATTTTTTTGTCTGATAAGCGTTCATATGACAGCGTATAAAAGGTATCTAAGTATAGATCTTATCTACTGTTATTCTGTAAACTAAGTTGACTTATCAGATTCTAAATACAAACCATCTCATGATCTCGAAATATATATTATTTTCTTTTTGTCTTGGCTCATTTCCTTTCGATGTCTGTACACCCCCCCCCCCCGCCATCATAAGCAAAACTATTTCTGGCACAGAGACAAAACATATTAAGTAAGGCCCCTCGGAGCATTCAGAAATACACTTAAAAACAAGTCTTGGTAAAATTCAGAAAGCTCTATAATGGGAAAATGTTCTTTCGATTTCTTTACTTGCTTGTAAACATATGTTATTTGGCATTGTTTGTTTTTTACCCACATATTATGAACTTGAATCGGCTGGTTAGAATAAATAGATACTGACATCGAGGAATATTAAGTTAATTGTTAGATGCCTTCACGCACCTCTATAAACGGCACTGTTTCTAGGGAGGTCCGTCCGTCCGTCCGTCCGTCCATACCTATAAACGGCACTGTTTCTAGGGAGGTCCGTCCGTCCATACCTATAAATGGCACTGTTTCTAGGGAGGTCCGTCCGTCCGTTCGTCCGTCCGTCCATACCTATAAACGGCGCTGTTTCTAGGGAGGTCCGTCCGTCCGTCCGTCCGTCCATACCTATAAACGGCACTGTTTCTAGGGAGGTCCGTCCGTCCGTCCATACCTATAAACGGCACTGTTTCTAGGGAGGTCCGTCCGTCCGTCCGTCCGTCCATACCTATAAACGGCGCTGTTTCTAGGGAGGTCCGTCCGTCCGTCCGTCCGTCACGCTTAAGTGTGAAATAACATTTTCATAGTTAAAGGCGCAGATAAAAAGGTCGTATCTTTTTTTAGAGGAGTTCATATACATAAAAAGGTTAATTCTGACTGTCATTTTATTTACCTACTTGCCAGGAGGTTAGGTACAAGGTCAGCTGTGATTTTGAGAATCCATCACACTAAGTAAGCGCACTCCGGCCTACAGAAATGCCTGAGCAGCCCCATCAGCATTTTCTAGTAGGGGTCGCTTAAGTGATTACCAATAAACTAACGCCTATTCAGAAAGAAGGTAAAGTCTGGGAATATCGATCTCATAAGATTGAACAGAACCTTACCTCATCCCGACAGCACAAAGCCATTGCCGGACTGATTTGTATCATATTTTATTCTCTCCGGTCTGTCATGCTAAAATTTGAAATAACACGTACGTCAGTCTGTCAAGTTTTAGTTACCCATTTTATTTATCTACCTCCCACAAGGTAAGATGTGACACAAGGTCGGGAAAGTGGGATTAGATAAGCCAGCGCTCGAAAGGTGAGCACTCTTGCCATTTAAAAATTGCCTGGGCAGCCCCGTCGGCATTCCCCGGTAGAGGCGCCTCAGACAGTAAGCAATAAACTTACTCCTTCCCAAAGAGGGGAGGCAAAACCTGGGAAGGTGCACCTCCTAGAACTGCACAGGACCGGCAACCCAAAATAGACCGGCGTTAATCCAAACCCAAAGTTACCCATAACATATTAGATCCATCCACGCATGTATGTCGGTCTGCCCGTTGATCTATCTGTCCATCGGTCTGTCTGTGATCTGTAATGCTTAAGTTTGAATCAACATTTTCATCGCAAAACGCGCAGATTAAATTGAGACACCTAAAAAACATGAGTTCTTTATTTAATATTCTAGCAATAATATGCTCCTTCCGGTCGGCTATATTTTCTAGTATATATAATGTAAGTCTTCAGTTTGCTAATCGTACACTCTCCGCAAAAAGAAGAGGTAATACCTTGTAGGATAATCTCATAAGAACAAATCTTACACAGACATACATTGAGGATTTAAAGATTGAAAATTATTTTGAAATAGTATAGTAAACTAGATTGAGCATAGAAAGATAGTGCACTAATAGAAGTAATAGAGTTTCGGTTTCAAACTGACAGATACCAAATCTCCATTAATAATACATTTTTATGGTGCAATATATTATGCATACGCTACTATTTTGTTAATGTTAATGTTTGCGTAGGTGATATCTTTTACGGAAATCACTCCAGACAACGCATGGAGCCACTTGATGTAAGAAACTAAAAATACAAATTTAATGTAAAAACTAGCCAACCATAACTGTTATATGGATAGATTGCGACCCAGAAAACAGCAATTCTTCCCCTATGTCAGAAACATCGGTCATAGAATGTGAGTACTAAAGGACAGAATAAGAGAAGCGAGAGTTACGAGGCTGCTGAAAGTAAATCCACGGTCTATTTTCTACTCTTCATGAATTTAGTTCGCGGGGCTAAGAATATACAAAGAATAGCACCAGGTAAAATAGGGACTAGTGCATGATTAGAAATCTGTGACCCAGAAGAGGGACAATACAAAGCCGAATACAATAAATACTGTTGAAAATAAATCCCGATGTAAAACATGGTGTAATATATCGACGTATAGTGTGCTAGATGAGAATGATCAAATTGACGCATGCTTTAGAAGAAGTCAACATTCGATCGAGGTAAATTGAAAAAATGAAGAGCTGATTCAATGATGAGTAACACATCAGGTGATCGCGGATTTTACTATTAAGAAATGCAGTCACCAATCCAGACACAGGTAGAACGCGAAAAGAGAAATGTTCAATTCAGAATAGTACATAATCTAGTGTCAACTTCACCGTCGCCCTAGTTACTGGCATTAAACTGAATGCATCCATCCGTCTAAGTGATCGTTATAAATATACTAACAATTTTTCTTTTTATAAAAGTGAAAAAGCAACGAATAAAGAATGAATGTTATTTTATATATAAAGTTGTCTTCATAAACGATAAACTGGATATTTAACAATGGTTTCTATAAATATTACAACTTTTATTATTTTTATACATTTAACAGATCAATTTCTTAATACATAAGTTGTCTTCATATTACCAATTATTGTTTGACCGCGCATTTAAATGTATACAGACCGTAAGAAAATTTGTATATTTGGCCAGCATTTCTCGTTGATACACGTTTGATTAAACGGAAGTGCAAGTTTCAGTTTCTGCTCTAATTTTTCGAGATCTAAAGAAATACACACGATTAGAGTTACCATGAAAATGCAGTAAAGTTTTAAGATAAGTCACTTAAAATTATTTATTATTGTAATATGCTTCATTGTAAGCATTGTGAAAAAGAGATTTATTATATATTTAATAGAAGGTCATATGAATGCGTAAAGTTTTAAGATAAGTCACTTAAAATTATTTATTATTGTAATATGCTTCATTGTAAGCATTGTGAAAAAGAGATTTATTATATATTTAATAGAAGGTCATATGAATGCGTAAAGTTTTAAGATAAGTCACTTAAAATTATTTATTATTGTAATATGCTTCATTGTAAGCATTGTGAAAAAGAGATTTATTATATATTTAATAGAAGGTCATATGAATGCGTAAAGTTTTAAGATAAGTCACTTAAAATTATTTATTATTGTAATATGCTTCATTGTAAGCATTGTGAAAAAGAGATTTATTATATATTTAATAGAAGGTCATATGAATGCGTAAAGTTTTAAGATAAGTCACTTAAAATTATTTATTATTGTAATATGCTTCATTGTAAGCATTGTGAAAAAGAGATTTATTATATATTTAATAGAAGGTCATATGAATGCGTAAAGTTTTAAGATAAGTCACTTAAAATTATTTATTATTGTAATATGCTTCATTGTAAGCATTGTGAAAAAGAGATTTATTATATATTTAATAGAAGGTCATATGAATGCGTAAAGTTTTAAGATAAGTCACTTAAAATTATTTATTATTGTAATATGCTTCATTGTAAGCATTGTGAAAAAGAGATTTATTATATATTTAATAGAAGGTCATATGAATGCGTAAAGTTTTAAGATAAGTCACTTAAAATTATTTATTATTGTAATATGCTTCATTGTAAGCATTGTGAAAAAGAGATTTATTATATATTTAATAGAAGGTCATATGAATGCGTAAAGTTTTAAGATAAGTCACTTAAAATTATTTATTATTGTAATATGCTTCATTGTAAGCATTGTGAAAAAGAGATTTATTATATATTTAATAGAAGGTCATATGAATGCGTAAAGTTTTAAGATAAGTCACTTAAAATTATTTATTATTGTAATATGCTTCATTGTAAGCATTGTGAAAAAGAGATTTATTATATATTTAATAGAAGGTCATATGAATGCGTAAAGTTTTAAGATAAGTCACTTAAAATTATTTATTATTGTAATATGCTTCATTGTAAGCATTGTGAAAAAGAGATTTATTATATATTTAATAGAAGGTCATATGAATGCGTAAAGTTTTAAGATAAGTCACTTAAAATTATTTATTATTGTAATATGCTTCATTGTAAGCATTGTGAAAAAGAGATTTATTATATATTTAATAGAAGGTCATATGAATGCGTAAAGTTTTAAGATAAGTCACTTAAAATTATTTATTATTGTAATATGCTTCATTGTAAGCATTGTGAAAAAGAGATTTATTATATATTTAATAGAAGGTCATATGAATGCGTAAAGTTTTAAGATAAGTCACTTAAAATTATTTATTATTGTAATATGCTTCATTGTAAGCATTGTGAAAAAGAGATTTATTATATATTTAATAGAAGGTCATATGAATGCGTAAAGTTTTAAGATAAGTCACTTAAAATTATTTATTATTGTAATATGCTTCATTGTAAGCATTGTGAAAAAGAGATTTATTATATATTTAATAGAAGGTCATATGAATGCGTAAAGTTTTAAGATAAGTCACTTAAAATTATTTATTATTGTAATATGCTTCATTGTAAGCATTGTGAAAAAGAGATTTATTATATATTTAATAGAAGGTCATATGAATGCGTAAAGTTTTAAGATAAGTCACTTAAAATTATTTATTATTGTAATATGCTTCATTGTAAGCATTGTGAAAAAGAGATTTATTATATATTTAATAGAAGGTCATATGAATGCGTAAAGTTTTAAGATAAGTCACTTAAAATTATTTATTATTGTAATATGCTTCATTGTAAGCATTGTGAAAAAGAGATTTATTATATATTTAATAGAAGGTCATATGAATGCGTAAAGTTTTAAGATAAGTCACTTAAAATTATTTATTATTGTAATATGCTTCATTGTAAGCATTGTGAAAAAGAGATTTATTATATATTTAATAGAAGGTCATATGAATGCGTAAAGTTTTAAGATAAGCCACTTAAAATTATTTATTATTGTAATATGCTTCATTGTAAGCATTGTGAAAAAGAGATTTATTATATATTTAATAGAAGGTCATATGAATGCGTAAAGTTTTAAGATAAGTCACTTAAAATTATTTATTATTGTAATATGCTTCATTGTAAGCATTGTGAAAAAGAGATTTATTATATATTTAATAGAAGGTCATATGAATGCGTAAAGTTTTAAGATAAGCCACTTAAAATTATTTATTATTGTAATATGCTTCATTGTAAGCATTGTGAAAAAGAGATTTATTATATATTTAATAGAAGGTCATATGAATGCGTAAAGTTTTAAGATAAGCCACTTAAAATTATTTATTATTGTAACATGCTTCATTGTAAGCATTGTGAAAAAGAGATTTATTATATATTTAATAGAAGGTGATATAAATGCGTAAAGTTTTAAGATAAGCCACTTAAAATTATTTATTATTGTAATATGCTTCATTATAAGCATTGTGAAAAAGAGATTTATTATATATTTAATAGAAGGTCATATCAATGTGTAAATTAAAAAAGAAACACCGTAAGATGTTACGATATTGTTATTATTATAGAGTAATACTCGTTTATCAAGTTATTGACAACATATTTTGGGGGAATATTTTGTCTTTCATCCGGAAATAATTCCACGTTTTCAAAGTTCATTTTTCCGTTGTAGAGAAAATTCTGCGGAGTAAATTAACCTTGGCTACGAGTAATAAAACGTTACGGTTTATTAGAGGCATTGTAGAAAATGGAATTATATTTTAAGAAACACATCAATGTATATATTACAAATAAAACCGGGCAAAAATGTTAAGACGTTATTATTATATTTTAAACGATATTTTGCAGGAATACATCTGTCAAGATGTTGAGGTTATATCAGGGATTGCGTTTACATTATAAGATGATTAGCTATATGTGACATATAATCCACTACATTAAACATTAATTGCAAAAGCATTTCTTTAGAGAATAATGAAAGAGACAACAATACTTTATTTCTCTCTTTTTCTCTCTTATCTTTCTTTCTCTCTCCCCCCTCTCTCTCTCTCTCTCTCTCTCTCTCTCTCTCTATATATATATATATATATAAAATATATGCACTTAAATACGAGTAGGGCTTTTAGTGAGCTATGTGTTTTCGTTATTAGTTCATTTGGCTAGTAAAAACTTTATTCTATAGGGGTATTGATTAAGACATCAGTTTTGATGTACACGCGGTTTATAGAAAAGTTATCAATTATAGGTAAGATTATGAATTTTTCAGTGGTGCATAGTTGGCAATTCATAAAGTTAGAGTTATAAGGTGTTTGTTTATCGATGATACTCCGTTTAATTTCATAAATAGTATTAGACTCCTTGAGCTCCCATATACGGGTTGCCAGGGAGATGTTGGCTTTTTTTACCCGGATATTTTAAAGTGTTATTGTGGACGTAGAGCATACCCTGCACTCACATACTCATAATCCTTACCTATCACAAATAACATAAATTAATAGAGAATCCGTAATCAACAATGAAATTATTTTAATATAATACTAAATTACGATTAGAGGACATACATCCACTATACACTCGGTACTTTTTCTCAATGAAACTGGTGATAGTTGAATTCCATTTGTCTATCTGTCTTCATTTCGTGAGTCGCTGAGGATTTGGGATGGATTGTAATGGCCTATTCTAACCATTAATGGTCGATCTATGTCAATAAAACAATGGTACGACTTTGGAATATGTAATAAATACATTTGAAATAAACAATTTGTATTTTAACGCTCAAATTATTGCGATCGAGTACTTTATTGATTTCTTTTCGACATACCCCGACGCACTATATATATATATATATATATATATATATATATATATATATATATATATAATTAATTATAAATATTTGTTTTTATCTACAAGTGTATACGTTTCATCCTTACGGGAATCGTTAGTGTAGAGAAGAATTATTCGCACCGGTCGTCAGACTCGAACCCTGGAACACGAGTTATGTTTCAAACTTAAATTCAAACGCCTTAACCCACACTGCCGTTGTCAACAACTCGGTAAATCATGTAGATATTAATTTTATTTAAAGGCAGCTGTCTTAAAGTGTTCGACTTTTGAAAGAAACACTGCATTGAAGCCACGATGACGACTGTGTACTCTCTTTGTAAGTGGATGAAATTAATAAGTGGCCCTTTTTAAACACGCTGAGGCTGTAATGATTTATATTTATATTGCTACTTTAAATATTTATTTTATTTAATTTTATTCATTGATTTATCTAATTTATTTATTTATTTCATTTCTTATACAGTCATCCTAAGGATAACTCTATTCTGTGTCTAATGTAAGTTACTATTTTGCTTTTACAATTTAGTAATTTTGAGAGACTTTTAAGTTTTACATTTCTAGCTTCTCATTCAAACGTAATCTACCTAGTTTGTCTAAATATCTGCATGTACTGTCCTATCATAATATTTTTCAGTCAATTAGTTAGTGAGCACCATCCTTCTTTGGGCTCTCAGTAATGGTTCACTAGTGATTTTTTGAATCGGTACTTTTTGTAGAGTATACATAGTTTTAAATTGTACGGAGGTGTTTGCTATGCAGTATTTTTTTTAATTCGGGTTTACATGTGAAAATATTGTGGATTGGTAAACGATATCTTCGGATAAACAGTTATCCTGTAATAGACAAGTGCATGAGTTCTACTGTTACAGATTGTCTCTTTATTAAGCATTTATTTATTACTATATTTGAGTGATTGCTCTTATTATTTGAGTTATTACTGGTTCTTGCGATTATAATATTGTTCTTTTTATCGTTTATGTTTGTTATGATCTATCATTTTATCTATGCCTTTTGTTTTTCTTTTTTGTTATTGTTAGAATTCCTTATTATAGCTAATCCATTATCGCTAACTATGCTCATATCAGTATTATCAAATGCATTTGTGAAGGTAAATAGAATATATAGCCTTATAAGACCTGATGTCTCTGCAGAGTCTATAGCACCCATCGCCATTTCAAAGAAGTTTATGATTTAATTTTTATCCATTGACAATTATTATTTATTAAAACTGATGTACTACACTTTTTAAAATGTGAGTTTTATTTTTGGATATGTCAGTATACATCACAGCGAATTATAGGGCTATGTTAAAGAGTTATTCGACATACCCCGACGCACTATATATATATATATATATATATATATATATATATATATATATATATATATATATATATATATATTAATTATAAATATTTGTTTTTATCTACAAGTGTATACGTTTCATCCTTACGGGAATCGTTAGTGTAGAGAAGAATTATTCGCACCGGTCGTCAGACTCGAACCCTGGAACACGAGTTATGTTTCAAACTTAAATTCAAACGCCTTAACCCACACTGCCGTTGTCAACAACTCGGTAAATCATGTAGATATTAATTTTATTTAAAGGCAGCTGTCTTAAAGTGTTCGACTTTTGAAAGAAACACTGCATTGAAGCCACGATGACGACTGTGTACTCTCTTTGTAAGTGGATGAAATTAATAAGTGGCCCTTTTTAAACACGCTGAGGCTGTAATGATTTATATTTATATTGCTACTTTAAATATTTATTTTATTTAATTTTATTCATTGATTTATCTAATTTATTTATTTATTTCATTTCTTATACAGTCATCCTAAGGATAACTCTATTCTGTGTCTAATGTAAGTTACTATTTTGCTTTTACAATTTAGTAATTTTGAGAGACTTTTAAGTTTTACATTTCTAGCTTCTCATTCAAACGTAATCTACCTAGTTTGTCTAAATATCTGCATGTACTGTCCTATCATAATATTTTTCAGTCAATTAGTTAGTGAGCACCATCCTTCTTTGGGCTCTCAGTAATGGTTCACTAGTGATTTTTTGAATCGGTACTTTTTGTAGAGTATACATAGTTTTAAATTGTACGGAGGTGTTTGCTATGCAGTATTTTTTTTAATTCGGGTTTACATGTGAAAATATTGTGGATTGGTAAACGATATCTTCGGATAAACAGTTATCCTGTAATAGACAAGTGCATGAGTTCTACTGTTACAGATTGTCTCTTTATTAAGCATTTATTTATTACTATATTTGAGTGATTGCTCTTATTATTTGAGTTATTACTGGTTCTTGCGATTATAATATTGTTCTTTTTATCGTTTATGTTTGTTATGATCTATCATTTTATCTATGCCTTTTGTTTTTCTTTTTTGTTATTGTTAGAATTCCTTATTATAGCTAATCCATTATCGCTAACTATGCTCATATCAGTATTATCAAATGCATTTGTGAAGGTAAATAGAATATATAGCCTTATAAGACCTGATGTCTCTGCAGAGTCTATAGCACTCATCGCCATTTCAAAGAAGTTTATGATTTAATTTTTATCCATTGACAATTATTATTTATTAAAACTGATGTACTACACTTTTTAAAATGTGAGTTTTATTTTTGGATATGTCAGTATACATCACAGCGAATTATAGGGCTATGTTAAAGAGTTATTCAGATACAGATTGATAGAATTGTAGGTAAATTTATTTATATTTTCGATATTATTTTAAAAAGTGGTGGATTTAGCAATATGAATCCATTGATTTAATTCTAGGTCTTTTTTTATCTGTTTCTTAATTCAATATCTTATATATAAGCATATTATTGGTACAACTTAAATATAAGATACAGTTCAGAAGAAACATATTTTATAATGTATAAAAAGTGAGCAAATAAATGCATAGGAGAAATAGTAAAACATCTTAAAGACCTTTTCGTCTGACCTTCTTCAGAAGAAAACGCCCAAAAATGAAAACAATAAAAACTAAGAAAGTGTAAAATGAGGAAAGAAGTAGAAACATGAATGTTAAATATATAAAGTAAGAGGAAAGTTAAGAAAATTATTGGAGGCAAATCTCTCAACGATCAAGTGAATTAAAATCGTAAAATGCTCCCAACTTATTTTCATCAAAGCTATTTGTTTACATAAGTTAGGTAATGACAATCTTCTGAACTGTGTTGATATAAAAGTTGAACTTAGCACTATCCAACACGGAGAACTAAAACACACATTTGTACTAAGCAGATGCGCCTCGAAAGAAGATTCATCCGGTTGTTATTTCCCGGATGTTCTCGAAATCATATTCGTGCAAAAAGCATGTTGGTGTCTGCGAGGATTCTCATATTTTTATCTTTAGGTTTTCATACCTATATAGTAAGCTCAACACTGACAACGAAATTTATAAGAAACGGGGTTCTTTCGAATTGCAGACAGAACATCCGCCAAGAAAGACGAAATAAATTTCCAGCGTTTTTACACGTTTTGCATAATACTGAAGTGACTTAAATAGAGCCTACATTTAGACCCTATACGTGTCTGTAGATAATTATATATATATATATATATATATATATATATATATATATATATATATAGTAAATTGGTACCTGACTAAAACTCAGGGAAGGCTGTTCAAGGCAGCGGAAGGAGAGGGATGGGCTTCGCCTTCTATATGCTGTGCTCTAGACACGGTGATTCTTAACAAATCACCGCCGCTACGGCCATGGGCACTGTGCGATGTCGGCAACGACACTCGTGCGCGTCCAGGCTATGCGACCGTTACCTTTTATATATATATATATATATATATATATATATATATATATATATATATGCGTATATCTAGGCAGCATCTTCTCTTACGGGCGAGTATTGTTGAATATAACAGACAACTTATGTCTGGATATCCTTTGGTAGATTCTTTCAGAATCTTAGTTTCGAGGGGAGAAATTGGCCGATGAATCTGCCATTGTTTTGATTTGTGTTCCAAGTACTTTAAGACCCATCCAGGTCCATCTTCAGGAGAATGAGGATAATCAGGTACATACCATCTGTTAGTATTCGGAGTATTGAAAGGATATGCCAAAAGATAACCAGACATATATATATATATATATATATATATATATATATATATATATATATATATATATATATATATATATATACTTTGAAAATCACACAATATATGTAATAAATATTTATTTCGTTTATTATCTATATACGTCCTTTATAATTGGGACTCATCAGCATAGAGACATGACTATTCACTACTGATCAAGCGTTTCGATACCCAGGATTCCGAGTATTTTGCAACTCAAATCCCGACACTAGAACCACTTTGCCAACGCTTAATAGCGAATAAACAGTAGTTATTTTAACACTTTATCCGTTGGCTTGACGTCATAAGAGCGTTCGACTTAATGAAAGGAACGATGTATTTATAGCTAGCAACGTCATGCTACATTTACAGTTTCCATCTAGACGGGTTTTCTAGGAGCTATAAATAATAAATATTTGTTTTGTTTATTATCTATGTATGTATACGTTTCGCCCTATATAATCGGGACTCATCAGCATAGAGATATGACTATTCACTACTGGTAATGCGTTTCGAACCCCCGGATTTCGAGTATTCTTACAACTCAAATCCCGACGTCTAAAACCACTCAGCCAACGCAAAATAGCGAATAAACAGTGATCATTTTAACACTTTATCCGGTGGCTTGACGTGATAAGAGCGCTCGACTTAATAAAAGGACGATGCATTTATAGCTAGCGACGTCATGCTGTGTTAATACTATATATATATATATATATATATATATATATATATATATATATATATATATATATATATATATATATATATATATATATATATATATAGATATTTATATATATATATATATATATAGATATTTATATATATATATATATATATATATAGAGAGAGAGAGAGAGAGAGAGATTTGTTTATTTATTTTGGTTCAGAAAAATTAGTACAACATTCGTACTGTCGGTTTCGAGCACGGAAAGTTTTAGCCATCCGGCTCTCTTCAGCTTCTGTTGTCATCTCTGACAAAAGAAGCTGAAGAGAGTCGGATGGCTAAGACTTTCCGTGCTCGAAACCGACAGTACGAATGTTGTACTAATTTTTCTGTACCAAAATAAATAAATATTATGCTCTTAATTTTTAACTTTAATTCTTAATTAATCGAGCACTCTGCTGGGATTTTTCCTACTATATTACAAAGAAGTTATATATATATATATATATATATATATATATTGTTTTATTTTGCTTCAGCCGAAGTTCTCAGAAATCAAGTACCCCTTCCTGACGCTAACACTTTATCTATACATAGATATTCGAATATCTCATTGAAGTTCTCTTTCACCTGTCATACGTTTAGTTAGTAAATAAGTTAAGAATATTAATTTTCCTCTCCACAATTGACCTGTCATATTATATTTTGTCTGTGGTATCTTTGTCTCACCAGATTCTAGGACAATAATTTATCTAGTCTTATGTAGTATCCAGCTAAGTGCGGTTACTTGAGGTAACATTACTAAGATAAAGGGCACCATACCTCGTATGAACCAGTGTATAGGCATGTTGAGGGGATCTATTTGTGCTGCAAATACTATGTTATTTTAAATATTTGGTCACGGTTTACTTGTAGCGTGAAGTATCCTCATGGCAGGTTTTATTTACAAACTTTTGTACAGAGAGACCGAAGACACTCGAGGATTGTGTCTGGTAGGTAACTAAAACTCTCCCTATATTCACACACTTCTGTTTTTGTTTCATTTTACTTTAAACTTAATGTATTAATATTTTTTTTAAACTAAGTGAACTTATTTTATAATATAATATCATTATTCGTACAGTGATACCAAATTGGTGACAAAACTATTCTGTTCGGAGAATTAACTCTACCTATCCTGGGAGGGGTATATTTATAGTATATATATATATATATATATATATATATATATATATATATATATATATATATATATATGTATATATATATATATATATATATATATATATATATATATATATATATATATATATATATATATATATATGTATATACTGAAACGTACATAGTGTTATAGAATTTGAAACTTCAAGATGGTTGACGACCGGACGTTATTAGACACCATCTGTTGCTTGTGAACGTTCTTGCTACGAATATCCGACTGAACTACTTATTAAACTTCGGATCTGAAAACAGTTCTGTCAGTTTAGCATTATATAATTTCAATCTTCTTACACAGGCTCTCTAGGTATTCACGTTCATTTGCGAATTTGCGGAGATGAAAACTAGAAAAGGGAACCTTCGAAAACACGAAATCGGAAAGATGATCGAAATGACGAAGTCAAATGGCATCGTACCTTTTTCTGTTCAGTATATTTAGCGGATGATGGCCTACAATGGCAACCGTTATTCAATTTATGAAAGTCTCTTCGTTATTGCAAACACGTCCCTTGAGTGCCATTGGAGTGAAGTGACTGTTCTCGCACGGCAATAATCGTATTATTTAGCGATCCGTAGCGACGAGGGACGGAAATCTATCTCGAATAGGATATTCAAGATTTTCAATGGAAATTCAACCGCAGCTGTCGCAAGACGTGACTACTTTGCACTAAGTCATGTGAATAAATTCAATTCATACAGCTTGGTAAAAGAGAACATGAATAAATTATTTATTCACTGATCTGATTCTCAAGATGTTATTAACTGCATAAAGTGGCAAAAGTGCTCAAAGCCGATGGCCTTGACTTAGATTGGCCTAAGAGTAAACACTTAAGTAATGCTAGATGTGATTGACTATTATAATAAATTAAAGACAGGCCTGTCGAAAAATAAACCAATGTGTACTGAAAATAATCTTTATTTTAATTTAAAACTAGTCATCACTTATTAAGACATGATGTCAATTGTTTCATTTCCTTCAAATTATTTTTTACTTACATCCTGGATAGTTGATCCTGTGAACATTATTCACGGCCATTTATACATCTTTTTTATGGAGTGAATGATGAACAGGTTCAAAATCTACTAGCTTAGGATATTATTTCCTCCATGTGACGAACCTAAATTTTATGCGGTTTATAGGTTTTCTGGGATTCTGACCACAAGCATTCTGTCTTTATTGTAAAATAACTGTATTTTTGTTCACTATGAAGATATTTTCAAACAATTGTTAATTCGATAACTTATTATCTCATAAAATAGTGATACATTTTTAAATAAATATATCTTTAATATTTATCTACTTGCTTAATATTCCGTTTATCTTTTGTAATTGAAATAATATTCATTCGTAAATCAATCTAATCTATATAAGGGGTAATGAGGTGGAATGATTCCCAAGCGCAAGTTTAAATACTTGTGGGAACTGTTTGTCTGCAAATCTGTTGACGTTTACATTGAAGGTGAGCAATTTGTAATATGCCGGGAGGCAGTCCCGTAGCAATGTGTTCCACAGAAGGAAATACATTATAAAGAAGCTCTGTGTATGGAAATTCCGTCAGACAATAAGCACACTGAGGGAGAAGGGAAATTATTTCTTCCTTGTGATAGAGAGGTGTGTTACTGCTATGTATGTCTTACAAGGAGAGACCAGAGATTGGAGCTCAGTCGAGAACCTTTAATGGCTATAACGATAGAAAATAGAGAGACTAGCAAGGTCTCTTCTGTGAAGCGGGAGCTGTAAGTAACGGAAGCGATCACCCCTACTAGATTTCGAAGTCGATTCTGAATTTTGCCAAGGAAATGAAAAGGGGTCTGAACACCACCTCCCCAGATGTGGCAACAGTAATCCCTTTTAGGACGTATCTTATATAGGTAGAGAATTGCATTATGAGTCAGGTACCTTCCAGCAGTTTTTTTTCTAGTAGACTTAATAACAGACGGGATGTAAGCTTTTCATTTTTAGTTTTGGAATGAAATTCAGCTTCATGAGCTTATAAAAATAAAGGTATTCATTAAATCAAGAACCGTTTATTTTGATTGGGGCAAAACAAAAGACAAAACGTTGACGATGGAAGGAGACAAGCTTGGTTCTCGAAGTCTTGATAGTAACGAGCCACTTTTACCCCATTGCGCCACGTGCTCCAGATGAGAAAAGATAGAAATCAGCGATGGTTTGTTCATCAGTTTTCAGCGAGGTTCTGCTACAGACAGTTGTGTCTTCTGCGTAGATGTTAACGCCTAATTTAAAGAGAGTTACTAGGAAGATCTTTAATGTAGATCAGTAAAGAAGGTTGATCCCTGTATAGATACTTGAGACACGTCGGCATCGATATCATGTGCTTCAGACTTTTACCAAACAACAGTTACTTTTATAAACTTATCAGAGACATAAATGTAATAGTTGGCAAGGTATTTAACAAAGAAAAATATATTAACAATGATTGTAACTATCTTTCCCTTTGCGTTGATTTAGTTTTTTTTTTTATCTGTCTTGGTTAAAATAATATTTCAAAATTAAATCAAGTTCCTGATACGGAAAACGAATAACTAATTCTGTAAAAGAACATAAAAAACCCCAAATAATTCAAGTTTACAGAATCCCGGGCTACGCCAACTAGGGAGAATTATGTTATTATTAGTTAAACATATACATTTACTTCCGATAATATAAAATGTATTAGGCTACTTTGTTTGACAATCTGTTTGCATGAGTAATACTCTAAAATAAACGTTTAATTGAGCCCGAGGATGGCTTAGCCAAACATAGAACATTACAAAGAAGAATATAAGACATTTTTATCACAAATGAGAGAGATGAGTTGTATGTACTAGTTTCAGCCTTCATAATCCGCGTGAATTGTTAGCTTACTGGGTAAGGTGACACCCGCTATAGATGTCCTCTCTTTCAGATTCGCATCATGTGCTTTTTTCATCACGTTTTTTCGAACTTTTTAAAGATTACACAAAGTCAATATATATATAGAGAGAGAGAGAAAGAGAGAAAGAGAGAGAGAGAGAGAGAGAGAGAAAGAGAGAGAGAAAGCTATTCAAATCATACTTCAAAGATCTAAATAATATCTAATATATTTTATTAGTGAACTATCATGATCAAGACAAAGCTCAATATATTGGATAGAGCATTAATAATGATAGATTAAATGAAAAAAATAAAATGAGAAATTACATATCAAAGTTTATTACATATCAAAGTTCAAGCAAAAAGTATTGTAAAGTCCTTAATCAGTAGATTTTCAATTAGAATATATTCTCAGATACTATTACCGACAATAACATCACTGCGAATAAGAATGTTCGCTTTGAAAATATATAAAATACATAAACCATAAAATATAACGGCAAATACACACTTTTATGTTAAGATACCCCATTAAAGTAGTGGCTGATTTGATGTTAAATCTTTATAATGTATCCAAGGCAAACAGTTTTTAAAGAAAGTTGTTTTTTAAGTTTCTAAAGCAACAGTCCAGGTAGCAAATAATAGTTCTGAGGAGAAGATTTTCTTTGCCAGTCAATGGAGTAAGGACTTTACATACTTTATGCTTGTACTTTCATATGTAATAAAGTTTGATTAATTTCTCATATTATTCTTTCATTTAATCCGTTATATATATATATATATATATATATATATATATATATATATATATATATATGTGTGTGTGTGTGTGTGTGTGTGTGTGTGTATACATACTGCGACTATCAATAATAGCTTAAAAAATAGTTATTTCTCAATTTTTTATGACTCAATTTCGGAAATCTTTTCACGGATAATCAAGAACTCTGTTATATAAGTGTTGCTAAAAATAATCAAAAACTCATAACTAGTATTTGCAAAATAACATATTTATTAAAATCACTGCAAGTTTACAGACCAATGGTAATAGCTTTTCAATTAAAACAACCAAAATAAACGTTTATTTGGAAAATAAGCAATATATGAATAAGATTAAGATGATTGGCGCTTATATTTAAAAATTAATTGATATAATTAAATATATCATAATAGATACTCTTTTCTAAGGCTAAGGGAAAGCCCCGTCTGAATACTGCAAACATGCAGGATCCTGCGCTTGTATCGCAGTTTGCGGACCTATTTGAGAAGGAATATTCCACAATCAAGTCTGAATCGGCTGACACGCGATGACAGTCTCTGAAGGGAGCAATGCACAACTGTGCTCTGGCCACCTTTGGAAGGAAAAAAGCTAAGTCAACTGACTGGTTTGAGGCGAAGTCCAAGGAACTCAGTCCTTATATCAACAGAAAGAGGCAGATGCAGTGCGAGTACAACAGGCTCTCTAGCAATCAAAATCTGTGCAAGCTCAGGCAAGCCAGAAAAGAGGCCAAACAGATGGCCAGGCGTTGTGCCAATGAATACTGGGTGGAGCTTAGCCATCGCATTGAAAATGCATCTGCCACAGGAAACATCAGGACCATGTATGAAGGCATAAGGGTTGCTACGGGCCCCACTCAGAGCAAGTGTGCCCCCTTGAAATCCTCCTCTGGAGAAATTATTACTGACAAGGGGAGGCAGATGGATCGCTGGAAGGAGCACTACGCTGACCTTTATGCAAGGACAAGTGAGGTCTCTGAGTCTGCACTTGCTACAATGGAACAACTCAGTGTCCTGCATGAGCTCGATGAAATGCCAACCATCTCTGAGCTAAACAAAGCTATAGATCAGATTGCCCCTGGCAAAGCCCCAGGTAATGACGAGATTCCTCCAGATCTCATCAAGCAGTGTAAGACAGTCCTCCTGAAACCCATATATGATATTCTTTGCTGTTGCTGGGCAGAAGGTGAAGTACCACAGGACATGAGAGACACCAAAATCATTACTCTCTATAAGAACAAAGGAGATCGGAGTGACTGCAACAATTACAGGGGCATATCTCTACTAAGTATTGTGGGCAAGGTTTATGCAAGGGTACTACTTGTAAGGGTACAGGCGCTTGCTGAGCGTGTGTATCCTGAGTCCCAGTGTGGCTTCAGGGCAGGGAGATCAACAGTAGACATGATATTTTCATTGAGACAACTTCAGGAGAAATGCAGGGAACAAAATATGCCGTTACATATTGCTTTTGTGGATCTCACAAAAGCATTTGACACTGTCAGTCGCAGAGGGCTGTACTTGGCACTTTCTAAAATTGGCTGTCCTCCAAAGCTTCTGAGTCTCATCAGATCATTCCACCAGAATATGAAAGGAACAGTACAATTTGATGGGAACCTGTCTGAACCATTCGACATTTGTAATGGAGTGAAACAGGGCTGTGTTCTGGCCCCAACCCTCTTTGGGATCTTTTTCTCAATGCTTTTGAAGCATGCTTTTGGTGATGTGAATGAGGGCATCCTTCTTAGGACAAGATCTGATGGGTGCCTCTTTAACCTTTCTAGACTCAGAGCAAAGACCAAGGTAAGACAAGCAACGATGAGGGACATGCTATATGCTGATGATGCAGGCATTGCTACTCACACTGAGGGGGAGCTTCAATTACTTATGAACCGCCTCTCTATTGCCTGTAAAGATTTCGGCCTGACCATTAGCCTTCCAAAGACCAAAATACTGTCCCTGGGCTCAACAGGCAAGCCCTCTATCAAAATTGACAACTTTGAGCTAGGTGTTGTTGAAGACTTCCCATATCTTGGCTCAAACATCTCGGATTCTCTCTCGTTGGATACGGAAATCAACAAAAGGATTGGTAAAGCAGCAGGTACCTTGTCTAAGCTAAAGGGTCGAGTCTGGGAAAACTCCTTACTCAAAGCCAGCACAAAAATGTCAGTGTACAATGCTTGCATTATAAGCGTCCTGCTGTATGGCAGTGAGACATGGACACCCTATGCTAAACAAGAGGAAACGTTGCAGATATTTCATCTTAGAAGCCTGCGTTTCATCCTAGGTATCAGATGGGAAGACAAAAAGACAAACATTGAGGTGCTTGAAATAGCTGGTATGAAATCCATGTACACACTACTGAGGCAACGCCGACTGAGATGGCTTGGCCACGTTCACAGAATGGCTGATGGCAGAATTCCCAAAGATCTCCTTTATGGAGAGTTAAAAGAAGGAGAGAGAGACCATGGTCGCCCTCTTCTAAGATACAGGGATGTCTGCAAGAGAGACATGAAGGCCATTGACATCGATCCATCATCTTGGGAAAGCCTTGCCTCTGACAGGGATAAATGGAAAAACACCCTCAAACGACAGCTTGACATCGGGGAGGCAAAGTGGAAAATAAAAGCTGCTGAAAAGCGTGCAAGGAGGAAAGAAAGGGCAAAAGCAAGTGAGCTTCCTCATCAACCCTCCCACTTCATATGTGACAACTGTGGCAGAGACGGCAAGGCCCACATAGGCCTTCTCAGCCACAGCAAGAAATGCCCTGATCGAGCCAGTATGCCCCTTAGGATATTGACACCACTGACGGGATTCTAAAGACTGGAACTAGCCAACAAGATCTGCAAGTGCCATTCATGGTCGGACACGACCGACGAAGGCCTACTACTATCATAATATATACTGCTATATATATAATAAACAAATATTTTATTTACCCACATAACCAATATGGAACTAGATAACTTCAAACTGAATCAGTCATGTTTTATTAGTGTTTGGTAGCACTGCTTTGACTGTAGTGTTAGTGGCTTTCCGTGAGTCTATTTAGACGAAAATTAACGTCCATTAAGATAAACATGTCGTGTTATAATAGACTAAAAGTTTTCTATAAAGGTTTATATTTGAGGAAGGATGAAGGCCAGATCACCAACGTGTACCTATAGTGCCCAAAGATGCAAATAATGCTTGAATGACATAGGTAGAGTGAGAAAGAGCATTGTTGTACATAAAAACGAAGTTCCTTAGTAGAGCAAGATTTATATCATCTCGCCAAGAGATTGCAAAAGGCAGTAGACGTAATTTTTACTCATTCGGCTACTCTTATAGAGCCAACAAGTCTATATCCAATGATACCCTCCTATATAATGTCTCCTCCACCCCTTTGTTGTCGTCTCAAACGATGGTGACTCTAATCTTCGGAATTAACACTATCCTTTCGCCTAGCCAGTAGGTCTATGAAGCTGTTCCCGGGTGTTATCAGGAAAATAACCTTACCGATGTCCATTCTCATATTTTTTTGTCTTGGTGTAAAAAAAAACACTGCGTAAATGGAAAATTCACGGAAGCCATTGTTTAAAGAATTGCATTCTATGTCGATTTAGTACGTAAAAAAATTGCTAGAATTAGTTAACAGAATGATGAATACATTTAATTTTTATTAGAAAGCTACTATCGCTGGTAGCAGAATATATATATATATATATATATATATATATATATATATATATATATATATATATATACACACATATATATGTATAATGTATGTATCACAGGTAATTTGATAGAAACAATATTGTGCTCGATCGTATGTTCTACAAGAGCTAATATAAAATAGTTTGTATAAAAACTATACGTAATAGAGTCTGTTGGTTGAACCCGGGTTTCACCGATCTGGTCATGCATGATTTTGTGTAATATCAGGTGTGTCAATACTTTGAAGATGTCCACCCAATCAATAATATATAGAATCTGCCCAGTCACTGTCGCGCATAGATCTTTACTCACACCACAAAAATATAAACATATTTTTTCAGCAAACCTTCTTGAAAGTCAATACATCTAAACAAACAAAAACAATAATGTGGACATTTTAAAATAATTTAAAAAACGATTTTCCTTTTAAACAAATATTAATAACAGACATCTTTCTATATATACAATATATCTCTTATAGGGAAACACAAAAAAAACGGCTAAGACCAAAACGTTGATTTATGCATGTCCTGTTTTTCTCGGAATCTTCGGCATCAGAAGGATTTGTTTTGATCAAACTTATTTTATTCTAATTCTAGCATGAAATGATCAGTGAAAGCCTGGTACACCCAACAAACTCTCGAGTGTATAGTTTTTAAATTTAATTACAATAATATATATATATATATATATATATATATATATAATAATGATAATAATCCAGGTAAAACATCCACAGGGTAGTAATCCGAAGAATTTAAACCGGGTTTATAAGAAGTGTTCAATATCAAATAGAGCTTTATATAAGATTATTTTTATTTACACAGACATGTACAAAATCTGCGACACTGGCATGTCGATGTTATCGATCAACAGTTTGTATAAACTGAGATCTCATCAGGCAGAGTTAGAATATCGAAGTTTATACAAACTGTTGATCGATAACATCGACAGGCCAGTGTCGCAGATTTTGTACATGTCTGTGTAAATAAAAATAATCTTATATATATAAATACATACATATGTTAATATATATGTGCATATAATTTAATGAGTGCTCAAGTATATTGAAAACGTGCTCAATACAAACTAGAGCTTTTAAATGATAAATAACGTATATATATATATATATATATATATATATATATATATATATATATATATATATTGTCTATATTATCACGATTAAAGTTTGTAAAACCGAAAATTTGGATTTGAAAAAAATAAATGATTTAATGAATATTTCATTTATTTTAATAAATCTCGCATAAAGTTATCTGGTTCCTTAATTTTCAAATATATTATTTCAACGGCGTAGTAGTAACACTAATCTCATTATTGTACACACGTGAGCCAGCGTTTTCCACTACAGATATCGGACATTAAAAAAGCAATCTCTTCAACAACATCCGAAGAAATTGCCAATGTTCGGCTACGCCGTAAGACTTCGACGGTAAGGGGAGAAAAGGAAATTCAAAAAATATTGTCCGTATTAGCATGGTTAGGGTTTATAAAACTGAAAATTTGTATTTAGAAATGATTTAATAAATATTTCATTTATTTGAAAAAATCTCGCGTCAAGTTATCAAGTTTCTCAATTTTCAAATTTATCATTTGAATGGCGCTTCTAACTCTAGTAAAACCCATCTCATATATATATATATATATATATATATATATATATATATATATATATATATATATATAGCCGCACTGAATAGCTGTGATACAGCGAAACAGTCTGTATGTGGATGATTATATGAAGCTCCCTCCCTGGGTAGAGCTTATTTGTAAGGATATCGCCAACTGCCATCAGCTTTAACGCATAGCTCATTAGGTAAAACTAATTCGAGCTCCCGGCACATGCAATGCTTACTTTGAGATATTACTTACATTTAGTCAGTGTCGTATGATAGCGAGTATTGATTTACTCCTCTCCAGGAGTTAGGCACAAGGCCAGTTTTTATCTTACTCCCACAAGTAAGATGTAACCCAAGGTCAGGTCGGGAAAGTGAGGTTTAAAAATTGCCTGGGCAGCCCCGTCGGCATTCCCCGGTAAAGGCGCCTCAGACAGTAAGCTATAAACTTACTCCTCCCCAAAGAGGGGAGGAAAAGCCTGGGAAGGTGGATCTCCTAGAACTGCACAGGACAGACTCATTGACCGGCGTAAATCAAGCCCCGAAGGCCAAGACAATACACGTCTATGGGGTGCAGTATCCATCGGAACAGATACTACACTTTGATCTTTCTCAGCTCAACAGTTGAGTTTCAATTCCAGCTTGAGGCACTAACTGATCTAGCCGCACCGAAGAGCTGCGATACAGCGAAACAGTCTGTATGTTGATGACATATATATATATATATATATATATATATATATATAAACGTTATTCATTATTCAAAATCTTTACTTTGTATTGAGCACTTTTCAAAAATATTGGTTTTAAATTCATGTTATCAATATGCTTGAACATTTATTTAATTATATATATATATAAGTATATTTCGCGTACAACAAAATCGTAGGATAAATTTCAGAGGAAGCATTTTTTAAATCAATAGAACGGGCGGGTGAAAAAATAAAGAAAATTGCTAAAATTTTCCTTAAGGCCTTATCGTCTGACCCTCTGAGAGGAAACGTCAGAATGATAAATTAAAAACTAAGAAAATCGAATGAGATATGAAGGGAAATTTTTGTATAAGTTGGAGAAAACGATTGAGAGAGAAAAAAAAGGAAAGAAAAGTAAATCTCTCAACGTTATGGTGGATTTGAATCATTAAAAATCTCCAACTTAAGCTTCAAAATCTTTTGTCTACACCGGCTAGGTCGAGAATTGTTAATAACTAACGCCTCAATAATATTGAGATGGTAGTTCAATCTGGCACTGTGTAAAGCAGAAAACCACCCATTGGAATACTTGTCAGAACAACTATTTGTACTAACCAGGTGATTACCGATGGCTGATTCCTGTGCCTGGAAGTTCCCGGATGATCTCGAAACCTTGTGTAAGCGAAAATCACGTAGTATGTTTAAATTCAAATGTATGACATCTCTAAGAAACATTATAAACACAATTCTTTAGAGTTTTTAACCCATTAAACTTCAACCAAATATGTATATATATATATATATATATATATATATATATATATATATATATATATATATATATATATATATAAGCAAGCGATGTTGAATGATACAGAATTTTCGCGTTTGTTGATTTTTTTAGTAATATTCTCGGTGTGTCGAGTAAGCTTTCTCGAGGGATAGTCGAATCAAGAACACTCGGAGCCATATTATACCAGCTACCACCAGAGACCAGTAAGCTTGTATCGAGAATATCACTAAAAAATCAACAAACGCGAGAATTCTGTCTCATTCAACAACGCTTGTTTAAATCATGACTTGCTGCCTAAACATATATATATATATATATATATATATATATATATATATATTACATGTATTATTTTAGTTTCCTAATGTTTGGGGGCTGTGTAATTTCAGCTATTTGTCGACAGCAAGGTTTGTAGTTCAAAATCTTCTCAGTGTATGCTCTTTTAAATATCTGCAATTCATATTTAATACATATAAAAAAATTTAAAAAAAAAAAACAGACGAGACGTTGAGTCATCAAACGACACGTGAGATACTAAGGCGTTGAACCCTCAGTTGTTTTGATTTCATTGAACAGTTTATTAGATTTAAATGCGATTCAGATAATGGGGACTCACATCAGTGAAGGGGTGTGATTCGCAAAAAGGTGTCGAGAGGAAGGCCGCGAAACAGTGCGTATTTTTTTCTGATGACGCGACATTGTCTGGAGGCAGACATAGAGTATTTCACTAATAAAACAGCCGAGGCAAATATATATATATATATATATATATATATATATATATATATATATATAAGCCCACAATGTAACCTTTTTCTTCCAAACAACAATATCTTCTGTTGTCAGCTCGCTTCATAGCAAGTTTCTGCTACTGTTCCGGTAGCTTGTTTCATTGTATATATATAGTTATATATGTGTATATGTTGCTATGTACAGGATTCATTCTGAAACTAAGTAACCGTACATGATGAATTTTAAAACACATCTATTAGACGTAATGGCTTGTAATTTGATTTATATTTAGTTTATTTTCATGCAGAGAATGTAAAAAAAGGATTGTAGCTTATTGTGAAAATTCAGATACCTCCGATATGTGTGAAACCTTAACAATAGTTATTAGAAATCAGTTCATAAATATTTCCAAAAATGTCAATTTTTAGAGTATATCAAAGGGATTTACGTGCCATAATATGGACACGACCTCCGATTTGAAAATTCAAATATTTTATATTCGCATTGAATTGTATCCACAGTAACTGTGCAATAGTCCCTAAATTTAAATTTATTCTTCAGATCCGTTACGATTTAAACTTTAGAAATCTGTTAAAAACCATTTGAAATATTACTAAGAAAGTATAATTGTGGGGTTATTTATTAATTAATGCCTAATATCTATTCCTAAAATTTCGCAAACATCGGAACTATTTAATTTTTTTCATTTCGAATTATTGGAAGAAATTATTGTATTTTCTGAGTTTCTCATCGTGAGCTATGAAACTTTTACTGTATTTCTATTTAACATTTATCGAGGATATCGTGTCTATGGAAGTCATTTTCAATCATTTTGTAAAATTCTTTTGGAATGTTTGTTTTAATATGTTCACTAAATGGTGTTAAACAATATTGTATTGCCTGTCTATTATTTTTATACTGTATACCATGCTGTTTTTGTTTTAGAATGTTGTGTTATTTTTCAAATAATACTAATTTTCTATTGAGCTTAATTCTATATTCTTTCGTATTCAAACTAAAACATCATATACATATGTGTCAACGAGAGAGGAGAGATACCTGTTGGCCGATATCATATTTCTGAGCAGATTAAACGGATTTTAGTTCCTCTATATAATAGAAGACAGTTTCTAGTAATCAATGAAAAGTCACGCTGACGCCTCCGCGAATCCGAACAAAGAATGCCAGTAGCAACTTTTCTCTATTCATTTCGCTGCTCCTGGAAAAAAGATGGATGTCTTGTACGAAGCCAATCGGTAAGTGCAGCGGTTTGCCTTATTGGAATAAAATCCGCATCTCTTCATCTCAATTGTCGGTCTTGAATGTAAAGCGTGAAATGTCACCATGTCAAGAAAGACAATGGAGACACTTGTATCTGTCATAATACGTGTGTTATCTGCCATGCAAAACTAGAATTTCGTTTGAAATGTCGTTTGCCATTTTTATTGAGAGTCGGAAGGAAAATCTTTATTATTGACTTCTTTTTGTTAACCATTTCTTTGCTTTGTGGCTTCTTTTCTTTCTGGAATAAATTTAACTATTGTTTATTTACTTTATATTTTTCATTTCTTTCCTTTGATTCTGATTCTCTTTAATATCATTCGTTCCTTTTATTTGTTCATCAATCTTTCTTTTTTGTCTTTCATATGGAACAGTTTTTCATACAAAATAATAAAAATATTGTAAGTTATATTGTATATATTGTTTATTTGTCTTATCTCTCCTTTTCTCTCCCCAAACTTTTCTCCTTACCGTCTTTTCTTTCTTCTTCCATTTTAAAACTATCGTCAATATTTTTCTTATTTTTCTTCTCCTGCGTCTTCTTCGTTGTCGTCTTCATTTATATCCTCTTTATTATTACCAACTTCTTACTTCGATAAAAGCAAGAAAACAAAACGATTTCCTCTCTACTCTCTTTCTTTATGTTTTATACTCTCTACTCTCTTTCTTTATGTTTTATACTCTCTACTCTCTTTATGTTTTATACTCTCTTCTCTCTTTTTTATGTTTTATACTCTCTACTCTCTTTCTTTATGTTTTATACTCTCTACTCTCTTTATGTTTTATACTCTCTTCTCTCTTTTTTATGTTTTATACTCTCTACTCTCTTTCTTTATGTTTTATACTCTCTACTCTCTTTCTTTATGTTTTATACTCTCTACTCTATTTCTTTATGTTGTATACTCTCAAGCTCTTTCTTTATGTTTTATACTCTCTACTCTCTTTCTTTATGTGTTATGCTCTTTACTCTCTTTCTTTATGTTTTATACTCTCTACTCTCTTTATGTTGTATACTCTCTACTCTCTTTCTTTATGTTGTATACTCTCAAGCTCTTTCTTTATGGTTTATACTCTCTACTCTCTTTCTTTATGTTTTATACTTTATACTCTCTTTCTTTATGTTTTATACTCTCTACTCTCTTTCTTTATGTTTTATACTCTCTACTCTCTTTCTTTATGTTTTATACTCTTTATTCTCTTCTTTTATGTGTTATACTCTCTCTTCTTTTCCATAATTCCTTATCCCCCGTAGTCTTTTCCGTGCATCTAAAAAGAGGATTTTCGTATGCTCCTAATACCCATTTCTTCTACAGTGTACAGTAAATTCGAGTCCATTTACTTTATATTCATTGAAACTACATCTGTTTTCTATCTCCTGTTTTCTTTTACTTTTTTCAATTCTAAGTTTTATAGTTTTAGTTTTTCTCTTATTTTCTTAATTGTTTTATTTCCCTTTCCGTTCATTTTCTATTAAGCGTTTTCTCTTTTATTTCTTTTGTTTCCTTTCCTTCTTTCTTTCGATGTTTATTTTGTTTTTTTCTCTCTTTTTTTATTGGTTCTTATTCGTTTTTATTTATTTTGTTTTTCCGTTTTCATTCATTTCATTTTACTTCTCTTACTTTATATTATCTATTCTTCTTCTAACCTTATAAATATTATTGCATTTACTGTTTTGTTTTAAACTTATCCCCGTGTTTGTTTTTTCTTTTGACCCTTGAATTTTTGCTTCTTTTTCTGTTTCCATTTCTTACCATTGCTTTTCTTTCTTTATGATTTTTAGTTTTCCGTCCATTTCCTTTCATGTTTCTTTCTTTCTTTTTACTTCCGCAAAGAAACTAGTGATATTTCCTTCCTTTATTTCTTTTCTACGTCCTTTATTTTTTCAATATTTTTTGTTGTTTTGTTTTTTTAATTATTTTATTATTTTCCAGCAGATTGATTAGATAGATTATTTTTTTGTTTTTCTTTATTCCCTTCATTTTGTTTGTTTGATTTATTTACGTAACTTTTGTATTTACTTCCTTCTTTAATCATTATTTTCCCTCCGTCCTAATTCTGTCTTTCCATCTTGTTCTCTTTCATGTCGTGCTGTTTTCCTTTGTTCTACTACCTTTCTTTCATTTTTCGTTGTTTTTCTTTCTTTTCTCCAGTTTTCTATTTTATTTCTTTAGATTGTATCTCTTTTTTTCATTCGTTCTGTTGTCCTTCTTTCTTTCTTTGCTTCTACTACATTTTATTCTCCCCCTTTTCTTCACTATGTTTTCGGTCCTACGTTCTTTATTATCTTCCTTCATCCTTATCATCGTCTGCCCTCTATCTTTCTTTCGTTCTATTTTTGTTACTTTTTCTGTTCTTCTTTCTTACACTCGTCCTTTCTTGTTTACTATTTACCTACGTTCTTCTGCATTCTGAATTACATTTGTTCTTCCTTATTATTTATTTTCTTCTGCTTTTCTGTATTTCTCTCTCTTTCATTCGTTTTCGTCTATTTCATTGTTACCTACATTTTACATACTTCCATTTCGTACCCTCGTTCTTCCCTTTTCTTTCTTTCTTATACTTAGCTATCGTTCTTTAGTATTTACTTATTTTATTCATTCGCATGTATTTCTTACTTTCCCTCGTTTTTTTTATGGAAGTCGCCTAGACAAAGCATAGAGGCGCCTGATGTAAAAAAAAAGTAACACTTTAAGGTAAAAAATTAACAAACGATAAGTGTTAGATGGATAGATTCCGACCCAGAAAACAGCAATTCTTCACCCTTTGTCAGAAAAATCGCTCATGGAATGTTAGGACTAAAAGATAAAATAAATGAAGCTGTCTTTATTCTATTCTCTCTTTTTGCTGTGGTTTTTATTTCCTTAGATATTCTGAATATCTTTATTTCCTTCTATTGTTTCATTGTTTTTGTTTTATCTGGTGTATTTCGTTCCTTCGTTCTGTTATCATTTTCTCCCCTCCGTTCAAGTGTCTTTTGTATATTCTCTCTTTAACTGATTTTTTCTGTCTTACTTCGTTCTTCTCTGTTTCTTTATTTTCTACTTTACTCGGAATTTATTTCCTTCCGTCCTATTTCTGTATTTCTTTCTACATAATTTTCTTGTTCGAAAATCCTATTTTCTTCATATAAATTCATATTTTAAGTTCGTTCATAGTGTTTCTCTGTACTTGTGTATTTTCTTTTATTTCTTAATTCTTTCAATTTATTTTGCTTTCCGGTAAAATGAATGAAACTTCCGGTTTGCTGGTCACATTAAAATTCACTTTATCACTTAATCTAAAACTGGAACATTTGTTAATTCACATTTAAAATATGTTAAAAACTATCGTTGTTCATATGTTTCGCCATTCCTTACCTGCACGAATCAATTGAGGGTTGGCAGCTTCTTCTGAGAATGAAAAACGTACAGCATATCGCCAAAATCCATATTGAAAGTATTGCTATGGAACCGAGTTTACTCGACAGTCTGCGCTAGTGTCCATTTCATGACTGTTACATTCAATATGTCTCATATATATATATATATATATATATATATATATATATATATATATATAAATATATTTTTTGCTTGAAAGTGGATCTGTGTGTGTGTTCATGTTAAGATGTGTGTGTATATCGATGTATGTTTATTTATATGTACTTGTGTATCTATTAAATCTGTTTATATGTGTGTATTTTACTGATAGATAAGATACTTATGCCTGAATGTGTTTGTAGAACTTGGGGAATTCAAACAGAGTTGAAAAGTAACCAGGGCTAAAGAGGCAATAAAATAGGGATGAGTAGGTCGTAAAAAATGCTGAAGAATGGTCAACAAGTATAATAGGTAATCCGATACCAATTCATGAGAAATAGTAAATAACCAATCCCAAACAAAGATTTATTCGAAAAAATCTACAAATCCATCCCATTTCTCTTAATCCTTGGTCTGATGAGGTTGATTTTCTGCGAAGAGTGCAACCGAAACATGTATGCACATATGTAACCAATAATGTGTGTATAAATAAAAATGTATACTTATAAACAGCTTTACTTGTCATTGAGCACTTTTTATAAACACTTGTGGTTCAACGGATTTACATCTACAGAAACTAATACAATACATGTACAATATATATATATATATATATATATATATATATATATATATATAATTTATTTAAATACTGTATATTACATATTTCAGCAATGTACCGCGGTTTCATCCCAAAGGGCAGATTTAGTCATCTTTAGTAAACCTCTGTGACCAGTGGAATCATCGGCAAGCTGACACGATTGTAGTCACGGCCCGATAGGGAATGGCGTCAACAATGACAGAAAACGGAGTATCTCTTAAGTCTTAGTTAATCACTATCCCACACCGGATTTTTTCGGGGACCCCCTCAGAGATACACCGTTTTCTGTCATTGTTGACGCCATTCCCTATCGGGCCGTGACTACAATCGTTTCAGCTTGCCGATGATTCCACTGGTCACAGAGGTTTACTAAAGATGACTAAATCTGCTCTTTGGGATGAAACCGCGGTACATTGCTGAAATATGTAATATGCCGTATTTAAATAAATTATATTAGCTTATTATATGATCGAGCACTTTCTTTGATTTCTTTTCGTATACAACCTGACACTATATATATATATATATATATATATATATATATATATATATATATATATATATATATATATATATCAAAGGAAAATGAAGAATAAAATAATAAGTAAAAAACATGATCAATTTAATTTAAAGTAATATACATTTTTCTAATGTTCATTTTCATTTCTTAGGCTGATTCTAAATCATTATTGTAAAGAATGACAGTAGTTTTTCAATACGTAGTAGATACGCTTTGTCTGTAAACATGAATAGCTAAATTTATTTGAGAATCATTAGAAAAACTTTATTGCGATTAGTGTTTTGACTATTAATTGGGGTCGGCAAGCAGAACAAAGACGTAAGACGCCCAGCCGTTAGAAACAAAAACAAAAACAGACGAGACGCTGAATTATCAAACGACACGTGAGACGCTAACCCGTTGAAAAGTCAATTGTTCTGATTTAATTGAACAGTTAGATTGAAATGGGATTCGGATAATGGGGCCTCACATCAGTGGGAGAGCGATACGCAAAAAAGCTGTCGAGAAAAAGGCCCTGAAACGGTGCGTATTCTCCCCTGATGACCCGACATTGTCTGGAGGCTAAATGAAGTATCCATATATATATATATATATATATATATATATATATATATATATATATATATATATATATATATATATATATATATATATATATATACCAGCCCATAAGGTAAGCTGTTTCTTTCAAACAACAATATCTTCTGTTATGCGCTCGCTTCAGAGCAAGTTTCTGCTACTGTTTCGGTAGCTAGTTTCATTCTACATTTAAAAATTTTAATTCCATTTCTTAGGCTGATTCTAAATCATTATTTTAAAGAATGAAAGTAGTTCTTCAATACGTAGTAGATAAGCTTTGTCTGTAAGCATGAATAGCTAAATTTTTATTTGAATCATTGGAAAAACTTTATACTGCGATTAGTGTTTTGACGATTAATCGGAGTCGGGAATTAGAACAATCGGAACTTTTTGAGGTATCGAAATCGGAACAATTTTAGTATGATTTCGGATTCCAAAAACGATAATCGTTTTTTTTTTAAATTAAAAACTTAATCTTCTATTGCTGGTACTAATGATGAAATTATAACTATTTATTGATTTTAAATTACCAGTAAAATAAAAATCTACCGATTATTATAGCGAAATTTTGTAAAAATTACACCAGTTCACTGTCCTTTATTTCTTCTTTCTTTTCAATTTGCAGTATTTTCATTTTAAAAAAATAACGTATTTTGTAGTTGATTTTCTATTTTCTATTTTACTATACTAAAGGGTCCTGGTCAGCTATGTTCAATTGTTTATGAAAAAATTCAAATACCATTTTTTTTAACTTACTACGAACTACTGCTAATCCGTTTTGTTTTAAAAGAGAAATAAATCTTTAGTTGCTTTATGATTTTTAATTAATTACGGGGAAAACATTTAAGAAAAAGTAGTTAGAAATATCTACAAGTATATTTTTACTTTTGCGAAAATATATGCACATATTACACAAGTTTTTATGGTATTCTTAAAATTAAACAACAATTCTATAAACTAAATATTTAGAAATTTGAAAATAATCAGTAATTGTATCTGAATCGAGAAAATATTGGAATCGTATTATCACTAATTAGAAAAAAATACGATTTAATTTTTTTCAGTCTTAATAAATAAATAGAATAATATTGGAATCGTATTATCACTAATTAGAAAAAAATACGATTTAATTTTTTTCAGTCTTAATAAATAAATAGAATAATATTGGAATCGTATTATCACTAATTAGAAAAAAATACGATTTAATTTTTTTCAGTCTTAATAAATAAATAGAATAATATTGGAGTCGGTAATGCAGATATCCGTGTTATTTCTCAGGAAAATAAATCATAATATTAAAAATAAAAATAGATTTCCAACATGAAGTAGAAAAAAACTATCTCTGAATTTTGTTTGAATAGAATTATCGCTTGATCGTGTGAAATGTATATTTTTCTCATCATCCATAAAATAACATGTAAATAAATAACAGAGATATATTGGCGAATAAAACGTTAAGAAAAAGCCGCTCATATGTTAAGTCGTTCAGCATTAGCAGTCTACGTAGTGTTAATATAGATATAATATGAGAAACGTTGATTATAAATGACAGGAAAGGTTTAAAAAATCGATATACAATTGTTAATAAGAAAACTGATGTAACGTTTAAGACGATCACGTAGGTAAAGCTATTAATGTGAGTTAATTCAACATACTCAGTTTATCAGATGTAAGTACGCACAAAACAACGTACATAAATAATCAAAACCAATTATATGTAAATACAGTTAAAACATCGACTTATATAACTAAAAGATACATGTGGGCTAGTGCACTAACCACTACTCTCTCCCTTCTGGGAAAGCTTCAAACAAAGAGTCTCTAATCTAATAAGTCCCGCACTGTCTACCAAGCTCAATACTATGTCCTATCGACGCAATATTGTATCTTTTTTCTTGTTTTGCAGGTACTTCCATGGTATATGCTCCGGAAAGCTTACTGAACTTGTATTCTAAATATATAAATCCCCCCGACATACCTGACTAGCAGCAAAATCCCACCGCTTTATTGTTGAGGTCCCCAGATTCCGGAAAAATTTCTACACTAATAGCTGATTTCCTTGAACGGCTTGCTTTTGGAATTCCCTTCCTGCAACCTGTTTCTTCGCTGTACAAACATGCAGACATGTAAATGTAAAGTGAACTAACTTCTGCTGGTCCAACTACCCAATTCAGGTGCCCCCTATTTATCTGGTCCCTAATCACAGTAGCGTCTTACGTCTCATATCAATGTGCTTTGTTTGGGGGTAAATCCAAGTAAAATAAACACCCGAAGACAATAGCAGTACACACCGATCAGGAAGTAATAACAAAATATAGAGATCGACATTCTGGCGCATAATAGCAAGAATATCAAAGAATACGGGTTTTATAACGAAATAGTGTATTGTCTTATTTTTTTTTATCTCGTTTCAGATGTAAAGAATTTAGGTGGCCGTGTACCATTTTTCTTTTTAAATAAAAGGGTTCAAATAGTTGTTAGTGCAGATATTTCTATGCCATATGATATTATAGTATGCGATCAGCATATGAATTGAACAAAAGGAATATAACCCCTTCTGCAATTGGATATCATATAAAAGCTAAACAGGGAATAAGTAGACAGAGCACATTTGTTGCTTAGTAAATGTCAAATCGGAATTGTTAAGGCTTTATTTTTATAGCAACCTGGGAAGGCCTCGCCCTCATATTCGCAACCTAAGGATTACCTAGCTATCAACAGACTCTTTTTTGTCGGAATATGGTAGAAAAACGGTTCGGTCTTTGCAGGTTATTATACCAAGCAATATCGTTGTCTTCAGGAAATAGTTTATTGCATGATGCGCTTCTACCGGGGAATAGCGATCTCAGGTATTTTGTACTCGACTATAGTGCCTCTACTTTATTGCCTTGTGTCACATTTTGCTTTATGGGAAGAAGTTAAATGCTAGATTCCCACAATAAAAACCTGCTCCCTGGCCTTCCGACACTCCAAGTTTGTATTTGTAGGTAACAGTGAATCACTGAAATAATTATCGAGTCGAATATAATATGTTATCGATGTAATTGATTTAGTTTCTTTTTTATTTAAAGAACGTAAACAGAAAATATCAATATTTGACTGCTTAGAGAAAAACCAAATATCGTTTTGTAAGCTTACACTTTTTAAAATGGAAACCACTCCAGACAAGGCAGGTAGCCATTTCATGTAAGGAGATAACAATGACGAAATATGATTATCACAAATACATGAGATGGCTATTGGCCTTAGTCTTGATAAAAACAAAATTATAGGTAAGAGAATAATAGTCATCAGGAAGGGAGTTCCACAAGCCTGTGGTTCTTGGAAAGAAGCTATTGGAATAGGAAGCTGGATTACAATGAGGTATCAAAACAGCGAATGTATGGAGACCATTAGAACAACGAGTCAAACAGACTAGAACAAACGAAGCAATTAATAGATTACATAATTCTGAAGGACACATGCCATAATAGTATTCATAGAAGAGTGTGAGACAGGTAACATCACGTTTGTGAGAGAGAGAGAGGGTGTAGAGAAGAAGAAAGGGTAGGGCCAATAAAATCACGGATACGTTTCTGAACTTTATCAAGAACCCTCAAATATGACAACAGTACTCCATACATGGTCTGATTGTAGATTTGTAGAAATAGAGAATGACCTCAGGTACGAGAAAGTGTTTGGAGCGATGGAGAGAACCGACTTTACGAGAAGCAGAAAGAGCAATGGATCTAATGCATAAACTCCAAGGCAGATTTGATGAGAGAGAAAGACCAAGAAGTTTCAAAGTCTATGTCTACTCAAGAGAAGAACCATCCATGAGAATCTCATGAAGAAAAGGGACACGCCTACGATTGAAAGACACGAGCTTAGTCTTAACTGGATAGAATGAAACAAACCATTTCGTACCCCAATCCACAACTGAACCCAGTTAAACCTGTAGACTATCTGCATATTTCGACTGATCTTATGCTATTAAGTTCTGACTTCAAAACGTAGACTGACATTATTTTACATACACACACAAACACATTAGCTCGCCTTTTCGGGTATAGCACTGTCGTAATGCAAAGCTCTTTGTAAATAAACAAATTGAGCTCGGTGGAAGCGTTGGTTTATGTTTCTATCAATATACATTGTAGATTTCATTTACGAACGCTTGTTCCATTGGCCTAATGGATAAAGCTGACGACTATCAACTCTCTGAAGGTTCAATCCATGGCTATAGAAGGGTTTTAGTCTCTCCGCGGTGTGATATAGCAACACTATTTGTCTTTCGATGAATATATATATATATATATACATATATATATACATATATATATATATATATATATATATATATATATATATATATATATATATATATATATATATATGTATATCTTGGCAGCATTTTCTCTTGCAGGCAAGTATTGTTGAATATAAGAGACAACTCATGTCTAGATATCCTTTGATAGATCCTTTCAATAGTCCGAATCAGGATCTAAGTTTCGGAGGGGTGATGGATTTTTCATAGTTTGGATTTCTTTCCCAAGTACTTTCAGACCTGTATATATATATATATATATATATATATATATATATATATATATATATATATATATATATATATATATATATATATACAGGGTGATTCATAAGTTACTCAGCTATTTATTTTTGAAATTCGAAAGTTAAAAAATACGGTAATACAAAACAGAAAGTTTATTCAACAAATTCATTTATGGTAGTTTGAAATTACAGCAAATTTTCAAAATTTCCACCTTCGTTCTGCATGCATAGCTCCATTCTTTTTTGAAAGGAATGTACGACTCTTTGGAGCATATTATATTGATTATGAAATAAATATATATAGAAACAAATATATAAACGAACAAATTTAAAATAACAAATAGCAGTAATTGGAGAGTAAGATAACAATCATCAAAAGTTCATAGTATGTTTGTGCTTCATATGGTAATAATTTTAAATAGCTAAGTGAAGTGACTTATGAATCACCCTGTATATAGATAGATAGATAGATAGATAGATAGATAGATAGATAGATAGATAGATAGATAGATAGATCATTTACCCAGGAGGAAACACCGAGAAAAATTGAGTGAAAAAAAAACAGCGAAAGATATGCTTTAATTCATCTTACTATAACAGCTTACAACCTGCAATGCATTTTTCTTGGAGAAATTAACCGGTCATAGTAGGAAACCGGCGCGTCTGATAAAAACCTATAGTTTTAAATCGATTTTGGATCAGAAACATGCCGTTCTTGTTTCAAGGATAGAAGATGAACGCGTGCATATTTTCTGAGCATGCCGAACGTTTATATAACGTCAGCAATAACAGGAGAGCTGACCTTTCTATTTTTTTATCTCGACGGTGAAACAGTTAGATGGGCGGGTAGAGGAAAAGAAGGAGATATATGCCAAATATGATTCGTGTAATGGCTAGCTGCACGAAATATGGAATAGGCTATGCAAAGTTCAAATCATAAATATGGTCCCTTGCGTTCAGTTACACACTGATACAATTGGGAAAGGTATGAACCAATCATACATCCAAGATATGGGTTGAATAGCAACTTGTATTTAACCATTGACAATTTGTATTGTGAGTTGGCATCGAATAAACAAAACAATGATTCATATCACGTAAATCAGAAATAGTGAGTAATAGTTATGTAAGTGCGCATGAAAGACAGAGAAAGAGAGAGAGAGAGAGAGAGAGAGAAAGAAAGAGAGGGGGAAAAGGAGAGGGAAAGAAAGAGAGACTGACAGAAAGATACAAAGAAATAACGGGAGCATTCATACCTTGACATAAGAAATATCAAAATATTTCGGTGCCTTTTTAATCAATTCAATTACTCTATGACGGTTAGAACGGAAGAAGAGAGTTTCTACGGAATATTCACAATCGGTATCCAGTTACATGTACATCTTAGTCAGAAGAGAGGATTTTACGATGTTCTTTTGTCATTTTCTTGTCTTACTGACGAGACATGACGTCGCTTAACTAAACAGAGTTTGACAAAAAGATTTAACCCGGCGCACCTCGAAAGATCCAAGAATGTCTACCCCCGTGCCTTTTGCCAAAGGTGGTTTGCCAAGACACAAATAAACTATGAATAAAAAGTCGGATTATTTTCAAAATACGAATAGTATTTAAAATCCATTAAACTCTTCGTCTGTGGAACACAATACCACAGGGCTGCTTCCCAGTTAACTACAACATGGTGTTTTCAAATCCAATGTTAACAAATTCTTGTTGAACCGCCCTCTTAAATAATCTAATTCAGACAAGTCTCAACCATTGTTAGCGATCCCACGTTGTTATATTGATGTCCTCCATACAAACCCCTTAACCCTTATCCTCGAGTGGCCTATGGGCCTTGATAAACAGTGACTAGTTAGTACATAAAAACAAGATGATTGCTGAATAAAATAAGTGCTGGTCAAACTACCCAATTAAGGTGCCCCCTATTTATCTGGCCCCTAATCACAGTAGCGTCTTACGTCTCATATCAATGTGCTTTGTTTGGGGGTAAATCCAAGTAAAATAAACACCCGAAGACAATAGCAGTGCACACCGATCAGGAAGTAATAACAAAATATAGAGATCGACATTCTGGCGCATAATAGCAAGAATATCAAAGAATAGGGTTTTTATAACGAAATAGTGTATTGTCTTATTTTTTTTTTATCTCGTTTCAGATGTAAAGAATTTAGGTGGCTGTGTACCATTTTTCTTTTTAAATAAAAGGGTTCAAATAGTTGCTAGTGCAGATATTTCTATGCCATAGGATATTATAGTATGCGATCAGCATATGAATTGAACAAAAGGAATATAACCCCTTCTGCAATTGGATATCATATAAAAGCTAAACAGGGAATAAGTAGACAAAATACGAAATCTATTCACAGCATATCAAGAATTAACAATTTTTTTTCAACTACTACGCATGTAAAAAACGGTTTTTACATCACGCCTTATTTATCTTGATATAGAGGAAAAAAAGAAATTAAGAAGAACCCAAGTTTAAAAGTTTATAAATATTTAAATAATTATAAATATTGTGTTATTCGATTCAGCTACCTTCTATTTGTTTACTACCTCAGTAATGTCAATACAAATCTTATTATTATTTGTCATATTTCTAAGATAATCTCATCTCTTTTTACTATTGTATTAATATTGTACTAGATTACAAAATTGAACTTCACTGAGACAAACGTCAGTATATTCTAAACGTAATTAGATTTACAAATAAAGGAAAATACATTACATATTAAATTTTAATAAGGTATACTTACTTTCAGAAAGCTTTTTACTAACTCTCACTATATGTCTGTTGTTCTATATAACTCTACTTATGCAGCGTTATTTATTAAACTCCCTATACTCATGTTGTTAAACTGGTTTAGTATTATTAGATTTAAAAGAAACAAAGAAAAAGTATGTATTGTTTTGATCATTGGAAATATTATTGTGAGATTTTTACATTTGACTGAGTTTCTCTTCGGTCTTCGTTTTTACAATAGCATCTCGCTTCGTGTAATTGCACTGTTGCGTTTTAATCAGGTAACGGACCTTGCATTCAACAAGCTTCAAGACGAACAGACGATAGCCAACATTTACGTATAACTATTTTTTTACATGGGTTTGTGTTTAACTGAAGACTGAGCGATGTATTTCAGTCAGACAAAACGAAAAACATAGTTCCACTCTATTCAGATAGCGCTTCTTAAAGGAGTAGTATCTGTACAGATACTACATTTCATCTCTCTCCCCAGTCAGTGAATGACAACTCTTACTGCTGCAATTGTTATTTTTGTCCCAGTCCAGAGTTTCTCCTTTTAGAGCAGTTGTATTTTTGGCACAGTAAAACCACCTTTGTGTCTTACTCTACCCTCGTGGGTAGATAAGCAAATAAAGACAGAGCCTCTAGTAAGAATTAAATCAAAGGCTGAAATCTGCATGTAGATATGTGAATGAATTTTCTGTAATTATGCCAATAGGACAGTTATGGTTATCAAACAAAGGATCTTACATCTGTATTCGTCACATTTCTTCGTGATATTTTGTTAAATGATTTTCACGTCTTTTCCTCTGACTTAGTTACTATCGATATACATAAATAAGTATATTTATTTCCTAGAAAACATTTAATATATATTATTTTCTCTTAATAAATTAGTTGTTCGGATACATGATAAAACTGCATACGGTGACATACACATATATTTCTATTATGTAAAAGCAAACACGGTGGATAAATATTCGAATATATTAAGAACTTAGAGCCTTACACCTTTTATTAAAATTAACAGATACAGTATTACACAACATACCAAAATAATTAATTAAATTACAAAATTGTATATAGTTAGCAAACTAGCGATATGCCTGTTCACGGGGGCGTCTTTTTTATGGAACAAGGCATAAAGTCACTTGATGTAAGGATCTAAAAGAACGAATAAGATTATCGCTAATGTATTCACATTAGTCTTGTAACGGTCAAAGTAACATATAGAAGGCAACAAGTAAGCAGAAAAAGGGTTCCACAAGCTTGCAATTTTGCAATACTGAAATGGGAATATGTATTATAACGTGGTATCTGAACAGCGAATTGCTAAAGACCACTAGACCAGCCAGTAAAACTTGTTGGAAAAAAGGGGATAGTTATACAATTCTGAAGAACACACGCTATAATAGTACCTATAGAAGAGACTCTGTGTGTATGTGTGTGTGTGTGTGAAAGAGAGAGAGAGAGAGAGAGAGAGAGAGAGTGGGTGCAGAGAAAAAGTGAAGCCAATCAAATTACAGATACGCTTCTGAACTGATCAATATTTTTATTCAATTTTCACTTGCTGCCTTGAAACATTTTCAATACAACTGTTGTGTTTATTTTCTCTTTTCCTTTTCGTTCCCTTTTTGTATAATTATATTCTATGATGTTACGATTCAACGATAAAACCCGGTTCCTTAATCATCGTTTCTGAATTCAATGAAAGCCTCGTTCAAGCTTAATTAAACACGCTGCGTTGGTATCGCTCATCTTTTACGACAGTCAATGATAACATTGAACAGAGGACTCAGAATTGTAAATTAGGTTTATCCTGATTTTACTATAATTAGTTTTATTGTGAAGGAAATTACGCGAAAAATGCAGGTTCTAATTTCTATTGTGCATCTTTTCAAGTGTTTGGTCTGGTGTTACTAGACCAGGCTGTCTGAAGATACTGGCTTCCTGAACAAAAAACGCACCAAACATTGAAGTTATTGTTTTTTCCGTTCCTATTGCAAAACTCAATCATGTCCTGAAAAGCCAAAAACAAAAACAACATTTTCCTCTACAAAACAACCAAACAAAGCACCATTAATGACATCTTTAAGATATATAGTACTTTAAACATAAAAAACTTTTACCAAAATGACCGTATTCGGCAGTAAATAACACGAAAAGGCTTGATATGCCGTAAAACAAAAGAACCAAACGAAATTTCGTGATAAATATTTCAAGATATAAAGAACTTGGAGCTTAAAAACTTTTACCAAAATTACCGTATTCGGCATTAAATGACTGGAAAAGGCTTGATATGTCGTAAAAAACAACCAAACGAAATTCCGTGAATGAATATTTGAAGATATAAAGAAGTTGGAGCATACAATCTTTTACCAAAATTACCCTATTTGGTATTAAATAACCCGAAAACAGTTGATATGCCGTAAGACTAAAATAATAAAAACAACCAAACCTAGTGTTTTACTTTTAGATCTGTTTTAGTATTATCATTTAAAACCTTGGAAATTTCTCTCAGTAAATCTCGGCGCACGTATTGTAGAATTTTATTTTTGAAATCACAAGAATATCTTTTCACTCATTTGAAGACCTATATCCAATCTGTTTCTAAGATTTGCTGGAAAAATAGATGGATCATTTTACCGTTCCAGAAAATACTGACTCCTGATGCAATCCTCTATCTATATAAGTCAAATACGGCATAAAATAAAGTAGTTCTTCCAGGTCTAAGAAGGTGCGACTTGGAGCTTTCTTTATTGTGCTGGCAACGTAAAAAGCCGATTTCGTAACACAGTGGGGGTGATCTAGTCTGTTCTTTACAACGCCTTTCTCCCCAAAAAGACTTTGTTAATTTTTCTCTGTTTTATAAATGTGAGGTAATCGCCTAAGCTCCAATCTCTTGTTCTTTCTTTTAAGACATTAATAGCAAGAAATGTTGCTATTATAACTTCAAAGAACTTTCCTTTCCTTTCGCCATTAGTATGCCTAACAGCAAACGGAATTTCTATGAAAAAGTGTATATTTCTTAGAATTACTCATCTCCTCCTCCATGCAGATTGCAACATGGTCGTCTGCAAATCCAATGCCAATAAATATTTGTCATAAACACTCGTCATAAGTGATCACATTTTTTTCATTCCATTCGTTATTTTCAATCTTCTCACAATATTCTTTATCATTCCTCTCATTAACCCTTATACTCGGGGGGCTTAGTATATAGAATGAGGAATTCAGTCTCACGAAAATCACCGATAACCAATCGAATGCGCCTGAATGTTTAAATATTACTCATCCCATAATGGTGTGTGAGTAGTTGTATGAAGAATCCCTTGAGTAATTTTATAGTGATTTAAAGAGTAAAGCACATACCTACGGGATCAAATAAACAAAAAATTAGACTCGTATTGAAATTAATAATAAAATAGTGTTTTTTGTGTTCTTAAATGTCTTACTTGCAATATGTGTATATTTACTTTAGTTCGAGAAGTTGTTTGTTTTTTGTTGAATTGCATGTTATATTTTAGACTGAGGTGACTGATAAGTGTTGTTCCTTTATTTATTTGATTGTCGTCTTACTGACTATTATCGAGCTAATCGAATAAATCTTGGTTCGGCTAAAACGACATAATTAAGGAAATTAAAAAAATCACGTTACATTTCCGTATTGCGTCATCTTTTTAGTTAGTTAACTTTACTTGTGTAAGACGGACAAAAGCGATTGATTTTCTAATTGCATCATCCGAATACCGTACTTTTCATTGAAAATGTTCATTTACATTTTATTTCCTAATAAGTGTCTTTATCATTATAGCTTACTTCATTTTCCGTTCGATGCTATTGTTATGCTAAATGTAAGTTAATCAAGGTTTGTTTACCTAGATACTTGAATAAATACACGAATAAACAAACCCACGTTAAAATATGTCTTACTACTGTGATTAATTTACGTTTGAAAAATATGTTTTTATTGTTATACGCGACGTTATTAATGATTAAATAAAGAAGCCATCTATCTCTTTCTTTCAGCTTTCTATATATCTATTTGGTAAATTCTAATAGTCTATAATGTATGTGCACACCACAGACAGGTATGTAACTTAGATGGGAAGATAATACGTACTTTTACAATATAGAAATATAAGAAATAAAAAGGATAATAACATTCTTATATGAGCATAATACAAAATATAAGAAAGATGAAAGATTACAAAAGATATGAGAAAGATAAAAGTTAATAATACTCCCATATAAGGATAGAAGAAATATAGAAAATATGAAAGATAATAATACTTCCATATAAGGAGGATAATATATAAATACTATGACAGATAATACTACTTCTATATAAAAGAAAAGAAAAATATACGAAAGATAAATGATAATAAAAAAATAAGATGACAGCTATTAATACGTTTATATAAAAATAATAAAATTATCAGAGATATGAAATATAATAAATGATACAAGAAAGATGAAGGGTAGTAACAATTCTATACGAGGAAAATAAACGTGTAAGAAGGATGAATGGCAATGAAACATATGAGAAAAATTAAAGATAATAGCACTTCTATATGAAGACAATAACATATAAGAAGGATAAACGATAACACAGAATAGAAAAACGATGAAGGATAATAAAAATATAAGAATGATGAGGGATAACATTGCTTTTCAAGATAATAAGAAATGTAAGAAAAATGAAAGACAATAACAAATAAAATAAAGAAATATAATAATGCATCTATATAATGATAATAAAAATGATAGAAAGATCACGAATAATAATACTTCTATATAAGGATAATAGAAGTATGACATAACGAATAATAATACTTCCGTATAAGGATAATAAAAATATAAGTAGGATAAAAGATAATACTTCTTCTATATAAGGATAATAAAATATAAGTAATATGAACATTAATAATAATACATTTATATAATATATATATATATATATATATATATATATATATATATATATATATATATATGTAAGTAAATTTCGTGTACAACAGAATCGTAGGATCAATTTTAGAGGAAGCATTATTTTAATCAATGAAACAGGCGGGTGGAAAAAAAAGGAAAATTGTTAAAAGTTTGTTTATTTTCTTAATCTTATTAGCCATTATGTTTTAAAACACAAATTCACTGAATCAAATTGTTTAATTAAAATAATAATTGATTTAAAAATTACTATTTAAAAACACGCACACACACACATTAAAACGAATTTAGTTTAGGTAAACTTCTTCTTTTCGAGAATTAAAAACTACTCGTGTTTACTGCATTTGATTTTTTAATGCTTTCATATCCAATATTATCATTTTTACGACCTCAAATGAATTTGATTAAAATTTCACCTTATACGCTGTTAAGCTTTCAGTTACAAACTGTTTTTATTATTCCATTTTTTATTTATAAAAATAAAAGATATGATTTTTATTTTTTTCTGTCAACAAAAAAACTAACACATTGTACTGGAAAACTATACAACTGATTTTAGAATCAAATTGTTAAATTAAAAAAAGGTCATTAAACAAACACACGCACGCACACACACACGCACAAACACTTTACATAACTAATCGTGTTCACTATATTTAATTTTTTGGTGCTTTTACACTTTAGGACCCGCGCTAACTTTGACTGCGTCGTTAGGGTCAGGGTCAAAGCAGTGTTTAGGGTTAGGGTTTAGAGTTAGAGTCATGGTCAAAGTTAGCACGGGTAAAAGAGTACCGATTTATTTATTGTTTTATTTTAGATACACATTTCTTCCGATTCGAAAAATACTGTTTGCTGTATTTAGGTTTTAAAATTATTGATTTTAACAATTTTATGAGCTCAAATTGTTTAATTGAAATAAAAATTGATTTAAAACTTACTATTTAAAAAAACACACACATTCTAATGAATTTAATTTAGGTAAACTTCTTCTCGACAGCATTTAAATAACTAATCGTGTTCGCTGGATTTGATTTTTTTACTGTTTTCTTTTTTTTTTAATTAAAAATATTTATATGTATAGGGGAGGATAAAAATAAAAAATTGGGGGGGGGGGCGGTCAACATTTTTTTTCTTTTCTTAACTAAAATTATTTCTATGTATGGGGGAGGGTAAATAAAAAGAATTGAGGGGGGGGCAACATTTTTTTTTTTTTTTTTAAACTAAAAATATTTCTATTAATATTTTAAAAATTTATTTTCATCTAAAAACATTCTTGGTCTTAAACAAAGACAATCAATGTCTAAACACCCAGGAAATATGACTGGGGCTCCATCGGTTTACGCGAGAGGGTTCATTTCTGACGCGGCAGCCTAGTAAAAATACGCGACCGGAGGGAGCATATATTTACTAGTAATACTAATGTTTGTTAGAAGTAACATATATATTTTTAGTTATCCGAGAAGAATATCTTTTGAGATATAGGACAGTTAATGTAATTTCGAAGATAATAAAAGTAAAATTAAAGTTGTAGCGGTTGTGAACCAACAAACTACCGGTACGTATATATATATATATATATATATATATATATATATATATATATATATATATATATATATATAAATGAAGGAAAAGAGATAAATATGTGCGAATGACAAATCTATTTCATATTCGATTGTTCAATGCAAGATGTACTCGATAAAAACATGTTTTTAACGCTTTAATAAACCTTTAAATCACTACAAAGGAACTGAAAGTGAAGCAATATATATTAGCCGATGCCTAATAGCAGTTGTTAAATTATCATAAACATCGGAGGTATCTGAATTTTCCCAAAAGTACTTGCTCCCTTTACATTAGAATAAATTAAACTAAATATAACTCTCGGCTATGTTCCAAAATTACTAATACATTTATATAGTTCATTAAGTATTATAGACAATTCGTGTCTGCATATCTTTTCGTTGACACTTTATAAAATTGATGATTTACTTTGGAGGTTCGTGCTAGAACTGGCAGATGTATTTGCCGTACTTGTTGTGTACCCAAGTACATTCGGTTCGTTCCGCAGCCAACTTCAAGGGTGGGTATCAAGAAAAAACATGTTTTTTGAATGTTTAGATATCTTTTTTTAGCAGGAACCGTTTTAAACATTTAAAAATGCAGAAAAAAGAAACCGGAAGTTCATAGGAGGCGTGGGGAGAATAGCCCGATAATAGCCTAATGAACTGTCCCCCCCCCCGCACACGCCATGGTTCCTGTCGAAGTATATGTTTTCGAAATTAAGAGATTTTGAAGCAAAATCCGGAGTCCAGTTCTCTATTATGCCATGTGTGTAAATTTACAGCTCAACATGACCCAACACCGTACAGCTCACAGCCCACAGGCCACAGCCCACAGCCAACCCGGCGAACGGCCGAATAATCAACACAGCACGGCGAACTCAACAATTACTGCCGTCCTGAGTATTGACGGAAAACAGATGAATAGGTGTGTAACAGAACCTTATATAAAACTTCAAATATTCCCTATTTTGATTAAATGTATATCATATGTATAACATCCGGGGAAGACAATTGATCCGGCATAGAATATCTATGTTACACTCTATGTGTCGGATATCTGCGTGCCCCCATTTTCAAGCGACTCAAGGAGACATAAACCCCTTTAAATCTCAAATACGTATATTCCATTTTGGTTATGAGAATTATTCTAAAAGCCGGCTCAACAAATGTCTGAAGTAATTTGTTAGGAAAGTCAGACTGAATAAATAGGGCGTGATTTCGATTCTCCTTTCTCCCGATTATTTTTTAATAAAATTCTATGAAATCAAAGAATAACTTTTTTCTTTTTTTAATACAAGAATAGTGAAGTTAGGGAATAGTCATTTATTATATTCTCTCATGCATTACAACATGATCATTGTGTTAACTTTAAACAGGCTAGACTCATTAAATTCATTAAAAATAAATCTCGGCGAAAACCTCTTGAATCAGCACTCATAATAAACTCCAACATATTAAACAACGTAACGGCTTCTACATTTTATCTTCTTTTAATCAGCAGATTAAAACTAACCGAGCAGAACTTGAAATAAGATACAGGATAGCTATTTTATACCACATTTCTAACAAAACACTATACGTAACATCGATATTAAAAAAAAAACATTCATTTCACTTCATAAACTCACCACACATTTTGAATTCTAACGGCTATAGTTCTTTCTAAAAAACACATTCTTTTCACATCATGATCACACCACATTTTTTTAATACAAACAAACATGTTTCTTTTAAAAAAAGTATATTTTACATCACAAATGCACCACAAATTTTCAAATATTGAATGTTATTTCTTCAAATGAGTCATCTTGAGAAAGTATTGAAATAAAGACCAAAACGTTTATAATTATATAAATACTTTTGGTATTTCATTTTCTATTTTCCATAACGTGGGAATCTTATTTCTATAATTATATATAGAGAGACTAGAGGGTTGTAGGTTCTATCCCTGGCTTTAGATGGTTGTAAATCTAGCCGCAATGAAGAGCTGTATACAGCAAAACAGTCTGCCTGTAGACGACTATATGTATATACAACTTACAACCATCTACTCGATAGTTAACAGCTCTATACACTAGGTCATGAGAGTAGCTTTCTTGGTAAATCATATCTACAATGTTTTATAGAAACATTGACCGCTACTTGACAGTGCTCTATTTGTTTATATACAACTTATGCTAAACAGTAAAACAAACACACACACACATATATATATATATATATATATATATATATATATATATATATATATATATATATAATATGTGTTATTGTTTATTATCTATGTACGTATACGTTTCGTCCTTTTTCAATCGGGACTCCTCAGCATAGAGATATGACTATTCACTACCGGTCATGCGATTCAGAACCCCGGATTACAAGTACTTTTCAATTAAAATCCGATGCCTTAACTACTCGGCCAATTTTAAATAGCAAAATAAACGGTGATAATATTAACACTTTATCGGCGGGATTAACGTCTAGAGCATTCTACTTCTTTTTCAGGGAAGGAACGATACATTTTAAAGCTAGTGACGTCATGCTGTGTTAATACTACACTTACAGTGCTCTACATTTTCGAGGAGCGACAAATAATAATAAATATTTGTTATTGTTTATTATCTATGTACGTATACGTATATGTATTTATTTATATATATATATATATATATATATATATGTGCGTGTGTGTGTGTGTGTATGTTTCTGTGTATCTCTATGTGTGATTAGGTTTGTGATTGTAACATAGCGAATTGTAAAATCAGCATGTGTTTATTTGTAAACTTTTAATGTATATACTTTCTTTAAAAACAAACATAAAGATATGTAAAACTCTTCGCTATCATACTTTTTTCACTGGTATTAATGAGTAATTTAAGGCAATGGATATGACTGGATTGGAACTGGAAGAGACCGCGAGTTATTTTTGTATTTAAACTTATCCACATTTAAAAAAAAAACTTGTTATAGTAAGACATTAGACAATCGAGTATGATCATTTGAATCCGAATACATAGCACAATGCCAATTCTAAACCGTCCATTCAATAGTCAATGTAGCAATAAGCATTCATGGCGTGGCTGATTTCCGTTGTGCTACACAATCGCAGGACGTGTAGTCGTTGGAACATTTACCTACGCCATCTTGTTCGCTTGCATCTATCATCAATTTGGTTATTCATGACGATTACAATTAAAAAACAGACTTACATCTGGAACATAAATGAATCTCTGCGGGTTTTTCTGCGTTATTTAAATCGTGACGTTTTTTCTGAATGGTGTTCTTTCTTGGAGTGTAAGAGTTTCGTGACTGCCTCAAATAAAGCAAAAACGAAAGCTGACCAAAATAAAACGTTAAAAAAATTATCGGGGGACGAAACAGAAAACTGAACAGAAACGAATATTTTTCTATGATTCTATTTAATCTGCAGGTTTAGAAATAAAAATATGGTGCTTATGTATCGTAGGGTTGAGAAAACAATTATCTTTGATTTTGAAGAGTCAAATAAGGGAAAGATAACTCAAAGTTTTCAACCACGGTATGGATTTTAAAACTCTGAACTTGCAAGATATTTTATATTTAACCAGATATAGGACACTGCAATGGGAACTATTTTCGAACAAATTGCAGAATTTTTACTCGTGTAAAACTTTCATTTATTTCAAAAAAATATTTCTTATGTTTCGTGTTTTTTTTCCTTCCATTTACGTATTTTTCTATTTATTTCGTTTTTTTCTTTGATGCTTAACTTATTTCAATAAATCCTTTTATTTTTGTATTGGTGCCGAATACCATAAAGCATTGTGATTGTTTTATTCCTAACTTATCCTTTCACGTCTACACTGTTTTAACTTTATTACATTAATTGCAATAGTAAAATTCATTCTAAGATAAACTGTTGTTGAAAACTTTGAGTTATCTCCCCCCTTATTTTACTCTTCAAAAGTAAAGATAACAATTGTTTTTTTTTCAGCCCTACGATACATAAGCACTGCAATTATATTTCTGAATTATGCATGACAGCCCGACGCACGGAACTGCGATTTCTATAGAGATTCCCTATAAGACTAACAGATGCTATTGACAAATTAGGCCTAACAGACCCTCAACTATGCGATTTCAAACATAAAATTGACAGACCGATGAAAATGATATTTAAAATTTCAGCGTGACAAACGGACCGACATACGGATTCCGTTATGAAATGCTTGCACGAGCGTTGTAGCTGTCCCATATAAAACAAAACCGGCGGATGACTAAAATAAAATGTTTAAAATATTATTGAATAATAGATCAGAAAAATAACATGAACGAATATTCTTAATTAAATCTGCACGTTTGACGTTAGAAGTAATATTTCCAAATTACGCCCGACAGCCAGACAGTCGGAACGGCACTTTATATATAGATAGATGCGTGTTAATACTAAACAATGCCATATCAAAACGTCAAACGTGACAGACCGTAGAATGTGATTTAAAACTTAATTGTTCTTCGTTGATAAGACAAAGTTCAAAATCGACTTCGAAATCCAGTATGGGGTGATTTCTCCTCTTCTCACAAAAAGAGACTTTGCTAGTCTCTCTCTGCAGTATCGTTATTCTCATGTAAGCTACTCGACTAATCTACATTCTCTGGTTCATTAACGTATCAGGTACTACCAGATCAGGCTGTCTGAAGATACCGGCTTCCTGACCTAAAATGCACCAAACATTGAGGTCATAGTCTTTTTCCTTTCCCTTTGAAAAAATCAATCATCTCCTGGAAAGCCAAAATCAAAAACAACAATTTTTTCTACAACACAACCAAACCAAACAATGAATTTATATTTGAAGATATAAAGAACTTGAAGCATACAATATTTTACCAAGATGACTGGATTAGGCATTAAACAACTTGTAAAGGGTTGATTGTCCGTAAAACGAAACAACTAAACCAAAAACCATGAATAAATATTTGAAGATATAAAAAACTTAAAGCATAAAAACTCTGATCAGAAATACGAATCTCATAATATTTACACACCGGTTCCAGTTAGATCACCGAAGTTAAGCAACGTTGAGCCTGCCCAGTACAAAATAGGTGGCACTTTGGGAACATCACGTTTTGTATGTGGCCTGCAGAAGATAGTGGCACTACCAGGTTGTATCATGCCAACAGAAGCATTAGGGCAGATAGAGTATCTGCTTGACTCAGGGAGGACGTCCATGGACGTAATGGGAAAACAACTACAATAATATTTACAAGACAAAAACATGTCAATCGTAAGACTGTATATCCCCGCCTGACAACGTAATATCAAACTTGACAGAATATTTAAAAACCAAGGTCAAATATCAAAGTAACGGTCATATATGTTGTAGGGCTTTATTGGCTACAATATGGGCCAAGTAGCAAGTCTCTGCGATAGAAAGAACCGGAGTTACTGCTAAAAATGTGACTTTTACATTGACCTAGACATCCAGAATTAAATATGTTCTAACTTAGACCATTACCGATATTTTTGTGACCATTAGTCAAGCAATGCGGAACACTGGGCTGTACACAAACAAATAACATAGCTACAAATTTTAGCGAATATAAAACCTCCTTGGTGGATGTGACACACAGATACACACGGCTGTCTCAGACATACATATATATTGGTGGAGTTCATTCACATTTACGTGAACTGTTAAATATTCTACAAAACGCAATAAATGCATTTTTCAGATTCCCTATTTACTTGCCTCCCACGAGGGAAAAGTTAGACACAAGGTCGGTCTTCAATGTGAGGAAAATTCAGCTCCCTAAAAATGGGACACCTTGGAAAGGAACAGGAAATATGTCCTCAGTCTAGAAGGATGTATCTTTCACTAACTTGGGACTGTTGAATTGATTCTTGGTTGATCTACACTCATTCTGACGTCAGTTAGTTAAGATAACGAATTAATTACATTATTCCTGTATAGAGAAACCGTCAATCGTACCGAATCAATCGTTACCACTTAATCTCGGAAATAGATCAGTGTCCCAAAATATGTGACAAATATATGAGGATAACTGAATTACAATTTAATATTTATATATGATTCTAATTAGGCAAAATAAGTCATCATCACGTTCTCGTGCTTCCAGAATTCCAGAATAACCCTTTAAGCGAACCAAAGTAGAAATACAGATTTATATAATTACTTACAGCCAAATACGAGCACAACATATAAAATACTATTACACGGACACCTTGTTGAGCCAAACTTGGTTGTAAGACACACGAGAACGCTTTACGATCATTTACGTATAAGACCGTTAGTATAAGAGTTCTTGTTGCAGATCGAATCGGTTAAAAGCAATTAGAAGCTACGCATTATCTAGAAAAGTGTGTTATTTCCATCGTGGTGGTTACATGAATACATATATTTGTTGACATTAGTACCTGATACAAACGTACATCCGACGTTTTTACCATAAAACTGAACTATACTATGCCCATCTCCCTTCGTCATTTTTAGAGTTGTTATACATTGATTTTAGTGAAACATTTTCGTTAATTGAAGGCCTTTTCTCAATGAGAAATGTGTATCTCTATTTACTTTGGCCATTTGGCGCCCTGACAGTAACATTAACACCCCAACACATACACAAAATAGAAAGACTTCAGCTATCTAGCATACTCAGCATGTCCATGCGATCGATGTATTCACACGAACTGATTTGCCTATTGTTTTGCAAAAATACATCTCTTATTGTTTTCTAATTTAAAACCTGTTTTTACTTCGTTATTATACATTGCTCTTATTACGCATATTATTAAGATCGTGAATAGATAATTAGGATTTAGGGTGAACATACATTTGCCAGTCTTTACCGGTCAAGTTACGTTTGGCGGTTGCTATCCTGGGTTTCTTCAGTTTTCCCGGACAATTAGTTATTTAGTCCGGTTAGTTATTTATAATTTTCGGATTATTTTCCTTATCTTGAAGATAGAAGGTCGTTGCTAGCGAAAAAATCAATGTTGAACGGCTGTTGTGATAACGCAACATAATTTGCAGCGGTTATTGAAAGAGGCGAAAAGTTTTTTAAATCTTATCACTAAAAATTCAGGATTTTACTTGTTATTGTCAGTGCGCAATCGCTGATAATGACTTTGTGAAAACTCTCAGTAAAAGCAAGATAATACTAATAATTAATAATAATAATTAATAATAATTAATAATAATGATAATAATTAATAATAATAATAATAATAATAAATAATAATAATAATAATTAATAATAATAATAATATTAAATAATAATAATAATTAATAATAATAATAATTATTATTAATAATAATAATAATTAATAATGATTAATAATAATAATAATTAATAATAATAATAATAATAATAATAATTATAATAATAATAATAATAATAATGATTAATAATAATAATAATGATAATTTATAATAATAATAATAATTAATAATAATAATAATAATAATAATAATAATAATAATAATAATAATAATAATAATAATAATAATAATCTCCGCCCCCTCAAAAAATAGAAAATAAATAAATAAATACAAAAATAAAAAAGGTATCAGCCTAGGCTGACACTACACAAAATATTTGCAAAGGCTCAAGGAGGATGAGAAGACCGAGTAGGGACAGCACAAACCAGACCTCCACTGGAAGTGCAGAGACTGCTGTCACCCAAATCCCCGAAAAGACCAATGGTCCTTACTAGCGAGAAATCAATGATAAACGGCTGTTGTGATACTTCAAATTTATTTGTGGTGGCTATCGAAAAGAGGTGGAGAATACTGGAAATCTGTGGAGACTTGTTGTCACTCAGCCTCCAGGGAATACCACCGATTGTCGGTAAGCAATGACTGATGACCTGTGTAAGAACTCCTAGTAAGTAAATAATAAAATGTAGACATTGTTGACAAAGGAGCGAACTTTGTAACCTACATAATAAGTTAATGCAGCAAACTAGCGCAAAAAGAATACAAGAACAGACACAACTGTGTAACAAAAAACAGTACAACGGGGACTATGCAAACGATCGAATCTTAAACACGCAGATGATACGGAAAAACAAACGACGACAGTACTAGAAAACGAAAATCATGAAATCCTCGGGGACATGGATGTATAAACAGAAAAAATCATCCAAGCAAGGAGACCGGGCGTCATTATAGTTTACAAGAGGTAAAAAAAACCTGCCAAATTGTAGATTTTGCGATCCCAGTGTAAAGATCAAAGAGACGGAAAAAACAAAGCAAATATACGGAGCTTGTCAAAGAACTGACAGGAATATAGCACATGAAAGAAAGTCAATATGATACCAATCATCGAAGGAGAACTAAGAACAATTCCGAAAAAACATTGAAAAAGACTAGGAGAAATTGAAATCAAAGGGAAGATTGAGACTATACAACGGGCTGAAATGATGAAAACTGCAAAAATCTTAAAGAAAACTTTAGAATGCGGACACTAACCCACATAAACTACGAAAAATAACCAGCCACATGGAAGTTGGAACAGAAATAAAACAAAAATATGGACGGAACACCACGTGAAACTGCAAGACATATTTGAAACTCCCTTCCCACAAAAAAGATGGCATATTTATCAGCGAATACTACACAAAATAGTCGTGAATAGGATGGAAAGACCGAGGAGACAGAGAACTAACCAGACCTCAACTAGAAGAGTGCGGAGAATACTGTGACCTTAGTACTAGAAATCTGGGGAGATTTATTGCCACTCAGACTGTAAAGAACACCAACGGTTGTTATCAGTAAACAATCACTGATGATGGTCTGTGTGAAATTCCCCAGTGAGTACGTAATAGTAATACATCTCTGACCATCCGTGCAATTTCATTTTCAGGTCCAATTTAAACAAAATTTTACTTACATTTTAAGCAATCTCTTGAAAGATTTGAAACTATATTTGATCAGAATTTATTGTCCGACCATATGGTTGAGGATCCTAACCATTTTTCGGATTATTCCGTAGGTTATAAAAAAACTTTAAGTCTATGATGTACTGTCTTCTTTCCTTAAATGAGAATATCTTCTATGATATTTTATTAAATAATCCTATTTCTGGCCGGTTTCAACAATCATTACCAATCCTCACGTTTTTGTTTCGCTGTCCGCCTGACAAATTCATTAACCCTTATCCTCGAGTGAATTACGGACCTTAATAAGTGGTGACGTGTTGGTACATAAAGTAAATGTTGAGTTTCTTAATACATATAAAAGGAAATAAACAATTCACCGACGAATTCGGTTTATTTTTTACATCTATTACATTATTTTCCTTTTTTGTTCTATTGTATTTGTTGTCCAATTTAACCGATTGTCCATTGTGTCTAGTTAGTTAATTATATTCTTAATCATCTCCAGAAACTCACCCTAATAGATTAGACAATATTATGTTTTTGACACATCTCCAAATAAGGTATAGTTCACATAATTATTTCTTGGGAGAGTTCTGTCACTTTCAATAAACAGAAAATATGGCGCAATGAACAAAAAACAATAACGAAAGTAGACTTGACTGAATGACGAAAGTTTTCAATTTTGAATTCAGGAAATATAATTATCTTTACGATTGCTATCACATACAGTGAAATGTTCATGTTTCGTAACTGAAAATTGGCATTGTTGACCCCTGAATTGTGTTACATATGCAAAATGAAATGCGTACAAAGTGCACAGCATTTTCCTCACAAATGTCATTAAAAAATATTCACAATCACGCAAAAGTCAGGCCTGAAGTGGATTTGAAGAAAATCGAAACGTTGACGCATAAATCGTTTAACTCAATTTAAAGGAATGCGACTATGATATTGAGTACTGGTTTTCAAACGGTATTACGAAATATAAAATCTTTACCTCTATAAATATAAGTTTTGCAAGGTTCACATCTATCCATATCAGATAGTAGAGACATCTTATTTACTAACCCTTGACATTAAATGGAAGAGCCGTTAGGAAAACGAATTAAAAGGGCAGGCTTGGCACCAAGTATGTAAACATGTGTCTGTACGAACCGAAAGTATTCATTGCACACTCAGAGACAAATCCATCTTCATCCTCACATGTAAATGACGTCAATGCGTTATGTTTTATACTTGGTTAATTTCTTAGTAACTATTCCTTAGGAATAGTTAGTTTATCAGAACATACCAAATAAGTATACGTAATGAACATCAAGAATCGAATTATCTTAGACTGGATATGACTAAAAGATTTATCGTATACATAATGTATTACTCTCCCTTTCTCCCTCCCCTTTTTTATTTTTATTTTTCCTACCCTACTCCCGGTCCTGGATATGACCTTAAACTACATCCGATGGTGAGATCCGGCTTACGGACTTTGGGGAATGTGGAGCCTCCTCTTAATTACCATTGCTCTCAGGTCCACCCTGACCCGGAGTGGTAGTACCTGTTAGGGTCCCAACTATGGGTTAAATAGAAACAGATATTAAAAGGGGAAAGAAACAAAAAAGAGAAGAAAACAAGACCAGATTCGGCATTAAATAACCCAAAAAGGGTTGATATGCCGTAAAACAAAATTACCAAACCATAATGTATTACAACTTATAATATTTTCTGTAAGTAATAAAACTAAGGTAAAGATAAAGTGAAATCGTATGTATCAACACGATAAACTTTTGTTGACCGGTTTGATTCTGTTGTCGGCATTCTTGCCAACATCCCTAAGTGAAAGCAGTATTATGGAATCGACTGGATTCGAACTTGAAACACCCAGGTCGTAAGTCCGTGTCGTTATACGCTTAATCACCATCGCCTCCTTGAAGCTAAACATTAATGAGAAACACAAATTAATAAGTTAAATCGTTTATACGTAGAAAAATAATCTTTAAACTCGGTATTGTTTAAATAAAAATATCAATAATGTCGTATTTTCTGGGATATTTTGTCAAATAAAATGAAAATGTAACTCAGCGAAAATAGATGAATTTTCTAATTAAAATAAAATATTAGCATATCATTAAAAAGAAAGTAAACTTAAGCTTGCACATACAACAAACGACCTTTGACTTGATTTAGTATAATCGCAATTAATTGTAGTGTAATGTCTGTATTTGTATGCAAAACATATTTTATTCAATATGAAATCATAAAAACAAACAATTACAATTAAAAATAGGAGAAAAACTGAGTAAAATTGAAATAATCTACAAATAAACTTGACTTGAAATTACTTTTGCATTCGGGTCAGAATACACGTATATTATATATTCTGTCCTCAGTTCAGAGGAATACATCTTTATTGACTGGAGCTATTTGTATTTTTCCTTATCCAGATTGTATCTTTTTAAGCTAGATATTCCCATATAAAACAAATCGTGCGTCTAAATTTCCCCAGAATAAATATTAAGAGAATGCATGAAATGTGGAGTACGTATTGTTACGCCAACTCCAGGGAGCATCACTTGTTGTGGCCGGTAAGCACTCACTGATAATAATTCGCGTGAAAATCCCAAATGACTAAAATAATACTTAATAATAAGGATATTACTACTACTACTACTACTACTACTACTACTACTACTACTACTACTACTTTTACTACTACTAATAATAATAATCCCGCACCTACCCCCCGAAAATGGCGCCGGTCTAGGCTGACAGCACACAAAATATTTGTAAAGGGTCAGATAGGATGAGAAGACCGAGGAGGAACAGCACAAACCAGACCTTAACTGGAAGCATGCGCACAGTGCTGGGATCTTGGGGAGGCTTATTGCCACTCAAATTTCAGAGAAGACCAATGGTCTTTATCAGCGAGAAATCAATGGTAAGCGGCTGTTGCGATACTGTACGGTTATTTGCGGTGGATATCGAAAAGAAGTGGAGAGTACTGGAAATCTGAGAAGGCTTGTTGTCACTCAGACTCCAGGGAACACCACCGGTTGATGTCGGTTAGCAATCATTAACGATGACATGTGTGATAACTCCTAGTGTTTAATAATAATAATAATAATAATAATAAAGAATGAAGGCTATAACAATATAGATACAACGTTCAACACTAGAAAAAACAGAAACATAGAAACCAAAGAAAGTGAGTTTTATCAAAATTTAAACGGATGAAGGACACACATAGAGCAAGCGGCGTCATTAGAAATAGTATACATCTGGAGCAATATATAGGAAAAACGATAAAACCAGAAGAGGGATGCGGAATTCATAGAAGGAACAGAAACTGAAGTATACGTAGAAGCCTCGAATACGACATGAAGAAAATAATAAACTGAAAAAATAACGCACAATAAACCATAAACATGGTTACAAAGAGACACTTAAACAGAGAAACGCTGTCGCTATTTCCAGGATGGACACATTACTGAATATACATCGACAATTTTGGAAGCGGACGTCTGGAAATGAACAGAAATTAAAAAAAAAATTAAAAATAAATACCGCATAAGAACAAGAACTAAATTATATATTAGAAAGCTAATAAAAATAGCGGTGGTATGGCAATGTTCCCTGCAAGATACTCTAAACCTTTCATAAACTGGACAAACAGAGGACTCAGCAAAGTGAATCGAATAACCAGCAAACTAATATTCATCACGTACTGTACTCGAAAAACGACACTCTCTGGCTGTATAAAATGACTAGAAAAAGGGAGGGGAAGAGTGCTGATGAATTTTGACAATTACGTACACGACCTATTCAAAAGACCAGAAAAATACATAACACAATATACAGAAGGAAAATTAACTTAAACAATACAACAGCGAAACGAAAGACAAAAAAGGGAGAAAAAAGCATACGAAAAGAAACATTGACTGTTTATATGGCTGGTAAAACAGTTTGCATACGACAAAACATGGACATGGCTACAAAAAAGAGACTTGAACAGAGAAACGGGATCACTAGTGGAAGCTGCACAAAACAACACGATCAGGACAAACTACATAAACCAAGATAGACAAGACGCAGAAAATCAGTGAACAAAGTGACTTAAGGGTAAAACCACATGATAACTGAATGTATCAAATTAGCCATAAATGAAGTATAAACATCGACATGGCTGGGTTAAGAAGATAGTCTACTGGAAATTTAATTTTCAACATACAGGCAAATGATACAGGCACAGACCAGAGCGAGTATTAGGATACGGACGGCAGACAATCGCCTGGGATATGAAAATACACACAGACAAAATCATCAAAACAAGCATGGCTGACATGATAATAGTCAAGAAGAAGAAAATAAAACAGCTAAATAGTAGATTAGACGTCCCAACACATCACAGAGTGAAGCTTAATGAAGGGAAAAACAGCAAATACATAGATGGAACTTGCTATGAAAACTACAGTAATACCAATACTTGGAAGAGCCCTAAGAACAGTTCTACAAAACCTGAAAAACAAAGCTAGGAGAAATTGGAATCAAAGGGAGAATTTACATAGCGTAAATTCCTTCTTTGATTCAAACCACTGCACCGATTAAAGAAACGGATATATAAGTAAAAATCCTAGCGTGCTGCAACCAACCCAAATAACCAGGAGATAGCTATCAACCACTGAAATAACAATATACATAGATATAGAATATAAAGGAAATCCCATAAGAATTGAGACTGCCGAAGTAGATATATTTAAAAAAAAATGCTATAATCTGATCACCCCATACAAAACGGAGAACACAAACATCGCTTGTAAATGACTTTGGGAGCTTTAGAGGACGGTAAGTCCGAGAAGTTATAGCACCACCCATACTTCGATTGGAATGACATGATGAGTACAGGAATCCTAGAGAAATTTATTATCGGATAAATTTATCGGCCGATAGAAGCGAGAATTCAATGACAAACGCCTGGTGCGAGAACGTAGTTAGTTGGAATGGCGATATAAAAGGACGGAAAATACTGGAAATCTGAGAAGGCTTTTTGTCACTCAGATTCCATGGAAGGCCACATGTTTTTACTAGTTAGAGATTTCTATAAACAACTCGTATGAGAACTCTTAGTGAGAAATAACTACTACTACTACTACTACTACTACTACTACTGATGATGATGATGATGGTGATGATGGTGATGGTGGTGATGGTGATGATGATGATGATGATGATGATGATGATGATGATGATGATGATGGCAGCAGCATGAAGAAGAAAGAAAAATATAAAGAAAAAAATAATTTTTACGTTTTTAAGAACCGCCTACCTAACTATAAAATCAATCCAAAAAACTGTTATTTTTATTGGCGTTTCAAATAACCTCTGTGTCGCTTGAGGCAGTCGTGGGAAAATATTTTACTCGACCAATGAAAATGCAGGAAATAGGAATCAATTTTTATTGCCTCAACTTGAATGCTATTCTATTCGGTGTAATGTGTTCGCCTGTTTTAAGATTCGTTTATTCAACTTTGAAAAATGTGTTATCTTTTCTCGATCTGAAATTTATGAAGGAGAATGAGAAGCAATTCACCTAAGAGTCCATGTTTAGTGTGGGTGGGGCAACAGGCACTTTCGACTATTTAAAAAAATGATTCCCTTTTTAATTCGAATCATACATGTCGGTGATTTCTAGATTTTTGAAAATAGATTTTATCTTTGAAACGGTCGTGTAAATAATTTTAACAGTCATGATAGTTGGTCTATTTCCCAATTGCTTAAAATGCTAAGACAGCGGAGGTGGAAATTCTTTAAACAATCATAAATATCAAAGATATTTCACTTACTTTTTGAAAGTTTTATTTTTAGAGCGTGGTTGTAAATTCTGTAAACATACATGAATATTTTTATTTTTTTTGTTTTTAAAGCGGAAGTTGAAAATTATTAAATACATGACTTTAAATCGTTTATAATTATTGCCTTTGCAGTGGATGTGTAGAATATTATCATAGTCAATAGGTTTGACGATTTTTAGGCAACCGCAAATTAAACTGAGAAAGGTCATTGGAAATATTAAGATAATTAACATAGATCTCATTTTAATTACAAAAAATAAAAAATGATTCAATCACAATGGACTTTTCTGTATTCATTTATTAATGTATTGCTTTTATCATATTAATTTTATTTGAAATAGGTAGAGATCATCTTTGGTCATTTTCAGTGCGTCTGATTTATAAAATATCTACTTTCACAGGTCAGTATGGAGATTTACTTAATGATATTTGTATAAGTTCTTGAAAAAACGAATACATGGCGGTTCTGTCTTTTGGTTAGTCGTCGTTTATTCTCTAATCAGTGAGAGATCTTTCATCTGGAGCATGTTTTTTGCCTTATCGTCTTTACTCACTAATACTGAACCCAGATGAATTTGTACCCACCTTATACCATACGTATATTCGTCGAGCAGAAAACGAGAGACACATACACGTACTAGTGGTGATTTTAGAGTTACATTTCTTACGTTCGTCTCGCTCTACTTCCAAACGAAATCTCCGAAATACCACGTAGTTCTTCCTTTCCGTTTTCAACGTTGTGCCTATATATTTAAAACATTGTTTTTATTTTGGCTACGGATGTACACATTTTTAAACAAGTCGTGGCTTTTCTCGATTAATCAGTCATTTTAACAAATTTATTTTGTTTTCGCAACGAGTTCCCACCTTCTTTCAAATATAATTTTCTGCGATTTTCAGTTTTTGTAATTTATCTTATTTTGCAACGGATATGTATATGTTTGTAAAATCCGGAATATCAATGATTTTTTTATATTAATTTGTTTATAACAACAACTGCCCAATTTGTTTTGTTTTCTATAACCCAGACACTAATTATTATTCTTTGTATCTGTTTTACTTTAAAATTGGTTTTATTTTAACAACGGATGCGTAAGTTATTAAAATAGCCATGAATATCGACAATTAATGTTATAGAATGTTTCGGTGCTTAGAAAAAAATAGTGTGTTTTTATTTAATACTAATAAGTAATTTATTGTTTGTTTGATAACTAAAAGAAAATAGATATTAAAGAAATGTTTAATGAGGAAATCAATATGTTTGATAGAATTCAGTGACCAGTAAAAGATTTAAAACCTCACAATATACTGGCAGTAAGGCGTAAAATCATTGAGTACTATGACAATGGGAATTTGCGCCTGCTATTAGCGATAATGTATAATTGTATAAGACTAAATCCGTTTAAGTAGTTAATAATGTATATACAGAAATTACGATTTCTCTTCCTTCGTAGCTTGTGCTGATGGCGTAATGATCTCGACTCAAGACAAAAACGGTTGGATTTCGATCACAAATTGTTCGTCCAACCACACGGACGGACTGTTATACAGCGAAGCAGTATGTATGTGTATCAAGGCAAAACTAGCTTGTCGGTGGATAAGAATAATATTTATTTATTAATTTATAATTATATAAGCTTACTTAAAAAAGGAAGGCACTTTGTTTGAGATAAACAAATTGTATTGCTTTGGCAGCAATGTAAAAGTTACTTCCTCTGGTTTAGCACTCTAGATACAATGAACGGTACTTATTTATAAACGGTATTTACAGATCTCATTCGCACATCTGATCTGTTGACCGCTTATTTATCGGAGTTAAGTTACAAGACTCGAGGTCATAGGTTCAAACTGAGCGGTAGGTATACCAATTGTAGATGCCCACTGATAAGCCTTTAAAAAAGCTAAACAAGCTTGTTTGTAGATAAAAGTCATATTTAACTATTAATTATATATATATATATATATAGATAGATAGATAGATAGATAAATAGAGAAATAAATGGATTGGTATGTGTGTATATGTTTGTGTGTGTGTCATGAACAGTAGCTGTTTCGTCGTTTACGACTCATTACTGCACCTACACACTCCAAGTGTATCCACGTTAGGATTCGAAACCTAAACAACCGGTCACATGAGATTCCATTTAATTGTAATTAGCGTGTATTACATCTTCGTAATGTCAGACATTCGTTGTCGAATTGGTTGACTCCGTTAATATAGGGCCCTCAATTTACGGAGATGTTGGTTGTTGCTAATATCAGAGTTCTAATCATAGTTCTAATCGCAATATTTAATACTTCTTCTTTGCTAGTATTGTTGCCAACATAGGGAGTAATAAAAACATACCATTCACTTATATATTTTCTGGAGAGTTGGAAAAATAACTTGTCTCATTTGCTATCGTTTTTGAATTAGTGGAATAATTTACTTCGGTAATTAAATATAGAAAACACTACGTGTCAGTTATCTGTCTTGTTAGTAAAAATGTCTAGACATTATTCGTAAAATTCCCATTGACGAGAAACAGTTTTCATGGCAATAATTTAACATCATTGCTTTCACTAGACACCATCGACAAATATATGATAGTACTGAATTTTTCCATGTGTTATCTCTCTCTCTCTCTCTCTCTCTCTATCTCTCTCTCTCTCTCTCTTTATATATATATATATATATATATATATATATATATTAGAAAATAATCTTTGGTAACATACATTCTTGAAGTAAAGTTATCTCCCTTGATATGGTGCGTTTCCGCTAAAAAAGGACCGCCATACCTTTAGTATATAAAGGGTAGATTCCTATAAATTATCAGAATACGTCTTGCTTACCAGCTTCATTCTCTTATTGGCATCGTTTCCTAGATTCTTTCAGATACTTACAGAAGGAACCACTTGAAGGTTGCCAACTTCCATAAGTTAAGTCGAACTTGGCACACTTAGATCGTCAGTACGATTCGTTATTACTTCAGCAATGTGTAAGTGATATTTTAAACCAGTTTTCGCTATAGCAGTATGTGTTTGACTGTATTGAAGAGACTACAGTGTTCCACTTTCTAAATTTTCTTTCGAAATAAACTGACCCCCCATGCTTAATTAATCTCTTATCCAAATGAGATTTTAACAACATGTAACAGGCAGAGAATTATCTAAATTCTAATTCGTTGATCAAATGTTGCTTATTTACGGACCGTTAATGGAAAGATGACTTCAACACTTAAAAGAAAAAGATAATCCCACAACTGAAGTTGTGTAACTTAAATATTGTCACACTCTTTACCATTTGCTTTAAAGTATTTGGACGAAACACTCTCTTGCTCTTAAGAACGGAAGAAGGTAAGATGACTCAAAGAAGCAGCACATATGTTGGGCAATAATTACTTACTGAGCAGACCTAGTATAAAATGTAATACTATATGGTAACCATTAATTATAAATAATAAATAAGATTATATATATATATATATATATATATATATATATATATGTATATATATGTATATATATATACAGTAATATGTAGTAATAAAACTACTGATATATTGTGATAAGTAGTAAGACTACACATAGAACACACAAGAATATGTTTAAGGCTCCCTAAATTCATACTAGAACTGTCCGCAAGGACTCGTGGATATAATGCCAAGTTAAATTCAGTTCTAAGATATAGTCATCGGGCGATACAAAGAATTGCGAATTACTGAAAGCCTTCTCCCAGTTATGGCTGACAGAACAAGAACATGTTACTCCCGTGGCTTAAATAAAGGGTCCGTTCGAAATTCTGTTCAGATTCCCGAGTTCTAAAGAAATATTTCCGAGTTCGAAGATATACATTTTAAGAAGGCTGGAGGTTACAGCGGCCGAAACTTTGTGATAACATTTAAGATGAAAAATGTAGTCCGAATAACCAATATTAAACAAATTATAAATCTTCATTTCAAGAATTCACAAATATGATATCAAATCGATACTGACCCGAAATGATACGAAAATGAAAAAAAAACTCGAAAAGCTATATAACAAAATGGCAAGACTGAGTAACCATCTTACATTCCTATATAAATGCCATGTTTTAAATCTAGTTCCACCAAGCTTAACCTTAAAATTACAGTCAGTTCGAAGAGAACACAAAGGATCGCAAGACGAGTAGGACATGAGCTCGTCTGGGATAGAATCCACAACAGCCGGTAGAAGAAACGCCATTTACAAAGCAAAATCTTAAGCAAGCTCGCCCCCTTCCTGGATAACATATCACTGACCGATGACAAAATTGGAATCCAAGAATATCTTGACATATAATATAATTAAGAATGTAAGGAGGTCAAACCTCTTCAAATAAAGTTCGAGAATCTGAAACCTTAGGATATGAGACCCCATATCAACCATTTACCAATAAAAGCAATTGTCAACACAAGTAAACGTCAGCCGACTTCTGCTGAGGAATCAGTGCTAAACAGAGGTTTCAACTTCGCCACAACGATCAAGCGGATTCCATACTTAGAAATGAGAGCTCCAATAGAAGATGCAGTCTTAAATAAACCTAAGGCACATGGAGATGAGCTAAGGTGGAAGGTGATACAAGCACTTGAAAATTCTAAACTTCCAAAACCTAACGTCTCAAAGGAAGAAGTATTGGCTATCAAGTTACTAGGCAGTGATGCTGATATCGTAAGAGCAGACAAAGGCAATACTACAGTATTAATCGATAGAGCGGAATATTCCATAAAAATTGGCAGAACTAATAGGATCTGGGGGCTACTGTAAAGCAAAAAAAGAGTGCCCCTTTTCGGAGAGCTGGATATCCCCCATATTAAAATGAACCTTGTGTTTAAATCTGAAATCGCAGGCGGGGAAAGTATATCATGAGTGAGTACGTTTGTCGGTCGATCACACTTAAGTTCTAAAAGTATTTCGTTCTTTTGTCACGCATGTTTAAAATAGCATTTTCGTTGGGTTTGTGCAAATTTAAGGTTGCAAAATAAGTTTCGTTGGTCTGTCATTCTGTAGTTTGAAATAAAACTCATCTTCATTAGTCTGCGCGTTTTTGTCTAAAATATTTTAATCGCTAAACGAATAGACATATCTTGAGAATACCCATACTCGTAAAATTAAACTTAAATTTCAATTTTTTAAAATGTTATAAACTATTTCGTTTTTAGTGCTAAATACACAAGATTACAGAATATGTGTACTAGTGGGACTCGAGGAATTTCACGGTGCCTTCTACATAAATTTGTATAATTTAATGTTGTTAATAATATTCCTTTTGAAACAATAAATGTCTGTCAGAATCAATACTATTAAGAAAAAATAACTCTTCTTCTGTAAAAATTATTTTCATAGTTCGCTAAACATTCTTGAAATAAATGAAACGAACATATATCTTCTTTCCTTATGCATGTATAAGTGAACCAATTTTATCCTTTTAAAAACGATACATTATTATCTGTCTTCTCATAAAAGTAATTTTCAGCTACATATTATTTAAATTAATAAGACGAGAGGTCAACTAAGTACTTGGCTCACAATGGTCACGGCTGACTTGAAAGTTGTAGCCAGTCCGTTCATCTTCGACATGAAACTATGATGACACTGTAACTTATTGCAGTATGCTGAGGAGTCAGCCATGAACAGACATGGATGGGTTGCCTTGACTCACGATGCTGCAAATTCATTTGGAACCGGTTCAACTTACCCCGGATGAATGCCGTTACAGATACAGATCCAGATCCAGCAGTTGGGGAATGTATGAGCCCCTGGTGCCAGCACTGGTGGGTAATATCAGGTTTTGTCATTCTTGCGTACCAAACCATGATATTTAAAAGAGATTTCAACATTTATAGGTAAGCAAACCTTAAAACGTAGCATTTCGTCACGTTTTGAAATGTATATATTTCAAATTGTACTGTTTTAGTCTACATTACGACACACTTACAATTTAGAACAATTCATTTAAAACAAGTGTAGTCGGAATTTCTCATCTTACCAGCATCAGATTGATCATCAATGACTACGTTTGCTGATCGAACTATCTCGTTTATTCATGTGTGTACATACGTACTAACATGAAATGCCGTAGCCTATTATTATATAGATTTTCACACAGAGTTATTTTAAATTGTAAATCACAAATTAAATCTACCACGTGACACGCCTGATGATGACATGTATAGATTTAAATATGCCGGATATGATTTAATGACGAATTTGCTTGGTCGTGAGAATTGTTCGTTTTATGTTGCATATTTTTAAAATAATTTAAAAAATAACAAAACACGTATTTGAAATAATATAAAATTCAAATCAGCATTGAGAAACAAGAATTCAATATATTGATTCTGAATAAAATTGTCCGAATTTAAAATTCATGATTGCATTTAAAAGAGTATATTTTACAAAAATTAAGAAAAAAAAATGTATAGCTTGATTAGAAATAAGGAGAAAAGAATCTGCTATTTTATGTTTTATAAAAATAATTGTCAATATGCATGAACTCGCATAAAAACGATTCGTGACGTAATGCAAACTAGAGCTTAACAGAAGACATATTACTCTATTTTATTATTACAATTTCTAATTCAGCAGTTTTTCTTCAGATAATTAAGCTTGATTTACGAATTAGATGAGAGAGCTATTTGAACCATTTGTCATTCAAAGCCAATTAAAACCAAGTGCATTTTCTTTGTATATTTTATGTTTCTTTTAAGCGTAATCTGACTGGCAATATTTCAGGATTTTCTGTGATAGGAAAAAGGCTTAAATAGAGTGATAAAAATGGCGCGGTTCCGGTTTGAACCCTAAAAGGATTTGTGTAGTTTTTATAATTGCAGTTCCTGAACTACACAGATTAACTGGCATTTAATGAGAGAAATGGAAAAAACAAAAATGCAAGTTTGAATAAATTAAACTCCTTCAACGTATCTCTATTTTTGTGTGTGTTTACGGTAAATCAATACTTTAAAGGGTTATTTAATACTGATAACGTATTGTAAACACACCATTTTGTATGCTTAATTGAACACAAGTTGCAATTTTATACATTACTGGTAGACATTATAAGTCTATACATTCCACAAAAGTATTAGTGCAGAAATTACCATTATATATATATATATATATATATATATATATATATATATATATATATATATATATATATATATATATATATATATATATATAATGGTAATAATCCAGGTGAAAACATCCACAGGGTAGTAATCCAAAGAATTTCAACCGGGTTTATAAAAAGTGCTCAATATCAAATAGAGCTTTATATATGATTATTTTTATTTACACAGACATGTACAAAATCTGCGACACTGACATGTCGATGTTATCGATCAGGTAGAGGTAGAATCCGATCTTAACCTCAGATCATATTTGGAGATCTCAGTTTATAATAACTGTTGATCGATAACATCGACATGCCAGTGTCGCAGATTTTGTACATGTCTGTGTAAATAAAAATAATCATATATATATATATAGAGAGAGAGAGAGAAAGAGAGAAAAAGATAGATAGATAGATAGATAGATAGATAGATAGATAGATAGATAGATAGATAGATAGATAGATAGTATGAATACATATAGTAAGTAAGCTACACAGAGCCGTCACTATTTTGTTCCCGCAGCAAAATCATCAGATTGAATGCCCGGAATTTTTTAAAGCAAAAAATCGTTGACCTTGTAAGATTCTAAAACATTTAAATTGTAGAAGAGAAATCGCAACTAATTGTAGACATAGAATAAACTTTACTTTAGCAAAAATATGTATAAATAAAATAGATACAATACTAAACTTAATGAATATATAAAGTAGCAACGAGTAACAAAATAAATAGAAAATATAAATGATTTCAATCCCAAAACGCTAAAATAAGATCAGGTATTAATTTGATACACTTAAAAACGAGCTGCGCTAAAACCGACTCGAAAACAAAATACAAGGGTGCCAACTATGCTTTGTTTGAGAGGAGTTCGGCTATTGGCTAATGAAAACATAAGCCTGTAAAGGAATAATAGAAACGAATTCGACTTGTTTGTAAGCTAAATCAAACACTGTTAAAACCAATTGCTAGTAACAATCCGCGTATTGAACTTGACGATTTCCTGTGAGAATAAAACAGAAACGGTTTTGTGTAACTTACTTGCTATAAATATATTTTCACACTACTACTAAGTTCTATTCACGTAGATAGCAGTGTTGAAGTAAATGCTGAAAATATATACATAATATATTATATCTAATTATATGTATATATAAATTAAATATTCAAATATATATATATATATATATATATATATATATATATATATATACTAATGATAATAGAATTAACGATAAGTGAAATATCGTAGAGTGATCTATCTCGATAAAATAAATCTCAATACGTTGAGTAGAGCAATCAGTTTTAAAGAAAGAAAGATGAAGATAAAAAATTGTACAAAATTACATAAAGTCACATAAATTAATACACATTTTATTACATCAAAAGTTCAGATGCAAGGAGTTACATTAATCCTTAAACCATGTTTTTTCAAAGATAAAACTCTTCTCGTCTGACTGTTCATAATCATAAAACATGTAACTCCTTGCATCTGAACTTTCGATGCAATAAAATTTGTATTAATTTATGTAACTTTATGTAATTTTGTACAATTTTTTATCTTCATCTTTCTTTCTTTAAAATATATATATATATATATATATATATATATATATATATATATATATATATATATATATGTGTGTGTGTGTATATATATATAATGAGTCGGTGTATGTTAAAACTAAATCAATAAAGTGCTCGATTTTTAAAAATCGAGAACTAACATACAAATTATTTATTTAAACACTACACATTACATATTTCAGAGACGTTCCATGGTTTCATCGACATGGGTAGACCGTTACTGTTATGAAACAATCATTTGCAACCTAACAGAAATCTTCGGTGACTCACGAAATGAAAACAGTTAAAAAAAATGGAATCCGAGACAGCCGTTTTCATCGTTCGGTAGAATTCACTTTAATTTTCACTTTGGAAGAAGTACCCGATTTACGGGGTCGGTCTATATGGATGTATGGGCCTTAATAGTTACTTGGCAATATTTAAAACTGATGCAATGTTTGATTACTGATGCTGTATGTTTTTATATTTTATGGCGTATTTAAGGGTGATGGTGTAAAGTGTTATTTATAGATTAGCGATTGGGTTAAATTCTGATGTGGCCGACTGTTACTAATTTATCGAGTGGGGGTGTATTATTGTTATTAAAGGGTTTATGTGTTATATTTACATTTATTTTTTGGAAGGAAGGGATAATGTTTGAGTATATAGCTGTTGAAGGCACACACATGGGATGAGGAAGGATGATCCGATTGGACCATATGAGAAGACATTGAGTGACGTTGAAATATGACAAGTGGATGACACATTCTTCTTTGTTTCTTATTCTTCTTTTTATATTTTTTATTTATTTTCATTTTCTTTTTCACTTTCACACCTACTGAGCTAGTATGGGAGAGGCGGTGGGAGAGGGGGAACAGCGATAAGACATATATAGACTGTCAATTTAAGATTTTTATTGCTCTTATGGGTGACAAATTAGCAGACCTATCTCTGATTCATTCAGATTGATCTTTGGTTTCTCGCTTTCTGTGTATCAATTTCATGCTCACTTCTTTTTGTTGTTTATGCTGGCCGGTTCTTCTGTTTTGTTCCCTCTTATGCCTGGCGTATTCGTTCTATTATCAACTTGACCAACGCTGTCTTGTTCGCTGAATTCGACACGAAGTCCTCATTTTTCCCAGCAAATTTTGTCACCTGGGAAATGTTCACCTTTCTTGAAATTCAGCGTTCGACTTCGCCGCCGATGTTTACAGCCCTCGACACGTGGGCCAACTTTATAGCCATAAAACATGACAGTTGATCTTCCATAGTGTTCGTCAGTAAATGAAGCATAATCTTTTAAATCGAGCTGTAGGTATTCCTTCATACGGTGGAGAAGAGATCCCCGTCTAGTACGTTGTGCTCTATGACTGGAACCGTTTAAGTCACAGCACTGTTTTTTGTTTCAACATAATTTTTGAGAGACGCTGCCGGCTGCGGTCTGTCTATTCGACAAAAGATGCCCTTTCCTTCAAAGAAAGACATCGGGCAGAGATAGAATTCATAGGACATGATATCATCCAGCCTTAGATCATCCGTCTGAGAGACTACAAGAAACCTGAGTCAATGCTACAATCTGCATAAACTTTGACGTTCTTACTTGATGCAAGAGTATTTTCCTTCAAACCCCGTTTGTGAGTGTCTTCACATAACAAAGCTTTTCCTGTGTTTTACTGTCATATGGTCGCAGATAAACACGAGTGCTCTTTTTTATTGGCCGAGCAGAATCATTCTTTTTTAGGCTAAAGCAATGTCATTTTTGTTTATGTGGTTAACCCGACATGTTCTTTTTAACTTTGACACTTCTTTCGATACTTGCACGGTTGACACCTGCATCGCCATTTTCTTCGAAGCACTATGGTATCCTCACAGTCACGAATCCCGTTTGCATAAAAGTGAGGTGTCTTTGCTGGCGGCTGAATTAATGTTCGACCTTGATATATACGAAAATATATGTGTATTAGTATATGGTGATTATTTCTATGTGCATAGTTATGTGAGCTAAGCAACATAGATATATCGTTGCAAAAGAATCTATTACACGTGGCAAGTAGTTTAAACCACTAAGTCACTAAACCACTGCGCCAGCACTGACACCTTTTCCAGCAGCATGGCGGTTCTCAGATTTACATAGGCAGTGTCGTTCTCAATATGCACGCTTCGTACATTGTACATGCTAGGAAAGTTTAATTTTTCTCAGTACGAATAGGCCCCACCAACTAGAATAACAGGTGTTTTTGGCTTGTAAATAATGTTGCGTTTTTTATGGCACGCCAAATATACAAAAAAACAAAAGAATAGAACTTTGCAAGGGGGATAGCTAGTGAATTGTCTGTGAGGGCAGTTTTAGGGCAGTTTTGGGTGGGGTAAAACGTTGTTTCTTTTGATTTTTAAGTTATTCTCTCAGGAATCCTATACCTTATAGTACAATGTCATTTATATACAGAGGAAAGGGGTCCGATTAATTGATGAAAGTACTAATTCACCACTAGTATCCATAAAAACAATCACTAATACACCTGTTTGGGAAACTGGGTGAGTGCAATAAGGGGATAAAGGATACGGGCACCATTGTGGGTGCAATAAGGGGTACCCGTAGATATGGTAAAAGAAGTGATTTGGCATCAATGTTAACCCTTTCATGTAGAAGATTGACCCTGAACAACTTTGGTAAAAATGCAAGATTTATTGATTTCACATGTAAACTGACCGAGTTATTGTTTCATAGATGTTGTAAACTGAAAAAAGTCGTTTTCAAAATGTGTCTCTTACTACAATACTACAATTTTGTCCAACATATAGTATGTTATAGACTAGACCCAGCCTAACATAAAACCACAAAAAAAACAATTTGAATTTTTTTAGGTATGGGTAACCTTACAATATATTGATCCGCCCAATATATATTCTAAAATTCATAATGATCTGTTCAGTTAAGGAGATTACCCTATTACACATTGTCAATACCGATCGTATGTATATCTACGTTTAAACAATATAGACATAAAATAAACATCACATAGTTATGTATATGTAATGTATTTCTCTCTTTTTTTCTCTCTTTCTTGTAACACATCCGCTCTCTCTGTTTCCTAATCCATTTCTCTCTCCCCCTCTCTCTCTCTCTCTCTTTATATATACTTGTTTGTATGTATGTGGGTTGGTTTGTATAATTATATTTGTAGATAACTTTAGAAATGGCGCTATAATAAAATTTAATGTTGCAGCTAAGGACAGATATGAAAGAAACAATAAAAAAGCAGCTGATCGGTTATCGTTCCTCAATCATCAGACCAAGAAATTGATACAGACTAACAAAATTGAAGTATTGTTGGAAACTAAATGATATAGACGAAACACCGAGTTTATATTAATCGTGTATAAATTACACTGTAGACTAATAAGAAAAAGCTAATAAAATTAGATACTAAATAAATGTTGTAGTAGAAATTACATTAAGTCCCAGAGACCACACATTCGATTTAGAGGAATAATGTTAATTGGGCTTATATTCATTCTCAAGTATCTGAATTCAGTATAAAGAGTTGAGTCTGCTGAAGATCGGAAACGAATATTCACTGTAAGTTATACCATAACTATGATCTTTAATAAGACGTTCCACAATAAAAGATGCGACTGTAGTAACTAAATTGTACAATTGTATGAATATTCCACTGTGTAAATTCTATTCTTTAATTTTATTATACAGCATGAAACTGACACAGATACACACTTTTATATACATTTATAACACAATATAGATCATAAAATATATCTTTGTTGTTTACTGAGTTATGTTTTAAAATAATCTCTTTCGCTTGTCATTATAAGTCATGATTTATAATTGAACAAACAAGTCACACATCTTTCTCCTTGCTATCTATGTATTACTCTAACCCACTTTAATCCCTCACTCTATGTTTATTCAACCAGTCTTTAATATTTATTGACGCATATGTGAGCATTTAAAGAGAGTGACATTTTTTTTTCAACGTGGCTATCTAATTTACAAACGTGTGTATGTACAAATTACAAACACGTATGTAAATTAGATAGGAAAATAATTAGTCTCTTTACTTTTATATAAGAATAATACAGAATAATAATACTTCGACATGATGATGACGACGACGACGATGACGATGATGACGATGACGATGATGACGACGACGACGACGATGCTGCTGCTGCTGCTGATGATGATGACGATGATACTGCTGCTGCTGCTGCTGCTGCTGCTGCTGATGATGATGATGATGATGATGATGATGATGATGATGATGATGATGATGATGATGATGATGATGATCTGCTATACATCGATCAAAAGATCCTGAAGAAAGTACAAAACAGAAAAAAGAACATATCCATGGCATGCATTGACTACAAAAAAGCTTACGACAGATTCCATTAGGCATGGATAATTGAATGTTGAAAAATATACAAAATACAAGACAATATTAAAAATATCATCAAGAAAGCAATGGAAACATGGAGACTGGAACTGAAAGTCGTAGGACAACACCTGACTGAGATAAATAAAAAAAACATCAGAGAGGCATTTTCCAAGGAGACCCCCTAACACCACTACTGTTTATAATAGCTATGATGCCACTCAACTAAATACTCAAAAATTGCGATGCCGGATACAAGTTTACAGATACAGAACTAAGTGTAAATCACCTGATGTACATGGACGACCTTAAAGTATTTGCAAAAAGCAAAAAGGATCTGGAAAAGCTGATAAATACGACCAGAATCTTCAGTCAGGACATCCACATAGAATTCAGAATGGAAAAGTATGCACTACTAGAAATAAAAAGAGGAACCCTGGAAACAACAGAGGTCATGGAACTCCCGAACCAAGAGGAAATGAGTCCGCTACGCAAACAGGATAGCTACAAATATTTGGAAGTTCTGGGATCAAATCTACAGACATGAAAGAAAAGATTAGAAAAGAATATTTACGAAGAACAAGAAAACTCATAGAAAAGAAATTATGTAGCAAGAATCTAGTAAAGGGAATGAACACCTGGGCAATAGCACTAATAAGATATTCTGAACTATTCATAGGCTAGACTAAAGAAGAACTCAGGCACCTTGACCACACGACTAGAAAATTGATGACCATGCACAACGCACTACACCCCAAAAACGATTCAGAAGACTCTACATGAAAGGAAACAAAGGGGGAAGAGGACTGGTAAGTATAGAAGATTGTGTTGAAGACTCAAAAAAAAAGAGCTGGAGAAATACATAACTCAGAACACGGAAAGGCTAATCACCGCAGCAAGAGACACCGTTCACACGAGCAACTCGGGAAGCTCCGACACCAGAAACAAAACGACAAAAAAAGAAAAGTGGGAAGAAAAACAACTACATGGACGCTTCAGAAGACTCACAGGAGAAGAACCCAACGAAAATAACTGGGCGTGGTTAAGAAAATTACACTTGAACAGAGAAAGGGAATCTTTACTGGTGGCTGCACAGAACAATGCGATTAGGACAAACAACATTGAAGCTAAAATAGATAAACCAAGGAAAACAGTAAATGCAGACTGTGTGGACAAAGAAACGAAACAGTAAATCATATAATAAGTGAATGTAGCAAACTAGCCCCAAATGAATACAAGAACAGACATGACTGTGTGGGGAAAGCAGTACACCGGGAACTGTGCAAACAATTGAATTTCGAATACGCAGACAAATGGTACAAACATAAACCAGAAACAGTACTGGAAAACGAAAAACATAAAATCATCTGGGATATAGATATACAAACAGACAAACTCATAGAAGCAAAAAGACCGGATGTTATAATAATACACAAGAAAAAAAAACTTGCAAAATCGTAGACTTCGTTGTTCCAGCCGACCACAGAGTGAAAATCAAAGAAACGGAAAAACGAAGCAAATACACGGAACTAGTTAGAGAACTGAAAGAAATATGGAGCATGAAGAAAGCCAGTATAATAACAATAAAAATTGTAGGAGAACTAGGTACAATCCCAAAAGACCTGAAAAAAAGACTGGGAGAAATTGGAATCAAAGGGATCATTGAAACTATACAAAAGACGGCAATTATCAAACTAGCTGCAATCATAAGAAACATCCTTTAATTCGAAAACCAACCCGCATAAGCTACACAGGGTTACATAGAATTAACAATAGACAGAAAAAAAACCCCGAAAGAACACCACATCATAAACCAAAGAACAGAAAATGCAAGAATATTACTTCATGAGATCCAATAAATTACACCGGCCTAAGCTGACACCACACAAAAATGAACCAATGAACAGAAATTGCAAGAAATACCATAAGCTCTCCTCCCGCTCTCCTGCTCCCCCGCTCTCTCGCTCCTTCGATCTCCCGCTCCACCGCTCTCCAGCTCCCGCTCCCCCGGCTGGGACGTTGGGGAGGCTAATTGCCACCCAAATCCCAGAGAAATCAATAGTAAACTGTTGTTATGATACTGCAAGGATATTAGCGGTGGCTATCGAAACGAGGTGGAAGATACTAGAAATCTGAGGAGACTTGTTGTCACTCAGACTAAAGGGAATTCCGCCGGTTGTTTTCGGTGAGCAATCACTGATTATGACCTGTGTGAGAACTCCTACTGAGTACAAATAATAATTCTCATATAGAAGTAAACAGACTTATTAATTTTAATTATGCAAGAAAAATGTCTTAAAAGTTATGTCACAGTTTTAGAATTTTTACACAACGAAATTGTATTACATCCAGCGTGTATGTTTATATATATATATATATATTGTTTAAATAGCAAAAAAGAATTCTTTTATATATATTTTTATATTTTTATATTTCTGCATATATTAAAAAAATAATCTTACTTCTGTCACCCCTCCTCGATTATTTTAACATTTACCTCCTTTTTACATAGACCAATCAAAAAAGTGAATTTATCTTTTTAAGACGATCAATTTCTCTCATTATTTGTTTTTTTTGACGTGGTTATCTATACATCTGAGGAGACCTAATTAAAGGGGTCGAAATAAGTTATTATGTGTACAACCTTAATGTGTGTATAGTTTTTCTTTTTATAATTCTGTTTTGCTCTGTTTAAATTACATTCGGCTCTGTTATTCAGATTCTCTACACAAAATTGAAATCTACACACTATATATATATATATATATATATATATATATATATATATATATATCATGTCATCCACATGTACCTATTTCACCGTCATGACTTTTCATTGTGGCTGGACACACAAACATTTCAAATATCGACTCAAAACTGAATTCTTTAGACTGCAGTCGGGAAATCATACCATTACGTAGCCATGCTGGTCCCGAAACAAACAGAAATTAAAATGTGTTTATATCTATTTACATTACAGATAGCTCAATAGTTATATTAGTTGCTATATTTATATGGATAGAGGGTGAAGATATGTATTAGATCGTATGTAGGTTCATGTTTAAAGGGCGTAGACATATATCTACGGTACTTTGTAACTGTCAGCTATTCCATTGCGTTTATCAGACCAATTTACTTTCGGAAACAATTTATTCAAACAGTTTATTTTACACGGTTTTTAATTTGAAAGAAAATAAGTTGTACAAGTTATTACTTTTGGACAATGACGAATTTCGTCGCTCGTTTCAGATCTAGTAATCTAATAACTATCTTTTCTCTTGAAGGTAAATGCCATTTTAGATGCGTCTCATGTCTATATGAGATATGTTGTCACTCTATCGGTCTTGAAATATCATCTACATCGTTAAATGCGAGGATTGAAGGGACACTACCTATGTTAGATGCGTCTAAATAACTGTATTTTCTCCAATTGTGTATACTCTCTCTCTCCTCTCTCTGTGTTTATATATATATATATATATATATATATGCAAACATTTTTTTAAATAACAGGATTCGTCTGTTTAGTTATCCCTTTTTTATTTTTCAATTTTTCTGATGGTCTTTTTTGTATTAAAATCATTTTTTTTTATAAAAAAACATCAGAAAAATTGAAAAAATAAAAAAGGTATAATTAAACAGACAAATTTTGTTATTTTTAACAATGTTTGCATAAATAAGAAAATGCTGCTTAAATACACACGTTATATATATATATATATATATATATATATATATATATATATATATATATATATATATATATAATTAAATAACATCAGTGATAGTCTTCTTAAGACAGTCTATGAAAGACGCAGATGCATTGAAACACAAATTAATTAGTATAGACTGTCCCAAATGTTTATTTGATTTTGATAAGTTCGTCTGTCTGTTATGTTTAATTTTGAAAAAGAATGTTCTTTGATCTGTTACGTTGAAATGTGAAATTTCATTTTCGTCAGTCAGCAAAACTACAGAATAGTAAACACTCAAATTGCAAGTAAACCAAAATACGACACACAATAATTATGAAAATAATTGAAAGTACATTAAGTATTCGGCATAAAATATCGATTATCGAGAAGACAGATTTCATAGGAAGAATATGAATGAAATAAAAAGTGTTATGAACGTGGGAAATAGGTGAATCTGAGAATTTTATTCTAATGCATTTGATATAAATTATTATGCGTTGTTGTTTCTTTGCGTTTACTAGTTATACCGTACTTTTATTCGTCTCTCTGTGACTATAAAGTTAAAAAATGACATATTACCACAGGATGTGATTTTTAATACAGATATCTTATTTTATCTGCGTCACAACAATTGGATAAAAAGCTTTGTTCGTCGGACCGTTTGTCACGCTTACATTGAAAATCGTATTTTTTCACGTACGTCAAAATTTGAAATGAACGCGCTGATTGAATGGACGCATCTTACGAATCTCCATCCCTGTTCTAATAAGGTAAACCTCTTTTAGAACTATACTGAGAAATCTATCCGTTCTTGCATAATGTAAACGAGATTTGTTCAGAAATAACCATACTCTCTTTCTTTCTTTCTTTCTCCCCTTCTCTCTCTCTTTTCTCCTCGGAGACGAACATGACTCTGAACTGAACAGTTTTAGAATTATTTATACGCGGATCTTGTAACATCGGGAAGTCAGTAATGCGATTTGAATGTGTTATTCTGATGCCGTCAACCGAAACGTCGAGAGGAGATTGAATTGGATAAATATGCAAAACGTGCAAAAACAGAAAAAAAAACTCATTTTCTTTTAAAATTAGCTGCGATTACATGCATGCTGATCGAGCGTTGGTAAATGCCTCGTCAGAAATGTGTACGTTGATTTTTATAAGAACGGTTTCGCTGTGCTGTGATTTTACTGTTTTACGGCATATCGACCTTTTTAAGTGGTTTAATGTTGAAACACAATGCTTTTTTAAACGAGTTATTTTATACGAGTATTGAAAATCATTGCTATTTTATTCGTAGATGGTGTGAAAATGTAAGGTGTATTCCTTTCCAACTTTATTACAACGTAATCTATTGTATAAAAGGCAGTTGCCTATTTGCGTATGTATGCCCTTAAAGTTAGAAAATACAAAAGACACACCCACAGAGTTTATATATTCTCTTTCAGCATTTCAGACAGAATAGACACATTTTTCTTAATATTCATTCTTTTGGGATGTTTACTTGCAACAAAGTTAGTTAGGGGCGTGCGCAATTTAGAAGTTATTTTTTCCATCGACCTTTTGTGTGAAACTCGAACTAAACTGCACTTTGGTCTAGCATCAATGTTTACTATATTTTCTGTACTCGGTTTGAGGATGGGGAGTCCTTCTTCATTAAGTAGGAGGGTCAGAAGGAGGGGAAAGGGAACCGGAGAAGGGAAGATGGGAAATGTAGCGAAGAGAGAGAAGGAGCGGGAGAGGTAATATCAGAAGATATATAGGGATGGGGAAAGAGGGAGAAAGAGAGAAGAGAGGGGTGTATAGAAAAAATATATATATAGAGAGAGAGAGAAGTAGAGAGATAGAAATCTGTAAAGAAAGATATTACGCACACTTTTCAACTCTTCTATTCTCTTTTATTGTTCATGCTCCTGGGCAACGCCAGGTAGTCATGCTACTTAAACCTATAGGATTCAATACATTTTTACACCCAATATAGATAATACGATAGTTCGTCACGTTCTCAATTACGGCATATCAATCTTTTTGTGTTCTTAAACGCTGAGAAACAATATCTATTTTAAACGATGCATTGTATACCCTTATAGCACACAGTGTGCTTATTTATTATAATATACATGAATTCACCATAGCTAAGTTTAAGTAAGCGACGGTATCCACGATAACAATCACGCAGCCGAAAAGAATGAACAAATAAAGAACCTTTGTAAACTATAAAACTATGCACAATTATCAGACTTGATGAATGTAGAGATGCACTGATACCTTTTTATTAGTTTCAGAAACGAATTTGATTATATACGTGCCAAGTGACCTTATGTAATGGCAATATAACTATTCTCATCTTATTTTCACTGATAGAAAAGTCACAGCCTTACGAGGGTAGAACACCTGAAACACACGTATCGCTTTTAAAATGGATAATAACAATATAAATGTTTAAAATGTTCGTGACCGGCTAATATATATCGAAATGAATAAATGCTAAAGTTGGGCCTATTTCTCGCAGCAACGGTAACGTTAAAACGCTATATTTCAAGTTAATTCAAGTTTACAGAAAAAACGCACTATTTTTTCTTATATACTCCTTATGCATATCCGATATTAATCACAAGGTTTACTAATTTGCATATTTGTTTTGAAAAAGGGCATTTGATTAATCAACTATTATTGTTATTGTAAGCGGGACGAATCCAGTTTTATCAAGACTACAGCAAGTATCTGACTAATAACCTCGTGAAAGGTGTGGATCGATATCCCATCCTACCAGTTATACATAAAATAGTAAAGTAGACTAGGTTCCCGAGCCTTGGTTTCACAAATAGTCTCTATTTACTTGCCTCTATATGGGAGGGAGCAAAATTTGACAACCGATCGGTTTTTAATGTAGGGGAAATTCATATCTCTGAAAAGGAACTCTTAATTTGGACAAAAAATCGCTAAAGTCTAGAAGAATTGTTCCTATACTGACCAAGGACAAAGATAAAGTGTAGCATCAGAACAGATACTACATTTTGCTTCTAGCCTAAAGATCAACTAGTCTAGAGAAAAAGATAACTCCAAAATAACACTAATCTTTCTCTTTTTATACCGGCAATGTTTTCAGTTGAACTGAACTTCGCCTTGCCCAAGACTCAAGCAATGTATCTTCAGGAGAAGTGCGCTTATAGATTGCTGAACCCTTGCTTTACTATTGGGATCCTGTCCATTCGGTCAGCAATCAGATACCGTCGTGTTTTCGCTCGGTAACTTCGGCGTCAATTTATGTGTCGTCTCCGACCTTTTGGCCGTTCTTAACGTACATCACTCTTCGGAAGGGGCTGCGCATCATGAACCAAAACGTTTTCGTCAGCCGATCAATACATCTCGTTAGTTATGTCAGTCTAGTCGAGTAACATGTACCGGAACACTCATTAACTCGTGGAAGACAGGTAGATGAAGAATAATAAAAGAAATGGTGAAATTAAATCGATAGTCCGAACAGTTAGAAAACAGCAAAGTTCTTGATTTGTGTTCAAGTTAAACAAATGTATTTTTCTTCAAAGCGGTATATACGTAGGTAGAGGAGGTAGTATCTGTGCTTCTATATATAAGTTTGGTTTGTTTTCAACTTGCGGTTGAAAAACGCGGTGGGCAATCGACGCCACACGACTTTCCTTTCCGGGTTTAAAGAAAAGCGAATTTGCACAATTAAAAAGGGGGTAATAGGGTACAGCGCCCGACCCAGTCCTGACTTTGACTACTCCTTCTGCTCTGTCTGCAACTCAAACTCATAAATTCGCCTTGCGTAAAAGTTTAAATAGTTAGATTAGTCACTTAGTATTTCCAGGGCGCAATCTTCTCGCCTCTCCCAGTAGGCAATCTCATTAGTCACTCGCTTTCTCGGCTCATCATTTAGAGAGGAACTAACCACATCAATCACTCCGCCTCGTGTCCGTTTAACTAGAATTCTTCCGTGTACTTTCTTTCTGTCGGCTGACAATTTTCTCACTTATAACAATGTTAACCGTAGCTGACCCTTTTTTCCTTTTCCTACATTCGCACCTGAGATTTCAACTAACGTCGTTGCTATTCAGCCCATATAATAAACAACTCTTTTCTCCCCAGGTTTTATTTTTAAAACTCGGCTTAAGAATAAATTGAAAGTGTTGTATACTAGCGTCTTTAATCGCCCTAAATCCCTCCTAACACTTTGCCATACTTTACATTTCCTTCGCTAGAACCTTTAAGCAACTTTTATTGTCCATCGAGACTGAACGGAGGCCTTTTATTCCATTAGTTTTCATTTATTTTTGTCACATACCCGAAGCTACGAAGCCACGCCGTTTCACATGCCTTTTTCCCCTATTTTCAAAACGGAAATTTATTCATATGGTTAAAAAAGCAAATTTGCTTTTAGAGGATACCTTAGAAGTTAGGGACACGTGTACCAAAAAGTATGTCATAGAAATAAGTACGTGGCAGAGAACCGAGATCGATTCTCTCTCTTAAGTGTCTTTTCCAGACGCTTTCACTACCCCCATACAGATTGTGGGGAAGATGCGATCATCTAGATGCACTTAGTGTAAATTAGGTGCACGCTGCTTCGAGATGATCTTAAGTACACATGGACTACTTTTTTCGGTTTAAAATGTCAGTAGTTGCTTCAAAATTGGTATGTTCATCTCACATCCAAACTGATTGTGTTATAGATCGATAAGCACCGTAATAATTTCTCACGATTAATCGATTGAAAACAATTGTATAATTTTCTTTTTAAATGTCGGTAGTTGCTTCGAAATCGGTATCCTCATGTCATATCAACACTGATAGTTTCTCCAATGTGTTATGGCTCGAGAAGCACCATAATAGCAGGCTTACAAAATTTTCTCACGATAAGCTAATCGATTGAAAATAATTATATTATTTTCTTTTTAAATGTCAGTAGTGGCTTCGAAATCGGTATCCTTATGTCACCTACACGCTGATGGTTTCTCCGGTGTGTTATGACTCGAGAAACACCATAATAAAACGCTTAAGAAATGTTCTTTACAATTGGCAAATCTATTGAAAACAATTATCGTATTCAGCTGATGTTCATATCTAGCTATTAAATGTGTACTGTTTGGTAACAAATTCGTTTTTTTATCTTCAAGGTAGCCCGCTGAGAGTATCCCACCTTGAAATACATCTCACTTTATCTTGTGATGTCTATACTTAACACTGAAAATACTCATAAATTACTTTGAATGTGTATCATTAAATCAAGTTAAATTATTACAGAGGAAATGCCTTTTTTTTACATTAATCACATTTATAGATTGTTAAGAGTAAACTGTCCAATTAAAAACGAATTGAGCGAGAAATATAGAAGTTTTTCGCAAAATAGCGGAATATTCCATTTCACAGAATTGGTGTAGTATATATATATATATATATATATATATATATATATATATATACGCGCGTGCGCGCGCGTGTGTGTGTGTGTGTGGTTCCTTTATGTGTGTTCTCTAAATACACTTATCTTATTCCAGTATTCTTAATTTACATTCTTTTATAATCTAATTCGCTTCTGATTTACATTTTATATTTTTCATCATCTTAACTTTTCGTTTCGCAAATGTAATTATTTTATTCCAGTATTCTTAATTCGGAAATTCGCAGTTTTCTTTTCTCGCTTTGATGATTTAAAATCTTATTTCGCTGTTATTCTGTTCTTAATCTTATTCTGTTCATTGATACTAGCACCCGATTTTCTTTTGTTTCCTTCATGTAATTATTTAAAAGTAAGCGAAATACGTTGCAATAACATAACCCTTCAAGGTTATCAGAGTAAATTTAAAGCTAAATCTGCGTAAGAAGAGAATACAAGGTTAGTTTTTCTTTTTCTGCGTTAACCCAAATGCACGTGTTTTTAACGCATATTTGTTTCGCTATTGGTTTTATGATGTAACACTCAGAAATGATATGGAGGGCTTCCGGTGTATACAAAGGTAATGGCCAAAAGTTTTGTAAATCTATGACATAAAAAATAAGGCAACAAATATTTTGATACGGTATCTTAAATCTTTATATACAGAGTAAAGTCTACATTTCCCCTATTTAACTTACCGATATAGCTCCGTAAGCTACATATGGAATTACGGTTAGTATATGCTTAGTGGTAGGTGATTCGAGAACAAAAAAAAAGATAGTTAAATTCAAATTCATCGACTTTTATATTTTAATCGGTTAGCTGTTTTCTCTCTGTTTAGTAATGTCAACGCTGGAATGGGGTTGACTGCTCATCTTTCGTCTGAAAGCTCCATAAGAGAAATAAGTAGATTTAATTGAGTTAACTTTTGCCTATTACACTGTCTTTCCGCCTACTTCATATTAATCTCTACGTTAATCAGAAACTACACGGCTATTACAAATAACTTTTCAAACGTTCCTTTACATATTACAAATATTTACTTCATAAAATGAGAAGTATACATATGTTTTACTAGCAAGAAACAGCGAGCGTTTCTCACGCGCCGGTTTATTCTAGCAAAAACAGTTGTCTCCGGTCAGTTACAATAGAAACAATGACACTCGTGTTGTGCGCTTAAATTCTCTCCTTTTCGTGAGTAATACTTAGACAAATTACTTTATCTACAAAATACATAAAATTATTAATATGTTTCCTTCATTTTTAGATTTAACTAGACCACCCGTGACCCGTTGGGTCAGTTTGTTATATTAGCTATGGAATTCATGTATGTGCGTGACACTTGTGGAGAAAACAAAAAAACTATTTGATGAAATTAAATGTAATTGTTTAAAAAAGAATATAGATAGATTTCTATGCGTCGTTCTGTTTATTATAATTGTTTTTTTTTTAAATTATTGTTACTGAATTATAAGTGGTTGGCCATACTTATAGGTAAATATGCACTGAACAGGTACCATAATACTTATTATAGTTAAATTCAAATTTTTATATATAATCTTTTTAATGAAATTGTTAGTTGAAAGTACAGAAAAATGAAGGCGATTTGAGAAAGGAAGGGGGTACAACCGGCTGTCTCGCGTACGTAACGAAAACAGAGGGAGTAGGAGTGGTGAAATCTGTGAGAGGAAAAGTGGGAGGTGGTTTCGTTCACCGCCGCTATTGATATTAATAATGATTGTTGTTGTTTTGTTTGTTTGTTTTTGTTTTTTAAAAGGGTTGAGCTTTTTTGAAACTGCGACAGACTTTACAAAGTCCTGCCGTTGAATGTTTTTAGCCGTGGAGAAAACAAAAAAACTATTTGATGAAATTAAATGTAATTGTTTTATATTTAAAGCGATATAAACATTTCCAGAATGAAAAATTTCATGCGTTCGTTAATAATAAGAGTTCAACGGAATTGGAATAACAGATTGGAAGACGATGCTATTTACGCATGCGCAACCGGATGTTGAAAACCGGAAAGCTGAAAGCTGATTGCAAACATACAAGACAATAGAGTTTTAGTAGTATATAGATTGTTTAACAAATCTAAGCAATTTGCTTATGCGTCATTTAAAAAAAAATCGGTGTTGGTAGGATTGCAGCGAGTTGTTTTTTCACATTAAATTTAAATTTTTGCATGTTGGTACAGCCAGGGAAACATAGAGTGGTAAGGGAACAACAAATGTAAGCGGTCTAAGAAAAGAAGCTATTAGAATAGAATAGCGGTCTGAGTAAAGAAGCTATTAGAATAGAATAGCGGTCTGAGTAAAGAAGCTATTAGAATAGAATAGCGGTCTGAATAAAGAAGCTATTAGAATAGAATAGCGGTCTGAATAAAGAAGCTATTAGAATAGAATAGCGGTCTGAGTAAAGAAGCTATTAGAATAGAATAGCGGTCTGAGTAAAGAAGCTATTAGAATAGAATAGCGGTCTGAGTAAAGAAGCTATTAGAATAGAATAGCGGTCTGAGTAAAGAAGCTATTAGAATGGAATAGCGGTCTGAGTAAAGAAGCTATTAGAATAGAATAGCGGTCTGAGTAAAGAAGCTGTTAGAATGGAATAGCGGTCTGAGTAAAGAATCTATTAGAATGGAATAGCGGTCTGAGTAAAGAAGCTATTAGAATAGCGGTCTGAGTAAATAAGCTGTTAGAATTAAATAGCGGTCTGAGTAAAGAAGCTATTAGAATAGAATAGCGGTCTGAGTAAAGAATCTATTAGAATAGGTTTCTCAACTTGATTATGCCGTAGTATATAGTTCGTCTTAATTATATTATTTATCAATGACACTCTCTTTAACCAGTAGACACACTTCTAATTTAAAAGAGGAAATAATATGAAATGTTTTCGTTAAATTTCTATCTTGTACAAACGTTCAATAGTTCATCATAATTCCCATCATACTGTTATGATACATATCCTTCCTGCTCTCGCCTTTCTAACCTTTAACTGATGTCATCACCCACAAAAAATCTAGCAATTATATATTTGGCTCCAATACAACTCATCTCCTCCTCATCATCGCCCTCTTTGTACTACTACTATTACGACTACTAATACTACTACTTCTGAGAACAATAACAGCTTACAGGCTTCAAAAACCTCTGAACAACATAGCACCGAATTTGACAGGAAGTGCCTTTGGGATGTCGAATATATCATAGGAGAGATAATTTGTTTGGCGTCACCCCCAGGTCAATATTTCTTTTAAAACAACCACGTTTCTTTCTTCGTCTGTACCGCCCCGCTCCCTCCTAAACGAATTTTATACATTTATTTGTTGTGCAAATTTATTCTGTGTAGGTTTGTGAACCTTGCCTTATAATATCAATCAAATTGGAAAATTAACATAACCCTATAACGAAGTCGTCTGAGTTAAAACATTTCTGGTCATATAACTACATTCGAAAAATTTCTGTTTCGAGTTTACGATAGAGGATTCCCAATACAAATGGTGTTGTTTACTACTGCATAATGCAGGTGAATATATATTGTGTCCGTTTAATGCTATAACTGTACATGTAAAAGGACCGTCATGATAGGTAGTAAATTGTTGCCCCGGGTTCAAATTTCGGGCTTGATGAGCTTGCTCTGTTTAACCACACTGGTGAGTTTTGAAATAAGGAAATAGCTGTAGGCAGACGACAATATTTTATTGATATATATATATATATATATATATATATATATATATATATATATATGTGTGTGTGTGTCTGTACACACACTGTCTTATTGTTAAATCAAACACTCTTCTGGGGTACATGTTGGTTTACACTATATATATATATATATATATATATATATATATATATATATATATATATATATATATATATATATATATATATATATATTATATCTAGCCAGCATTTTCTCTTTCAGGCAAATGTTGTTGAATATAATAGACAACTCGTGTCTAGATATCCTTTGGTAGATCCTTTTAATAGTCCGACTCAGGATCAGGATGGGAATTGGCTGCGGAATTTATCTAGACACGAGTTGTCTATTATATCTAACAATACTATATATATATATATATATATATATATATATATATATATATATATATATATATATATATATATATATATATATATATATATATAGTATAAACCAACATGTCGTCCAACAGAGTATATTTAACAATATACAGGGTGTTTCAAAAGTCTTGGGAACATTACAAATGCGTATATCTCATGAACTATTCCAGGTAGAAAAATGAAACTGGTGCCATTTTAAAGCTTGCTTAATCAAGTTTTTGATCATACTAATGATTTTCGTGTTATCTTTCCAGGTGCAGTAATGGCGTTCTCTAAACAAGACAAGGCATTTTGCGTCCTCCAATTTGCAAAGACTGAATCGTGGACATGTGTTCAGCGTGCATTTCGTAGGAAATTTAAAAAAGAAGCCCCTGAAAGGAAATCCATTGTCAGATGGCATGCTAAATTTGTGAAAAATAGGTGTTTGTGCCCAAGTAAGCGAACAGGTCGCCCTTCAACTTCAGAAGATGCAGTTGAGCAAGTTCGGACAGCCTTTCAGCGGAACCCCCGTAAATCAGTGAGAAGAGCCAGCAGGGAACTTCAGCTTGCTCCAGCAACTGTCTGGCGTGTCTTAAGGAAACGACTGCAAATGGTACCTTACAAGCTCAAGTTGGTCCAAAAGTTGAAGGACACTGATAAGCCACTTCGCCGTGACTTTTGCATTGCAATGCAAGAGAAGTTGGAAGATAACGGCTTTGATGACCGGCTTGTTTTTAGCGATGAAGCGACCTTCCATCTGAATGGCAAAGTTAACAAGCATAACACTCGCATATGGGGTACTGAGAATCCTCATGAACATCTTGAGCACGAGCGAGATTCACCAAAAGTGAACGTGTTTTGTGCAATTTCCAAGAAAGGTGTCTATGGACCGTTCTTCTTTGAAGAGGCAACTATCACTGGTGAATCCTATCTCAACATGCTGGAAGACTGGTTAATGGCTCAGTTGGAACAAGCAGAATCTGATGACTTCATTTTTCAACAAGATGGTGCACCACCACACTGGAGTCTTAGAGTAATGCAGTTTCTTAACACAAGGCTGCCTGGTAGATGGATTGGGAGATCTGGGCGAGGTGATGACGTTCTCATGCCCTGGCCTCCAAGGTCTCCAGATCTTACCCCGTGTGACTTTTTCCTTTGGGGCTTTGTCAAGCAACAAGTCTATGTGCCGCCCCTTCCAAGAGATATTGACGAACTAAAGGCTCGAGTAACGGCAGTTGTGGGAACCATTGACGTCAAGATGCTGGAACGCGTTTGGCAGGAAATGGACTATCGACTAGATGTCTGCCGTGTGACGAATGGTGCTCATACCTTTCCAACCTTTTAGTGATACACAATTTTATTAATTGCAAAGAATATAGACGTTTGTGATATTTTTTGGGTGGAATATAGTTGAAAAGTGTTAAAGCAAGAGGAAAAAAATAAATGCATAAATCTACTAAACCGGCTTTTGTCCACACTCATCAGAGTAAATACATAGAAATAATTCATCCACTACGATTAAAAACTTTGAAGGGTGATTTGAAGACCAGTGACAGTTTGGGGAAAATATATAGTGAGAGGGCCACAAGGGGACACATTGAGTCCTAGAAGCTACTCTTCTTCTTTACAAAGGGGGGGGGGCGGGTAATGACTTAATATGTATTGCTTCCAAGACTTTAAAGAAGAATAACGAATGTGATCTACTTATAACAGAAAAACTGTCACTAGTGTAAGCCGACGCACATTCAGCGCTATTTATAAAATGGTGAGCAATAGCTGCCTTGGATGTAGTGACTAAATTATTTAAATTATTTAGTCGGCCCTGGCGTATTGCAAGGTTGTGTGTGTTGTTTTATTCTGGATTCAAACCTTTGCACTGTTCTTCCCACGTATACGGCATCGCGTCGACATTTAAATTGATAAATAATATTACTGATATGTTGAGGTGGGTAAACATCCTTGTGTATGGATTTTAAGAAAGGTCAAGCAGAACAAAACGATTCTAGGGGTCGAAGTCAGATAGCAACCACGCACAGCTACATACATTTTATCAGCAAATTTGATGCTTATATTGCCTAACCAAGGTAATCTGAGGTATGTCAAACATTTTGAAAGACCAAAAAGTTAAGGCTTATAAAAGTGGGTGATCTTCGTAGCGATATTAAGAATTAACAATATCGAGAGGGGTACTATTTTCGGTAAGAACCTATTTGATAAATTCAATCTCTGAATCCATCAAAGATTCAGAGCAACTTATCTGTGTAAACACAACTTACCTTTCTTCGATTACATCTGTTTCTTTCGTGATATTTCCTCACTTTCCTAACGTGATTTTGTTAAAAACTACGGTTTATTATAATTTGAAGAGATTCGAGCGTTCTACGACTAATATTTAAAATATCCTTAATCTTTAAACATACCAATTGACGGACACTGAGCAACTTGTATTGTCTCATGGCTTGAAATTCTATATTCCACCCGCATTCATCAAACGTGAGGACATATTTTCAGAATTTGAGGTTTTATTCTAAAAAAATTCGAAATTGTTCCCATCTACAGTCGACAGCCCTTAGTGTTGGAAGCAAGACTTAATGATCTTGTCTACTCTTATGAGGCATACTCTTGGCCTTTTGGCTAAGATCAAAGTGTAGTATCTGTTCCGATGGATACTGTACCCCACAGACTGGTATTGTCTTGGCCTTCGGGGCTTGATTTACGCCGGTCTATGGGTCTGTCCTGTGCAGTTCTAGGAGGTCCACCCTCCCAGGCTTTGCCCCCCCCTCTTTGGGGAGGAGTAAGTAAATTGCTTACTGCTTGAGGCGGCCCTACCGGGGAATGCCGACGGGGCTGCCCAGGCAATTTTTAAACCCCACTTTCCCGACCCGACCTTGGGTCACATATTACTTGTGGGAGTAAGATAAAAACTGGCCTTATGCCTAACTCCTGGAGAGGAGTAAATCAATACTCTTATGAAGGCACTTCCATTGACCGCTCCAATTTCAATTGGCAAAGTTAACATGTCCGTGCCATTATATCTTTTCGCTTAAATAAATCCCTTATTATTAGCAAACCAGATAAAGGGGTCGGGAGTGATGATTCTAGATTATGTCGATTATGTGGCAAAATGTGGTGATCTTGGATGACGGTGATTAATTTAAAAGACTTGGACCTGTTAATACGGATGATAAGACGCTTTCCATTGAAAGTAATTTTCAAGAAAGATTACTCAAATTGGTTAAGATAGGTGCTCTTTCTGGAGAAATATACTATATTATCCGACCAATAGGGTCTATAAGACCACGCCTTGATAGGTTACCAAAAACACATAAGAACAATATAACCGTAGGACCGATTCACTCTATGGTCGGTTCGGTTCAGCACAGTTAGCTAAATAATTGGCTGAATTGCTTCAGCCTGTTGTTAAAGTATATTTAACCAACTGTATTAAAAGTTCTTTCACTTTTGCTTAATATATACACAGTTGCCCATTTTTCTGTTGATAATAAGTTTATGTGTTCTTTTGACCTCAGCAGTTTATTTACACGCGTTTCTTTGCAAGAAACCATCGATATGTGTGCTGATGTACTATATCGTGGTTTCTCAGTTGGTCCTACTATCTCTGAGGAGTTCTTTGTAGAACTTATGCGGTTTGCAACCATGTCTGTTGAATACAGTTTTAATAATGTCATGTATCAGCAAGTCGATGGCATTTCTATGGGGTCACCTCTTGGTCCTGCGTTGGCCAATATTTTCGTAAGTTTTCTTGCGCATAATCTTTTGGCCCGTATCAATAAACCACTTACTTACCTCCGTTGACGATACATTTTGGGTGTTTACAATAAGTAAAACTCCATATTATTTCTCAATGCTATCAATCAATTACACCTAGCCTTACATTTCACCTGTGATAGGGAACACAATTCCACCCTTCCGTTCCTTGATATACTAGTGTATAAACATGATTTATTGTTTCTTACATCTGTTTACCGTCACCCAACATTTCCTGGCTTATATTGTCACTGGAGCTCTGTTTGTCCAAAATAAAGAAAAATAAATCTGATAAAATATTTGGTTCATCGGGCCTTAAAGATTTGCTCTGAGATTCAATTTATCAAATAGGTCCTCACCAAAAATAGTTACTCTCTCGATATTGTTAATTCGAATATCGCAATCAAGATCATTCACTTTCATAAGCCTAAACTTTTTTTTATTACTGGGATAGATAAGTTGCCAACTTATCTATTCCAGCAATTTCCTCTGATGATAAGATTTTGATCTTTGAAAAGCGTGGCTTAAGGAAAAAATAACTGAATTAATTGCCCTTTTGTGGAATATAACTTGCATTGAGCAACTGAATTGAAAAACGATCTGCTATTCGCTTTTCTAATTCCTTTTCATCCTTTTACCTTTATATATATATATATATATATATATATATATATATATATATATATATATATATTGATTAATCTAAAGACCTATTAGATCGAGTGAAAGAGATAGATACCCACGATCGAAAATACCAATTACTTATGTAACCAGGTTGAATGCATTCATTTATATGCACACATCCGAAATACTTTCTTCGATCGAAGGAGTTACGTTCATCTGCTGACGAAGCTGGCTGATATTCAAAGCGCATAAAAACATTATGACTTTAAATGTTTGCTGTCCTTCGATGCTTGAAATGGCGGACTAAATCTAATCCCTTTACTAGCCAGAAATACAACCAAATGGCGGATCTTTGTCTCGCTCATACGAGAGCTCTTGGTTATTCTTTCAGTGGAATATTGCTATTATTAATAAAATCATCACAGTTCAAAGAAAGTCTATCATTTCTTCCATGTACGTAACATCAAACAGAACTTCCGTGAACAGACTTTCTTTGCAAGTACTTCCCTATTTGTGGAGAACATTACCACGGAACTACTTTCAACCAAACTACAGTGCAAATATCAACAAATTCCTGTAAAACGACCCTCTTTATTAATCAAATGTTATCTATTCATCATTTTAATCCTCTTATAATATTGTTCATCATTCAATTGACAATTAACTCATCTTATTAACCCTCATCCTCGAGTTGTTGTTCGCCTTCATTAGCGGTTTCTAATTAGTAAAACAAAACTAGAAAGACGTGCCGTCAAAAATGAGAGAAATGGAGTACTGGAATAAAAATTGTACTTCCTTCAAAGACTAAAGTATTTACATAATTCTCATCAAAATAAGCATTATCTCAATGGTGGTGTATTACCCCTTGAGATCAAGCGACCACAAACAGCGTTCATATAACGCTTCAGAATAGCTGCTTTTATTATTACATACTAAATTACCTCCCTTGATGTAAGCTAAAATTTATAGATATTTTATAGATATATCTATAAAAGCGGAGGCACAACGCGTGTAAATGTGTTTTATTATTTGTACTCACTAGGCGTTCTCACACAAGTAATTGTCAGTTATTGCTCACTGATAATAGCCGGTGGTATTCCCTGGGGTCTGACTGACAACAAACCTCCCCAGATTTCTATGACTTCCTACTTCTTTTCGATAACCATTGCAAATAGCTTTGCGGTATCGCAACAGCCGCTAACCTTTGATTTCATCACATCTTTGGGGGGGGGGTGATGGTATTAAATTTCTTGCAGTTTCAGTTCTTTAGTTCGTGCGGTGGTGTTATTCCTGTGGTTTTGTTTTCTTCCCATTGTAACTTCCATGTGATTAGTTACCGTTGGTTTCTGCATTCGAGGATTTTCCTTAAGATTGCAGTTGTTTTCATCATTGCCATATTGGTATTATATTGATTTTCGTCATGCTGCATATCCCTATATATTCTCTAGAAAGTTTTGTGCATTTGCTTCGTTTTTCCGTCTCATTCATCATCAATCTGTGGTCTGCTGGAACGGCAAAATCTACGATTTGGCAGGATTTTTCCTTCTAGTTTACTATTATGACATCCGGTCTCCTCTCTTGTATGAGTTCATCCGTTTGCACCCCCATGCCTCAGAGGAGGAGGAGGAGGAGGAGGAGGAGGAGGAGGATTATTATTATTATTATTATTATTATTATTATTATTATTATTACTACTACTACTACTATTATTATTATTATTTACTCACTAGGAGTTATCACACTGGTCATCGTCAGTGGTCACCCACTGCCGACAACCTGTGGTATTCCCTGGAGTCTGAGTGACAACAAGTCTCCCCAGGCCTCCAGTATGCTCCACCTCTTTTCGTTCATCACCGCTGATGATCTTGCGGTAATCGCAACAGCCACCTACCAACGATTTCTCGCTGATAATGGCCATTGGTCTCCTCTGGGGCCCGAGTGGCAACAAGCCTTCCCAAGGTCCCAGAGCTGTCCGCGCTCTTCCAGTGGAGGTCTGGTTTTGCGCTTTCCCTCCTCGACCCTCTGTCCATAATTTTCGTGGCGTCAGCCTATGCTTGCGCCTCTCTCGTTCGGTTGTATTTTCCCCGGTTCTGTTGTTTTGTGCTTCCATGTGTTTGTTCTCCATTCGTTGCTTATGTGGGTTGGTTTCCGCATTCGAGGACATTTCTCAGGATTGTAGCTGTTTTGCTCATTACTGTCCTTTGTATTGTCTCAGTTATCCCTTTGATTCCTATTTCTCCTAGTCTTTTCTCCATGTTTTTGGGGACTGTTCCTAGTGCTCCTATGATTATTGGTGTTATACTGACTTTCTTCATGTTCCATATTCCTTTCAATTCTCTGGCAAGTTCAGTATATTTGCTTCTCTTTTCCGTCTCTTTGATCTTCACTCTGTGGTCTGCTGGAACGGCAAAGTCCACGATTTTGCAGGATTTTTCTTTCTTGTTGATTATTATCATATCCGGTCTCCTTGCTGTTATGGGTTTGTCTGTTTGTACATTCATATCCCATATGATTTTGTGTTTTTCGTTTTCTAGTACAGTTTCTGGTTTGTGTTTGTACCGTTTTCTTGCATATTCGAAATTCAGTTGTTTGCACATTTCCCGGTGTACTTCTTTCCCCATGCTGTCATGTCTGTTCTTGTATTCCCTTTGTGCTAGCTTGCTGCATTCACTTATTATATGATTTATCGTTTCGTCTCTTTGTCCACACAATCTGCATTTGCTGTTTTCCTGGGTTTTATCTATCTTTGCTTTAATAAAGTTTGTCCTAATCGCATTGTTCTGTGCGGCCGTCAGCAGAGATTCCGTTTCTCTGTTCAGGTTTCCTTTTCTTAGCCATGCCCAGCTGTTTTCATTGGCTTCATCGCTTGTCAGTCTTATAAAGCGTCCATGTAGTTGTTTTTCTTCCCACTTTTCCTTTCTTGTCTTTTTGTTTCTGGGTTCAGTGCTTCCGGGGTTGTTTGTTGGGCTGGTGTCTCTTGCTGTGGTGATCAGTCTTTCCGTGTTCTGGGTTACATATTTCTCCAGCTCTTTTTTGGTGTCTTCCACACAGTCTTCTATACTTACCAGTCCTCTACCTCCTTCATTTCTTTTCACGTAGAGTCTGTCCGTGTCGTCTTTTGGGTGCAGTGCATTGTGCATAGTCATTAGTTTTCTAGTTCTTTGGTCAAGGTGCCTGAGTTCTTCTTTGGTCCAGCTTATGAATGGTCCAGAGTATCTTATTAGTGATACAGCCCATGTGTTTATCCCTTTTACTAGATTTCTGCTATATAGTTTAGTTTCTAAGAGTTTCCTTGTTCTTCGTAGATATTCTTTTCCAATCTTCTCTTTCATTTCTGTATATTTGATTGTGTCTGCTTCCAGAACTCCCAGGTATTTGTAACTATCTTGTTCTCCTAGCGCCCTCATCTCCTCTTGGTTGGGGAGTTCTATACCTTCTGTCTTTTCCAGTTTTCCTCTTTTGATCTCTAGCAGTGCACATTTTTCTATTCCAAACTCCATTTGGATATCCTGGCTGAATATCCTGGTTGTGTTTATCAGCTTTTCCAGTTCTGTTTTGTTTTTTGCAAACAGTTTAAGGTCATCCATGTACATCAGGTGGTTTATTCTTTGTTCTGTATCAGTAAACCTGTATCCGGCATCACACTTTCTGAGTATGTAGTTGAGTGGCATCATGGCTATTATAAACAGTAGTGGTGATAGAGAGTCTCCTTGAAAAATGCCTCTCTGTATTTTTATCTCAGACAGGTATTGTCCTCCGGCTGTCAGTTTTAGTCTCCATGTTTCCATTGCTTTCTGGATGAGATTAATAATCCTGTCTGGTATCTTGTATATTTTTAAGCATTCAATTATCCATGTTTGGGGGATTCTGTCGTAGGCTTTCTTGTAGTCAATCCATGCCATGGTTATGTTCTTTTGTCTGCTCTTCACCTCCTTCAGAGTCTTTTGATCAATGTATAGTAGATCATGTGCACCTCTTTGTCCTTTCCGGCATCCTTTTTGTTCCTCGGGGAGCAGTCCACGTTTGTCCAGGGATTGGTAGATTTGTTCTCTCAGTTGTGCTGTAAGAATTTTCCACATTATTGGTAGACATGTTATCGGTCTGTAGTTGCTGGGGGTCGTTCCCTTTTTGGGGTCTTTTTGTATTAGTGTTGTTCTTCCTTCCGTCATCCATTCTGGTATGTCTGTTTTGCGGATACATCCGCTCAGTTTCTGCACTATTCTTTCATGCAGGGTCGTGAATTTTTTAAACCAGTATGCATGTATTCCATCGTGGCCTGGTGCTCTCCAGCTTGCCATTGTTCTTAGGGTTTTCTTGATCGTTTCTTTGTTGATTTCTGTTTCGGTTTCTTCTTCGATTTCTTGCAGTTCATCTTTCATGTTTTTCAACCATTGGGCATTCTTGTTGTGCTTTTTTGGTTCTTCCCATATCTTGCTCCAGAATTGTTTTGTTTCTGTTGGGTTCAGTTGCTCTGTCGTTGTTTTTTCTCCATTTACGTTTTTGTAAAACTGGCTTTCATTGTTTTCAAAGGTCCTGTTCTGTTTGCTCTGTTCTGATTTGTACCTGTATCGTCTCAGTCTTCCTTCTATTGCTGCTATCCTTTGTTTTATTTCTTCATGTTTCTCATTTAGTTTTTCCTTGCGTTTCTGATTTTTGCTTCTTAATCGTTTCATGTCCTCCTTCCTTCTGTTCACGGTTTTAGCTTCTTTCCGAAGTTTGGTGATCTGGGTTTCCAGTCTGATTTCCCATCCAGGTTTTGTCGGTCCTCTCTTTTGTCCATTCTCTTCGTTTCTTAGTTTCATACTTACCGATTTTGCCCCTGCATATATCAGGTTGTTTAGGTCTGTAATAGTTTCTGTTGGGATGTGTGTGAGGAGTCTGTTTACTCTTTCTGTTTCTGCTTGTAACTTCTTCGCTACTTCATTCCTGAGAGATGGGAGTTTTGTTTTGTTTTCTAACATGTATCGTCTTATGTTCTCCACTTCACTTGCTTCTTTTTCATTGAGTTCTATCTCAGCAGGTTCTGTGGTTCCGCAGTTTTCTATCTCCCCTGGTTCTGTGATTCCGTAGTCTTCAATCTCTTCAGTTTCAGTGTGTACGTTTTGCCTGTCCTCTTCCTGTGGTCTCTCCTTTGGTGGTGTTTCTTGCTCCGTTTCGCCATTAGCCTTCTGTCTGATTTCCGTCAGTTCCATCTCCGAGAACCATCCTCGCTTGAGGATCTGTCTTGCTTGATCTGCTATCCTTTGTTCCGTTGTATGTGGGTCACTAGCAATGTCCCAGAGATGTTTCATTCGTTTTCGGTAGCCTCTTTCTATAGGGTAGCGGCTTTTATAGTAGCACTCCATCACCAGTCTGTTCTCTTTCATGGTCCATTTCTTTCTATATCTTTCCAGTTTGCTGTTTTCGCTCTGGTTTACTTGTCTCTGGTCTGTGTCCTTGTCATACCTGGAATCAGAGAGGTTACTTACCTGGTTCTTGTCCGTTGTCTTGTTTCTGAAATTAAAGGAGCCAACATTCGCAGGATGCGGACCGGGTCCCCCATGTTGGCCATCGAGGGAGCACCTGCCCATCATGACACTCAGATCTTTCTTCTGAGTCCCACGGCGTTTATTTGTGTTTATAGACATTTATCATGGTTTAGTGTTTGTGGCAACACCAGGCCCAGGCTTAGTTTACCTGTGATCCTGTCACAGGGATAGTGTTTCTCTCATTTTCATGAGGTTCAAGGTGCACTATCACACATACATAAAGAAACATTTACGAAAAAAAAAAAAAAAAAAAAAAAAAATTAAAAAAATAAATAAATAGATAAATAAATAAATAAAAAATAAATAAATAAATAAATAAATAATAATAATGAATAATTGATAAATAAATAAAAATGAATAAATAAATAAAAAAGATAATAATATATATATATATATATATATACACACATATACATATACACACCAGGCACGTGCAAAAATGGCCGCCTCTTGTGTTTGAAAGATAAAAGCCTAAACGTAATCTTTAAGAAAAAAAAAAAAAAAAAAAACTGCATATTTACGTGTGAAAAATAAATAAATTATGTAATCACGGCGGCTGAAAACCCCAAAAATGCAGTGAATTTTGAACTTTGGGAAAATTACTTGTAAAAATCCCCTGAAAGATAAATATAAGTTTTTGGGAACTATTTCAAAGATAATTATTAAATTAAAGTCATAAGATATTGATTTAAAAAAAAAAAAAAAAAAAAAAATCCCACATTTTACTAAAAGTTAGGAAAATTATACCCGCAAAAGTCATAAATTAGTAAAATCCGGCGTCACATAATCGGCAAACAACTTTGTTTACCAATTGACTATCGCTATGCAAAATATATGGAAGAAAAAAAAATGTTATAATTTATCATTTTTAACTTTATATATAAAAATGGTTTTGTAATAATTTATAGAAGTTGAAAAATTATTATCCATTAATTTCTTTATTCTTTTTAATGCTACAAACAAATTTAAGTACCCTTATTTTGTTATAATAAAAAGGGAAATGCTTATTTAATTAAAATATTTGTGAGTGTACGCAATTAACATCTTATTTTATTTTTAACAAAAGAGGTTCATATTAAACTTGGTATTAGTTTTTAATTATTGATGACATCTGTTTACCAATTTTTTTTCTTAGAATTTGAAATAAAACTTTTAAATGTTGAAAATTATTTTTACGTTACGAACTGCGTCAATTTTATCAATTTTTTTTTACATGATTTAAAACTTTAGTTACTCGATTTATTCTTAACGTGTCGTAACGATAAATTACATTGATTCTTTTTAAAATAAAGTGTATTTTTTATTTTAAGTGTGAAAAAGTAAATTAAAGTTAATAACTGCACTGACAATTTATACATTGAATAAAAAAAATAAAAAAAAATAAAAATTGCGCTGATGATACACGTTCATGTATGAAAGGGAAAATATATAATTATGTCGCATTTTTTATTTTCCCAGAAATTCTAATCATTAAAATCACATGAAATATTTTTTGCAATTATATATATTTTTTTTTTTGTGAAAATATTGATTAAACAATAATATCGCTAATTACAAAAATTAATTTTTCTTCGAGTTATACTGATTTTGTTAACACGGTATTTGGGGGTCTTTTTCGTAATATACAAAATATATTTTTTTTAAATATGTTTTTTAATTGTTAACCTTACAATGCTTTATTTTTATTAAAA
>OY744528.1:95833609-95846109 GCA_963556195.1 Sepiola atlantica
TTTGAGAGCCGATAGGTCGTATTCTTTCATATATCTCTTTAGAAATAAACTTGCTTTTATAAAGTTGAAGAAGCCTTTTCTGGATTTTTATTTCCATACGAAAAGTGTCATCGTGGCTTAAACCACCCATCTTGAAAAATGTATTTTTATCATCCAAAATGTTACACATTTTGGAGATATAATCTACTTGGTTCAGGATTACAACGCCTGAACCTTTGTCTGGACGAGTGATATAAATATCAGAGTTCGACTTAAGTAATTTCGCAATTTCAAAATGATTTTTCTGCAAAATACAATCGCTAGACTTTGTACGTATAGCAGAAAACCTCCGACCTAATTCACCCAACTGGATTTTAACGCTAGTTAATTCATCAGTGGAAATAGGCGAATGTCCTTTTAGTTGAGAATATAATAGTTCAATCTCACTAAATATGTTGATTTTATCAACGCGGAGGGGAGGAATGCAAAATTCTAAGCCGGCAGACAAGACAACTCTTTTAATATTGGATAGATCATAAGACGAATAATTAAATATATGTTTATCCGGATATGCTCTAGTGCCGAACTTCTTGGTAATCAAATTCTGCAAATATTTATTATATGAAGAATTGGTTTTGTTGAGGGTGAAAATATCGCCATTAGACAGAAACTTTGAAAAGTTTGTCAAAGAAAGAAAATTCCTTCCAAACCATAGCCCAAAGTATAAGATATTTACCTCGTAACGAATTATAAGAATCGGAGTTAAATAGGATTTCGTCTTGTAAAAATACACGTTGAACTGCCAACGAATTTCTACATTTAATTTTAGAAATTCGGTGACAGATATAACCGGGAGCTACATGATTTAAGTTTTTAGTTTTTAATTTACCATTCTGACGTTTCCTCTCAGAGGGTCAGACGATAAGGCCTTAAGGTAATTTTAACAATTTTCCTTTTTTTTCCACTCGTCTGTTTCATTGATTATAATAATGCTTCCTCTAAAATTAATCCTACGATTCTGTTGTACACAAAATTTACTTATATATATATATATATATATATATATATATATATATATATATATATATATATATATATATATATATATATATATATATTGTTATTCCATCTATACACACATTTTGTATTATAAAGTGATATTATATATTATGTGTATATTTTCAGTATTTTACACAACAGTGCTGAACACAAGATTAGAGTTTAGTAGTAGTATTATGAAAATATATCTAGAGAAAGTAAGCTAAGGTGTCCATGTTTCGTTCCAGCAGAAAATCATCAAGCTAAATGAGTTTTTGTTAGCGATTGTTTTAATATTTTAATAGTATTTACTTTCGCTAACTAACTAATTTTATTTGTTGATAACCTTCGTTCTTCGGACTAATATTTTCAATTGGCCGATGGTCAAACTCCTATCAGACAAAGATTTAGCTGCCCTTTATTTGACACCTTTTTCTTTTGTTTGGGGGGCAATTTGGCACACATCGTTTTTAAGTGTACCCAATTAATAGGTGACCTTATTTTATCACGTGATGTTTGAAAGAATTTATATTTTCTATTTATATGTTACTCGTTGCTAATTTAATGATTTATTTAATTTATTTTTATTGATTAATTTATTAATGTTTGTATAGTTATCTTAAAGTAAATTTCATTGTATGTCTACAGTTAGGTGCTATTTCGCTTTTACAATTTAGAATGATTTAGGGGAAATTTAACATTTCTAGCTTCTACTTCAAATATAATGTACGCGGTGTACAGGCTATTCACAACATCGCATGACCGATCGTTTCCAAATTGGTCTGGATATCGATAATGGCTTAACTTAAAACTTATTTGATTTCATGGTATTATGGTAAATGTCAAGGTCAAGATCATGGAATATGAATATTAACAGATTTGACGATAAATTCGGTTTGTTTCATCATAGAGACTCACTACTTGGTCAATATTGTAACCAATGACCTCTCACATTTGATATTACCTAGATCTTTTAATCTTTACTTTGAAAAGTTCGCTTAGAATTTTGACGTAATTTCAATCTCTCAATTTTCTAAAATTTGATGTATGAATGTGTTGCTCTTCGATAACACTAACTATGCAAAATGTTAGCCTGATTATATAAATAGGTTTTTAGTTATAATTGTTTCTATTGCATAGCTTCGGGACTATTTCACACAGTATGGAGTAGCAAGTCAAGATAAGACTTCGGCCCATCCTGCAGTTATGGGCTAGAGATATACTGTCTCACGCTTAGTTATGCGCTTGTTATTCAATGATTACATTTTGTTTTCGGGAATTTTTAATACAATTTACTATAAGAAAAATAACTAATTGTAAAGAATAATGGTGTAATAATGTATTAACAATTATTTCTTGTTAGTCAATACTGTTTTTATTGATAGTATAGAGCGTGTAAATATAGTAATTTAATATTTGTTATGCATTTCGGAAGTGTAGAATACTTTGAGGAATTTAATGTAGTGTTTACTGACCTGATTTCAACCCAAATTGAGCGCATTGCTAATACTATAGATAAGACGATTTTATGAGACCGTTCTTGTTCAAAATCCATTACATCACATAGTTGTAAATATTGTTTACTACTTACTTAAAATGCACAAGTCAAAATACATGAAAAAAAAACAGTTGAATCATTGGTAATAGATATTTGTTTGAAGAAATTACTTCTGCAATGCATTCTTTACCGAAACGAGTTCCATAGCGTTTCCTTTGATGTGGAATCAATGTTTCATTATAAAACATCGAACAACTTTATAAATTGTCAAAATAACCAACGTTCTTTATTTTTATTTTGTTAAAGTGTCTTAGAATATCAAGCATTTCGAACAGACAAACGCATGTTTATAATATATACGAGCGTAAAGTAAAAGTGAGAAACATATATATGTCTATGGATATAAAAATATTTTATTTTTAATGATAATTATTAAGCTCTTATTAAGTTAAATCCTTTCGAGAGATAATAAAATTGATGATTTATAAATTACACACCTTGCAAGGTTCTCTTCTTTGGGAGATCAGGATACTCTTTAGAATCACAGTACTTGTGTTTACATTGAAAGGATACAAGGCGTATTTCTCTCGCATTTAAAAGCGTGATCGTTGCGCTGGCCGAATGATTACGAGACAAGGGTTCATAATACTTGGCTCTTGGGTTTGAATCGTCCGATACGGTTACATAATTCCATGCAGACGAGCTAAAAATTAAAAGGCGAAACATATATACGTCTCTTGATATAAAACTATTTATTTATTAATAATAATTATTATACTCCTATAGAGTTAGGCCATTTTACCTACAGATACATGTATTTCATAATTACGCAATTACGCAGTGTAGGAAGTGATAATTACTGCACACAGGATCTCTGGTACTCCCTCCCTGCTCCCTGTTTCCCCGGCAGTACTGACATGCAGAAATTTAAATCTAATGTAAACAGACATCTCACTGCGCAGATCACAATTTAGGTTGACCCCCCAACCTTCTCCCCTTTTCTTTTTTCTCAGTAGCCCCTTACGTCTACAGTGGCGGCCTGCCTTGTTTGGGGTGAACTATGTTAAAAAAAATTTCTTTTAATGTGAGCAGCTTTCCCAAAGAACGGCCACTTTTATCACAGTTCAGCAAAACACAGAAAGATGTCAGCAAGCTTTTCCGTTACGTGTAACTGCCGACTTCCTTTTTGTGACACAATATCCTGACACGCAGTCCTAACTCTACATTGAATTCTAATAGAATTTTCCACTATTCTAACTTTGTATTGACAAATACAGTTTTAACATTAGTTTAACAGGCACGAACTTAAATATTACTACAACTGGATCTATATAATTAAAACTTTATATATTAAAAACAACGTTCGGCATCATTGTAATAATAGTTATCACCCAATTATTTTGTTCCCTTGCTATGAAGTGGACAACAGTTAAACTTCTCTGAGTTAATAATTGCAGTCATTTAATCATTTTTAATTGAGTAGAATAATTTTACATTGTTTTGAAGTATTTTAGGATCATACTTCTTGTATAAAATGAAAGGTCTAGAGGTGTTCCAGCTTATTATGAACAACTCGTTTGTTTGTTTAATATTGGGCGAGTATAATTTTGTTAGTTAGGAATGACAATAAATGGGTTTGATCGCAGTTCGCTTACTGTGCTCATATGTCTGCTCTATATACTACCGGAATTGATAGAAGCGGACATTACGTCACATGTCTTCAAGAGGGAAACACCGAGAGAAGTGGGAGTTCATCGGAAGCTTTATGGTGTGAACCCATGCGTTAAGAAATATCATGTTTAAATGTTATTGACCAGTAATTACCCCTACTTTCTTTTGTTCCCCGCGGCACTGCTCAGTTCTCGATTATTCCAGGCGAATAAGCCTTTCCTTGTCTTCAATCGTTTTCTTTTCTTGGTAGTTTTTTCGGGGTATGAACGAACTTGTTTGCGGGCAACGTTTCTTCAGTATGCAGGATCTCATAAGGGACACGTGTCAGAATGAACGGCTAGCAAGGTATTTTATGAACGGTTATATGTTTTATTTAATTGTGACTAACAAGGCATTAGACGTCCTCTAAGAAGTGCGGTATGTATATCATGTTTTTGTCTTTTCATAAAATGTGAGGATTTGGAAGATAATATAATTACCGACATTATGAGAATAATAATTGGTTAATATGACCTCAAATAGATACCGATCTTTATATTGAACTAATTTGAAATACACGAGAACGATTATTCCGAGGATGCGAAAATATAGTCTCTGTGTTAGATGATGACAATGCGACTTTAACTTGTCAGATTAACGGAAATATTATTCAAACCATAGAACGACCTAAATGTTATTTCGAACTTAAGCTTGAGAGACTGACAAAATATTATTTCAATTGTTTGTGTTACTTTTATTCACCAAAAAAAAGGCACATTGAAACTTAGACGTAAAGAGCTACTGTAAATTATGCACAGGATTTATAAGGGGCATACTAAGCAAAGGCTTGTGCAGCGAGATTTCTGTTCACAGTACATTTATATTTTTACATGCTGGTACAGTCAATGAAACAGGGAATCAGGAGGGAATTCCAAAGGTTAGCACTTCGAGGAAATAATATGTTAGAGTAGAAAGCTCTATGTCATCTGGGAACCTCCACAGTGAAAGGATGGGATTTGGCTGATTCTCGCGTTGGTCTGGTGTATTTATGTCGAAGAAGCACCAGAGAAGCAAATTCATCGGAGCACATTCCATCGAAGTACTTGTAAAATAAGTAGAAGAATGCAAAATTGCGACGATGGGACAGTGGTTATAGCTTGGTGGATAGTGCGGGACCTCTTAGATTAGAAGCATGATCAAAGCGTGACACAGCAACGAAAATACTATTTCAAAATTAAGCGTGACACACCAGTGAAAATGATATTTAAAGCATAATGCCGACATCGACGAAAATGCTATTTAAAACTTTAGCGTGAAGAACTAGCAGAAATGATATGTCAGACTTTAAACGTGACAGACAGACGAAACAAATATTTTAACTTAAGCGGGACCGACTGACGAATATACTATTTAACAACATTAAGCATGTGAAACCGAGGACAATCGTATTTTAAACTTAAGCGTGACAGATCGACGAAGATAGTATTTCAAACTTAAGCTTGACAGATTGAAAAAAATTTATTCAAAATTTAAGTGTAAGAAGTGAAGTAAAATGATATTTTAAAATTAAGCGTAGCGCATGTACGACATACTCACGTTGACACACAGATTCCTTTACATATATATATATATATATATATATATATATATATATATATTGACCAGGCTCAACGTTGCTTAACCTCGGTAATCTCTCTCTCTCTCTCTCTCTCTCTCTCTCTATATATATATATATATATATATATATATATATATATATATATATATATATATAGAGAGAGAGAGAGAGAGAGAGAGAGAGATTACCGAGGTTAAGCAACGTTGAGCCTGGTCAATACCAGATAGGTGACCATCAGGAATATATCAGGCGCTGTATGTAGGAGAACGTCGACACCTCCCTGCAACAATTGCAAAACCCGAAGGTTGTCATCTCCCTTGACGGAGATATACATGCGACTGAAGACCGCTTGTGAATTTGATATTCCGTAGAAACTTCCTCTTTCGCAGGAAGCAGGTTCAACCTGACTACGGTTAATGCCGCTTCGTTGTGAGTATAGTAACGAACCAAATATTTAAAACTTAAGTGTGACACTGACGAAAAAGCTGTTTGAAACTATAGCGTAAAGGACTAACGAAAATATTATTTCAGATTTTAAGCCTGGTACACTGATATAAAATGTTTAGTTAAAACTTTAAGCATTTCAGACCAATAAAAATTATATTTCAAACTTAAGCGTGACAGACAACGTATTGCTAATTCAAAATTATGCTTGACGGCCGACCGACAGAACCTTATGTGGATATACTTGGACGTATCGAAAATAAGATGCGTCAATTTAATATGAGCGTCAAGTGATCAAAATTCAATTCTAAATTGAAGCGTGGCAGACAGACAAACATTTTATTGAGATGCGAAATCGTTTCTAAGAGATCTGCCATCCATTATTTATTTAACTCGGCTTGATTGACCAAAGTTAGACTGTTGGCTTACAGGTCTGACAAGCGATAATCAAATTAGGTTTGCGGAATCAAAATTACCGCGGCCTTCGCTATCAACTATTAACTCGGAGATTATTTCGCATATTTCTCTGAATAAAGTTTTATATTTAATTAATTATTCTCAACCTTCGTCTACATCCCAGACTCTTGGATATACATAGTCAACTATTCGTATGAACGCGCAAATAATGTTCGTGATTTAGATGGGACCACGCATTTCTCTAAGTTACACTGTCTGTACGTAGGCGGGCATGTTCCAGGTTTAAATACAGTACCCGGTGAATCGCTATTTTATACAGATATGTTACTAAATACACATATTTATTATATAAACAAGATTAAAAACAAAAGGTTATCTTTCTCTTGTAAGGGAGACAATTTTAGAAATTTTACTGATGTCGTGTCTTGGTTGGAGAACGCTTTTTTACAGATGCACATAAGTTTTTGCTGGCGCAAATAAGTTGAGAACTTGGATAAGAAATCGTTTCTATCGGCAACCATTAAACAAGAAAAAACTCAACTCAACGTGAACAAAAACAAATATTTATTAGAACAATAATAAAAAGAAAAGGATATTTTACTCTTATTAGGAAGAAAATGTTAGCAATTTTACTGATACAACATTTTGGTTGGGGGACTTTAAAATTTACTTCGTACTTTTGTCGACCTCGAATTGGAAAGAATTCATCTTAGACGTTTATATTCTATTTTCTGATCGTTCTCCGACTTCTGTCTCTCACTGTCTGCCAGCCCCATCTCGGATTGACTGACAGTCTGACGAACCTTCAAAGTGTCAGTTCTTTCATTTATAATTTTTATGGAGGTGATAATTCGGATCGGTTTACGAATCAGACAGTTTCGCATTTTCAGCTATTTATAATTATCATTTAAACATTTGTGTAGCTTACACACCTGCAGCCGTGTTGTGGTGAAGTCACCTTGCCAGAGTCAAAATAATTACTATAATATAAATTCAGACAATAGGCAAATAATACAAAAAAACAGACCAACAACGTAAACAAAAACAACGAAGCGCGTTCGAAGCCACACTTCCAAATTGTCAAGTGAACACGGTCATTTAAAATGTAGCTGTCAAAAGCAGTCTGAAATTTCAGTCAGCAATAAGAAATTCGGATTGGGGAAAACTAATAGACGGCAGCTTAGAAACGTATCAACAGTATCATATTTACAAGCTGTGTCATAATCGTAGAAAGTTAACCTAATTTTAATTGATATTCTATTTTATTATTTTATTAAATACCTTAAATAAATATTTGTATCAAATATATAAATTATTTACTTTGATACTAATGATCGCCGAAGACCATTATCGAAAACGGAAAGGTGCCCTGCTCCGGTGAGCAGAATACCTTTAATTGCAAAGTCTGCAGTTTTTAAGCCGTATGCTTATCCAGCTTTAGCAAATACTTTAGTATAATCCGCTAACCAATACGTTTTTTGACACATTAAAAATATCTGCCACTCAGCAGAATATCGTTCTGAAACACGTGGCGACATCTCTGGAGTAGGCACATAAACTGATTGATCAATTAATGGATTGACTAACGAAAATTGTATTCCTTTGTAAAACATTACAATAAGACTGCTTCCGTGTAGGCTGCAACATGATGTTCTTCACACCGAATATCAACAAATACTTGTTATAACACGTCCTTACTAATGCGATGTTGTTCATTCCATTAATCAGTTCAAATTATCTTATAATGTTCTTCATTATTTAAGCTAATAATCCATCCATCGAGTGGCTTTTCCCTTGTGGTGACTCATTAGTAAAAAAAAAAATCAACGAATAGTCTATATAAAACTCAAGTTATTCGTACAATCTGCGCATTTAACGATGAAACTACCATTCCATACTTAACCGGGACTGAGCAACGAATATGCTATTTTTAACTTTTAGAATGAAATACAATAGAGAAACCGAGCGATTACTAAATAACATTGTTAATATTTTAACTTTTATTTAGTAGATCCTTAATAAGTTTTGGGGCTTTCTTTATTATTTTTAGATTTAAGCTTAGCAGACCAACGCATATGGTATTTCTGTTCAACATATTATCACGGGACTGCTGTCCTGCAGACTGCAACATAATCGTCTTAAAATCAAATATTAACAAATACTTGCCATATAGCGTCCTCATAAGCAATACACTTTTGTATTATTTGGACTACTGTTCTCATCTTGGATGTTATTCTCACAGCGTTTCGGCCGATGTAACCTGTGACTTTTTTTTACGTGAATCTTGTCGAACTCAGGAATCTTTATGTCGAACTCGGGAATCTGTACGGAATTCAGAATGGAACCCGTTATTTAACTGTCGGGGTTAGCTTACTCTTGTTCCGTCAGCCAAGTAACTCGTAATTGTATTGTTAGTATCGGCCGCACTGATTACTAATTACTTAAGACTTTTATCCAATCATGGCTGACGGAACGAGAGCAAACAACCCTCGTGGACAAAGTAAATGGTTTCGTTTGAAATTTCATACAGATTCTTGAGCTCGACATAAAGATTCCTGAGTTTGATGCACTCGAAAAAGGTTGGGAGTAACATCGGCTGAAACGTTGTGAGAATAACATCCAAGATGAGAGCAGTAGTCCGAATAATCCGAATAATACTAATTATCAATCCTCAACTCAAAAAGTCTGAAAGATAATGCACTTTCGTCTATTTGAACATCCATAAGTTTCAATCCCTTCATTATATCACTGACGATAGATTGATCTCTTTATCCTTGAGTGGCTTTTAACTTTAATAAGTGGTGACTCATTAGTAAACCAAAAAATCAACAAACAGTTTATATAAACTTAATGTATTCATACATAGGGATGAAAATCATATATCAAACTTAAGCGTGACAGACAAACGAATATACTACTTCAACGTTAAGCGCGACAGGATTACTCTACAGACAGATCTCGTATTTACTTGCCCCCCTTCACGCGGCTACCGTTAGACACGAAGTCGGTTTTAATGTGGAGAACATCCAGATACAAACGGGGGCACTCTGAATTTTTTTTTTTTTCCTACCCTACTCCCGGTCCTGGATATGACCTTAAACTACATCCGATGGTGAGATCCGGCTTACGGACTTTGGGGAATGTGGAGCCTCCTCTTAATTACCATTGCTCCCAGGTCCACCCTGACCCGGAGTGGTAGTACCTGTTAGGGTCCCAACTATGGGTTAAATAAAAACAGATATTAAAAGGGGAAAGAAACAAAAAAGAGAAGAAAACAAGACCAGATTCGGCATTAAATAACCCAAAAAGGGTTGATATGCCGTAAAATAAAACTACCAAACCAAAGACCCTGATTAAACATTTGAAGATATAAAGAACTTGAAGCATAAAAACTTTCACTATAATGACCAGATTCGGCATTAAATAACCCAAAAAGGGTTGATATGCCGTAAAACAGAACTACCAAACTACCAAACCAAAAATAAATATTGCCTCAGTCCCATATTTCTTTTTCACTGACTGAGGGCAGAAAATATTAACTGTAGTATTAGAACAGATACTACACATTGTTCCTAGCTAATTTGAAAAAGCATAGTATAAGGATGTCCTGTACGCATCTAAAAATAAGATGCGTCTATTCAATCCAGTACCGATCACGGGGAGTGGGGCGACGGGCGGTGGCCCTAGGTATCCAAATTTGGAGGAAGGCATCAAATCATATTCAAACTATCTCCCATTCTCATAATATTCTTCAGTTCTTAGAACTTACACTCGTGTCTTTACGGCATACAATCAAGGCGTTGACCACGGGCATCACAAGGACACCACCTGACCTCTGCAGGCCAATGATTCAATCTGTGCATTTATGAATGAAAATCATTTCTGAAACAGAAGCATGAGTGATCGACCGCCGCAACCTCTAATAGGGAAGAGAGGACGAATCTAAACACTAAACTATAACAAATAGAATAATTAAATATATTTTCCCCAACGCAGCTATTGGGCAGTCGCGTAGCGTTGAGAGGACGTTGGTCGAAGGTAATTCATCCACGCACGAGAACTAACACCAATGATCGATGGCCTGTGAAAATAAGATATGATTTTCCAAAGCTGTTGTGTCAGACTGATGTGATTACACCGAAGCAAAAACACTTTCGGCGAAACGGTGTCTTCCGTCTTAAACATGCCTAATGTTTCGATAGTAATTAACCGAAGCGCTGTCCGTGTGATGTGTTTCGCATTGCAATTTCCTCTGGGCGATTTAGTTCCTTCGAGTGAAGATCAATGTGTGAAACTCACGCAATTATAGGATCCCGACCAATAATGCTATTGGCTTGCCTAATTCTATTTATTCAAGAGATCTGTGAAACTATTTTCTGTCATTAGGGACCTTCTTGTCGAGCTTGTGTCGTTAAATTAATCACACCGCGTTCATTTGAGAAGGAAGTTTTATAGTTTTCTCTACAAGAAGAAGACGAATCATGACGCAATGAAAGAAACCCTTAACCATTTGATGCTCCATGTTCGAAAAAAAGACAATAGACTTGCCGTTCGGAACAAAGATTACTTCATTTATCAATTATAACAGAATGTATGTAATACATCAAAACATACGTTATCATTTTCTGCTGCCTCGCTCTCCTAAATTGATAAAGTACTCTTTCGTTATTTCCATTGAAAATGGTTGTAAGACATTCACAGCAAGAACCCGTCTTTCTACCAAAACTGATGTAAACGCTTCTATGCCCGCGAAACAACCAATAATTCAACCTTGACGCTCGTTCGCTTACACTCGTGTCCCGGCTAATACGTTTGAAGTTGGTCGCTGTGGCGTCGCCGGCTTTTGACCATATTCTCGGGACGCCATCCTTGACAAACTTTTCACTCGCCTAAATCAACCTTGTGGTGTTGAATCGTCTTTGTTAACTTGGTCGTACCTGCTTCTAGACGGACTTTGGGTTACAACTTTGACTCGCTAAATTTACTGGACAATGAGTGGGAAAATCGCTTCTCCAGGAAAGGTCAGCAGTTCTCTTGGGCAAAGGCAACACGACAGTTTTAAACTCCCAAACTTAACATCTCTCTGACTCTTTCTTAGTCTAAACTCTCAACTCTGAATTCTCAACTGAATAAATTGGCAATTGTCGCACCTTGTAATGTCACTTGGAATTGCCCGGCTAATTTCTACTTATCTTATCCGGTAAGGAATTTCATTGGTTGCTTACTCACAGAAGTCCGCTACCAGAGCGGACTCTATCCTGCCAATAATTATCTCTTACGCTCAGCGGTTCGGTCGTAACATAATCTGTACTCCACTGTGGACGCATCTCCAGGCGTGTCCATCGCTTTCTCAGCCTTTATCACTTTTGCACATATTTATTTCAAATCATAACAGCCATCAAGCGGGGTCATCGTCGAATTTTTATTCGTCCGCTGAGTCTGCGAAACAAAACAACTTAATCTCGAGAAAGACAAAGAATATTTCTGCATTTTTCGATCTGATCCAGTCTCTCATTGTACTCTATGCAGATTCACATATATATATATATATATATATATATATATATATATATATATATATATATATATATATATATATATATACCAATCTATCAAAATTATCTGCAGGGTCCAGTCACTTTGTTACACTCAAAAGAACGTTCCTTTATTTACCCATGCACCTGGCATCAAGCGGAATTTCAACAAACAGAGTTTATATCCAAGAACTCCCCATCTGAAGAACACATTATCATAGGACTGCTTCTCTTCAGACTACATTTTCGTCTTCAAATCCAATACTAACAAATACTTCTTATAATGCATCCTACTAAAATATAAAACATTTTTCATTCAATT